>JAJTUV010000122.1:0-1200000 GCA_021653895.1 Mastomys natalensis | reverse complement strand
ATTTGTGGTCTAAAGTTACAAAGTAAAAAATGTAAATCTTTGCCTAAATTTAAATATAAAATCAAATTCTTTACTAAACCAATCAATAAACAGAAAAAAGTATACTTGAATTCTGGTTCTTATACATAGGATTTGTTCCCTTTTGGTTGAAAACAGATTCTTCACTCATACAGTACATTCAGAATATAGCTTCACCTCCCTCCACTCCTCCCAGCTCTCCAAAACTTCTATCTTTAAAAATACATATTTCACATTTTTATTATTTTGAATAGAAATTTAACAATATTGTAAATGAGTAAGGCACACATGTTGGCAAATTCATGAGTGCCTATGGATATGCATGTCTATGGTATTTACTGATATTCTTGTCTACTCTGTAGAATTAAAAACTGAGTAGAAATAGTATCATATAATGAATACACTAAATATTCCACACAAACATGTCATTTACAAATTATTAGAATTAGTGGCTTAAGGCCAATGATAAAATTACCACATACTTGACACAAGTAAGCTACACCTGAATCATACTTTGAATACTCGTGAATTCTTTTCTCTTCTTTCAATGCATATGGTTTTGCATTTATAGAAATAAAAGTAAAATGTAATTAAAGGATTCAGTGAAAGTCTGTGTTTCTCACTGGTTATCTCTCTGTCTCACAGAGGTGAACAGATTTATAGTTCTCCAAATTAACACTTGCAAACAAACTATTGTTTTTTAATTTGAATCTTTTTTTTAGGTTTCTTTATTAGATATTTTATTTATTTACATTTCAGATGTTAGCCCCTTTCCCCATTCCTTTCCCCAATTTCCCCCTATAAACCCCCTATCCCATCACTCCTCCTTTTTGCTTTCATACCATTTTAATTACATGCAAGTATTATGGCCAGTTCTAGGTTGAGGAATTAGCAATACAATAGATGCAAATAGTCAAGGAAAAAGCAAGACAATTAACACAAATAGTCAAAGAACAAGCAAGGCAATAGACAAAGTTCTGTGACCACTCCCGTGATCACTATTTCTAAGGGCTTATCAGAAAGACCACAATATCTGAGCCTACTTCCCTGCCCTTACTCAGTCATTTTCATGCCTGAAGCTTACTTCTTTATTCTATCCTAAGATTTATATTCCTGCCTGAAATTACTTCTTCTTTTTAACCTAATGTCAGATTTTTGCCTGAAGCCCATTTCCTTGTCATTGGCTAATGTCAGATTCCTGCCAACCAGCCCATTTCATTGTAGTTGGACAATGTCAGATTGGTGCCAAACAGCCCCAAAAACTCTCCATATCTCCCCCTTTTTTTAATTTCATAAAGTAGACTGAGCCTGTCTTAGGTCATTCTGACAAAAATGCCTTCCTTACCCATTGTGGAATATGCACTATCAAAAGCAATGTGCTTCTGTCTTAGGTTAGTAAGGCTCTATGCAGAATCGTACCTGTCCTTGGCTTGCCAGTCTGTGAAATTAATAACTCTGTCTGGAGGTCCATTTTAAGTTTCAAGCCATCTACTTTGTGTAGGAAGTAGTTCTCCTCGCCATTAAAAGATGGTGCTTGGCATGTAGCCAGCAAGCATGAGTAGACACCGTGGCTGTGGCTCATTAAAAGAAAAAGGTTTGCACTTCCAGGTGTGGCTACCCGATCAGCCCATCTCGCATCATATGGAACAGCCAATTAACAATGACAGCGTGGCAGCTGCTGATGGGATTAAGGCAATGTATATAAGTGGCTGCTGGGAATAAGTGAGGGGAGGAGAGGGAGGAAGAAGGAGGAAGGAGCAAGCTTGCTGTAACAAGGAAGCCTGAATAAACTGCTTGAAGAAGAACACGGTTGCCGTTGCCTTATTCTGCTGATCGGACAAGGGTAGCGACAACTTTAGCTACCAACATGGTGATATTGTTAAATACAAGCTTTAACATGATGGACAGGAATAAAAGTATTCCAAGGACAATAAGGGCTTGCGTGATCAAGCTATATATGCCATCCTTGATGCTTGACCAAATGGAAATACAGACCTCAAATCAAGGATATTTTTATCAGCATTATCTGTAGCACCAAAGCTTAACAGAACAGCATTCATTCTTTAAATTCATAATATCACTATGCAATGTTAAAACATCCAGAGAGGTGTTAGAATTATGCCAAAATAATTCTTTAAACATTTTCCTAATTATAATGATTATCATTGTAAATTTTAGAAGTAAAACAACTCCATTGGTATTTGGCATGACACTTGAGATGGTCCTTTACTCTGAAACTCTGAACCTTCTTCCAATAATTTGAATAGGATAAAGAGCATCAATCCAATTTTCCAAATGCCTATGTATATCCTCTTGAGTATACAACTGTATATGTCAGGCTATAGCAGAGCCTCTCAGGAGACAGTTTTATCAGGCTCCTGTCAGCATGCACTTCCTAGCATCCACAACAGTGACTGTATTTGGTGACTGCACATGGGATAGATCCCCAAGTAAGGCAGTCCTTAGATGGTACCTCCTCCAGTCTCTGTTCCACACTTTGTCTCCTTACTTGCTCCTGTGTGTATTTTGTTACTCCTTCTAAAAAGGACCAAAGCACCCACAATTTGGTCTTCCTTCTTCTTGAGCTTAATTTGGACTTTGAGTTATATCTTAAGTATTGTTAGCTATTGGCTAATACTCATTATCAGTGAGTGCATACCATGCGTGTTCTTTTGTGATTGGGTTACCTCACTCAGGATGATATTTTCCAGTTCCATCCATTTGCAGAAGAATGTCATGAATTCATTGTTTTTAATAGTTGAGTAGTATTCCATTGTGTAAATGTACCACATTTTCTGTATCCATTCTTCTGTTGAAGGACATCTGGGTTCTTTCCAGATTCTGGCTATTATAATTAAGACGGCTATGAACATGGTGGTTCATGTGTCCTTGTTATATGTTGGAGCATATTTTGGGTATATGCCCAGGAGTGATAGAGCTGGGTCCTCAGGTAATGCTATGTCTAATTTTCTGAGAAATTGCCAGACTGCTTTCCAGAGAGGTTGTACCAGCTTACAATCCCACCAACAATGGAGGAGGGTTCCTCTTTCTCCACATCCTTGCCAACATATGCTTTGACCTGTGTTTTTGATCTTAGCCATTCTGAACGGTATGAGAGGTACAATCTCAGGACTGTTTTGATTTGCATTTCCCTGATGAGTAAGGATGTTGAACATTTCTTTATGTGCTTTTCAACCATTCAGGTTTCCTCAATTGAGAATTCTTTGTTTAGCTCTGTACCCCATTTTAATAGTATTATTTGATTGTCCAATTTCTTGATTTCTCTGTATACTTTGAATATTAGCCCTCTATTGGATGTAGGATTTGTAAAGATCTTTTCCCAATCTATTGGTTGCTGTTTTTTCCTATTGATAGTGTCCTTTGCTTTACAGAAGCTTTGCAATTTTATGAGGTCCCATTTGTCAATAAACCATTGGTGTTCAGTCCAGGAACTTTTTTCCTGTGCTCATGTGTTCTAGGCCCTTCCCCACTTTCTCTTCTATTACTTTCAGTGTATCTGGTTTTATGTGGAGGCCCTTGATTCACATAAATTTGAACATTGTACAAGAAGATAAGAATGGATCAATTTGCATTCTTCTACATACTGCCCTCCAGTTGAACCTTTTTGTTGAAAATGCTGTCTTTTTTCCACTAAAAGGTTTTAGCTCCTTTGTCAAAGATCAAGTGACCATAGGTATGTTAGTTCATTTCTGGATCTTCAATTCTATTTCAATTATCTTCCTGCCTGTCTCTGTACCATTACCATGAAGTTTTTATCACTATTGCTCTGGAGTACAGCTTGAGGTCACAGATGGTGCTTGCTCCAGAAGTTTCTTTATTGTTGAGAATAGTTCTTGCTATCCTGTTTTTGTTGTTGTTGTTGTTCCAAATGAATTTGCAAATTGCTCTTTCTAACTCTATGAAGAATTGAGTTGGAATTTTGATGGGGATTTTATTGAATCTGTAGATTGCTTTTGGCAAGATGGCCATTTTTACTATATTAATCCTACTAGTCCATGAGCATGCGAGATCTTTCCATCTTCTGAAATCTTCAATTTCTTTCTTCAGACTCACTTGCTTGGTTAGATTTCACACCAAGGTATTTTATATTATTTGTGACTATTGTAAAGGGTGTCATACCATAATTTATTTTTCAGCCAGTTTATCCTTTGAGTAGAGGAAGTCTACTGATTTGTTTGAGTTAGTTTTATATCCAACCACTTGCTGAAGTTGGTTATCAGGTTTAGGAGCTCTTGGTGGAAGTTTTGGGGTCACTTCAGTATACTATCCTATTATCTGCAAATACTGAAATTCCTTTCCAATTTCTATCCCTTTGACCCATTTTGTTGCCTAATTGCTCTGGCTAGGATTTCGAGTACTATATTGAATAGGTAGGAAGAGAGTGGACAGCCTTGTCTTTTCCTGGATTTTAGTGGGATTGCTTCAAGTTTCTCTCCATTTAGTTTGATGTTGGCTACTATTTTGCTGTATGTTGCTTTTACTATGTTTAGGTATGGACCTTGGATTCCTGATCTTTCCAAGACTTTTACCATGAAGGAGTGTTGAATTTTGTCAAATGCTTTCTCAGCATCTAGTGAGATGATAAGGTGGTCTTTTCTTTTAGTTTCTTTATATAGTGGATTATGTTGATGGATATACATATATTAAACTATCCTTGCATTCCTGGGATTAAACTTACTTGATCATGATAGATGATGGTTTTAATGTGTTCTTGCATTCTGTTTGTGAGAATTTTTTGAGTATTTTTGCATCAATATTCCTAAGGGAGATTGGTCTGAAGTTCTCTTTCTTTGATGGGTCTTTATGTGATTTAGGTATGAGCGTAATTGTGGCTTCATAGAAAGAATTTGGTAGTGTTCCTTCTGTTTCTATTTTTGGACTAGTTTAAAGAGAATTGGTATTAGGTTTTTTTTTTTTTTTTTTTTTTTTTTGAATGTATGATAGAATTCTGCATTAAAACCATTTGTTCCCAGGCTTTTTTTTAGTGGGGAGACTTTTAATGACTGCTGCTGTTTCTTTAGGGATTATGGGACTGTTTAGATGGTTTATCTGATCCTGATTTAACTTTAGTACCTGGTATCTGTCTAGAAAATTATCCATTTCATCTAGATTTTCCAATTTTGTTGAGTATAGGCTTTTGTAGTAGGATTTGATGATTTTTTTAAATTTCCTCAGTTTCTGTTTTTATGTCTCCTTTTTCAGTTTTGATTTTATTAATTTGGATACTTTCTCTGTACCCTCTGGTTAGTCTGCCTAAGGGTTTATCTATATTGTTGATTTTCTCAAAGAACAAGCTCCTAGTTTTGTTGATTCTTTGTATAGTTGTTAACAAACTTCATATAGTTCCAATGGAGTGGGTGTCAGGACAGCAACTTTGATAAATGGGAGACTGTGAAGGAATGTGCTCACTCTGCACTGAAGAGAGTATGAACTGCTTCTATAAAGCATTGAAACACAGGAGAATATGCAATTCTTAGATTTTCTGAACAAAACATGTTACTATAGTGTGCCTATAGTCTCCCTTCTGCACTCAGGAACTTTGTAGATAGCCAATTTTACGTGTGTTTCTTATCTTCATTTATAAAACAAATACTTGAAGGAGAAAGGTTTACCATATAATTCTGGAAATGCTGGCACAGCCGTAGGCATGCTGAGTTCAGTCATTAGCCACCAAACACAGGACAAATTAACATATCCCAATTAGGTCCCTATAGTTGTAAGAAATACTTCACTCTTAACTGTCTATAATGTACCTTCTGGTTTTCTGTTTACTGTAATATGGTAAACCGACTCTCTTATAATATCCATGAATATAGTAATAGGCATTTGGGAATATTGAATAAAATGCACTAAGCAATAAATTACTTAGTCATTATTATGCTATCTTCTTAAATTTTTAATATACATTATGAAATATTGAATGGGATTCTTATTGTTAACTGCAGTCTGGGTTAAGGTTGTAATTCTGATCTAGTTATCATCAGTGAATGACTCATGGTGGTGTGGCGTTCATGAGCTTATACAAAGATGTTTTACTCATTTAGCTTTTTTTTAAATGTTGAAAGGAAATTTCAAGAATTTAAGCTAAAGATTGATTTAATAATAAAACAAATCTACATTTAAATTATATAACATCCTGTTTGTTTTATCTGGTTACTGAATTAGTACATTAATGTTGAGATGGGGCTATATTCTCCCATAAGTTAATTCTGTATTTTATAACTTTCTTTTCAGATTATGCTTTGTCCACAGAAAATGCACTTTAGAAGTCAATTCGGACTCCTCTTAAAGCTGGAGAGTGACTGCACCTGTACATGAGATCAGTACAGTCTGTTGTACAGCACAGAGGAGTGAGTGAACTATTACTGGCCTAGAAATGTTACCTATACATTTATCAGTCTGAACTATACCTAAAGGACACATGGAGGATTAAAATCATAGCAGAAACACTAGCCCAGAGAACTTGAATGCAAGAGATCAAGGGAAGTGTAATTCTTTTACCTGAGTATATTTGGCCTCCACTACCTATCATGGGATAAATCATTGTGTGCATCAAGACCCAGGGAGGCAATTCTCCATTGTCTTAGGGTCTTCAGCTCTACTTGGTTCTCCTGTTAACCCAGCCCATTCAATGAGATTGTCATTTGCCCATCATCCTGCTGGTCTGTTTGGACCTGCAGACCATCTGTCCACTGGTCCCTTTGGATACTTCTGCAGCTCAGCTCTTACCTTGAAGCCCAAGTTGGTAATTAGTATCTCTTCTCCAGTGACTTCCTGATTGATGTTTATGTCAATCACAGAAACTTTTCTTATTTTCTTCCAGTCTGAATCTCTTAGGTAGCATTGCCTATATAACCCCTTGGAGATCTTTTGTAACCTTTACACACCTTTACAGAAACAAGTTCATTATGTGGTGTAGTATATGTGATCTGATAGTCAATATTAGTGTTTAGCATTACAATAAAAGGACAGTTACCAAAAAAGGTAAAAGCAGGTAAGTTGCTGCAGTTAAAACTGCCACAGTTTGATATATTTATTGCTATTCAATATATTCTCACATTGTATAAAGGCATAAATGTGCTAGTCTTGACAATAAAACACAATGAAGTTTGACAATCAGTGATTATATATATATATAAACCTTTAAATCAAATTATACTCACTATTGAGTTGATATAGTTCCTTTAAAAATATAGAAAATAATCTGGCATGAATCTAAAGTTTCTCGTATATTCTTACCGTGCTATTTGATGCAATGCTTCACCTGCATTCTGATTTCAAGGATAATTTCCTACCTTGTTACTTCAATATTACTGATTTTTTTAGAAAGAATGCTACATTTTTACATGCTATGCTATATTATATAAGATTTTCTGTTGATGTTGTGTCCAGAAACACTAGTTGCATAATCAGTGATTTCTTCAATGTACCAAGATGATATATATTTCATAAGAGTTATTTCATCAGTCCAGAACAGTTTATATGCTACAATATTTTATTTTATATGATTATAATATAATTACATTTCTGCTTCCAAACATTCTCTTACACACAAAGAGAAACCACTAGAGAAGAACACAATATTAAAATATAGAGTTGTAAAGACAGTTTTCTGTACAGATCAGAGCAGTTGCCTATGATAACTCACAGCAAGTGAGAGGCCACATAGAAATCCACAGCCTTAGGCCAAATCAAATCCCAGCATGAAGAGGACATGTTAGCATAAGAACCTACCTCAGGTTCAGGAGATATTGGTAGTTGATAGCTAACGGGAAAAGAAAAATCAGTCTCTTTACAGGTTTAGGCACTAGTAGTCTGACTGCTCTCATACTATACATAATGGGTTTTAAATAAAAGAAAACACAACTTTTTATGGCTCTGGGAGGGCTTGTGATGGGTAATTAGGATCAAAACACATTCTATGAAATTTTGAATGAACTAATACAAAATGAGGGAAAAAAAAACAAAAACAAAAAAAAACTTCTATCTCAGAACCAAGGTTACCTTGGTTCATTTACTACTGAAATGCCAGGATGATATCTTAGTAATTACATGTGTTTAGAAAACATAAGGCTCATAGAATTGATTCTCTTCTCTTTAAAAAATGCATATTTTTCATTAAGTCATTTGTACAAATAAACATGCTTCCACTCGATTTTATTAAATTGCTTTGTATATTTAAAGGAACAAAATTTTAGTCCTACAGAATTGAATATTAGACTGACAAATTTTGTATTTCTCTAATATGGTGGATCTCAACCTTCTTAAAACTGTGAAATTTCAATAGTGTCTCATGTTATGGTGACCCCGAACCATAAAGTTATTTTCATTGCTATTTAATAACTGTAATTTTCTATTATGAATCATAATGTAAATATATTTTTTCCAATGATTTAAGTGACACCTGTAAAAAGGTCAATTAACCCCTAAGGGGGTCATGATCCAGAGGTTGAGAACCACCTTTATAATGTGAAGCTCTGTAATGTGGGTTTTTAAAAGGTGAAAGAGAAAGAAAAACAAGACATGAAAATTAACCATGAACATCTGAACACATTAAAAACTTTGCTCAATTCATCCTCTCTTAGTTCTCAAAAAGGTAAACTGGACATCCAGTAGAAGAAAATCAGAAAACACTTTTACAGGATGCAGTTAGTGTTAGTCAATGTTATTATTACTTATGATTTTGACTTCCTTTAAAGAAATATTTTTAGAAATTGAATGTTTAGTATAGTTTATCAAAATCCCACAGTGTTTATCATGTATATTTAAAAAGCACAAATAGAAATAACTGTGAAGCACCTTACAAGTAGTTTATATGTTTACCTATTCATGACAAGTAAAATATCAAATAAATTATATTCTGTCTTCAGGCTAAATTCATTCTAATTAATGGTAAGCATTTTGTAAGAGAATATTTGTTGTTATATTAAAACAACTCATGTAATAAGAGGGAGTTTCTGCAGAACAGGCCCTGGTGGGTCTGTAACTGTTGTTGAAAACATGCTTCATTTTGCCATTGGCAAAAGCCATGTATTGCTTCAACTGTGGCAATCTATTTGCTGGGACTTGGCTATTTCTGTTTTTAAGCATCACTGTCCTTCAGAATTCTTTTAAAAATTCTTGAAAAAAAAACACGATTCAGATCACAGAAGTTTCTTAAAATATATCAATTTGCTTTCTTCTGGTAAAAGGAAGAAAATAATGTTTACTTTGAAAAAAATCACACCCAATGCTTTAAGCACAAAAATTAAGTTAGTTTTCTAGGGCTGTACATAACATTACTTAAGTATTTCTTAAACTTCATATTATCAACTCATTTTTTTCCTTTTTGAGTATTCAGTTAAGAAACCAATTAAGTATTGCATTTATTTCCCCAACTGAGATAACTATCACAAATAAGTAATATATTGTAAAGAAGAATTGTTCAATGAAAAAGTATAGATTTATATATTCATCTTTTTGAAAAAATGTGACACTTGTCTAGCAATGTATTCTGTCTGTCTCTTTCTCTCTCTGTCTCTCAGTATCTATCTCTCAGTCTCTGTCTCTCAGTTTCTGTGTCTCTGTCTCTGTCTCTCCCTGTTTCTCAGTCTCTGTCTCCCCACTACCTCTACTTCATCTGTTCAAATCTTTTGAACATTGATATTTACTTCTAGGTTATCACAGGTTTCAGGCATTTTACATTCTTCTCTTTCATTTTAGGAGATAAGAAGCATCCAGAATGTCCAAGACAAGTAAATGGAAAATCTATCTGTAAAATGACCAAACAATCTTCCCTATATAATACTAAACCTGATCAACACAGAATCAGAATATTTACTACTATTTATCATAATGTGCTTTAAAAGCCAACATTTAATAGTGGTACAATGGACTCTTAGCAATGATCAGATAACTTTGTTATCCTTAATGGAAGGGTATTATATTTGAGGTTCTACTGTTTCCAAATTAATGTATAAACTTATTGCCAATATGCATTATTTCAAAATTTGTTTTGAAACTAGATATATTGACTTAAAAGTGAAAATTTAATCTTCTCTTGAAGGTAACTGTCATTGCAACTGTGCATTTCTGCACATCTTATCAGTAGAAGCAATGACTGTATGTGTTTAGATAAGCTTTTCCAGGATTTCCTCATAGCAACAAACTGAAAAGACACAGAAAGCAGGAAATAAGCATAGAACATACTTTTATTCGTATAGATTGTAAAATACAATGTCTTCTAGGGTACATCTTTGGGACTATTATAAGTTCTCCTAGGTAATTGAGTGATGGTTTTATTCTGCTATCACTCTTTCAAGATATAAATTTTAAAAAGGCTACATTTAGCTGCTGTTTTAGGTCTTAATTATAAGATTACTTAGCATTTTAGTATAAAGTCACATTTAGCTATAAATGATGTTTGGGGTAAGGGCTCATCTGTAAAGAGCTCTTGACTGACCTTGCAGAAGTCCTGGGTTTGATTCCCAGAACTTAAGCTCATAGCCATTCACAACCATCAGTAAACTAAATTCCAGAGGATCCAATGCTGTAAGCCTACCAGAGAACTGGGCCCCCTCTGTGATTTTAATCCTTTAATCTTTTGTGTTCAGCCACCTCTTTGCCTGATTGTTCATGTCTCCTCCTGCTCAGTCAAGTCAGACTCTCAAGCACTTGCAAGGGCATTTTCCTCTTCCTGTGATGTTCTTTTCCTAAAAATTGCATGTTTTCTTTCCAGAATTTCTTTCACATGGTTGCTAAAATATCACTTTAGCTGGAATAGTTTTATGTGCAATGGTGTTCTTATATTTTCAAGCTTCATTTATGTTTCTTAGACTTTGTATACAGCTTTGTGATTAATAGGCCTGATATAATTTTTGTCCTGCCACCACTTAATTTGAGTTCTTGGAAACTGAAAGAATTTTTTGTTTGTTTTTCTCAAACATATTCCCCAGTTACAAGAATATGGAATTCTACCTATTACCTAATCACTAAATATTTGCTGAGTGAATTTGTATTATTTTATTACATGGTTAATTATTGTGAAAAAAAAAAAACATGTCTTGCATTTTCAGACCTGAATTTTTTATAAAAAAAAATATAAAAAAAAAAAAACAGAGACATCCCTTCCATTAGGCCATTCACTAGTTTAAAACTAAATGTTCTCTCTAAGATCTTCAAGGTGCTTTTTATTTCATTTTAGAATCTTCCACATTCTACATGCTTTCAAGTTACTAAGTTATTGCTGTGTCTCCCAGCAGAATGTAAACTACTTTTAGTTATGGATGTTTTGGAGCGCCAGTCTGCCATAGCCCTGAGGGTCCCCTCTATGTTGGTTTGCCAGATAAAATAAAGGTACTCAGTTACATTTAAATCTCAGATAAACAACAAATGCAATATTTGGAACACAGTTATACTAAAATATTTATGTACCTGAAAGTTAATGCAAATTTGAGGGTATAGCTGGGTTTTATTTCCATCCTTTCTTATGGCATAAAAGCAGACATAATATCTTCCAGAAATGAATAGAAGTGAATCTCCAGAGTTTGTGGATTTCTCTCTCAATTCTCTTCAAATACTGAAAGAATAGCTGGGTATCCCAGCAGTTAGGAAGGACACAGATGCTGCTAAATTTATTCACTGTTTACTTTAAACTGATTAATAGCCCTCTTCCATCATTATCCCTCCTCCAATCACATGTGCTGATTTCCAGTTATTTCTCCCTAAAAACAACAGGCATAAAAAGCAATGATATTTTACAGAATATCGGTGATGTTGTTGAATCTTGAAAAACTAATATGTACTGACATTAAATTTATAGTTAAAGTATAAAGAAGATTCAAGGAATTCCCAAGTCCAGCTCCTCTGATTATTTGCAGTGTACATAGGCTGATGCATAAGGAATTCATGTTGGTTCAGTTATAGACAAATGACTAGGTCTGTCACAGATTCCAGCAGTTTGCTCACATGTTCTCTGCAGGTGCCACCTGAGTTCACATGAAGTCTTAGGGCAAGTGGAGAAGTGTTGTCTTAGTTCCTCTTGCTTTTCATAAGCTCGAGGTATGGATAAACAAAAAAAGGCTTAGAGAATGTGTTTCCATTTTGCTCCCCTTTGTGTTTTTCTCTGAAATGGCTGATGATTTTAATTATATTTAATCTGGTATTATTTTCCAGGAGAATACCAGAGAAGTAAAATGTCCTCATCACATTTTATCTGAGAATCATGATGGCAAAGCAACCTGTCAACCTGTTAACACTGGGCATATAAATAACTGGTTTTTGCTAGTTTTGTGTACTATAAATATCAATTATTCTCTTTGAAATTAATGAACTCAGCATAATTACCTGGAACTCTTGTTCATGAGCCCCTACTAGTTGCTGTGTGCTTGGACAGAGATAACAATTTTGTAATGTACAACATGTTTCATTAAAAGTTTTTTCCCTACACGTTACTTAGTTCAAACTCCTACAGAGTAAAACTACAATTAACAATATTAGATCACTCAGAAAAATGAATGAAAAAATGTGCACATATGGAATATTGCATGCATCTCAATATTGATCACAGGGAATTTTTCTCTATGGCAATGAAGTCAATTGTTTGAGTTAAAATTATTGTTAGAAGATCAAGTTGGGCCTAATTGATTGATTGAAAATAATTTCATATTTTGTTGCTATTATTTGTTTTAGATCAAAGTATGATTCACACTCTGTAGTAGAAACCCATCTGATACAACTAACTCTGCAACAAAAAGTGCTCTAAGAAAAGGCAGTGAGGAAGATGAGAAGAAAATAAGATAGCCGGGCAGTGGTGCGCCACGCCTTTAATTCCAGCACTGGGAGGCAGAGCAGGCGGATTCTGATTCGAGGCAGCTGGTCTACAGAGTGAGTTCTAGGACAGCCGGCTACACAGAGAATCCCTGTCTCGAAAACCAAAAAAAAAAAAAAAAAAAAAAAAAATAAGATGAAGAAAGCCAGGGCAGCTTAACTGTTGAGGTGTCCTCCAAGTGATGTGTCAATTTCTTAAACTGTTGTGGACAGACAGAGCAGAAACTCAATTGAACTGTACACAGAAGAAGGAAATTAAACTACTGCAAGATAATTGATCTGTTTTCCTGATATCAGCATTGCTCAGCATCACCTAGGTGCTGCCTATACTTTGGGGTGAGTGGTATTCTACAGTCAAGAAATTCTCAAGAATTTTAAGTTAAGTTTCTTAGAGGACTCCATTTTACAAGGCATCTTAGGTAGCTCACATTTTTGTTAAAAAATATATAATGTTTTTCCAGGTATTTTCTCATGTTTTGAGTTCTGCTCATTGATAACTGCTGTATTAGGAAAACATATATTCCTGATGTTATTATTTATTGTTTTAATCATGAGAATCACCTCACATTACTTGTACGACATCACAATTCAACAATTTCTAGGATCTAAGAATGAAATACTGGGGCATTAGAGACATACATGTTGTGGATAGCCTCAGCCTTGTATTTTGATCCTAGTTCCCAGTGGATAGCCGAAGCCTTGTATTTTGATCCTAGTTTCACTTTCCTGGGAGGGGCTGCAGAGGATGATTGAATCTGCACACAGATGAGGTCTTGTGAACCTTCTGTCCAATTAAAACTTGTACAATAAAGGCTAGAGCCAGTGATTGGGCAGTAGAAGGGGAGGTGGAGAAAAAGGCTTAGGGGAGGAGAGAGTGAGAGGAATTTGATATAAAGGGAGAAGCAGAAGCAGAAGAGGGGAAGAAGCAGGAGGAAATCGGTGGTAGAAGGAAACCACAACAGAGGAACTGGAAGGACAACCACAGGGCCTGGATAAACCGCAAGTTATAAGGGATCTCATAGCCGGGGATTAGAGTAGTGTAGTGGTAAATCTGCCCAATCCAGGCATGCAATTTATACCCATAATTATTGAGTTGTGTTTTCCTTTACTGGTCTCCTTTGGGTAGGAGATTTTACAGCAACAAATTTGGCGGTTTAAATAATAACCGCTACACATACATGTAAGAATGGGGGAAGAAGGAGACAATGAAAAGCTAAGGGGATATGGGTGAGTCAAGTCAGTAAGGACAGAATGTCTGTAGGAAAATCTGTGGGTTTATATGATAATTTATAATTTTAATTTAATTAACTAAATAATATTCTGTAGGAATGTCACCTGCCTTGGGATACCTTAGAGATCTAGAGCCTCTTGATCCTCCTTGCAAGTCCTTGTCTCTCAAGCCTCCTTTTGTCCGATTGCTCATACAGTGAAATACTGTCATTTCTTATCTTTCCATTTATGTATATCTATCATAAGCCTTTTTGAGGTTCATGCTTACCACAAGCCATTTTAATTCATACCATTTAAATTCAAGTAGGCTTTCACCATTACTATATTTATAAATTTTTATGCTACTATTTTCTAAGCCATGTCTTTTCACATGACACAGACTTACTTTCTTGCCCAACTTCTTGGACCTCTGCTGGGCAAATATACTTACTTCAGGTTAAGCTCTGAGGTTCCTAATTGCCCTTGATTTCTCCAAACTTGACTAGAGAATCACAAAATGAGATGAAATTAAATATCAAAGAAGCCACAGAACCTTACTCCGTTGTGATCTGTTAGTACATATGGGATTATTTTAATCTTCTTGTATCGGTTGACTATATAGGAAGACCAGCAGTCTCAACTAACTTGGATTCCCTAGATTGCTCAGACACTGAGCCATCAACTAGGCCAGCTGATGTGAGGTCCCCAACACATATACAGCAGAGAACTGCAGGGTCTTGACTCAGTGAGAGAGGATGCACCTAACCCTCAAGAGACTTGAGGCCCCAGGGAGTGGGGAGGTCTGGAGAGGTAAGGGGGATGGTTGGGTTTGTGGGGTTGGGGATGTGGGGTGACTATGCTCTTGGGAGGGGCTGTATGCAATGTGGAACAGTCAGAGGGCAGATTGGGAGGAGCCTAAAACTGACCTATAAGACAAGATTAAAGAATTAAAAAAAATAAAAAAATAAAAATAAATAAATAAATAAATAAATAAAAAGAAGCCACAGAAATGACTGACAAATTCATACCTTAACTTTTAAATTCTCCTTGGGGAAACTTTAGACAAGATAGATGAAGACTACCTGAAGATGCCCCACTGTTCTTCATCAAGGTCTACCCTATGCTTTGATATCTCACTGCTTTGCTGACAGGAACTTCTACACCCAGTTTGTTCCTATAAGGCCTCATATTCCCCATAGTAACGCAACTACATGAGGCAGGGTCATCTGCAAAGCTATGTTTCCAAGCCATGAAAGAATTTCCTTCACATTTACTGATATTTAGTCACATCTCTCTTCTTGACAATTCAAGAGAAAAATAGTCTTATTATTGCCTACACGTGGTTGGGTTGGTAGCCAAAATTTGAAAAGGAGCACCTGTGCAGGTGCCAGGTTTGCACTGAGATCCTCACGCGCCACCCTGTTTACCACTGAAACTGCCTGCTCTGCCGCAGCAGCATCCTGAAGACTCTTTATGTCTACCTCTGAAGACTCCCTGCCTGCCTGCCCATCCTTTGTGTATCCTTGTGCTCCACACACAAGGATAGCATCAACATTTGCCGCTGGATTCTGGCCTGAGTCTTCTTTGCCCCGAAGGCGACTCTGTCAAGCTTCAAGCTATATATCCAGGACATGTCGATGAAATATTCTGAAAGACTCCAGTCTTGGTGGGACAGAGTAACACTTTCTCTAAATCCTGTGTGGGGCCCTGAGATGCTGAGGGTGGTGAGTATGTCACTGTGCAAGGGCCCTGAAACTCTGTGGTGGGCTTTTCTGTGGCTTCCAGGGCCCATCTAGATGCCTGCTTCTAGGGTTGTCGTTCTCTGCTTCTGGCTTTTTTGTTGGAGTTTTTTGTCCTTTCCTCCTAGGCCACGCCACAAAAGTGTCATTTGAGGATTTTGGCAACTCACGGGTCTTGGAATGACCTTGATATTCTCTCTCTATCTCTCTCTCTCTGGTTTGGAATGACCTTGAAACTTTATGTTCAGCCAGAGCCTCTGCCTTGGTGGGTCTGGGAGTAGTGGGTCTCAGGTGCCCTTAGAGTCAATTCTGCCTATCATTGTATTTTAAAGATTCCCAACTTGACCAGAACCTGGGGTCAGGAGTTTATTCCTGGTACAGGGGTGCAGCTACATCTGGCTTTGGGACCATTTATCCTCAGGCACCCCAGTTCCATGGGGGCCTCAGAGGGAACAACCAGATGTCTACTCGTTCCCTACATGGCATAGAACATAGCATTCCTCCTGGGTTCTCTCCGGCAGTGGAGAGGGCATTCTGCACTTTTCACTAGTGTTCAAACAAGGAGCTAGGCCTCACAGGTCATAGCTCCATCAAGTTGGACTGCCAAGTTTCTATGAATAAAGTTCTGATGACAAAAAATTTCAGTAATTAGCAAAAGGTAATTTTGTATTTATATAGTTGCTATTTTATTCATAGAAAGGTGTTGTCTCTAAATCCCACACTCCCATTACTTCACATGTAAGAGACATTCAAAAACATAATTGTTTAATTTATGTGTATCACTATATTTGAGATATCACCAGAGATCACCCCAAACCTACTAGCTCGGAAATTTTGAAGTAATTGACAACAAAATATGGTAGTGAGGTTGAGTAGTCGTGAGGTTCTCTGTGCTGCTTGATATGTATCTGCACATGTTTGTGCTTCTACCCATAGTAGGGAAAGACATTTCAATATGTGGATGTAGGAATTTAATTTGTTAATTTACTTCTGTATGGTTTTGCTGTGAATCTAAGGCTGATCTGAAATAGTCTATGAAAAACACTTGAGTGTTCCCCCAAATAAAGCTGTTCTTCCCAAGAGACTTAAGAACATTATAAACTTAATATTTATCACAAATGATAAGTGACCATATTTTGGATTTCATGGAGCTGTGCACACTATCTTCTCAGAAGGACTGTGTGACAGATTTGTTTCCTCTTGATCCTACACAACTGTGAAATATTGAAAGGACATCTTTGCCAATTCTGTTAGTGTTCTCATCTCTGCCACACTCTGATTCACATGCTGCTACTAGTCAGGTTGAATCAGCTGAGAGCTGTAGGGTAGACACTGTAGATGCACCTCTGTCTCACCAGACTGTTATGATCTCATATTAGTTTAGTTTTATAAGAAGAGAAATGAAGGCAGGCTGGGTACAAAAGCAGTTGCTTCTGACACTATTAATGTGCCTTTAGTATGAATTGCCTAGTATAGCACTGTGTACACTATTTGTCAGTGTGTGTGTGTGTGTTTGGGAACATATATTTAAGAAAGTGTGTAACTAGATTTGGGGGGTATTCTAGGTGAGATGGAGAGACTGAGCAGAGAACTGTTCATTTCTGTGGAAGATATGTGTCTGGGAAGGGCGAAAAATTGACTGTGGATCTTCTAAGTGTGTGAGCAAGAAAGCATCATAGCAATGAAAAGACAAAAGGGTGTAAAGAGACTCCAGGTGCACTAAGAAATGTTGGAGAAAATGCTGTGTTCCATTCTGCACACTGAGAAACATGGGAGAGCTGTTTCTTTAGCTGCATGTTTCTTTAGCTGCATTGATAAGACTGGGAGAAAAGAGAAGAACAATAGAACATAATCAAGATTTGAACATTTTTCTCACCACAACCGATATAATCATTGTTGAGTCTGATTTTGTTAGCTTATGTGAGTTAATCTCTACCAATGTTGTACCATACCAAAATCCCAATCTTTATCCAATAGAACCCCAGGGCTTTTATTGTTTCAGTGAGCATTGGACAAAAAAATAAACTTAGGACCAGTTTTAGATTATTCTGTGCTTATAGGGCCATTGGTTACAGGTTTCATATTTGTATAGGTCAAAAATAAGGTTTGTTAGGTCATAGAGACTAACCATATAGAACATTTTAGGTAACAAACTGGGATGATTGAACAAATGTCTCTGGCAGAAACAATTTTAACTAAGATAGCTTTAGAAAAACTGGCTCATTAAATTCAATCAGTGTAGAATGATTTAATTCTAAGAAGGAAAGACATCTCTGTGTATGTGAGGCCAAACAAAGTCAGAAATCAGAAAATTATCTTTCTCAGTCTTCTCATATGGACTGAATTATTCTTTCTCAAAGTAGAGAAGTTTCACCCATTGGGCAAAACATTTTTGTGGACAGCTCCCAAGATTCTTTAGCTTTGACCATTGAGAAATAACTTATTTAATTTCAATACACCTAAGAACCCTGGAGAATGCTCTTTCACTAACTCTACACCAGTGTAGGACTTGGATCAAGTTAAGGAAAGAAAGATAATTATTGGAACAGGAAGAGATGTTGGGTCTGACTAATAAATAAAAGTAGAATCCTTTTGACTCAGAGGTTAAGGGCTGGAGAAATAACTCAGTTGTAGAGTACATGCCTAGAATATATTACATCCCAGTTCCAATCCCTAAGGGCCAGAAAATTTCATCATATAGATTCCAAATACACAGAGTTGAAGGAATCACACCTAAAAAAAGACATCAAATTGTGACCATGGTTATATCATACATTAAATATAACCACATTTCTGTAATTTTTTTATTTGCCTGTATGAAATGGATATTCAAAAGCGAGACCTTTAAATTTTAATACTTATGCTGGATAGAGAAGTAAAGATTAAGTGATATCTCAAAGGAGAGATAATGAGAAAATGGAGATTATATGTTTTCAAATTATCAAAAACACCACAAGGTTTTAAACCCTTCTGCTTCTGGGGAGAGTGTGCTGTGTTCAGAAGTGTCCCTATTGGTTTGGGATGCTACACAGTGCCATCCATCTCTGGAATAAAACTGAAATCAGTTTGGATTCAAAATGCTTCATAACCCAAAGAGCAGAGAAGTTCTAAACTCCCTCATCTGGAAACACAGATGTTCAACTTATTTGTTTGTTTTGTTTCTTCAGTTAAAGTGTGAGCTACTTAATCTTACTGAGTTGATGCATTCTGAACAGTTTCCACTCTACAAAACTAGGGATCATTTTGAATAAAACAGTCTAGATAAAACAGACCGATGTTTATGCTCATTGTTCAGGTGTTATAAGCTATTTGTTAATTGTTCATCCTTAATAGCCATTTATATTATTTCCTTTGTTATAGAGAAATATATAATCTACTCTTACTTAGACAATAACAACTAAACACCCCAAACATAAAATGCTTTTTTATAATCATGATTCATTTGTATTGGTACTATCATAACTAAATTGAAAATGCTTTTGACATCAGACCTATTGTTTCATAAGCCATTTTATTAACAATACCAAATATAGAAGGTCCAAGAAAACACACGAAATATAAGCATTTAAAGTCATTGATGGGGGTTCATTTCTGGGTCTTCTATTCTATTCCATTGATCCTCCTGACTGTCTCTGTTCCAATACCATGCCGCTTTTATCACTATTGCTTTGTAGTACAGCTTGAAATCGGGGATGGAGATTCCCCCAGAAGTTCTTTTATTGTTGAGTGTAGTTTTCGCTATCCTGGGTTTTTTGTTATTCCAAATGAATTTTAAGATTGCTCTTTCTATCTCTGTAAAGAATTGAGTGGGAATTTTGATAGGGATTGCATTAAATCTGTAGATTGCTTTCGGCAAGATAGCCATTTTTACTATATTAATCCTTCCAATCCATGAGCATGGGAGATCTTTCCATCTTCTGAGATCTCCTTCGATTTCTTTCTTCAGGGTGTTGAAGTTCTTGTCATACAGGTCTTTTACTTGCTTGGTTAGATTCACACCAAGATATTTTATACTATTTGTGACTATTGTGAATGGTGTCGTTCCCATAATTTCTTTCTCAGCCAGTTTATCCTTTGTGTAGAGGAATGCTACTGATTTGTTTGAGTTAATTTTATACCCAGCCACTTTGCTAAAGTTGTTTATCAGGTTTAGGAGCTCTCTGGTGGAAGTTTTGGGGTCACTTAAGTATACTAACATGTCATCTGCAAATAGTGAAACTTTGACTTCTTCCTTTCCAATTTGTATCCCTTTGATCTCCTTCTGTTGCCTAATTGCTCTATCCAGTGGAAAAAAGACAGCATTTTCAACAAATGGTGCTGGTCCAACTGGAGGTCAACTTGTAGAAGAATGCAAATTGATCCATACTTATCTCCTTGTACAAAGCTCAATTCCAAGTGGATCAAGGACCTCCACATAAAACCAGCTACACTGAAACTAATAGAAGAGAAAATAGGGAAAAGCCTTGATCATATGGGCACAGGGGAAAAGTTCCTGAACAGAACACCAATGGCGTATGCTCTAAGATCAAGAATTGACAAATGGGATCTCATAAAACTGCAAAGCTTCTGTAAAGCAAAGGATACGGTCAACAGGACAAAGGGGAACCAACAGACTGGGAAAAGATCTTCACCAACCTTACATCTGATAGAGGACTAATATCCAAGGTATACAAAGAACTGAAGAAACTAGATTCCAGACCATCAAATAACCCTATTAAAAAATGGGGTAGAGAGTTGAACAAAGAACTCTCAACTGAGGAAACTCGAATGATTGAGAAACATCTAAAGAAGTGCTCAGCATCCCTAGTCATCAGGGAAATGCAAATGAAAACAACACTGAGATTCCACCTCACACCAGTCAGATTGGCTAAGATCCAAAACACAGGTGACAGCAGATGTTGGCGAGGATGTGGAGAAAGAGGAACACTCCTCCATTGTTGGTGGGATTGCAAGCTGGTACAACCACTATGGAAAGCAGTCTGTCGATACCTCAGAAAATTGAACATGGTGTTACCTGAGGACCCAGCTATACCCCTCCTGGGTATATACCCAGAAGATATTTCAACATGCAACAGGGCCACATGCTCCACTATGTTTATAGCGGCCTTATTCATAATAGCCAGAAACTGGAAAGAACCCAGATGTCCTTCAACCGAAGAATGGATACAGAAAATGTGGTACATTTACACAATGGAGTACTACTCAGCCATTAAAAATAATGAGCTCATGAAATTCTTAGACAAATGGATGGAGCTAGAAAATATCATCCTGAGTGAGATGACCCAATCACAAAAGAACACACATGGTATGCACTCACTGATAAGCGGATATTAGCCCCAAAACACACAATACCTAAGATGCAACGCATAAACCTCATGAAACTCAAGAAGAAGGAGGAAGACCAAAGTGAGGGTGCTTTTGTCCTTTTTAGAACGAGTATCAAAAGATTCAACCAGAGCTCCCAGGATCTAAACCTCCAGCCTGAGAACAGACAGGGCAAGCTGTCCTCTGAGAGGCTCTAACCAGCAGCTGACTCAGACAGATACAGACATCCAGAGCCAAACAGTGGATGGAGCTTGAGGACTCTTAAAGAAGAATAGGTGGAAGGATTGTGGGCCCTAAGGAGATAGGAACTGCACAGGAAAATCAACAGAGTAAACGAACCTGAACCCTTGGAGCTCTCAGAGACTGAATCACCAACCGTGGAACATACCTAGTCTACACAGAACTACCTCCATGGGCTGAACCTAGGCCTCCCTGCACATATGTTGTAAATGTGCAGCTTGGTTTTCATGTAGGTCTCAAACATCTGGAGTGGGGGCTATCCCAAAACATGCAGCCTGTATATGGAGTACGGTCTTCTAAAAAAAAAAAAAAAAAAAAAAAAAAACAGTTATTCATGGAATATTATTTTTTTATATCTCTTGTATTCAGTTTGCAACTACTTCATTGAGAATTTTTGTATGTATGTTCATGAGGGATACTGGACTATAATTTATATATTTTTGTTGGGTTTACACTTGATTTCACTATTTCAATATTATTTGCTTTGTGAAGGAGCTTATTGTGGTTCTGAATTTTTTTAAACATAACTCAAAAAGTATTGCTTGTTTGAAGGCTCTATAGAATTCTTGTATAAGTATATCTGACCCTTGGTATTTTGCTTGTTTGTTTCTTTTCATTTTATTCTGTTTGAATGCTTTTTAAATTTTTTTGACTTGCTGAAAAAAAAAAAAAAAGTCATTGATGGTCCACAATGCCATCTTCACCACCCCTGTCTTTTAAATTGTAAATTGATGTATGTAATTTGTAAATTGATTTTCAAAATGATGTAGTACAGAATGTAATTCCCTGGAAACTTCTAGGGACAGTAAGAGTAGGTTAGGATTAGTTTTCTTCAAAAATATTTTTGGCAGCAGTGATAAGATCCGGTCATAGGGATGTCAGTTTCTACCAACTGGGAAATGAAAAAGTTTACAAGCATAGTCAAATTGCTGGCTAGGATTTGAACATCATATAGCTGGGTTAGGATCTATAGCACTGTGAGCGAACATCACAGATTTGGGCAAAAATTGTAAGGTTCAGACATCAGTGTACATTCTGATTACCAAGAAAATTAGAGTGTCCCTCAAAGGCTGTGAAACAGTGGCTGGTGAAGTCGCTAACCTCTTGACTGTTGCATAAGGGAGCAGTATTCTTACCTCTAACTGCCATCGGTCATTTTTCACTTACATTTTCCTTCTCCGTTATCTCAATTTACATATTCTCTCTTCCCTTTCTGCTCCTTTTCTTCCATCTATTCCCATTCTTCCTTCATTCTCTATTCCTTCCTTCTTTTAAGACACTGTCATGTTACATATCCCCTGATGTCATCAAATTTATTATATTGCCTAACATAGGCTAGCCTCCTTGTATTCTCAAATTAGGGTCAAATGCTCAACTCTTAACAAACATGGATATATGGATGGATGCCCTACCTTACTTAACTCAGCTGCACCAAATAACAAACTGTGGTATGGAAGTCAGGGATAATATTATTTTAACTGCTTTTTCTTGCAAGTAATTCTAAATTTCAATGTAACTTGTGAATGTAATCCTGAAACTTCCAGGTCATTTGAGATGCTATTTTCTACAAAAAAAAAATGAGTGTACTGATGTTAATTAATTAGAGTGATGGAGCAGATCAGATGGTTTTTCTCTGTTGTGAACACATTGAGCTTAATTTATTTGAGATAACACTCAATAATAGTGCTTTAATTAAAATGCTTTACAGAAGAAGGCATGAGTTCAAAATAAGTCAATACATACACGATATTTCATGTCCAAAGATAAGGTCTCCAAGAGTGGAATAGAATGAAAAACAGTAGCAAATGAAACCATAAGCATGAGCAATATCAAACTATGGAAAAGTCAAGGAAAAAAATTTTTACTGCTTGGGAGCATTGAAAGAAACTATGAAACACTGTGGTAATGACACGATGACTTGGTCCAGCCACTGGTTAAAGAATTGCATAGCAAGGAAAATTAGAAATGCCAAGAGTAAAGCAGCCCCAAAGCAAAAGCAGATGAATTCATTGGAACAGCCCAGCAAATACTCCCCTAGCCCTAAACGAGGGTCAGTTATTGTAAAATTGAAATGAATAGAGGAAATAAAGACCACATCCATGTCCTTACCTTGACCAAAGCTATAGGTATTTCTATTATGCTTGACTTCATGACACATTAAATTCCATAAATTAATTCACTTGCTTTGAGTAGTTGAAGAACAATAATTAAACATTAATGTCTTTCCTTTGGGGGAAACATAATCACAGAGCAAAGGGTATTACTTAGTATTTTCCTTACTTGCACCCAGGAAAATAAAACAAAACTTCACTTCATAGCCAGTGAGGATTCTGGCAAAGCTTTTCAGGACTGTAAAGCACAGAGGTTATTCTAGACTCTGGAATTTAAATATGCCATTTCAATAATTAATAAAATATAATGAGATCCAATTAAACATTTTCAATATTTCAGGATTAACTCATTCTCAGTGATAATTGAATTAAGAACAATTAGTTTTTATCTATTTAAAAATGTTTATAGGACTATAGTATAGTTTCAATTTTAATTAATAAATTCAAAATTGTTTTAGAGTTTTACAAAAACTATTTTTTACTCTACATTAGACTGTTATGTCAGACCTAGGAACATTCAGGTTTTTAATATCATCTTCCAACTTGGACACTGAAATGGCAGTGGTGCCCCAAGGAGAAGTATCACTCTTGTACCCCTTGGCTGTGGGTGAATTTTTCAGAAGACCATGAATCTGAATCTAATTCCTAGCTTCAGACTAAGATGGACTGCAGGGAATTCAGGTAACTCAACTTCTGGGGGAAAAAAGGAACGATACCAATGAGATTGCTCTAAGAACCTAAGGAAAGTCTTCATGTAAAATGTGGACCACAGACTATCTCAGATACAGTAAACCGTAAATGTTCACATTCATAATTTCTCTAAGCAACAATACCGAATTTGTTTCCTAAAATCTTAAGTTTTTCTGGACTAATAACAACCAGTGTTATAGGCAACATATGGAAATGGAGATGGCCAGTATACACATTCTCTGGGGATTAGCACTGGTTTTATGGAAAACAGTAACACATTTTAGAACATAGAGAAAATTTGAACACCAGGCCAAGAGTCAGCTTGTAACTTGTATTCTACATTGTCTCTTACCCACATTTATGTATTAAATGGTTACAAAATTCAAGAGGAGTCACACTGGTTGGACAATGTTGAAGGCTAAAAATATCTTAAAAGATTATGCTAACATTTAAAATTGAATATGAAAGATTGTAATGTAAATATAATATTTTACATAGGAAAGGAAACTCAGAAGGTACAATGAAATTATGAGCTTTAAACTATCAAGTTTATTCTATATTATATAGGAGAACAAAGAGTATTCCATTCATGAGTATTTTTTTCTCCTTCTTTCTCTCACACAACCCATGTATGTGTCTTTGTATGTGTGTGTGTGTGCCTCCTGTGTGTGTTCTTGTGTGCATGCACATGTACATGATGAACCAAAGGAGGACTTTGGACTTCCTATCTTAAAAGGAGACACCACTTTGTTTTGTAAAATGAATTCCCTCGAAAACCCTAATCTTTTTCTTTTTTAACTATTTTTTCATTAATTTATTTATTTATTCACTTTACATCCTGAGAGCAGCTCCCCTCCTCCAAGTCATCCCTCCCCTCACCCCTTCCTTCTCCTCTGAGAATAAGAGCACCCTGCCCTGAGATACCATCTCACACTGGCACATCAAGTCACTCCAGGACTAGGCACAACCTCTCTCACTGACCAGTCAAGAAGGTACAGGATCCACAAGCAGAAAAGAGTCAAGGTAAACACTTGTTCAGTCATTTGAGGTCTCACATGAAGACCAAGCTGCACATCTGCTATATATGTGCAAAGGGCCTAAGTCGAGCCCATAGTTTGGTTGGTGGTTCAGTCTCTAGGAGTCTACATTGGTCCAGGTTAGTGGACTCTGTTGGTTTCCTTGTTAGATCACTTTTCCCTTCAGGTCCCTCAATCCTTCTTCCAGCTCTTGCACAAGATTACCCAGCTCTGTCTAATCTTTGGCTGTGGGTCTCTGCATCTGTTTCCATTGGCTGCTGGGTGAAACTCTTAGAGGACTGTTATGCTAGGCTCCTGTCTGCAGGCATAACATAGAATCATTAATAGTGTTAAGGGTTCATTCTTGTTTATGAGATTAGTCTCAATTTGGGACAGTCATTGGTTGGCTATTCGCTCTATCTTTGCTCCACCTGTGTCCCTCCACATCTGGTAGACATGACACATTTAAGACTTTTATTTCCAGGTATGTAGGAAAACATATACAATAGATCAGCCATCCAGTGTGGGAAGAGTGTATAAGACTTTCAGAGATATTTCTCCATAAGGGTGAATGAATGTGAATGGAAATGAATAGAGATCTGGATTCAATTAGTAATATTAAAGAAGAACTAGTTTAAAAACATGTGTTGGCTAGCACAAACAAATAAACAGAAAATGAAAAACCAAAATTTGCTGTATAGTTAGATTCTGATCACCAGAGTGCATTCAGTTATATACTGTAGAATTTACTGGTCTAAGTTGCATGTGTTCATATGCATCCATGGGTTTGAGAAAAAGGCTAGGAAAATCTATGTCAACATCATAGGAAATAACTTCTGTTCAGAATTGAGTTATACACCAAGAATATGAATCACAGAATTCAGAAATTTGGAGATCAGTATCTTAGACTCAATTCAATATGTCTATCCAGATATATCTATTTATCTACGTATCTTGATCTATGTCAAGAATTAAACAAAATGATACTATGCATTTTAGAGAGAGTACAGAGTTACATAGAAGATGCTGGAGGAAGGAAAGTGTGGTTCAGTGTGTGTGTGTCTGTACAAGTTGTATAGTATGAAAACAGACAACTACCTTCTCTCTACTATGTGACCTTGGGAATGGGTGGAATTTGAAAGCCATATAGCAGCTATTTTAGAGAGAAAATTATACCCATTGGGTCATACATTTTCTTTGCAACTTCTTCTAAGAATATCAAACCTTCTAAAATTCATCTCAAAGAAATATTTCTCTATTTGGTCAGAAAAAAATATAACAAACTGTCCTGTGAAATAAGCTATTTCCTCCCAGAGTTACTGAAAGTAATATCAGGTGCTAGAATGGAATAATAGACACACAGAAAATTAAAGATAATGAATGACTGAGATATAGACAAAAACTATTGACACAATTATATTACAATTAAAAAGAAAAATGAAAAAAAGAAAAATGATAATTAAAATGTCCCATACTTGGAACTAAATCTGGTACTACCATAGTTCCATCATATTTATTAATGTCTTAACTAATATTAAAATAAGCAGCACTACATGAATCTTGTATTTTACAAGAAAGATAACATTGAATTTATGAAAAAAATTTAAAGATAAGAGTGTTTTAATAAGTATCAGTTAGTATAATTTCTTAAGCAAGCCCAAATAATGAGGCTTTGTAACATCACTAACAAATTTATTTTGGTAAAAATATAAAAATATTTTGCCTATATATATGTACATGGGAGCCTGAAACTTTAGAAAGCTCATAGAAAGAAAGAGGATACAAAAATTTATTCAAAATGAATGAGTAATTGCAAGAATTAAGAGCAGTTAATGACAAAGCTGTGCTGAAGTGCAGAAGAGCCTTAGTTGGTTTGCAAGAATAAGCGAATGTTTAAGTCTAAATCAGAACCATGCTAATCTCTTTAGAATTGTTTTACTGTTGGCCTGGAAGAGAATCGGTAATTGACTCCTCAACTCTGCCTTCCTCTGTAATTCTCTAAAGACATTTTCACATGACCTCATCAAAGCTATAGAAATTTGACACAAAACCTCCTAAGTGTTTTAAAAGGTAATTTCCAAGTTAAACTCCTTTTCATTCTCTGTTGAAAGGGATGCCATTGTCCTTTCCAAGCATGTGGCCAGTTGTCTTTTCATCAACAAGTGTTCCAGTCCCAAGGTCTTTCATCTACTTCTGTGGTCTTTAAATGTCCATATGTAATAGCTGTTCTTGTCATTAATTCTGCAATTTGGCTCATTCATGTGGTGTTGCTGAAGCTTTTCATTTATTTATACTTTTCTTCTTTTTCCAAATACATAGCAAGAATTTTCAATAAAAAATCATATTTCTGTGCTTGCATTTTTAACATGTAAATTTCAGTCTGACTTCTTAATAACATTCACCAAAAAAATCTACTGTTATAAATTTAAGTTATACCTTATTGTTACATTTCATTCATCTTGAGTACACACACACAAACACACATACACACAGAGAGAGACATACGCACAAACATAAAATGATGAGTATGAATTGGTCAGAGAACAACTTGCTGGACTCTCCTACTGTGTTAATACCAGGGGTTCAACTCACCTTGCCATACTCCATAGCAAGTATCTTTACCATTGAGTCATCTTACAAGTTCAAGGCTCATTAAACTTGAATCAATTAAAAACTGATTCTTATTATAGCAGACATAAAGTTCATATATAACTTAGTATATATAATAATCAGAGAGTTCATAAACTGCCTATAAATATACATTATTTCTAGTGCTGGTTTTAGTATTTTTTCATCCCTTGAAAATTAATTTACATATTAGGACTAATTGATCAAAAGTGACTAATTGCTGTTTGAGGAAATTAATACCAATTATTCTTGATTATCCTATTGCTGATCTCAAACTAAATTCTATAGCTTAATAATTCCTAGCTTTAGATCTTTATTATTGATATGGAATTTTAACTATATTTGGTATTAATTTGTCAAATAAACTGTAATGAAAAATTTAAATTTGTATTAGTTAAATTCATGTGTTGTAAGCTCCTTTCATACAATAAAACTAACTTGATTTTTTTGACCCTCCTGTTTTAAGCTATGTTATCCTCCTTTGATGATACCTCAGATTAAGTTTGTTCTGTGCCTTTATTGTTAAAAATACATGCATTTTGTCATCTTTCTAAGATCCCTACCCATGATACTTGCTGTCATGGTAATTTAGTTTGATTTGAATTTTAAAACATTCTCTTCTCTTGTCTTAGTACATGTTGTAAATAGAAGTAGACTTTTCCAGTTTTGAAAATGATAATTTATTTTAAGAAATATCGTCACAGTATTAAAACAATGAAATTGGAAATCTGATTTCCATAACTACTCCTATATCACAGTATAATCCATTTTATCTAAAAATTAGAGTGTACTAAATGCACAATCTGTAAGGAAGGACCTTGTCTCTTTGAAATCTAATGAAGTAATCTCATTATGGCATTCAGGAGTTTCTTCAGTATTCTGTAAGGAAAGTACTTAAATTCTCATCTACTATATCCACTTCCACACTCCCCCAATTCAGAAGAAACCAGAGTGAATATTTAAAATCATCAATTATCAAATTTTTCCATGAAATGAATTTCTCATCCAGAGCAAATGTGAATTGCTGTTAGAGTGTTTTCCCAGATTGTATCAGTATATTGTTCATTATCAGAAATCATTCCTGGGTAGGAGAAGAGTGGGGCTAAAGAAGGAGGCACAATATGTTTGGACATATGGTTCTTTGGTGGGATTGGGCAGTGCTAATTATCTCTGCTTATTGCTCTATCAACAGTCTCCTTTGAACAATTTAGCCATCTTCAGTGACCTCATGACCAGAGATCATGGCCCCCAGTCATAGGATCACTGAAGGCAAACAAGAATAATTGCTCAAAACCATGTTATTTTTGAACTGCAAAATGGCTAACACAGTTAAAAATAGAAAGCCGAATACATGTGTCAACACTGACATGAATGAAAACACTGCCCCTTTTTTTCAGACTCAACATCCCTGCTTGAAAGACAGAATAGTGCTGACACAAAAGGTCAAGTAATGGCCTCTGTGTGGGCACAGGACATCAGGCATTTCCTCTTACAAAGTTATTTTTATTTAAAAAAATTCCTGAATTCTTATAAAGCATCCATTTAGGAGTCCATAAATCCATGTTATGCATAATTATATTCAAATATAAATCCAAGTGTGTGTCCCAAGAGAATAAATGAAAATTCCTGTGCACTATGTAGTTAACATGCCAGCAATACACAAAAACAAATGTAGACAGTGAAGGGTTTGTGAAAAATATCAATATATATTCACATATAGTTTTCTGTTAATAGCATTTCATATTTTGAATGCAGGGCAAGCAGAAAAAAAACCAACTCCAATAAAACCATATTTTAAAAGCTATATTTTCAAAATAAAATTTTGGATAGATAGATAGGCATGATTTTAAATGGTAAAGTATTTCAGCTCTTATAACACGTTTGGATCTTTTCCATAGGGAGACATGCTATTTCAAATAAAATCAGAAATGAAATGCATGATAGAAGGACCATTATCAAGTCACTCTCTTATAATTACACTTATACTTGAAGTTACTCATTTTTTAATTTTGAAATCTTACATGCTTTATCTAATTAGAATAGGAACTGCTATAAAGGACCATGCTGATTAGAATATGCCTGCAGTACCCCATGCTGTGCTAGTTCATAAAGTGAGCTGCAGAGTTTTGTTATTTTCTCACAGTAAGATATGTATTATGTTGGTCATAATCATTTATTGTATGCTTATATGAGTTCTTATAGTACATATAGTATAAAAAGAGACTCATTTTAGTAAATAATTACAGAAATAACTTAAATTTACTATTTTCTACATGTGAAATTTATGAATTTATATGTTTTAAAATATCAATTTTTTATGGAATATTTTCTTTTCTCCATCTGTGGTAATTGAGACTTTTAATGGGTATAGTAGCCTGGGATGGCCAGGGAACCATCAAAAACATCATGATGGAAAGGGAAGAAGGTCATCATTAGAGGAGCCAAGGGTCAAACAGAACTTCACTGTGTTTTATTATTGATCAATAAATAATCTCAGATAGTGTTTACATTTATATAATGAAATTATTTTCTTTTTGAGGACCTAACTTTGAGCTTTATACATGGTATAGAGTACTCCTGAGTTGTGGTCTCTGCCACCCTTATTTATGTCAATTTAATGCATGAATTTATAAATTACTGGACTTTATACAATGCCCCATAGAATTATCATATTTGATGATTTTTCTCATCATGATGTCCTATAAATTTATTTTATGATTTCTGTAAAGATCTCAGAAGAGTTTCATATGTACAAAACACAATAAATTAAGGCTGCAAATCAAAAAAAAATATATCAAAGTAATTTTTTTAAAGTAACAATATATTAAATAACCACAATGGTGATTTTATATGCAACTAATTTTATTCTTTAAAATAATCTCCTTTAAACTCCTTCCCAACAGAGACTCTAAAATCTAGAAGATCCTAGGTAGATGTCATCCAGACCCTAAGAGTACACAAATGCCAGCCCAGGATACTATAACCAGCAAACTTTCAACCATCATAGATAAGAAAACCAAAATATTCCATAACATAATCAAATTTAAACAATGTCTTTCTACTAATCTAGCCATACAGAGGGTACTAGAACAAAATATCCAATACAAGGAAGTTAACTACACCCAATAAAACACAAGAAATTAAACATTTCACAACAAACCCAAAAGAAGAGAATCATACACACATAATACCACCTCTAGCAACAAAAATAAGAGGAACTAACGATAATCTGTCTTTAATATCTCTCAACATCAATGGTCTCAATTCTCCAATAAAAAGACACAGGATAACAGACTGGATAAATGAACAGGACCCAGCATTTTGATACACGCAAGAAACATACTACAGTGACAAAGACAGACACTACTTCTGAGCAAAAGGCTACAAAAAGTTTTCCAAGCAAAGAAACAAGCTGTAGTTGGCATGCTAATATCCAATAAAATAGACTTTCAACCAAAAGTTATCAAACAAGTTAGACAAAGACACTTTATTCTCATCAAAGGGAAAGTCCACCAGGTGGAAGTTGCAATTATGAACATCTATGCCCAAATGCAGACCAATCTTATTTATGAATATCGATGCAAGAATACTCAGTATAATTCTCACAAATTGAATCCAAGAACACATCAAAACCATCATTCACCACAATCAAGTAGGCTTTATTTCAGGGATGTTGGTTCAATATATGAAAATCCATCAACATAATACACTATATAAACAAACTCAAAGAAAAAAGCCACATGATCTTCTCATTGGATGCTGAAAAAGCCTTTGACAAAATACCCTTTATGTTAAAAGTCCTGGAGAGATCAGGAACTCATAACACATACCTAAATATAATAAAAACAATATACAGAAAACCAACAACCAACATCAAATTAAATAGAGAGAAACTAGAAGCAATCCCACTAAAATCCAGGAAAAGACAAGGTTGTCCTATTTATTCAATATAGTACCCAAAGTTCTAGTTAAAGTAATTAGACAACAAAAGAAGATTAAGTTGATACAAATTAGAAAGGAAGAATTCAAAGCATCACTATCTGTAGATGATATGATACTATATATAAGCGACCCCCAAAATTCCACCAGATAACTCCTACAGCTGATAAACAAAGTGGCAGAATATAAAATTAACTGAAAAAAATCAGTGTCCTTCCTTTACACAAATGATAAACAGGCTGAAAAACAAAATAGGGAAACAGCACCCTTCACAATAGCCACAAATAGTATAAAATATCTTGGGGTAACTCTTAACAAGCAAGTGAAAGATATGTGTGGCAAGAACTTTAAATCCCTAAAAAAAGAAATCAAAGAAAACCTCAGAAGATGGAAAGATCTCCCATGCTCATGGATTAGTAGGATTAACATAGTAAAAGTGGCCATTTTACCAAAATCAATCTACAGATTCAATGAAATCCCCTTCAAAATTCCAACACAATTTTTCACAGACATTGAAAGTGTAATTCTTAATTTCATATGGAAAAACAGATAAGCCAGGATAGATAAAACAATTCTCAACAATCAAAGAACTTCCAGAGGTATCACGATCCCTGACCTCAAGCAATACCACAAAACAATGGTGATAAAAAAAACCTCGTGGTATTGGCACAGAAACAGACAGATTGATCAATGGAATAGAATCAAAGACCCAGAAGTCAACCTACACACTTATGGACACTAGATCTTTGACAATAAAGCCAAAAACATACAGTGGGGAAAAAAACATCTTCATGAAATGGTGCTTTTCATGATGGTCTGTATGTAGGACAATGAAAATGGATCCAGATTTATTACCCTTCACAGAACTTAAGTCCAAGTGAATCAAGGATCTCAACATAAAACCAGATATGCTGAATCTAGAAGAGAAAGTGGGGAAGAGCCTTGAACTCATTGGCACAGGGGATATTTTCCTTAACAGAACACCCATGGCTCAGGCTCTAAGATCGACAATAGATAAATGGGACTTCATGAAGCTGAAAAGCTTCTGTAAGGCAAAATATACCATCAATAGGGCAAATAGGCAACCTACAGATTAGGGAAAAAACCTTGACTAATCCTACATCTGACAGAGGGATAATATCCAAAATATATGAAAAACTCAAGAAGTTAACATCCAAAAAACCAAATAACCCAATTAAAAATGGAGTACAGATCCAAACACAGAATTCACAACAGATGAATGGTTGAGGAGCACTTATAGAAATGTTCAAAGTCCTTACTCATCAGAGAAATGGAAATCAAAAACAACCCTGAGATTTCACCTCACACCAATCAGAATCACTAAGATGAAAAACTCAAATGACAACACATGTGGAGAAAGAGAGACAATGATGGGAATGAAAATAAATAAAATAATAAAAATTGAAAAAACCAGTAGTGTGATCAAAACTATTTACCAAATACAAGTGACAAAGAAAAATGCAGTTCACGTTTGATACTGAAAAATAATCCCCGGCATCTGGACATTATACCAGTGGAAAGTTCTCATAGGCACCAGTTAATAATCACAAGCCAGAAAATGAGACAAGTATAATAGTTGCATTTTTGTTTGCTATTTTGTTTTGTTTATTGCTTTTTTTCTTCATAAGCCATTATTTATTTTCAGTTGCCATTTGCTTACTGCAAACTCTGTCTGAATAATTGCATTTGGTTGCAAGTAAAACTTGCTAATTTGTCTTTGTACCTCCTGCAGCAGGCAACTCAGAATCAGCAGGGAGAGAACAGTCTCCTCTGGGTAGGTCTGGAAAATTACAAACTCAGTACAAACCTATCCTTAATATACAGTTCAAGCCTCGTTTGCTTTATAAGTCTTTCCTAATACCTAAGACACCCAAGAGTGATGGTTTCTCCCACCATAATTCCAAGGTAGTCCATTAATAATTCTTGCTTTATTTTTTATTACAATTGCATGCTTTCAGAATAGGCTTTTTTTTTTACTGGGTAGTATTTCCTTATGAATATAGTTTATCTGACTTATTGAACAAATCATTATTTGCTTAGCTATAGTAGTATAGGGAAAAACAGTGATAAACATTATAAAATGTCAATATAAAATATTGTGGGAAAATATGTGTGCATCCCCCTAACACGAGTAATAGAGAGTAAAGGACAAGAAAAAAAATGCAGAGCCTCACATTGTAAACTGTCTGATTTGGGTCATGTGAACATATAAATTATCTTTCAATCAAGAGACTTTAATATTGAAAAAACAAGCCAAAAATAATGATGCTGGTCCGATGGACAGAGGTCATTGTACAATGGACAAGTGTTCTTTTCATCTAGATACCCAACATTGCAATAGCTGTGTGCCTTGGACAGAAAAAGAATTCTAATCTAATGCAATCCTTTTAAACATTTTATTCTATGCACACTGTTACATATAAAATCTCATAAAAATAATATTTTGCTTTTAGGAATAATCAGCCAAAACTTTCGCATTGGTATCACAAATTAGTTATAACAAAAAACGAACACAGACACACATACACACACACACAGACAGACAGAGACAGCGCAAATCAGTATAAATATGCAATTTGAGGTTTCTCTATGAAAACTTTTAATTCTTTTTTTTAATCAAGAACACCACTTCTTCATTTTATAGCACCTAAAGTTAAGATAGTTAAGCCAATTTTTATGTTCCTATAGTTCATGCTTTTAAGATTCCTATACAGGGGAATGAGGATATTATTTTGTAACTTTGATAGTACTGAATGCATCTTAAGTCTTCTTTTCTGTTGAAGTAATTCTGTTATTATCATTTCTCCTAAACAAAACATAAAATCACATTAGCCCCTTTCATTAATTCACCCATTGTTCCATCCTCTAGAGGAAAATATTAACATCATCACAGATTATATTCTTATACAATCCAGGATTCAGGTTGAGATTCTTTCTACTGTTTCATCAATCTTTGAATTCTTTCTGGAGACAGACATTATACATTGATTTCTAATTCAATTGCTGATATTGTTACAAACACAAATCCATTTTTTCTCTTTCTGGATTCCATTTCTAAAGTCAGGAGCAAGTTTAGTCACAGTCTCATTCCTGAAGGAAAGGTCCTGAAGACATACTGTGAATTCCTATATCCTTTCCCTTCCCAGAGCTTGGCATCTCTATTCTCATAACCCAGTAAAATTCTTAACGATGAGGTTCAGAAATCTGTTCTATACCCATCTATAAAATGCCAGGTGCTGGGAACTTACCACTCTCTTCCTAATTTATATTTAGTTAACACTAATTCTTTAAGCTTACAGTCAAATGGACCAGCTTCAGAATTAATGACTTCTGCCTCCAATAAACAGAACTTACCTATGTCTCTTTGTTTTATTTCCCCAGATATCATGACACTATGCACTATATTGTAGTATTTTGATGATTTCAAGAAAGTCACTGAGGTTTTCTGATGCATTAAAATTTTCCTTCCTAAAATACAGTAATTTATTTTACTGGAGAAAGTAAAACTTTAAGTATTATTTTGATAAAAAAAATAAATGATTCAGTCAGTACAAATAGATATATATTTAAACAGATATGGATCTTTTTTTCAAAATCCTAAAAATGTTACATGTAAAATGATATAGTTGGAAAATATCTAGAATACTGCCTAGGAAGATAAAATTGCTCTGGCTTCCTTTCCACGTTTCTCTCTTTCTATGCATTAACAGCCAAAAAATATCTCTAATTTTAAATATATCTTGTTCATTCTTGATCATACTTCTCCACTATTGCCTGTAGTCACTGTACTTGATTTATTTTCCAAAATCTTGATGTGTCAAGTTTGAGCCAGAAACTTTCATTGAACAAAAATTAAACAACTTATTTTAGGAAAATTTTACATTCATAAAATGTATAGATACTACGTGTACAGCATAATTTAACAAGTGAATGAATGGCATATGGTAGAAGTCTAGTTGCTCACTGCCGAAGAGGTTATTTACAGAGAGACATAATGAGGATAGAATGATCCATGTGGTAGGCATGGGAGTAAGAAACACTACCATGAACCCCTACTTAGTTTAGTATAGATACAGATGGCTACATATAGAAATATTTACCCAAATGTGTATATTCATAGTTACTATACACATATACTCTATGTGTTGAAAGAATCTAGAAGCAATCTCACTACTGCAGCAATCTGGACCCACAGTTTAAAACTGTTACTTTCTAATATCACTGTCAGATGAAGGTAAGCAGGAACCACTGGAAGATTCTTGAAAAGTGTAGAAAAACATGCATAAAATATTAAACTTAAGAATATTAGAATACTATTTACTCATTAACTAAAGAAGTATACAAAATAAACAACAATATGATAAACTTAACAACTTGATAGGAACTTAATACTCAGACAAAAAGTAACCAAAAAAAAAAAAAAAAAACACACAAAAACTAATGATGCAACAATATGATCCCAAAAATAAATGAAGAAAGACTGAATTATTGGCCTTACTATGAAATAAATATAGGTGAAAGTATCTTCCTACAAAAAATAATGATAAATAAGTGAGGAAAACCAAAGATATATTTTAGGTCGGCAATTTTTAAATATTTCATGTAGGTCCTCTACCCATTAATAGGTAAAGTTTATTTCCTAAATGAGTGCTGGACAGAGCAACTTCCCTCCGGAGAGTAAAGGGTAGGATTCCAGTTTAGCAGTAGAAAATCCTGGCCAGCATCCCCATGCAAATGGTCAATGATTGAAAAAAAAATAGCTGAAGTAATAAATCTCTTTGATGCAATGTGAAATTTTATGTGTTTCCTTCTTTCTTCAAGTAAATAAGGACAATTTAGTCAGTTAGTAAAAAATGTCAAACAGATTCTAATGGGGATGGAACCTTCTGCAAAGTAAGAAGAAGCCTTCCTCAAATTGTTCAAGATTGTCAAAAGCATAGAAAGTTAAAATCAGGACTGGAGAGATGGTTAATTAGTGAAAGCTTCTGAAGCTCTTGCTAAAAGGGAAAACAAAAGAAAAAGGAGAGAGAGAAAGAGAGAGAGAGAGAGAGAGAGAGAGAGAGAGAGAGAGAGAGAGAGAAAGTAACAAAGAAAGTATGACGTTTAACCCTCCAGCTCATTTAAGAGAGTAAAAGGATTTCTAGCTGTGGAGGGAAGCCTGTTAAAGTAGGTTTTTCTGGTGCTGATTTTTATTTCAGTGAACCTCAATGCTCCTGTAAATTCTCAACACGTGGCTTTTCCTGAGCTCTACAGATTGTGAAGAAAATCATTCTTCAGTTCAGAGCTGCATACAAAAGCGAAATGGGATGCTTTGGGGTGAGTTGTACACCGCAGCATCTGTGCGTCCTTTAGAGTTTTTCAGTCACCCCTAATTCCAACTTCAGGGGACTCAGTGTCATCGATTGGCCTCTGCTGCTCCCACATCCAAGTTAAAATACACTCACAGACATAAACATATAAATACTAATAAAATATACTTTTTTAAAAGCAAAGAAAGTTTGAAAACCTGTTGAAAGGGAAGGGATGTCTAAGAAATTATTTGAAGTAATTGTATCCTGAATTGTCTTCTATAATTTAAAAAAGGCTTTTAGGTAAAAACAACAACAACAACAACAAAAAAACCCTAAGAAATACGAATATGTGGGCATTATTTTATAATACAAAACATTCTAGTTTCATTACAACAAATCAGTCTTTCAGATAGTAAAGCTTAATAATAATAAATGAAATTGACTGTGTAGTAAATGGTCATTCTTTTATCACCTTCCCTATATTTCTAAGCATCACATTTGTTCTTAGGCAATATATCTGACACTCAGTCAAAAAAATCTAAAAGTGTCCATAGCAAATAATATTTAGGAAATGTAGATAGTACTCATAATAAATTGCATTTATTTCCTTACTCCACCATCTACTGGGGAACTGGTGTAGCATTTACAAATTCTTCCATGAAATTGTCAATGTTTCCCAAAGCATCTCATTTCTCTTTAGCATGCAGCTCTGAAGTGAAGAATGTTTTCTTCACAAATTGTAGAGCTCAAGAAAAGCCACGTATTGAGAATTTACAGTGCATTGAGGTACACTGAAATCAAAATCAGCACACACACACAAAACAAAAACAAAAACAAACAAAAAAAATAATTTAACAGTCTTCCCTCCATGGCTAGAAATCCTTTTTCTCTATTAAATGAGCTGGAGGGTTAGACTTCGTATAATTTTCGTCTCATGCTTTTTACTCAGAGTCCGAAATGCTATTATGCTGAATGTTCATGAGCATCATATTACCATTTTCTTTCTTTCTTTCTTCTTCTTCTTCTTCTTCTTCTTCTTCTCTCTCTCTCTCTCTCTCTCTCTCTCTCTCTCTCTCTCTCTTTCTTTCTTTCTTTCTTTCTTTTTTCTGTCTTTCTTTCTTTCTGGCTGTTATTCACAGAACCACAAAAAGAATATTTTTAAGAATCTTTAAGCAAAAGTCAAGATCCAGAAATTTTGTTCCAAAATATCTGCAGCTGTGGATCAGTTATAATGGCTACCTGGAGCCTTCGTATCTCTTTGAGTTATGGTGTTTTGAATCCCCCTTTAGCTTGACTGATTTTCAAGGATAATAGAAGAAACTGCCTCTTTATGCTCAGATCAGTTTCCACCACAGCAGTGGTTCCTTGAGGATATGATACTGGAGATTGCAGTGTCCCCTTCTTATGGCTCCTGAGGGAATGGCCTTTATAAACTTAATGTCAGAGAGTGGGAGAATGAGAGATGGGAATGCATTTTCACATCCTTATCTTACTTGAAAGGATTCAAAACTTATTATATATACCCTAGAACTTGACTGCTTGAAAATGAAAGCTTAGGTAATATTTTGAGAAATAAAAGGTGTTTTTAAAAAAAATGGAATAATAGGATGTATCCTCTTGCCTGCAGAAAATAAAGGTGAACAAAATACACTGTGAACAACAACAAAAAAAATAACGAAAATATACACTGTAAACAAAAAAAAAATGACAATAAACCCTTAACATTACTTAAAAAGCCAGTATAAAACCTATGCTACCTCTGAAACATATGAGCTAAATTAATGCCAATAAGAAGGAAACAATGTCACAAGGAGCATAAGCTGTTTGTATGTAAACAAATACTCTTTATATTATGGTTGATAGTTGATTGGGAACTTTCTCTTGATTTGTATAGTGATGCATTGAGCCTTTTATTTATTCCTATCTAGATTTACTTTTTTAAAAAGTATGTTTTCAGTGCAACTGCAGGTAGTGTAATATAGACATACCAAAATCAATACTTCTCATAACAGGTTTAGATTTAGAGATGAATGAAAGACAAAAGAATGAGTTTGGTTGTATCCAAAGTACAAAGCAAGAGTTCAATATTGAAGGCATTAATTGAAATGGATAAACAATCATGAAGCCTACAATATGTGAATATTAAATATGAAGAATGGAGCAATAAATGATATACTAAAATTATGTTTTATACAAGAAGAGACAGAAATACATGGCATGACTGGATTTTACGTACTTATTTCTTTCATGAATTAAGAAAATAAAGTATGAGTACTTTGGTAAAAGAATTGAAGATATAGAAAGCACAAGCATGGATATTCTATGCCTTATGAACACTGAACTCTGGAGGGTAGCTGGACAGGTGGCTCAGCTGTTAACAGCACTGGCTTCTCTTGTAAAAGATACAGAGTTGACTCTCAACACCCGCATGACAGCTCAAAGTCACAGTAACTACAGTTTTCAGGAGATCAAATTTCATTCCTTAGTCTCTACAAGCACCCAGCACTTACATGGTACATATGTGTGTGTGTGTATCATGTAACTGGGTTTAAAACAAAAACATATTGTTATGATATTTCTGTGTTTTTAAAGAAACTAAAATTTCAAATTGTCACTACACATCCTATTGTCTTTGTAATGGTAACTGAAGTAGTTTATCCTTCTGCTATATTTTGTCTCATTCCAAATTGCTAATGAAGAAACTATAGGGTCTAGTAATACTTAATATATATATTTATATGTATATACAAGTAAGCAAACATATATACACATAAAAATAAAAGTAAATCTTAAAAATATAGTGACCATTGTACCTGGCATTTGCTACTTTGTGGGTTCTTCTTTCTTCTATCCTTGTTCACCCTGTAAACCACCTAACAATAGATAAGAGAGAAAAAAGATAGAGAAGAAAGAGGTCCCTGAATAAAATCAGGGGTCAGAAAAAGGCAACGTTATCATTAGACTACTTCCTGTTTATTAGGGGCATAAAGTTTTGGGGGCAAATTTAATCATTGCTGTCTAATTTCATTTTTTTTTTTTTTTTTTGCTTTGGCATTCTATTCTTTTTTTTTTTTTTTTTAATTTTTATTTTCAGCAAATCAAAAAAAATTAAAAAGCATTCAAACAGAATTAAAATGAAAATTAAAACAAAGAAGAAACAAGTCAATAACATAAAAAAAGTAAATCTATAGGCCTTCAAACAGCAACCTTTGTGGTTTTTTAAAAAATTCAGAACCATATACCCTTAAACAAATAATAAAAGGAAACAAGTGAGACAACAAAAATATAAAAAAGCAATCTCATGAATATCTATATCATGAAGTTTGCAAACTGAATACAAGAGTATAAAAAAAATAATATTCCATGAATAACTGAACAACTGTTTTTTTTTTTGAAGACCGTACTCCATATACAGGCTGCATGTTTTGGGATAGCCCCACTCCAGATGTTTGAGACCTACATGAAAACCAAGCTGCACATTTACAACATATGTGCAGGGAGGCCTAGGTTCAGCCCATGAGGTAGATCTGTGTAGACTAGGTATGCTCCACGGTTTGGTGATTCAGTCTCTGAGAGCTCCAAGGGTTCAGGTTGGTTTACTCTGTTGATCTTCCTGTGCAGTTCCTATCTCCTTAGGGCCTCAATCCTTCCACCTATTCTTCTTTAAGAGTCCTCAAGCTCCATCCACTGTTTGGCTCTGGTATGTCTGTATCTGTCTGAGTCAGCTGCTGGTTAGAGCCTCTCAGAGGACAGCTTGCCGGTCTGTTCTCAGGCTGGAGGTTTAGCTCTGGAGCTCTGGTTGAATCTTTGATACTCGTTCTAAAAAGGACAAAAACACCCTCACTTTGGTCTTCCTCCTTCTTCTTGAGTTTCATGAGGTTTATGCGTTGCTCTTAGGTATTGTGTGTTTTGGGGCTAATATCCGCTTATCAGTGAGTGCATACCATGTGTGTTCTTTTGTGATTGGGTCATCTCACTCAGGATGATATTTTCTAGCTCCATCCATTTGTCTAAGAATTTCATGAGCTCATTATTTTTAATGGCTGAGTAGTACTCCATTGTGTAAATGTACCACATTTTCTGTATCCATTCTTCTGTTGAAGGACATCTGGGTTCTTTCCAGCTTCTGGCTATTATGAATTAAGGCCGCTATAAACATAGTGGAGCATGTGGCCCTGTTGCATGTTGAAATATCTTCTGGGTATATACCCAGGAGGGGTATAGCTGGGTCCTCAGGTAACACCATGTTCAATTTCTTGAGGTATCGCCAGACTGCTTTCCATAGTGGTTGTACCAGCTTGCAATCCCACCAACAATGGAGGAGTGTTCTCTTTCTCCACATCCTCGCCAACATCTGCTGTCACCTGTGTTTTGGATCTTAGCCAATCTGACTGGTGTGAGGTGGAATCTCAGTGTTGTTTTCATTTGCATTTCCCTGATGACTAGGGATGCTGAGCACTTCTTTAGATGTTTCTCAATCATTCGAGTTTCCTCAGTTGAGAGTTCTTTGTTCAACTCTCTACCCCATTTTTTAATAGGGTTATTTGATGGTCTGGAATCTAGTTTCTTCAGTTCTTTGTATACCTTGGATATTAGCCCTCTATCAGATGTAAGGTTGGTGAAATCTTTTCCCAGTCTGTTGGTTCCCGCTTTGTCCTGTTGACCGTATCCTTTGCTTTACAGAAGCTTTGCAGTTTTATGAGATCCCATTTGTCAATTCTTGATCTTAGAGCATACGCCATTGGTGTTCTGTTCAGGAACTTTTCCCCTGTGCCCATATGATCAAGGCTTTTCCCTATTTTCTCTTCTATTAGTTTCAGTGTAGCTGGTTTTATGTGGAGGTCCTTGATCCACTTGGAATTGAGCTTTGTACAAGGAGATAAGTATGGATCAATTTGCATTCTTCTACAAGTTGACCTCCAGTTGGACCAGCACCATTTGTTGAAAATGCTGTCTTTTTTCCACTGGATAGTTTGAGCTCCTTTGTCGAAGATCAAGTGACCATAGGTATGGGGGTTCATTTCAGGGTCTTCTATTCTATTCCATTGATCCTCCTGACTGTCTCTGTTCCAATACCATGCCGTTTTTATCACTATTGCTTTGTAGTACAGCTTGAAATCGGGTATGGAGATTCCCCCAGAAGTTCTTTTATTGTTGAGTGTAGTTTTCGCTATCCTGGGTTTTTTGTTATTCCAAATGAATTTTAAGATTGCTCTTTCTATCTCTGTAAAGAATTGAGTGGGAATTTTGATAGGGATTGCATTAAATCTGTAGATTGCTTTTGGCAAGATAGCCATTTTTACTATATTAATCCTTCCAATCCATGAGCATGGGAGATCTTTCCATCTTCTGAGATCTCCTTCGATTTCTTTCTTCAGGGTGTTGAAGTTCTTGTCATACAGGTCTTTTACTTGCTTGGTTAGATTCACCCCAAGATATTTTATACTATTTGTGACTATTGTGAAGGGTGTTGTTTCCATAATTTCTTTCTCAGCCAGTTTATCCTTTGTGTAGAGGAATGCTACTGATTTGTTTGAGTTAATTTTATACCCAGCCACTTTGCTAAAGTTGTTTATCAGGTTTAGGAGCTCTCTGGTGGAAGTTTTGGGGTCACTTAAGTATACTAACATGTCATCTGCAAATAGTGAAACTTTGACTTCTTCCTTTCCAATTTGTATCCCTTTGATCTCCTTCTGTTGCCTAATTGCTCTGGCTAGGACTTCCAGAACTATATTGAACAGGTAGGGGGAGAGTGGGCAGCCTTGTCTAGTCCCTGATTTCAATGGGATTGCTTCAAGTTTCTCTCCATTTAGTTTGATGTTAGCTACTGGCTTGCTGTATATTGCTTTTACTATGTTTAGGTATGGGCCTTGAATTCCTGATCTTTCCAAGACTTTTATCATGAAGGGGTGTTGAATTTTGTCAAATGCTTTCTCAGCGTCAAGAGATATGATCATGTGGTTTTTTTCTTTGAGTTTATTTATGTAGTGGATTACGTTGATGGATTTCCGTATATTGAACCAACCCTGCATTCCTGGGATAAAGCCTACTTGATCATGGTGGATAAGTGTTTTGATGTGTTCTTGGATTCGGTTCGAGAGAATTTTATTCAGTATTTTTGCATCGATATTCATAAGGGAGATTGGTCTGAAGTTCTCTTTTCTTGTTGGGTCTTTGTGTGGTTTAGGTATAAGCGTAATTGTGGCTTCATAGAATGAATTGGGTAGTGTTCCTTCCGTTTCTATTTTGTGGAATAGTTTGAAGAGAATTGGTATTAGATCTTCCTTGAAGGTTTGATAGAATTCTGCACTAAAACCATCTGGACCTGGACTTTTTTTGGTGGGGAGACCTTTAATGACTGCTTCTATTTCTTTCGCAGTTATGGGACTGTTAAGATGGTTTATCTGATCCTGATTTAACATTGGTAACTGATACTTGTCTAGGAAATTGTCCATTTCATCCAGATTTTCCAATTTTGTTGAGTATAGGCTTTTGTAGTAGGATCTGATGATTTGTTGAATTTCCTCGGTTTCTGTTGTTATGTCACCCTTTTCAGTTTGGATTTTATTGATTTGGATACTGTCTCTCTGCCCTCTGATTAGTCTGGCCAAGGGTTTATCTATTTTGTTGATTTTCTCAAAGAACCAGCTCCTGGTTTTATTGATTCTTTGTATAGTTCTCTTTGTTTCTATTTGGTTGATTTCAGCCCTGAGTTTAATTATTTCCTGCCGTCTACTCCTCTTGGGTGTTTTTGCTTCTTTTTGTTCTAGAGCTTTCAGGTGTGTTGTCAAGCTGCTAGTGTGTTCTCTCTCCAGTTTCTTTTTGTATGCACTTAGAGCTATAAGCTTTCCTCTTAGCACTGCCTTCAGTGTGTCCCATAGGTTTTGGTATGATGTGTCTTCATTTTCATTAAATTCTAAAAAGTCTTTAATTTCTTTCTTTATTTCTTCCCTGACCCCATTATCAACGAGTAGAGTATTGTTCAGTTTCCATGTGAGTGTGGGCTTTCCATTGTCTTTGTTGTTATTGAAGACCAGCTTTAGACCATGGTGATCTGATAGGATGCATGGGATTATTTCGATTTTTTTATATCTGTTGAGGCCTGTCTTGTGACCAATAATATGGTCTATTTTGGAGAAGGTACCATGTGGTGCAGAGAAAAAGGTATATTCTTTTGTTTTTGGGTGAAATGTTCTATAGATATCTGTTAAGTCCATTTGGTTTAAAACTTCTGTTAGTTTCACTGTACTTCTGTCTAGTTTCCGTTTCCCTGATCTGTCCAGTGCTGAGAGTGGGGTATTGAAGTCTCCCACAATTATTGTGTGAGGTGCAATATGTGCTTTGAGCTTTAGTAAGGCTTCTTTTATGAAAGTGGGTGCTCTTGCATTTGGTGCATAGATGTTCAGAATTGAGAGTTCATGTTGGTTGACTTTTCCTTTGACAAATATGAAATGACCTTCCTTATCCTTTTTTATATCTTTAAGTTGAAAGTCAATTTTATTCGATATTAGTATGGCTACTCCAGCTTGTTTCCTAGGACCATTTGCTTGAAAAATTGTTTTCCAGCCTTTTACTCTAAGGTAGTGTCTGTCCTTGTCACTGAGGTGGGTTTCCTGTATGCAGCAAAAAGTCGGATCCTGTTTGCGTATCCAGTCTGTTAGTCTATGTCTTTTTATTGGGGAATTGAGTCCATTGACATTAAGAGATATTAAGGAGAGGAGACTGTTGCTTCCTGTTATTTTTGCTAAAAGGGGAGGCATTGTTTGTGTGGCTATCTTCTTTTGGGTTTGTTGGAGGTGGATTACTTTCTTGCTCTTTCTAGGGTATGATTGCTCTCCTTGTAATGGGTCTTTCCTGCTATTATTCTTTGTAGTGCTGGGTTTGTGGAAAGATATTGTGTAAATTTGGCTTTGTCATGGAATATCTTGGTTTCTCCATCTATGGTAATAGAGAGTTTTGCTGGGTATAGTAGCCTGGGCTGGCATTTGTGTTCTCTTAGGGTCTGCATGACATCTGACCAGGATCTTCTGGCTTTCATAGTCTCTGGTGAGAAGTCTGGTGTAATTCTGATAGGTCTGCCTTTATATGTTACTTGGCCTTTTTCTCTTACTGCTTTTAAAATTCTTTCTTTGTTTTGTGCATTTTGTGTTTTGATTATTATGTGACGCGAGGTATTTCTTTTCTGGTCTAGTCTATTTGGTGTTCTGTAGGCTTCTTGAATGATTATGGGCATCTCGTTCCTTAGGTTAGGGAAGTTTTCTTCTATGATTTTGTTGAAGATATTTACTGGCCCTTTAAGTTGTGAATCTTCACTCTCTTCTATACCTATTATCCTTAGGTTTGGTCTTCTCATTTTGTCCTGGATTTCCTGGATGTTTTGTGTTAAGAGTTTTTTGCATTTTTCGTTTTCCTTGACAGTTGTGTCAATATTTTCTATGGTATCTTCTGCACCTGAGATTCTCTCTTCTATCTCTTGTATTCTGTTGGTAATGCTTGCGTCTGTGACTCCTGATTTCTTTCTTAGGTTTTCTATCTCCAGAGTAGTCTCCCTTTGTGATTTCTTTATTGTTTCTATTTCCATTTTTATGTCCTGGATGGTTTTGTATAAATCCTTCACCTGTTTGGTTGTGTTCTCTTGTGATTCTTTAAGGGCTTTTACCTGTTTACCTGTGTTCTCCTCGGATTCTTTGAGAATGTTATTTATGTCCTTCTTAAAGTCCTCCATCATCATCATTAAAAGTGATTTTAGGTCTGACTCTTGCTTTCCTGGTGATATGGGGAGTTCAGGACTTAATGTGGGAGAACTAGGTTCTGATGATGACATGTGTTCTGGGTTGCTGGCCCTTGTATTCTTGCTCTTGCCTTTTGCCATCTGGATCTCCTTGGTGCTACCTGTGCTGTCTCTGGCTGGAACCTGTCTTTCCTGTTCTCTTGGTTGTGTCAGAACTGTTTAAGTTGGGTGTCGCTGCTGAGGTTCGAGCTAGGGCCCAGGATTGCTCAGTGCTTTGGTCCGGACCGGAAGGAATCAGTGCTCTGGGCCAGGAGTGAGTTCCTGGATCCCTGTGGGCCCTGGTTACTCCCTGTTTGGGGCAGGTGTTGCTGCCTCCTTGCTTAAGAAGCTGCTGGAGTTAGAGCTCCTGGGAGCCACGCTTCCTCTGGGTTCTGTGAGATTGGGCGCAGAGTTGCCGCCCGATCTGCTGAGCGCCCAGGCCCAAACCGGAAGGAACCAGTGCTGGGGCCCGGAGTTTGTACTTGGGTCCCAGTGGGTCCCGGTTACTCCCTATTTGGGGCAAGTGTTGCTGCCTCCTTGCTTAAGGAGCTGCTTGAGTTGGAGTTCCTTGGAGCTACGCTTCCTCTGGGTTCTGTGAGATTGTTTGCAATATTGCTGCCCGAGATCTGCTGCGCGCTCAGGTCCAAACCGGAAGGAACCAGTGCTGGGGCCAGGAGTGAGTACCTGGGTCCCGGTGGGTCCCAGTTACTCCCGGTTTGGGGCAAGTGTTGCTGCCTCCTTGCGTAGGAAGCTGCTTGGGTTAGAGCTCCTAGGAGCCCTGCTTCCCCTGGGTTCCGGGGGATTTGGTGTAGAGCTCCCGCCTGGGATCTGCTGGGAGCTCCGACCCAGACCGGAAGGAGCCGGCGCTCCGGGCCGGGAGTAAATCCCTGGGTCTCAGTGGGTCCCGGTGGGTCCCAGTTACTCCCTGTTTGGGGTGGGTGTTGCTGTCTCCTTACCAGAGATACTGCCTGGGTCAGAGCTGCTGGGTGCCCCACTTCTGCTATATTTTGTCTCATTCCAAATTACTAATGAAGAAACTATAGGGTCTAGTACATACTTTAATACAAATATTAAAAAGATGAATTGATTAGACAATTGTGTGCTTTTAAATAAACTGACTAAAATTTTGCAAAAACTCTAAAAGAAACAGTGTAAATGGGAATATAGTATTTGGATAAATTAAATATAAAGTGTAAATGCCAGGTTTAAAACGTAGTAGAAGTGGCCTCCCTTATTTCGGTGCAGTAGGAGGATTGTTCAGGAAAAAAGTTCATCAAAGCATCTTTTCTAAAGTTTGAATAAAAAACATCACTCACATACTCACATATTTGAATACTTGTTACTACATTCATAGTACTGCTTGAAGAAATTAATGGAATGTTTTAGACTAGTTGACTTGCTGGAGGAAGTACACATTGGGACTGTTTTTCATAAGTTTATATCGTGTTTCTTCTTCTAGCTCTTTCTGCTTCTTTCATGTATCTAGGATGTGATCTCCTGAATTCCTGTTTGAACTGCCTGCTACTGTGTTCTTTCTACCACTATGGAAATCTAGATGTCTGTAAATGTAAAACAAAATAAATCCATCCTTAAGTTACATTATTACCACCACAACAGCAACAAACATTGAACAATCTTCCAGCTCTATCTTCATGTTCTGGTAGTATGCCATCTACCTCACGCTCAGTCACGGTTGCTGTTCACCTTGGCATCTGCATGCAAAACGGCTGTTTGACAAAGCCAAATAGTCATTGCATCATTATTGACTGACCCAATAATTCTGAGTGTGTCTATGTAATGAAGATGGAGAGGAAGATGCTAGTACCAATGGCTTTCTCTCGGGATTTTCATGCTCATCTTCACTATACAGGCAAGTTGGATGAACACCTAATAAGAGCAACTGAATCATCTAGGTTAAGATCTAGGTCAATGGGTATTCAGAGACTATAGAGAGAATGAGAATGGAGAAAAATACTTTCAATTAAGGCTTCAGGATGCATTTTACCAGCAGGAGATGGCGTTTGTTTTGCTAATGACCTTCAAATGTTTTACAGAAAGAGCAATTAGCCAGATTCTTGAAATTGTGACAACACAGAATGAACTTAAGGTGAAAACAAGCAAACAAACAAACAAACAAACAAACAAAAACAAAAGCAAAGCAAAACAAAACAAACAAATAAAGCAGGAGCATCATCATCATCAACAACAACAAGAAGCAGTACTAAATTAGAGAGACTGTAATGTATGCTACTGGTCCTAAATCTAGAATCCTTCCCAGGAAAGGAAACCGGGTATGTTTTTTCAGGGCAGTCCACCTGCTGGTTGTCAAACTAGATACCCACTTCCCAAGCTGGTCAGGTCACAGGATGATAATAATTCCCAACTTTCTACTTCTAAGGACTCTTCATTTCTGTTAGAATCTATCCTTTCTGGAAATGTGTGTAAAGTTATGTGTGTATTCTATACTCCCACGGGCTTTCCTTATCCCATATTATAATGCACTAAACTCAATTTTCAATCAATTCACATTTTAAGACTAAACCATTAATTTTATAGAATATAATAAATTATCTAGACTATCAATAAAAATTAAAAATTAATTATTTAAAAATATGATAAGGCAATCATCCCTTTGAATAATGCTTGAGGTTTGGTCATCAAAAAGGTTTTATAAGTAATAGAATAATTTATTATAAATGTAGTATTCCATAGCAGCTACATAAATGATTGATAGACATACACATTATTATTTATTATAACATAAAGATAGCAAGATATCATAATATGAAATTAGGTATTACAACATCAAGCTTAGTTTTCTAAAGTAAAATTTTTTCCATAAAGATGTGATTATCTCAATAGTATTTGAGTTCAAATTTGGATATAATATACAACTTAACTGAATTTTGTGCAAAAGTTTTGTTTCAGTAAGAAAAATAATTTAGACAGTGATTACTATGCATCTATTTAACCAAATTTTAAAATTTTTATTTATACTAGCAAAGAAAAAGAATAGCAAATAAAAGAAATAGGGAAGGAAAACTGAGGGTAAAAAGGGACAGAGGGCCCAGCTGTGTCAAGCAATGGCTGTGTCAGCTGGGCCTTCATCCAAGAACAAACCAGCACAAACCAGCATCTTCTACCAGTTAGCACTGTCCTCCTGGACCATGCTGAGGGTTGGGCCTCTCTCTCAGAGTCCCTCCTCACTGTATTTCTGTGTGCCTGTTCCCTTTATGCCTGAGTCGGGACTACATGGAGACACAGCCTACATCTGACAGACTCCCACAAAGCAAACTGCCAGCAAACTTTCTAACTTGTATTTTAACTGTTCAAGGGGGAATTAAAACAAATTTTTGGACTATGTTTTTTATTTTTAAAAAGTGTTCTTTAGGTTTAAAACTTCCAGAGATAGAAGCAGGCTTCTGAGGTATGGGGTCTCGCTGTGTGCTCTCTCTCTCTCCGTGCTGCCATTAAGCCAAAACAGAAGCTGTGAACACAAGTGCTTGAGAGAATGCGTGTTGATAAGAAAGTGATTTATTTACAGACCCAAGTCTTTGTCTCATGAAACTACCAAAAAAGAATGTCACCTTTTTTCTTTGTTGTGGAACCAGAGGTTATAAAAAGTAAAAAAAAAAAAAAAAAAAAAAAAAAAAAAGTTGTTTTGTTGCATTTTTGATGCTGGCACAAGGTTCTTGTCCACTTTGGTTTTTCGTATCTCTGTATGTAAGAAATTCTGTTTATTGTTTACTATGGAATTAGTATTACATTTTGAGGTAAACAAAGAATTTGTATTGCTTGATAAACTATTAGCTTATAAATTAAAATTTTTTTCTTTACCTCAGTTAACTTAAGTAATGGACCAATAAACCTATAAAAGATGCTTTATTTAAAAAAAAAAAAAAAAGGGACAGAGGAAAGAGGGAGATAGATTAAAGGGCTGAGAAAGGAAGAAAGGAAATGGAAAGAAGGAAGAAAGAAAGGCGATATTACAGATGGCCCTTAAATCCTACCTGTGAAGTTGTGGATTACAAGATGTCACAATGGAGAAGAAATAGTTATTAACTGGCAACTTGCAATGGGCCAGATATACATTAGGTACTTTGAAACCCTCATTATAATAACACAATTATTTTTAAACTGTAAACTCTAGGACACCCTGAAATATGAGGAAGAGAATATATCTTCACCCATGAGAAACACTTATCAAAGTATGCAGAATTTTATATACTCTTTGACAAATCACTTAAATCAACATAACAAGAATTTATTTAAAGAAATAAACTACAAGTAGATTGAAAGAAACCAAAGATAAGAGGACACATAATTAAACACTGACTTGAAGATTTATTCTAGTTGAAATAAAAAAAGAGCAAAATTCTAGCCATGAAACTAGAATCTAAATATTATCTCGGTTAATATTTATTTATATATAATATATTAATATAATTATATTATATTTAATATAATGTATTGTTTTATATTAAATTAACATAATTAGTTAGAATAATAAATTATTAATGAGACAAAATATAATCAAATCAACCCATGTATCCCTATGCATCTATGTAAGTCTTAAAATACACCAGGTATGTTAGTTGAAAGAAACTGCCACTATTGAAACTTGTTTGAAGTCAGGTGATGTGGCACATACTTCTGAACCCAGTATCAGGGAGAGAGGAAAAAGATAACTAGTAGTTACTTAGAGGTTAGCCTGGGCTATGTGAGGTCATCTCTGAATAGCAATGAAGAGCTAAAAAAAACTAATGATAAATAGATTAGAAATAGATAGATGATAGATAGATAGATGATTGATGATAGATAGATGATAGATAGATAGATAGATAGATAGATAGATAGATAGATAGATGAATAATAAATATTCAGTAAATCACAAAAATGAACAGCCATAATTTTAAAAATTAACATTTATATATCTCTAAAACTATCAGTTGTAGAAACTTAGTCATATCTGTGATACATAATTTTTGCTTCTGTCAAAAGTAATATTTTCTTTTAGAGTTTCAGCTACATACACAATAATACCTAATGGATTTTTAGCAACTTTAGGTGTGTAATAAGTAAGATATTCTAAATATTGTTTCCTAAGGTATGGATGGTAATTGAATAAGAATCAACAATGTGGAAACTACAATTGCATGAATACTGTTACTGATCCATTGTCATGAGTTGGTCACAAATGAAAACCAAAACAACTTCCTAAACACAGAGCTCCATTTTATACCTGTTCTCAGATCCCCTTAGAATCCTGTGAGCATAGTACTTATGAAACTACAGAAATAGTTACCACTTTCAGAAACTGCACATGTTGTAATGTACACACACACACAAACACACACACATACACACATACACACACACACACACACACCACACACATTGAAGCAATCCACCTTCCCAGGGCTCAGGTCATAGTAATTAACCCACAGAACAAAACAAACCAAGACCTTGACTTTCAAGTAGAAACTCAGGCTCTTAAGTTATAATGAATATATTTAAAGATATGATAGAATTCCATCATCCAAATGTCTGACTTCTGATCAATATGCAAAAATCTCTTGTATTGGACTGATGCCCACTATACTGATGTAGTTTAAATAAAAGAAAAAAAATTGTAGAATGCACAGAATGAACAGTAATTAAAAGCTTTGCAAGAGATTAACAAAATGAAGAATACAAGTCTCAAAAATCAAAGCAACAAAGAAGTTGATTTATGAATTTAATCCCAAATATCCACTTTCTAGGAAAACCTCAAACTCCTATTCTCTCTGATATATCAGATAAGGATCTCATTCATCTATGAAAACATGATATTTTCAAAACTTATATAAAATAACAGATGTGTTTCAGTTCATACTGGAGTTTCTGGTGTTGGCCTAACAATTTACTCCTTTCAGTTTTGGTTTAAGTCCCACATTATTGTCCACAGCTTTAACTGATAAATGGTGTGCAATTAAGTTGCAGTAGAAATGTTTGGGTAACAATATATCCCTGAAGTAGGTCTTCTTGAGAAGATCAAATCTTCAACCTGCAGTCTACAGGTTGTCAAATGTGTATTGCTGCACTATGGCCTTAAATATAAGTTGCTTTTGTATCAGTCTGAATACTAATGAGCATGCCCCAGATAAATGCTGACGCCTAGCAGACAGTGCCTAAATGTCATACCAAGGCAACTATAAAGAAAGTTCAGAATCTCATTAGGTCAAAAAATACAACCCAGCTGTGCAATATTGATCTGTCTTTCACATTGATCAAACAGAGGGAAGCAAGATGCTCTCATATTTTATGGCTCACCTTGAAAGTCTACCTTGTGTAATGTGCATTGATAATGTCTCCTGAATACAATATCTCCTTTGGTTTAATATTAAATGAGAGGTAATGTGGTTCTTGATCTATGTTCAGGAAATTATATGGACACTCAGTCTGTAGCCAGAGAATTTTCTCTCCCTACATATTTGAAACTAGAAAGGGATCACAGAACGAACCTCTGTGAAAACTCTCTTTCCTGGTGTTCACATGCACACGCACCCCACCAGTGATCTCCCTATGACTCTATGTATGAAGATTTTCTTCTTTACAGCGTGTTGGCTTTGACTCCACAACTAATTGCTAGATGGCTCATTTCTTCTTACATGGTACTGACAGCATCTCAGATGGCCACAGATGCTTTGGAAATGCTTGACACAAGAATGAAAGTACACATACATAGACTCTTCCCACTCAGTGATGTGAACTCTCCATTATTCTACAATGGCTTGTACTCTGATTGGTCTTTTGCTGAGACATGGTGAGAGGCTGTGTCCCTGCACATTATTACCACCAATGGTTCCTCAACTTTTCTGCTTTGTATAAAGGTGTCATTTTAGTAAGCTGCTTATGATTTAACCTGTGGTGAGCCAACACCTCAATAATGAACACTGGCTTCTCAATGCTACATTTCTCCTTTTGTTATCACTGTCTTTTACAACAACACTGTCCACCCACAGACCTGAGGACTAACAGATGTGAAAATACCTTATATTTACATAGTACATTTATTCTGCAAAGGTATAGTATTCTTAATTAATAAAATATTTTTCTCAATATAAGTCCTTACTATATAATCAAGGCAATCTTGAATTCTCTGTATAGCACAAGCTGGTCTGTCTTGTAATATTTTTGCCTTTATTTTCCACATATTGAAATTACAACCATGTGCCATCACACTAAATTTTATAAGTTTAAATCAGATATATGTATATACATAATATTTAACTTTCCCTTCATTCAAAATTTTATTCCTGTTTGTATACTCTATTCATCATAATAGTGTTATGATTGGAGAAGGAATAGATTGAGATTTTAATAATTTTTAATAAAATTTACTTATTGTATATCTATGTGACACAGTGTGCATGTGGAGGTAGGGTGAAAATTTTGGGTGAAATGCTTAGGCAGATGTATGGCCTTCTCCTGTGATAATTGCATAACACACCTGTATATTTACATTAATTAATTAATCTTAAAACAAATAAATACCTAAAGGAAATGTATTGGTTTATATTCCACTTAAATTACATAAAGGTACAGAGACTATTAAAACTTTCTTAAAGTAACAGAGTCTTAAAACTAATTTACTGTAAATTAATTTCTCATTAAATGTGATTTTAATTGACCTAACATTATCTCCTCTTAACTCTAATGTCAATGAAAACTTATATTGGCTAGCTGACTATTTAATGAGAAAATTGGACACCATTGTTAAAATTATTTTTTTTTAATTTGTATCACATCATCCTGAAATTTACAGTTGGATATAATTTTGAGATTTTCTCATCTAAACATTTTATGCCTTTAAATTCTCTGAGAAATAAATTTTACTTGAGTTTAATACTTTGATTTATTCTACAAAAATTAATAAAACAAGCGAAATACTCTGTTGCCACATATTTAGACTGAAAGACTTGGGAATAAACCTAATAGAAATGATTAAAAATCAAAATGAATAAAAGTAGCTGGGTTGGCGCTCACTGTCTCAAGCCACCTCTAGTTCCTTATAGTGTCGTGTGTTTGTGTGTGTGTGTGTGTGTGTGTGGTGGGAAAGCCTGAGAAAGTGACCACAGTGAAACTGATGAATGTGGAAAGGACATGTAATTTGTTTTTTTTTTTGGTTTTTTGGTTTTTTTTTTTTTTTGGCTGATAATTTTTTGAACCCTCTGGAAGTCTGCTTCACAGGAAATGACAATCTTTCCTGTTGTTAGAGAAAATGATAGTATCAAGCCCAAAGACAAGCTTTTAATAATGAAACTAGATGTTTGTATCTACTTTCCATTGATTTTTTTTCAAAATATCATTATACCAGCAGAGAAATTTCTTGCCAACCCATGTCATTAGTTTCACATAGCCCAAACCACTTTAGTGTGTGACAGATTTTATCTTCTGACTAGAGCACAAAGGAAGTCACTCACCTCATCCTAGCTGCTGGTTTCTGCTTCTCCTTTTTCCAACCACTTCTTGCTCCTCTCCTAGTGTCCTGCCTGCCTCCCTGCAGCACCAAGTGCAACAGAAAGCTGCAAATCAAAGCCTGATAGTAGGAACTGGTGGCTCCTTTCCAGCATGCTTGCATGGATGCAGAGAGACCTCTGAACTTCATGATTTCCTAGTCTTTAAAAAGACATGTTTAATTATATCTGTTTATATTTCTGTACATTTTGTGGCAAGTGATGTAATTGCCTTTTCTATATTAGATGCTTCATGGTGCCTTTACATAAATATTTTTATCATTTACTCAAAATTGTAAAATTTTGAATTAAGCAAGCACACCTATACACAATTGTTTCACCCAAACAGATTCTGTATTAGTTGTGCAGTTATTTTAGAGAACTCAAGAAATAAGAGCAGGCATATCACTTGGGAAAAAGTAGCAGTCCCTTTAAAAACATGTAGAATGTAATACATCAACTACTGATCTAAATTACTTTAGCACTGCTGTATCACAAGTACTTTACACAACCACAAACTTTCCAAGATATCTTCACTAAATTCAGAAATATCTACCAAACGGCCGTAAATTAGAATACAATATCAAATAATGGGAATCAGTGATTTACTGGCTTCATTTGTGTGAATGCTATGTATGTGCTGAATTACCATTTTAATATTCTAATTCAAGCAATGACACATCTTAGGAATTCATTAAGAAATGCCATCTTACATTGTGGATTTTGACTTGGAATGTTAAGGGAAAGCATATAAAAAGTCAGCAGAGCTAGGAACAAAAAATGTATGCACTCAAACTGAACAATGAAGGTATCACAGTGGTGCTGAGACTGGAAGAAGGTTTGAAGTCTCATACGATAGAGCTGAGAGCTAAAAAAGTATGTAATCCTATTGGAACTATAAAAAGAACATAGTGCAGAGAATGAAAGGAGCATTAACCATTTAATACTGAAAACCAGTCGCCCATAGAAACTTAAGTATTGTATTTGGAAAGCTTACTATGATTTTAATTTCTTCATCAGAGAGGGAATGTTGTCCCTGAATGGGCTATGAATGTATCCTTGCAATCTCATGCCAGCCTCATTTCATGGCCCAGTTAACCTGATTCAGATTGATGATCTTGTTTGTACCCTATAACACCGAAATCAGTCACAAGTGACAAGGTATTTATTTTGGAAGCAGCCTACCAATTTTCCAAATACAAAGATGTTGGACAATGGATGAATGTGGATACAATGTTTGCACATCTGTGTCTCTGTCTATATAGGTGAATTGGAGGATGGAAATATCAACATACTGATATAGCCATCTGGCAAATATATATTTGTGACATTTATTATATAGGTGAGTTGATATGTGAAATATAGGAAAAATTTTACTTAAATCTTATAAATCTAAATTCAAGAATTTTCAGGAAAATGATTTATAAGATGACAGAAAAACATTGACAGCTCAGTAACACTGATCTATGATAGAAAACAATAGACAGATGGTATTCTGTGTACTGGGAATTGCATATAGCCACCAGCCACTATAAAACCATTTGGAGAAGTCTATACATATGAAATATCACTTTGGGCCATCAATGTCGTCAACCTCAGGGCCCAGTAGTACTCACTTCAGAATTCAGTCTTTCTTTCAAATATAGTTCAGTAGGTCAAATCCTGTGATATGATCCAGAGAGCCCAGTCTGTTATTCTTGGCATGTTTGAACATTTCTTCATCTTTTGTTTAAATCTATCTTATAGCTAAGAAGTGACAGAAATGCTTCCATTATTCACTTTTCTTCTCTATTTTTTCCATATTTTGGAACCCTAATTACTAAAATATCACTCCTGCTGTATTTATGGCTAAATAACCATTTGTTCATATTTGCTTTTACTAACAATAAGATCAAGAAACATAAAGGAGTGGAGATTGTAGAGTACTAAAATTCCTTCAGTTTTGTGGTCTCTCTGCCTACAATGCTGCAGAATTCTTCACTGGATTCCTTAACTGATTCATGGATAGGTCTATAAAGTATAGAAGAACAGTCAACGCAGAGACGGGCAGCCATCCTCCTTTCTCATAATCAAGGTATGGTCATTTAGCTCCATGTTTCCAAAAAGTTTTTGAAGAATAGAAGCTTCCTAAGATCCAAGTAAAAACTAAAACTAAACCTAATTGTAAATTAATAGCATTATATTTTATACACACACACACACACACACACACACACACACACACACACTTATATCCACTATACCATTCTCATTTCTATTGCTAAGTAACTACTAATAATGACCTTAACATAACATTGCTTTATACAGTAGCCAAAGACAACTTCAACTAGACACTGTTACAGCAAATTCAGATGATTGTGGAACTGATACTTGTTAATCTCTCTTTACAACCTTTTAAACTTACGTTGAATAAATATTCCTTTTTTGACAAAAAGCCAGAGAAAGAGGTTTATTTCATACACGTTTATGCCTAGTAACTATGAGTCAAATTCTGTATAAATAACAGGAAAACAGAAACAGCAGTTCTTCTGTTAACAGGCAATATGATGCTTACATATTTTAGTACAAATTGAAACTAATCTCTGAACTTAAGGACTTAAGTCTGATGAAGTTAAACAAAGAAAGAAACAAACAAACAAAACTAATACATGACATTGAAAAGAAAATTAGTAGTGAGATGTAAAGGAATCAGAAGAGACGAAATTAAAGATGTCTTAAAAAAATACATTATGAGTGAAATTCTTAAGCAACGTCAGTGAGAGGAAAGGCTAGACTGCTTCTAATCCCAGTGCTGATAGAATAGAGATTGGTTTTGTTTCTTAAAAACCTTAGTCAAATTGTTGGTGACAACTTGCAATGAGAGTACCTTTATAAAACTAATGTGGAAAGACATTGAAAAGACACATGACATTAGTCTCTAGTCTCCATATGAACATGAACATACATATATACATATATATATATATATATATGAATACACAAAAAGTAAGAAGAAAAAATCTAGAACTTGAAAACATATAATGAAATCTTGGAGCTCATGAAATGAAATATTTCACATAAAACTCTATTATAATAAACTTAAATGTTTAAAAATGTTAAAAATACATAGGATCATAAAATTTATTTATGTGTTTGGATATTTTACCGGTTTTTTGAAATATGGATTTTAGGAATTTTCTGTCAGTTGTATACTGGAATTATTCCAGGTTTCTTTCAATGTATTTGCTCATCTCTGAAACATTTTGTAGTTTACTACAAAAGCTTATTTTCTAAGATCTACTTAATACATAAAAAGAAACAGACTCTGTAAGAGCCTGAAACAATATTATACATCAGAATAATGTATAATGGGAATACAGAATAATGGGTCCTGGGAAGAATTTCTTTCCAGTTAAGGGTATTTATTCCAGGTGAAAGCATCTACATGAAGAGCAGCACAGACCGTTTTGAAGATAAGCACAGTAGGGTTTCTTCACATGGCAACATGCAGAATACATGGCGGGGTGAACTGTTTTCAGGATTTAAATTTCTTTTTTACATTATCCACAAATGTATTTCAAAAGTCAGGTACAAAGAGTTGTGAACTTCAAATATAAATTATGGGTCATACCAAGTACAAAGATGCTTAATGCACATATGAACAAATAACTTGGTATTCACATCTTCTTTTAAATACTGTTTTTCTTTCCCTCTATTTTCTAATTCTAAGAAAACTCTTTCTATGATTTCTAGCATGTGTGTGTGTATACACACACACACACACACACACACACACACACACACATTAGTAGAGTCTAAAACTTTCAAAGAGTTAGAAAAAAAAAGCCAAATAACTTTACAGGAATATTTGATTTGTCTGAATTCTCAAAATTCTAGGAGTATCATTATCTAGAAAAGAGATAAAAAAATATACTCCCTAATCTTAAAGAATTGAGAGGATCTAAGATGACAATTTTTCCTCCAAGAGCCAAAATCTTTTTTATTTATTTTTTATTTTTTAATTTATCCAATTATTTAAATCACATCATAATTTACTTATTCACACAGGGGTTATAAACACAAAAAGGCAGGATATGGGGAAGGGGATGACACCGGAGCATAGGTGTTCAGGAGGAGTACAGATACCATTTAGGACAGGGTATCAGCTGGGTGAAGGTTCAGGGGACAGGTCACTATGACTCTGCCTATGGTTCACTTGTCCTTATCTAAGTTGGTACTGTCTGCCGAGGCTGCCTATTTATAAGATCCATGACTACTCAGGCTGGTAAATTTCCACAGAAGCTGCCTGTTTACAATAGATTATAGCCTGCTGTTCCTGGGCCTTATAGGCTGACTAACTTTGTGATACAACAGATAGACCTATTCGGATACATCAGCATAAGTTAGCTATGGAGGACCACGAGACTCAAGATAAGGTTATTACTCTATCCAAGGTGTTCCCAAAACCCATCTCCACCCAATCTAAAAGAGGGGACTTCCACCCCTAGACCAAGCAGAGAGGGGCCACCCAGAACCCCCTCTGACTGACAATCTGAATTCTTGCTTAGGCTGTGAGGCTAAGCACTGCAAGGGAATATAAATAAAACTTAAAAATATCTCTCTGGGTTCCCTGAGGGACAAGCCTGAATGCATAGGGGTTGATGTCAAAAGTATCCCCTCTCCAGGAAAAAGACATCGGGATGGGTATGGCCCTCATGTCTCACTGGACAACAACAGGAGGACCGGAGCCATTACAAGGTCCCCTTCAATTATTGGAGGTCAGGCCTCTATCCCCGCCTTTTCAAGATTAGAATCGCCAAGGCCCTTCTATCCTTAGAGAAGGGAAGAGATGCCAGGGGCAGTCCTGCATATACACTGAAGGCCTAAAATCAGTCATAGGCCAAAAATCAGCAATAGGCCTGACATACATACATGCTAACACAAAGTCCTGGGAAGAATTTTAAGGTCACAACTATGATAAATTAAAACAGAGATTGTGACCAAAATATCTGAGCCTACTTCCCTGTCCTAGCCCAAAGTCATTTTCCTATCTGAAACCTACTTCCTTGTTCTACCCTAAGATTTAGATTCCTTCCTGAAATTACTTCTTTGTTCTAGCCTAAGATTTAGGTTCCTACCTGTAATTACTTCTTGGTTCTAGCCTAATAACAATAAACACAAATAGTCAAAGAACAAGCAAGGCAATAAACACAATTTCATGAACACTCCCATGAGTACTGTTTCTAAAGGCTTATCAAGATGACCAAAATATCTGAGCCAACTTCCCGGTTCTCACCCAAAGTCCTTTTCATGTCTGAAGCCTACTTTCCTGTTCTAGCCTAAAATTGAGATTCCTGTCTGAAGTTACTTCTTTGTTCTAGCCTAAGATTAGGATTCTTGCCAGAAATTACTTCTTTTTTCTAGCCTAATGTCAGATTCCCACCTGAAGCCCACTTCCTTGCCCTTGGCCAATGTCATATTCCTGCCAAGCAGCCAATTTCTTTGTCCTTGCCCCATGTCAGATTCTTGACAAGCAAACCCAAAGGCTCTCTGCCTCTCCCCCTTTTTTATTTCATTAACAAGACTGAAGCTCTTAGAAAAAATAAAATAGAGATTGTGTATGAGTGGATTCTCTCAATAGCCTGTTGAATGACACTATATTGGGAAACATGAACAAACATTTACTCATGTCAGATAGGGAACTGTTGATAAACCAAAAGTTCAGTTACTAGAGAAGTCCATTAAATAAATGAGTTTTATTGGGTTACTTACAGAGATATGGGGAAGATGTTACTAACATGAGGAAACATGACTTCAAAGACAACTGTATGAACCAACCACTATGCATTTGACAGCCTAGGTGTGAGGGATAAGACAGCTGGTGTCTTATCCCTCCTTTTAGCACATCTGATACTTTTTCTTCCTATAAGTATCCTGTACCTTAATGTACTTCCCCCAAGATGGAAGGTTTTCATCTTGGAGGAAAGAGAACCATGTGCATGAAGAAGGAGTTGCTCTCATTTAAAGCTGCTCATCCCTTATGTTGTTTTGCAAAGGGAAGTAAGGGATCCAAATAACTCTGCAGGAGTGGCTCTTGCTTATATTGATGATTCCTACCATGTGTACTGAACATAAGCAAATGAGAAGATATGAGAGCTGTGTGTCTCAAATAGAATTAAATTCTTGCTTCTGAGCTGTACAAGTTAACTGTTTTGCTCAGTACCCTCAGAGCCTAACTTACTTCCAGTCTTCATAGGTAAAGTGTTCTGTTCAACATTTAGGCTGATTGTGATCAAATTCTGTCCATTTAAAGAGTAGTAACCAAACAGTGACCAATAGCTTCTTGAACTAATGTGGGAAGATATTGCCATGGAATACTTGCTTTCCTTTATATGTGGAGTGAGGTGTCTGGAACCAATTGTCAAGTCACAGAGTGTAGAATTCATATCTTTGATTCTTCCAAATGGCTACTCCTTTAAGAACTGGTTGTCCAATATGATACAGGTTGAACCTTAGTCCACAAATATTTTTTTTCTCATTTCTGTTCAAATTGAAAATGTGGCAATATATGGACCATTTAAGATATGCTTCTTTATGTCACATAAGTTTGTTGCTTATTCCCAATGAAGCTATTACATTATTATGTTATAGCAGAAACATTATATCATTACACTGAGTCAACATGGAGCTTTTATTAACCAGTACCATTGCTCATGTGTTACTTAGAATTTTGAGGAGAAATGGCTAGCCATCTAACATTAACATACTCCTGATTTCCTTGGAATCATATAAACTTCTTTGAGTATCTGAAAAGCGAACTGTTATGCAAATTGTAAAATTATGCCCTGTTATTCCTAATAAACAGACTCAGTTTATTTTCCAAGCCTATTTATAAGTTTGCACATGACTTCTTCTGAAGAAAAACTGTGTTAAAGATGAATTTTTCAGAGATAAGTCCATCACTGACTGTCTTGTAACTTTTTGAATTAAAATGCAGATTAAAAAAAAATCATTGGTTTTCACACTGAAAACAGCATACATTTGTTTTCCCTTTCATGGTATAAAAAATAATCATGTTCATACAATCAATAATACTTTAAATCTTTTGAAACCTCAATAGTATGAATCATTGTGTAATCAATTCTTTGAATAGCATGCACAAATGAAGCTATTCTGCAGAACTAAAGAAGAAACAAACCAAGTTATTTTAGTAGCTTTGATAACACATAGGATTTTCCTGAGAAAGGCAATTGAATCCATAGGATTCTGTGAAGTACATTTGATGAAGTTAACAAATGCTTCATTAACCTCTTCTTTCAGATGCTGTCAAAACCATGCTCAATTTTTATCATTTAAGCATGTTTCGATGCAAATGTTAGAAAATACAATTTAAATAAATTTGCTTTATTGACACATATCATCAGATGAAACCAAGGTCATCCAGTCTATGGTACAATGGAGATCATCAAGACCTGGCTGCTGTTGTGTTTGTTACATTCTTCCTTGTGCTGTGCACTTGCAATCCATATCTTAGCACAAACTGTGGGTGTCTTGCTCCCGAGAGTGTAGCTCAGCACTGCAATGTTACACCTAAGCATTCACAAAGGATAGAGGCCAATCTTCCATACGAGAAAAGATCCATAAATAAATATAAATATGGGTTTACATGAGGTAGAGTGGTAAAGTTCAGCAAGGAGCTTTACGATTTGCATATCTCCCTCCCTCCCTCCCTCCCTCCTCTCTCTCTCTCTTCTCTTCTCTCTCTCTCTCTCTCTCTCTCTCTCTCTCTCTCTCTCTCTCTCTCTCTGTATGTGTGTGTGTGCATGTGTGCAAGCATGCACTTTAGAGGTCAGAATAACATTTCAGATTTTCTGTTTAATTTCTAAGCAGTTGTGAGCCATCTTGGATGCTGAGATATAGACATATCTTCTGAAAGAAGAGCAAGTGTTTTTAACACATGAGCCATTTCTCTACCACCAAAAGATTTATTTTAACTGTAATAATTTGAAATGTGTTCTTTCTGAACCATAAGCCAGACATGCCATATTCTGGTTGGCCTATTTTCAATCATGTGTTTGCGGTTGAGGTTACTGTCACTCAAATTACAGTGGATGGAAAAATTGTAAATATTTTAAGAGCAGCTGTTCCCCACAAACATGGTTTACATATACAAATAACACATAATGTGTATATAAATATTTAAGTCTATTATACACATTTATAAACATGAAATTATGCATACACTCAGAAATAGTAACATTTTGACATTTTAAATGTTAAAAAGCCACCTAAAATATTTTTTAAAAATATTATAAAACTGAAAAATCTGAACCCTCTTCCTATTAAGTCCTGAAAACTTAGTAGAAATGAATATTTGTAAAGAAAACTAGTTATAAACTCAAATCAAGTAAATTATATTGCTATTTGTTTTGTTATTTTCTTATAAAGATGAAACCTTTGTCTTTTAAATTACACATTAAAATTATTAATATTAAACATTGATGCAATATTAATGCTGAGGACTATTAATTTCTTTTGTGCCTTCTAGAAAAAATAGTATCATAATCAATAAGGAAATGGGTTGAAGGCCAATGACATCAAGTCTCTGGGGCCTTGCTTAAAAGAATAAAATTATGCATGATTTTTCTGTCAAGTTTCTGGAAATTACCCTGAATCCCACCAGCCTGTAAAGACCACAACCTTATTACCTCCAGATATAACTACCAGGCTGGTTTTCCTCATAATAGTCATAATAATAACTAAAACTAAGCCTTAGCTTGATAAAATGAGGGGGGAGAATCTATGTTAGACTTTCACCATGATCCGAAATATGACAATTTTGAAAGAAGGAAGCATCAACAATTACTTAATACTGCACATAGAATTATCCAGTAACTATCATTACATCACAAATTTCTTCATTTGATAATACAGGTGGAAAACTAAAGCTAAGTTACATGAACTTTAACTTTGACACTTGGTCTTTAAAGAGAGGCTTGGGATTCAATTTGAGGTTTTAATTTCCAACCTAAGTCTCTGTTTTGAAAACTGTATTTTGTATTCTTGCAAAATGTGATGAACTGGAAAACCTGTACCACATGTCAACACCCATGGTGTTTTTCACAGTAAACACTATTGTTAGCACATAATAAACAGGGGAAAAATCAGTTTAGAAATGAAAAAATATGCAAATCAAGACCAGGAAGAATATATACAAAGAATGGGCCTAAAACTCTTTTGTCCTGACTAAATACAAATTCTTCACATTGTAATTTCTTAAGGTGTAGCCCTAACTCTGTGGTTTCTTGAGGCATACTGTAAATAATGCAATGGATGGGCTAGGAAGAGATAGGAAGGAAAAAGTTTTGATGTCCTCCTGGCATGGGAACTCATGGAGCATGCAATCAGTACCTATCCCCTAATTTCTGAATTCAGTTTTCACAAATATTGAACTCTCTTTATCTCTTTAGAAAAATTTAAAATATATTTATAATTAACTATTGTTTCTCACTCTTAAAATGCTAAATAGATTCAGATCTTTTCAAGGGTAAACTTTTAACACCTATGACAAATAAAATTTTCTACACATTTTCAATTTGAATTTTATTTCACCACATGATGCGTAAACCTAAGTTTCTATGAATATTTAAAATGAGAATTAAACAACTGATGCCAAATTTCTATACAAGTTCTCCTCTTTATAACCAAAACAAATAAACAAAAATGAAAAATATTAAAAGGGAGAACACGGAGGAATAAGAGAGAGACAGAGACTGCCATTGGGGAAGTACAAAAGTGAGGCACACATTTCCTGAAGGTGAACTGGTATTTGGAACACAGAGGTAGGCTGCTTTTGCACACTGAGGGTCAGACAGAATGCTCACAGAATCAAGAGTTGGTTCATCTAGCAGCATTTGAATGCATTTGAATGATATTGTAGCTATAAATATGTGTATTAAGTAATCCTACCATGAAAACCCTTATTTTTTCAGTGTTGAAAGTCTGCCTCTTTCTTTCATGTAAGCCATGTGGTAAAGGGAATTTGGAAAGTTTAGTAAGGGAAAGAGAGTGAATATTAACTATTGCCTTTGGAAGGAACCAGTTCTTCTAAGGGAAGACGTGGGTGACACAGTATTAGGGACTATGTCTATAACGTTGAAAGCATGCTTCAACAGACACACACACACACACAATAAGTCTAGGCAAATAAAGATGACCACCATCTGTAATGAGTAACTGACAGCAAAACTGATGAGTGAGAGCTTCAGTGATATACATTACAGAATCTTTAGAATTTTCTCACAAAATCCCTAAATCCTCAACAAGAATGACTATTGGGAAGGACAATTTGATCTGAGAAATTTTAGAATTTTATGTAATATTCAAAAGTTTCATCTTAATCACAAAATAACAATGCATCAAAATAAGCAGTAAATTATAGACCATATCATTTACACTGGTGGGACATTCAAAAGGAATGGAGTAAGATGGATCAAATATTTGACTTTCTGCATTGATTTTACTTTATATTCAGTGAACTAGAGGAGACTATGTTGAACTAACAAAAAATACTGTGATGCATCTCTAAAATGAAAAAAGTCAATTAAATATAAACACAAAAGAACAGAAAGTTTGAAGTTAAAAATTATAGTAACTACATTAGAAAAAGGAAAGATGATCTGACACAGCCAAATAACCACTCGTGTCTGGTTATCACTGGGCTATGATCTCATCACAGTTGGTTATCACAGCACAACTTTACTTCCAGACTTGTCTTTACAGGTACCAGACATGTCCTGACAAGTTTCCTATTACAAAATGGAGTAGGTCCTGTATAAGGACCTGCTCCTTACAGAAAGGGACAACTAGAAACTATAAGGATGTATGAGCAAAATGTAATGTACCATAGGCAGGAAGTGGAATATTCTTTGGGAATACAGATAATTAAAAACTGAAACTCAGAGACTAGAGACATAGCACACTGGTTAAAATTATGTACTATTCTTCTGTAAGAAGAATATCTTCTGGAAATCACTGGAAGTCTATCACAGCATTCTCATTAGATAACTAACAACTACCTGTACCTCCAGGTCCGGGGAATCTGTTGCATTCTTTTGTCTTCTGTAGGCACCTGCAAGCACATGCACATACATACACAGTCAATCTTACAAATAATCAGAAAAATAAAATATTTAAAAATGATATTGTGTGACGGTTGGAGCTCAAAAGCTAGGTATCAGTAAAATATATATGAGGAAAAACAAATCTTTTATGTATATTTATATGATATCTTTAGAATAAGCAAATATATAAAACAAGAAGTGGTGGTGTGTCTTACAAAATGTATGGAGGTAGAGAGAATATTTGCAATGGCTATCATTAGTCATGGCTTCATTGGTGAATAGCACTCATATTCTAGCATTAGGTAGAGATTATAGTTACATGGCATCAAATGTATGTTAAAATTTCAATAAAATTTCAGTTTTAGGTAAATGAAAAGGAAAATTACTTTCTAAAAAAAAAATCTATGAAATCTAGTATGTGAGGCTGTCTTGATGTTACAATGAAAGAAAAGTACATAGAGGAAGAAGTGAATGGTTGAAACTATGGTTTCATAATAAGTCAGGGCTGTGTTCTGATAAAATATGATGCTAAAAACATCTCCTAACTCTGTCTAATAGCTACTCAATGTTGGGAGTTGTTTTTCTGCACTATGCTTTCAAATACTGATTACTGTGCCCAGAGATCTGATGGCAATCTGATTGTTGGCATTGTCAAGCATATCCTGTCCTAATGTTGTGTAAAAATTCTTTTTCACAACCTCTGATTGGTTAATAAAGAGTTTATCAGTCGATATTGGGCAGGAGAGGAAGAAAACAAACTTCCGATCCCAGTGAGAGGGTTTCTGGAGAAATTATTCACCAGAAAAGGTTACCACCGGAGGACAGATGGAGTTGGAGCACCCAGGGGGAGACTATGATGGCCCGTAATGGGGCACACGGCTGAGTATTCAGCAGTATAGCCAGGTTAGAATAGAAGAAAACCCTGCCTAACTATAGTGCAAAAAGCTTTTACATGAATATACCCGGTCTCCATATCATTATTTCAGAACAAGTGCAGGTGTAGAAAAGCTGTACTTTCACATTCAAGAGAGTATTAAAAACTATCAGCAAGGAGAAATATGCCAGACTGCTGTACAGTATCAGTCTACCAAATCAAAACCTCACCAGTGTTCCTGGGTGTGTTGTGGTGGGACAAAAGAAAAAAAATACTTTTTGTACTCCCTGTTCTGAAAAGTGGGAAATAATATCACCCATGTGAGTTCTTAAAACCATGTAAATTTTCCAGGCATACGAATGATAGGAAATTAAAGTAGAAGCACCAGGAGATGTAAGTAGATGCATAAATGAAAGAACTTTTAAAAATGTTATTTAGTATTATTTTATTTAAGGAAAGTACAGAGGAAATGTGTGAATATAATAGTATAAGAACCAGTGATTTGGGGGATCATCTCACTGTCCTGGAGGTTGCTCCTCAAAAGTCTTTACATGAACTGGGATACAGAACAAGAATATATCATCATGGTAGCATTTAAAACACTCACTAGTTTCAAATGATTCAACTGATTCAAATTGCAACTTTTGATGCATTTGGCTCCAATCTGAGGAATTTGAGATTTGTCAACTAAAAATAAAACAAACACAAAACAAAACAAAAACAAAAACAAAAAGACTAAGATTGCCCAAAAGATACTTGAAGCTAGGATCTAATTATTTCTGCATTATCTATAGTGACATTTTTGTCTTTGCATTAAGTATATCAATTATCATTTGAGCCTAATTTTATATATAGGAAAGTGAATATCAGAAAAGCTAGAAAAATCTCCAAAGACTGTAAAAGGAGGTAAGTATTGTAGGAGGAGCTAAGGTGGGAGGAGTTAGGAGAGGAAGAGGAAAAGGAAGAGGATTTAGGAGAGGAAGAGATAAATGGAAGAGGAGGAGCGAGAGAAAGCAGAGATGTAGGAGCAATGCAGAGGAATGTTCACGTGTCTGTAGCAGTCAAAGGTAGTTAGTATACCTGGGTTGGGTGTTGTGTTACACTTCTGATTGTGTGGGTATCTTGTTACTGGTCATAGCCAAAATATATAAGCTTTGATTAATCTATAAGAATTAGAGTCTCATTCTCTTACTGGGCCCGCATGGATGGCAGAATGGTCTGGGTAATGCCCTGCCTTGCAGAGACAGGGTGGAAGATTGGCAGAGCCATCTCTCATGCTGGCATCTAGTGGGTGGCAGGGCTGGTGTTTCTGGCGGCTGGTTCTAGCTGCAGCACGCACGCGGCCTCAGGCCAAGAAACATGGCGGCTGGGCTAGGCAGAGCGGCTGCAGCTTAGATAATCGGCCTGAGCCGGAGGCTGATTTAAATAATTACTACAACTAAGTATAATAACAAATCTATGTTGAAAAGGACTCTGATGATCATTTGTTTTAAATGCTTTCCCATAATAAAAAAATAGACAAATGCCTTGCAAGTATGTATTTAATTCCTAGATATATTCCTAAATATATTATAATTTAATATTAGATAATGTTGCATATCTGCTGTGGATCTGGGTAAAATTAACTGATTATTAAATACATAAGATTTAATAATTAGGAAAGATAATTACTCATTCCCTAACTCTTTCTCAGAAACAAATATTAAAACATGCCATCATTCTGTACAAATTAATTTACTAAAAAGAAATTATTTTAAACTTGGCGATCCTAACCCTGCACAGGTCAGAGAAACCATTAGGAATTCTGCTTGATTTTAACAAATCGTTGGCTTTTGTCATGAGAGTGTAATTAACTACAGAAAGGAAAGTTCTGTATTGCATGTTCTATAGAAAGCTGAAAAGAAATCCTCAGAAGATTGTCATTCTCTGCACCTATTTTAAGAGTATTTAAATAAGACACCCCAGATAATTACACTACAAAGGTACCTTTCCTATCTTTATGCATCATTTTAAGTAATGAATGCAGAACAAACCCATCAAAGTCAGAGAAGTAAAATGACATTACTTTACACAATGATCCTTTGAGAAAAAGCACGTAAGACCTTAAATGATTAAAAATTATTTGGGTGAGATAGTAAAGTAAACATGACTTTTTACTGCAGTAATGTGCTAGCCACATGTTTTATTGAAATGATAATTGTCTTTGTCACTAAGTTCAAAGAACAACTGCTACCTCTTTCTTTCTAACGGGAATTTATTGTATGTATTCAATTTCACTGAAATCTCAATTGCTAATAATTTATTCTGTGTAGGTAATACAATTGCTCAACAAATAAAGCCAGATCAATCTAAATAAGAAAACTCAGCTTTGCTCTTTTGGTATCTTCTTGAACTACATACTTGACAGTCTAAACTGAAAGACATTTGGAGTATGTATTCTTCAAATATGAAATCTCTGAAAAAGATACACTCACAAAGCATCCCTGACATGTAAGGATGATATTTCTAACATAAATTTGCATGCTACCTCTGATAATACTTGTGTTATAGTTCTTCATTTGTGGCCATTTCTAGGGATCTTAATTTGGAAATCTGTGTGTGTACATTGTAATGACTGCTAGAGAATGTAATTGTAAAATAAATATACTTTCAAGAAAATAACCAAAACTATAAAAATAAGTAAATAAAAGAGTTCATTACAAGTGGACCATATTTAATCAATAAAAATAGCATTGAGTTAAACTTTAAGTTCAGATAAGAGACCATAAGCATGTGTCTTATTGGCAACGTATAGCACAGCATCATTTGTTGTTTAAGATGTTTTGGGAGATAGCATACATTTTACTTATCATCTACAGGTTTAGTGTGGTGGGAAGAGTAATTAACAGAAATAAAATAGAAGGATAGGTCCAGGTCATCAAATGATTTCACATACTGTCTAAAACCTCTTCAAATAATTTTACATAGGAATTTTTGATAATATGGCATGATTCACATAAATATAACATCTGTTTAAAAGATATTTTCAATGATTTTAGGAAACACTATTACATATCAGGGTAAATTTTGTTAGCAGATGCAACTTCAAAGATAATGAAAATCAATTAATTTTAATTGATGCCTAAAATCTCTTCAATACAAACTTTTCTGAACTCAGTTTTGCTCTTATAATAAATCATTTGGTAAGCATTCCATGGACAAATTTGATGCAAATTCTGCATTAAAACAGGAGTCTAAAAACATATTTAGATTAAAATTTTTTAATTATAATACTTATTAATGTCTTCTCAATCATCCATCTTTTACAATTTTAAAGTTCATATTTCTGCCAAGGAACTAGATATGAATGGATATATTGAACTAGCTTTTTTATTTCATTCAAGAAGATTCAAATAACTTTAAAGATTAAAACAAGATTTGGTATTACCTAATTAATGTTAATAGAAGAATTAAATGAGATCTGGCTATATTTTGTTTTTTAAAAAATCACTAAAATATTTACTAAAATTAATTTTATTTAATTTTCAAGAATATTCATAACATTATAACTTTACGTTATCTTATGTAGTTATAATATGCTATAAAATATTTCATTCTTAAATAAAAATTCTTGACCTAAAAAATTGACATTACATATATACAACTATAAACATGCCAGTTACATTTACATGAGGTATTTTTTGCTGTATATAAAATCCAAATATGTAGAATAGGCTGAACAAATTAGCTTTTTAAATTTATATGAAGGAAAGTTTGCAAGGCATGAGTGGGTATTTTAAATTTTAATCCTTAGTGATTAATAGTGATAAAACGTGTCTAGCTTTTATGATATATATGGTTAAAACTAAGTAGTAAGTTCAATAAATTAATATGATACAAGGATCTCATATTTATGTTTACCCACCTATCCTTCTGTCTTATCTAATCATTAATATATATATTAAAACATTTTTTTCTCACTCTCTAATATAACATGTATTTACATAATAACAATAGTTAATAAGTTGAGTAAATAACCTTCAAACAAAACTTTATGAGAAATTCAAATGATAAAATAAAATTATAAGCTCAACTTTTATGGAGTGCCATACTGAAACATTAGAAATATATTTTTATATTCTCTTCCCCTTCATATCTGGATGAATAGACAAGGCAGACGTGAACCGACTTCCAGCCCTGAAAACAGTGGACAGATTAATAACTTGACCTACATATTACCAAAAAAAAAAAATCGAAGCCATTCTTCCACTTGGTTTAGACAGAGACCATGAAAACAAGTTATTATAAGCCATGTAATGAAGACCATAATACCTTGGGCATGAGTATATATATCCCAGGCTTACCTAAATTTCAACTCAATGCTTGATGGATTCCTTAAATGATTCAAATTTAATGAAACAGTGGAAAAAACTCATACTTAGGAGTGCAGGTAGAAATTTTCACCATGAAGTTTCCTGATAATATGTCTGAAAACATTTTTTCTAACTTCTCTCTTCACAGTGTTCGAGGTTGCATTCAATATGCAAGGCATGTGCTCTGTTACCAGCTATCCCATTCAGTCTCCTGATGACATCACTAAAGAATAAAATCCTGTGATATAATTATGTACTGTGTCATAAAATTAAGCGTGAACTTCAATGTTTCATTACAATATTTCTGAGTAAACAATATGAGTTGAGAAAGCCCAGAAGGCTTGTATATATTCAACATATGGAGAATATATTTGTTGTGTAGTTCAAAGAGAGAGTGTGAAGAAATAACCCATGTTTAGTCATAGTGTATGGCCTTGCCCACAAAAGGCAACATCAGTATGCTCATCCTACTCATGGAAGTCATAAAGCAGAATCTCTGGTAAGCTGCAAAGCCACATCAGTATATGAAAAGGAGCTTGCAATTTGGATGAAAGAAACACTATCAGAAAATGGAGAACAAAACATTTGGAGTAACTTCCGTGGCATGGTAGCATCCTCTGAGAAAGAACACAGAATCACTAACTAGTCTAGAGAGTTACAGTATTTCAGAAATTTCTTCTTACTGTAATAGGAACTTGTGCTGGATATAGATTCTTTTACTTTTCATAATGCATCTTCAAAAAACCCCATATGCAGGTTCATAACTACATTGTTAATTCCTGTATGGATAAGCATAGCATTGCTTTTGAACAGCTAACTCATTTTACTGCTAATGAAGCAAGGCAGTGGGCTTGGAGACATGAATTTCCTGGCATAAGATTTCATGTTACATTGAAACAGCTGCTCCTGGAGAATAGAAAAACAATCATTTTAAAATTCAGGAAAATTTGGTGGTAACAGTTTGTGGAGTTAGGATGGTAAATACTACTTTATTATTTTATAATTTAAAAATTCTTAAGACTTTCCATACATGAGTATATTTTATCAATATTATTCCTACCTCTTCTCCTTCATCCAATTCCTCTGATGACCTACAAATTCTCATATATACGATCTCTCTTTTAGTTATATTCATATATAGTTTTAGTTATGTTTATATATAATATATGTATCTGTATGTTATATATAAATATAGATATGTATGCATGTTGTATTCATATACAACCTAGTGAATCATCTTGTATTTGGCAATTATACGTGTCTTGAGGGTTGACACTTAAGGCTAGATCACATAAGAGGATGCTGGCCCCTGCAAAATAAGGGTTCTTCCTCTTTCCCCAGCCACTATACCTCTTTTGATAGTCTTTGATTATTGGTAAAATAATATGATAAACACAGATTACTTTTTAACCCAGTTTTCAATAAACAATATTTAAACTTTACTGGATAACCTTTAAAAACCAAATACTAAATATTCGATTCTACCTGCTGATCAGCAGCTTAGATCTGAATGCTAATATGTTTGAACTCACATGTTCTGATTGCTCATTCTCAGATTTCAGCTTCATTCTACTATCCTATTACTCCCTTGTACTCAACAGTGGCTGCATTCTGTGTCCTGAATCATTTTTCTTTATTTTCTATTTACAAAAAACCCATAACTTTTTAGGTGAAGATCTTGCTTTCTTGTTAGTCATGACTTCCCCTCCCATCTCTCCAGGATTTGACTCAGTGGCCTTAAGGAATATCTTTATTACGCCTCTGAGCTATGACTCACTATTTATCTTCCTTGGTCTCTCCTACAGCTTGTCATAGTTAAATATCTTATTTAATTTTTGTATTTTTATTTTCTCTCTTCCTATAAAATGTTAAAAGCTCCCAAATGAGAACTACTGATAATGAAGGAACGTAGTAATTCATCTTGTAGCACAGAAACTATTATAGATAGATAGAAGAGTGGATAAAAGGATAGATAGATAGACAGACAGGCAGATAGATGGTAGATAGATAGATAGATAGATAGATAGATAGATAGATAGATGTACATATATAAAACAAATACAATTTTTTTCTCAAAATAATTACTGTCTGAAAATCTCCTTTGTCAATTGTTATTTACAAATGTAAGGTATATGCCTTAAATAGGGATTCTATTGCTATAAATAGACACCATAACCACAGCAACTCTTATTAATGAAAACATTTAATACAGCCATATTACAGTTTAGAGGACTGGTTCATTACCATAATGGTGGGAAGCATGGTGGCATACAGGCAGACCTGGTGCTGGATAAGGAGTTGAGAGTTCTAGACCCACAGGCAGCAAGAATACAGTGCCACACTGAGCATGAATTGAGCATCTAAGACCCTAAAGCCCACCCCCTGCTAGTGACACAACTCCTCCTACAAAGCCACATATACTCCTCTTAATGGTGCCACTCCCTGGTGAGCAAACATTCAAATGTATGAGTTTATGGTATCCTTTCCTATTCAAACCACCACTGTATCTTTCAACTGTTCTGTTCTTTTGTTCAACACAATATCAGCATATTTGTACTATATAATAATCTTCTTGGATTTGACTGTACACAGAATTTTCCAAACATATAGCGAGTTAAAAAGTCTTTATATATTTTATGATAAGTGGAGAATATATTTGAATAGATAAAGTATAAGCTTCAAATTTGTAATTTCTTTAAAGACAGTTTCATCTGCATAGATCCTGTAGAGGATTTACTTTACCTTTCTGATTCCCATCTTTGTGGATATGTATGAGACTCAGAAGTTGGCTTGTATGTATTCTGGACAGATAATTGTTTATATTTAAAAGTAGAGACATGTATTATAATACAGTATATCATATATAATATATTATACTATTCAGATTTTATTATGAAATTTTATATACATATGTCATTTTTTTTCTAATTTCTGCCCGCTGATCCATAAACTTTATGCTAGAATTTTGCTACCTATACATTTGCTCCCAGCACCTAACAGGTTCTGTTTGAAAGGAATGAATATAAAGTTAGACTACACTATGCAGCAAGTCTCTCCTACGAAAAATGAATTGGGATATGAGGAAGAAATTGTAAAACTCAGAGGTCTAAAAATAAAAGTCAAAATGTGTTTATTATTTCCTTCTATCAGTGGCATAAGGTGATAGAAATTGCAAACTAGCATATTCATTTGAATTCCAAATTTCCAAGTGGTTATTCAACTGATCATTGTAATGAATTTCATATTTTCTTAACATTAAAAATATTCATTTATAAATAAATATTGCTTAATATATAATTTCAAAATTAATATTCAAACTATTAATATAAAACAAGTCACTTAAAAGATGAAATATGCTCTGTTTCAACAAATGTTATGCTATCTATTTTTATTTCACTAGCAAAAATACATTTGTAGATATATTAAAAAAAACAGACTTGAAAGATTTGTCTTAAATACGGCACAGACAACAAAATAAGTGGAAATCTGAAAACTCATTAGAATCTTATAGAAGTAAAATCACAATGCTCTCTGTATTTGATTAACATCAAGGTGAGGGAAAAAAGAGGAGGAAGCATGCAATCATTCTAGCTACAAATTTCTTAGCTGGAACAAAAATACTGAGTCTCATACAAAATAAAATAATCAACTCTAAAGGTGATTTATTTATACTTTCACAGGGAGACTCCCTCTACAAAGCAGAGACAGAGTGTAAGTGCTGGCAGCTGAGGAGGAGAGCTGTAAAAGGCTGACTTCTGGACATGATATGTTGGTTGTACACATAAACACAATGGCTTGTCTTTTACACATATGTCCCCATAATTAATTTTTAATGTGTAAAGAGATAAGGAAAATATCTTTTATAAAAATTACTTAAGCATACTAGGTGGGCCTGGATCACATTATTGAAAATGCTCTCATTCCCAGTTTTGTTTTCAAAGTCAGCGTTAGGCCAAGAATCTATGAGTATGCTGGCTTGGGATTCTCAATTTAATTCTGTTGTTTAAATTCCAATAGTTTGTATCAAGAACAGAATTCCCCTATCAAAATCACTTTGTAGTAATTGATTCTCTTGAGAGAAAAAGATTACATAGTTTATTTCCTTTTCTTCAATATTACTTTGAAATCTATTTTTCAAATATCTGTCTATCTATCTATCTATCTATCTATCTATCTATCTATCTACCTACCTACCTACCTTTTTTCTTTTCATTTATGTAGTGTGTTGGAACGGGACATGTGCATATTATAGTAAACATAAGTGATGAGAGGACAAAGAGTGAGATTCTCTTCTCTCTTTTCTTTATGAGTGATCCTGAGATGGAATTTGGATTGCCATGCCTAACAGCAAGTTTCTGTACATATTAAGACATCTCATATCCTCTACTGAGATTTCTACACAATTTCAATAATTTTTTGAAGCTCCACTAAATCCCAACATTGTTTGTTGACATTTTCATTAAAAAAAAAAAAATCTTGAGATCCATTTGGGGATAATATGCATTGCTATAATACTAGGACTTCTCGTCAACAATCACAATATATTCACCCACTTATTTGTGACTATTTTAAAAGGAATGTATAGAAATTTAGTATTAGAGAATGGTATACCTTGAGAAGTTTTGAAACGTTTAGTTTTTATTTACAATGAAGATCAAAACTTGTAAGCATAGTCAGATAAAGCTCAGATCTAAGGTTGTGAAATCTTCACTTTGGTTATATGGAATCTGAAAGTATAAACATCAGTTCCTTTAGGACTTACATAGGTGAGAGACTTAAAAATGGACAGCCATTAGTTAGGAGTGTATGTAGGACTAAGAGAAATTGATCCTAAGTTGAGTAAATAACTTTCTGTTTTTATTTTATTTTGTCTAGTCTAGGTTATGTTTTGTTCATATTTTTATTGTAGTTTTTGTCTGTTAATTGGTACAGAACTGGCCAAACTACATGCAGGCTAAGAGATGAACTATTTATGATAGACTCTGCACTCTCTTGTTGAACCAGTCAAGTTAAAAGAGAGAGATAGGAGGCTGACATGCTGAAAATGAAGAGCCTCTTCTCAAGTTATTTTTGTGCGTCTATATCCCTTATCTGACTCCTCTACTAAGCAGTAAGTGCTGTATTTCTTCATTTAAGCTGTTCTCACACTACCAAGCCCGGCTGTCTTCCTCTGCTAGTAATGGAATCATTCAACATCCCATTTGTCCTATGGAATACGATCTGACACTTCAAATGCTGAAGATACAGGTCCTCACCGAAACCAGACATTTTGCATAAGAAAAATATTTCTGGGTCTGAAGAAGTGAGTCAGTGGTTAAGAAGATTTGCTTCTTCTCCTGCATATTTTAGCTGATTCTCAGCACTCACATCTGGAAGCTCATAGCTTCCTGAAACTCTAGCTCAAGTGGTCAGTATACTCTTTTGGCCTTCAAAAATCTATACAAATTCAGATGTATTATTATTAATGTTACATACTAGGAGCATACTCATATACACAGTAATAATAAAATAAATACTAATAATTAAAATAAATCTTAAAAAAGGAAAAATACCATGATATCTGATTAACATTAAAATGGATTATTTTTCCCTTCCTGTGTTTTCAAGGTAAAATGGGATCAGCCATGGACGTGTCCTGGAGATTTTCTCATAGATGAGTTTTTAGTAATTATAAATATGTGTGATTAAAAGTCTATAAAATGCAAAATGTATTATTATTAATGTGAATTTTTGAGGGTGATAACACAGTTCATGCAATATTATCTTTATTATCCCTCCTGAGTATGAAAGGACATCCAAAATAATTTGCAGTTCCATTGCCTGAGGCAGATATTTCTATGTAGTGGAAAAACAATGACAACAAAACCACATTGCCTTAAGTCTAATTAGTTCAGTAAGAGGGTACCCTGATTTTTCTACAAGACATGGGTAACTTTGTTCATTTTTTTTGAGTGCATCTCATTTCAATTTTAAAAACTTAATTCATACTTTGTGAATGAAGGGAAACTTTCATACAATGACTGACTGACTTAACAATGAATTGAGAAAAAAATACTTGAATGTGAGTTGAATATTTAAGCCCATTTTATTACAGGGATAGTTTTTTTGAATGTAGAACAGTTTTTATTTATGTATTTATTAGACATTTATACATTATTATTATTTGTTTTTGTTGTTTTCTTTTTTATTGGATATTTTATTTACATTTCAGATATTATTCCCTTACCCCAGTTGAATATTTAAGCCACTTTATTACAGGGATAATTTTTAAACTACACTTTATCTTATAAAAATAATTACTAAATTCGGTTTTTAAAATACTTATTTTTGATATTAACTTTCCTCTCTTGAGAGTTCACAAAAGAAGTATGAGTACAGATACCTTGAACTCTAAATCCATTATCTTTTTCTCCAAGCTGTCCACACATCTTCCTACTGCATCCAGGTTTGCAATATCCCTGTGCAAACTGTAATCTTGCATGATATTTACTTGATTTTTCTTCATCCTTGGAGTGGATTGATGTCTAAAATACATTGGAAATGTCATAATACCTTGTATATGGCACTTTCGTAAAGCACAGTAGCTGAAACTTTGAGAGGAGGATTGTTTCTTTGAGTAAATTTTATTTCTAGCTTCAGTTGCTTATTCTGAAGATAATTTTAAAACCAAATGAGAAAGTTTTGCTTTAGCCAGCTTTAGGCAGAAGATGAAATGAGAGGTTTGATGAGTGTCTTTATTCTATACTCCATTAAATTTTCCCATTAATGCCAACAGCCAAAATTACAATCTTTTATTAATTTCTAACAACATTAAGAGATTATATAAACTTAACTAAATTGTAATAAAATAATATCTGGGACAATATAATGAAACCTATGGCTATCAGACTAATCAATTTGTGTTGAGAAATGTGTGTTACTTTTAAATTTGTAGACATTTTCTCTAAATCATAAGAATATATTTGAAAATTACCTTTAACATTAGAGTTAGTGTTTGTATGAGTTGGTGAGATGGATCAAATAGGATAATGGCATATACTTCCAAGCCTGATGTACTGACTTTGATCTCAAGATCTTCATGAGACCCTTAATTTGTTCTCTGACCTGCATATGTACACCATGCCCAGTAAATAATATATAACTAGATAAATTATGTAATAAATTTAATAATTGCCGGGCGGTGGTGGTGAACACCTTTAATCCCAGCACTTGGGAGGCAGAGGCAGGCGGATTTCTGAGTTCGAGGCCAGCCTGGTCTACAGAGTGAGTTCCAGGACAGCCCAGGCTACACAGAGAAACCCTGTCTCGAAAAACCAAAAAAAAAAATTAATAATTATAACCAATTATTAATACTTATATTAAGCCCATAATGAGGGACCATATATCTATATATTCATATGTAGATATATATCTATCAACATCAATGTGTATAAACAATATTAAATAATAATTTCTCTTTATCTTGTTCTGTACTCCATTTTGGTGATACTAAAGACAGATTTGCTTATTCACATATGTTGTTATGTGTTGGGAGCCAACTCTGAGCAGAAAGAGGCTATCATCTTTGCAGCCATCTCGAGCCATATACCCTGTCAAGAGACTTGTTTTCAACATCCTACAACAGCTGAGCACATTCTGATAAACATCTTGTTTTTCTCTCATACTTGTTTGGCTGCTTAGTGCCCCCAGCTGCAAGGTGCACATGGTAAAGTATCTTCAGCTGCATTCCCCATGCTTGTGCTTATATAGATCCAGGATTTCCTTTCAATAAACGGGACAGGATTTGATCACATACTCTGTCTTGTCTCCATTCTTCGCGTCTCTTGCCCTTCCATCCCCACTCTCTCTCTTGCTAGACCCTGACCCAGAGACTGAAGCAGTAGCTCAGGCCAGGACATAGTGGCCCCCAAACATGGGGCAGAACGGGCTGGAACAGTTATGTATGTGTGTGTGCCTAGGTCTGATTTTGTGAAGAGGTAGGTTTATATACACATATATGTTCACAAGTTGTAGAGGTTAGAGGTGAAACTTGGGTGTCAGGAGCATATCCTACAAATTGCACTGGGATAGCTAGATAGCAAGTCATAGGAACCTTTTCGACTCTGCATGCTAATACATGAGTAGTTAAAAAAAATATCATTCCACAAGACCAGGGATATTCACATATTTTCTGGTATTTCTAGGGCTCAGACTTAGGTTCTTATGTTTCTGTACGAGAATTTCATTGACAAGTCTACCAACAAATCTGCTGAAGCTGGTCCAGTTTTGCTCTCATTTGTACTGTTATTTTATGAAATATATATGTTTTTATAAACATATGTGCAGCATGTATTATATTTGCTCTGAATTTTCCTCTTATCACTAGCCTTCAGTCTGCTATACTTACTCAAGAATGCATCTTTTAATTCCCACAATCTCTATTCATTCTTTATCTGAATTGATAAAAGCAAAGTTACCTGGGCAAATGTATAAACTTGATACAATATTCATTTTTGTCTTTCAACATATGCTATCTTATAAATAGTAAATTAATGGATTTCTCATTTCTGCTATTAATTCATATTTTATTTTATATTACATATATATTATAAATATTCACTAACAGAAATGGTTTATAGAAACATGATTTGTTATTTCTTTATTCTCTTTTCCCCATTTACTGAAACAATTCTTTTTTCATACACTATAGCCTGATTATATTATTCCCTTTCTCGAGTCTTCTCAGTTCCTTCCCCTCCCATCAAATCCAGATCCACTCTTCCTTTCTCTTAATAGAAAAAAACAGGCTTTTAATTGATGTAAAAAATGTAATAAAATAAATATTTTAAGTTGAAATAAAAGTATCAGCATATCAAAGTAGGACATGTCAAACCAACTGAAGGGTACCTCAACAGTAGTTGATATCAGCATTGTTCTTAGCAATTAGAATGGAATAAAATATATAGTTTTAATTCAACATATAGAATTGATGAGATTGTATTGTACAAAAGAGTAAGCACATCTATGTATCAGATTCCTTTATTTGCTTGAATGCATCAGTGAATCTTAGGCATGTACATTAATCTTTTTATTTTATGCCTCAAAGCATATTCTGCCACTCCAAGTCCATAATTAAGGACAATTTTCTTTTTATTCTTCCAGCATATAGTTATAGCAAAAACATCATTGTGCTGATATAGCATTTACACATTTATCACCACATTCTTTTTCAAGTTACTACAGCATATAAGAGCTGTAAGTATTTGTAGTCTAAAGTAAACAATGTAAAACATTGCAGCATTGTATTTATCCACAAAAGAGCAATCTGTTGAATATTAGCTGCTATCAAGCATCTGGAATTGTTGTAACTTTGTAAGCTTCTGTTGAGCAGCTAAGCACAACCGTTTTTACTCAGAGTTTTTAATCTAGCACTGACATTTTGTTCATTCACGGAGCTGTCATCTCTTGTGTTATATCAGATGATACTATCTTCATCCATTAGCATTCTTCACATACTAATCATGATTGTTTTAAAAAAACAATAATTTCATCATCACTTTCACACATGAGTTTGTTTCTGGTGTTTGCTCAGTTATTTGTTTCTTATTTTATATTTAAGATATCAAGAAACTTAAACTGATACTTAGGAGTGACATACTAGGTTAGAAACATGGCTATGCAGAGACCCCATTTGAGTTATGGGTAAATTGTTTCTGAAGGAGTGGGTAGGTATACAATTTGGGGATCACAATTTTTTTTTTTTTTTTTTGGTGGTAGTTGTTTTGGTGGTACTGGTGGTGGTGATTTTTGTTCTTGTTTGGTTTTTTGTTTTTGAACACTATGTTGCAGGAGGATTTTGATATGATCATGACATTTGCTCTTAGGTGGAACAAGATGCTTAAACTGGCTGGAATTTGATCTTGCCTTTCTCTCAGGTTATCATGAAGTTAAGCTCCTGAAAGACATTAAAGTTACTTGACAGAAAAGTCAGAAAGCACTGCTGTACACTTAGTTGTCTTTCACAAACTTCATACAACTGAGAATTACCTTAGAAGTAGAAATCTCAAGAGATTTTTCCAAGTCATACTTGCCTGTAGTCATTTGTGTGGGTGAATATTGATTAATGTGGGAGCACCCAATATACTTTGGTGATGCCATCCAAGAGGAGAGGTTCCTGGTTTATGCAAAAAAAAAAAAAATGCTGACTGAGCATCAGACAGGGTAAGTCATTGACCACCATTCCTCTGTGTTTCTTACTTCAGCTACTGCTTGAGCTCCTGCCACGATGTCTCTCAGTGATGGACTGAGTCCTGGGCATGTAAGCCAAATAAACTTTCCCTTGCCAAGTTACTTTAAGTCATAATGTTCATCCTAATAAGAGAAAGAAAACTTGAATATGTGAGTTTTTTTTTTAACCAAACTGTTTTTTAATCATTCACTACCTGAACACAAGTGTATATTTTTCTCTGATATTTGTAGGATAACTCAGGAGAACATAAAATGAGAGATTACCTTCTATGCATGCTGCCTTTGCCCTCAAGGCTGGGCTCCTCTGCAATTATCACCCCTCATCTTCTCTCACTCTATCTCAAGTAGCTCATCATTCACTGTTCAGCTTTTCCTCAACATACAGAGCTCTGGAAGGGTTGTGCTCTGCAACATCTCCTTCGGTTACTTGTGAATTTGCATGTTAGAGGAACTATGGCTTCCTTTCCCTAATAAATCTATGAAGAAAGATGTCATTGGTTTATTTTGTTGCTGTTGTTCATCCTTTTGTTGCTTCCAAAATTCTCAATTAACAGACTGGATATTAGAGGACACATTTGTGAGTGATTCTAATAGAATACCAGAGTGAGGTTTGTTGATGTAGTGCAGAGGTGATTTCCTACTTAGAAAGCAGCATTTGAACCAAAATATCTATACAGTTTTTGAAAGAATAAATAACTTTCACATATTACAACAGTAAAATCAAACCCCAGAGGGTGACATGTACTCAAATTTGAAGATATTTTTATGATGTGAGTGGGAATTGGCTATGGCAGGCAGTTTCTTTGTTAAAAGAATGACAGAAGAATAAATGCTGTACCCCTGTGTATTCTCTACTTTCTTGCTGCTCAAACTCTGGTGAAAGAACTGAGAGCTTTCAAAACACCTGGGTGCACAGAGTGGCATACAGCAAAGGTTTATTGAAACACAGAAGCTTTTTCTCTATCCCAGAGTACGTGAAGACACATCTGCATTTAAAAACACTCCCAGATGATTCATAAACACAAAAGTTGTAAAACATCGCAATTATATGGATATTCTCTCTTCAACATATGTTGAAGGCACACATATGTCTTGATTAACAACATTCAATAAAATCCATTTAATTTCCATATATCATTAGCATCCATACATTTTATAAACCTCCTCATGTGCATTACAATGTAAATTAGATAAAATGCTAGTGAAGGTCAAACATACCTTTCTTTGGAAAGTAACATATTTAAATGAGTCAGGTAGCTTTTAGAATTTGGGTTGTACTAATGTCATCTGAAGGACTGAGCAACACGAAATAGATTGACCTCAGCATCAGGGAGCTGAAGAGCCTTTGGGTATCTTTTCTCCTGCATGACAGCTGTTTGGTGTCATTGTCCACTCAAGTTTTCAGTAAAGTGAGATTCTTCACAAGAATGGTTTGGCTTCCACCTATGTCCACCCACTTCTTATTATTCTATTTAAGACAAACGGTTGTCATGCAGAAGTGTTTTCTACATCCATATCTGAGCTTATTACAGTAGCAAACTTCACTCACCAAGACAACAGAAGGAATGATTATGATTATCAACAGTTATACATTCATATAATCATTTTAGAAATGAGGTTCTTAATAACAAATTGGTTTGTTATTCATACTTGTGTAGTTCTTTGCCCTTGATAATACTTCCAGAATATACTTTTCTCAAATAAAAACAGAAAATAGAAAATAAGATTAGAATAAGAGCATATGGATCTAAATAATTTCATGACTAATGAAAATTAAACATTTATTTATTAAATACCTCTCACTCGCCATTGGCTTTTCTGGATTTACTATTGCTTTATAGCCATAAAGAATTACATGCACATGCATGCATATAGCTGCTGACAAATTTTTTATGAGATGCATATGCTATATTTTGCATAGATAATGAGTACCTGTGGCATATACACCAGTATATCTGGGTTTCATGTTTTGGGTTTTTACCCTCCAGAATATATGTTTGCTTTTATCATGTGGAAACTTAAACTTTAGTCAGACTTACTGAAATGGGACCATAACCCTACTAATCTTGAAGACTACGGCAGAAAGACTGCAATTCAAGGTCTAATCTCCGAGTTACAGAGTCACTTCAAACTCATCATGGACCATATGTCATATACATAACAGTCATAAGGAAATACATGACACATGTCAGATTCTGGTAAGAAGAAGAGGAGAAGGTGGAAGAGGGGGAGGAGGAGCAAAAGAAAAGAAGACAGAAAGAAAAGCAGCTTGAACATTGACTCCCACAGAAAAATAAGTAATTTAGCTTTTCTGTTTATCAAGCATTGTCTTGTGATACCCTGTAGATACTTAAATTAAAAATGTTCACTAGCTGCTGTCCACTTTTTATTAATCTTTCTAAGACTTAATTTCTTATCATCACAAAGATAAGTTATATGTTTTTCACCTCTTAAGATATTTTGAGGATAAGATCATATTAAAATGATTATTATATGTGTTCTTACTGCCCTCCATCTGCCTGGCTCAACTTTTCCTTATTTATGGCCAGAGTTTATACTAAGTGAAATGTTGGGCAAATGTAACCAGAGACAACTAACTTTCAAGTATATATAGTCCATGAAAGAACAAAAATTTCAGGAAATAAATAATAAAAAAGACCATATGAATGAGGATTAGACCCTAGATAATCAAGATTACTTTTTAGTGGACAGAATATGAATTGTATTGTAGATTCAGTGACAATCGTATGCCATATGATTTCCAGATATTAACAGCTACACTCAACACATACAACAGCATTGTATGTTTTTAGACAGTCATTAGTTATTTTATAGAAGTTTTATATTCATAAAAAATTTAACTAGATATTAAGGTTTTCCATGTAACTCCTAGGCCCACATATGACAATCTGACAGATTATTTCTTACAATCATTGAATGTACTTTGACACGTAAATCAATATAGCTAGAGTGAGATCTAAGTCAATCTGTAATTTTCATAAAATTATTAAGGAAGACAATAAAATTATATTAAAACTCAAAAATTAAATATAAAATAAAGCATTATATCACTGAGCATAAATTACACATATAGTATTTAGCAACTAATATTAAACATGTATTGTGTTAATAACACTGAAATCTTATTTTGAGCTTAACACTGTGTAGCCTCTGAAGCAAAGTCTGAGACTCTAACCCTGTATTACAGGTAGCTTGCCTTATTATTTCTTCCAAGATACAGCTGCAATAGCATACCTCAGGGAACTTTGCCTGAAGCCTCCTTAATTGTTAAGTTGGTATTCAGTAGACATCTTCATTTATTCATGCCAGAATGAACAAAGAGGAAGGTATTTCTATGTGAGGAAATAGTCTTGGAGGTCAAGAAGAGTTTCAAATAGTCACAATAGTCTCTGTACTAATATTATCTGAAGACACCAGCACTAAACTAACAAAGAATTAGCATAATCTATTTATAGACAGACAGCTTAAGGGACATGAAAATGAGCATTAAACTTAAAGATATACTACTGGTTACTAACTGTTCATGATTTGGCACATAAGAGATATTGACTATAGAAAGGAATCTTCTAAGCTGGCCTTAACAAAACCAAAAAAGAACAATTGGTCACTGTTCACAGAGCAAGAAATATGGGCACAAAACATAGCTGTGGGAAGAAAGGTGATGTTCCATCACTTGAGGGATGAATTCAACCAAAAGTATTTCCAGAATAAAATGTGTTGCCTGGCTCTTGGCAGGAATGTGTGTGAGAAGAGTAGGTAAAGCTTATAGTTAGTCTATTTTAGGGAGAACACAATAGCTTAAGAAACTGATAAATGCCATGAGTGTTCACAGAATTTTGTTTATTGCTTACTTGTTCTTTGACTATCTGTGTTTATTGTCTTGCTTGCTCGCTCCTTGACTATTTGCATCTATTGTATTGCTTGTTCCTCAACCTAGAACTGACCTTAATACTTGCATGTAATTAAAATGGTGTAAAAGCAAAAAAAAAAAAATGTGTTTTTGACTGTGAAAAAATGAGAGATCTCATGAAAATGTAGTACTGATGGATGACCGCTGCACCTCTGTCTCGTTTTCTGAACTCTCACCCAACCTAAAATCCATTGTAACAAGCCATATAACAAATCTCCACCTAAGAAAATGTTTATAGACTGAAAATTCAATTCCATCCAAGCATTAATCTTGTCTTTATCTTTGTTTTGTTATTGCAGATGTTCACAATGTGAAAAGGAGTGTGTCAAATGGGCAGCGCATAGATGAAAGAGCCAACTGCAAGGCAGTAAGCTACTGCAGGTGGAACAGGAATAAGATTGTAGGGATGTGAGTAGAAGCAGTTCAACCCTACCTTTCACAGTTCCACATCAGCAAATCAACCATGAGCTAAAACCTGTAACCAGAAGTTCATGATGCTTTTGCAGTCATTGTGACACATTGCATGAACCAGTGAAAAAATTGAGCTCATCAACATGAAAGTTTCCAGACTAAGTGAAGTGAAGGGTGTTGTGGATAGCCTCAGCCTTATATTTTGATCCTAGTTTCACTTTCCTGGGAAGGTCTGCGAAGATGATTGAATCTGTACACAGGTGACGTCTTGTAAACCTCTGTCCAATTAAAACCTGTAAAATAAAGGCTAGAGCCAAAGATTGGTCAGCAGAAGGGGAGGTGGAGAAAAAGGCTTAGGGGAGGAGAGAGTGAGAGGAATTTGATATAAAAGGAGAGCAGAGGTAGAGGCAGAAGCAGAAGAAGAGGGAGCAGAAGAAGCAGGAGGAAGTCGAAGCAGAAGGAAACTGGAGGTAGAAGGAAGCCGACAACAGAGGAGCCAGAGCCAGGAGGACAACCACACAGCCTGGATAACCGCAAGTTATAAGGGATCTCATAGCCGGGGATTAGAGTAGTGTAATGGTAAATCTGCCCAATCTAGGCGTGATATTTATACTATAATTATTGAGTTGTGTTTTCCTTTACTGGTCTCATTCGGGTAGGAAATTTTACAGCAACAAATTTGGCGGTTTAAATAATTTCTTCTACTACAGAAGGGCTCCTGCCCTTCTATTTTAGCATTGAGAGTGTAAAAATGTCTCATTTTTCTCATGGTGATTCTGACAGAGAACATATGATTTCTACCTGCAAACATGACTGATGCATATAAGACCCAGATATAGCATTCCTGGGCATATAACAAAAATATACCCAATCCTACCACAAAGATACTTGTTCCACTATGTTCATACCAACTTTATCTTAATAGCCAGAAATAGGAAATACCTTAGATGTCCCTATACTGAAGAATAGTAAAGAAATTATAGTACATCTACACAATGGAATACTACTCAGCTATTAAAAACAAAGACATAATGAAATTTTCAGGTAAATAGATAGAACTAGAACAAACCATCCTACATGAAGTAACCCAGATCCTGAAATACAGGAATGGTATATACTCACTTATAAGTGGACATCAGCCATAAACTACAGGATAATTATACTACAATCCACAGACCCAAAGAAACCAAATAATCAGAAGGCCCCATGGGAGGATGTGTGAATCTCATTCAGAAGAGAAAATGAAATAGACATTGGAGGTGGATATATGGAAGGATCTGGGTGGAGGAGGGAGAGAGGTGGGGAAATGGGATTGAGATCAGGTGTGAGGAGAAAGAGGGAAGGAGAAGCCTGGGATAGAGAAGGTAGATTGGTGGGTGGCATATTTGGGACTAGCTGGAGCCCAATGATAGGAGAGCCTCCTATCTATAAGGGTAACCCTAGTTGAGTTTCCTAGCTGATGGGGATATAGAGAGTGAGGTGGCCACCTCCCATAGCAAGGCAGGACTTTCAGGGGAGGGAAAGGAACACCAATCCATCCACAAAATCTTTTCCCCTAAATTTGTCCTTCCTACAAGATGTGCAAGGATAGAGATGAAGCAGAGACTGAAGATATTGTCAATGAATGAGTGACCCAATTTGAGACCTATCCAGTGGGAGAGAGTCAATACCTGAAACTATTAATGATATTCTACTATGCTTGGAGAGTATCTCCTGAGAAGCTTCATCTAGCAGGTGATGGAAACAGATGCAGACACTCACAGACAAACAAAAGGTAGAGCTTGGTAGTCTTGTGATAGTTTGGAATAGGATTGAGAGAGCTAGAAGTGTCAAAGACACCACAAGACCTACAGAGTCAACTAACCTGGGCTCATGGGGGCTGATAGAGACTGAACCACTAACCAAAGAACATGCAGGTGCTGGACCTAGGCCACCTACACATTTGTAGCAGATGTTCATCTTGGTCTTCTTTTGAGTTCCCTAACAATGGAGCAGGGGCTGTCTCTGACTTTGTTGCCTGTCATTGGATCCCTTTCCTCTAGCTAGCTGCCTTGTCCAGCTTCACTAGGAGAGGTTGAACTTAGTCCTGTTCTGACTTGATGTCCTAAGGAGGAGTGTTACCCAAGGGATTGCTTCCCCTTCTCTGAGAAGAAGGGCAGGCAGTAATGGGGAAGGAATTTGTGAGTGTGGGACTGGGAGAGTGGGAGAGGTGGATGAGACTGGGATGTAAAATGAATGAATGAATGAATAAATAAATAAATAAATAAATAAATAAATAAATAAATAAAGAGAAACCCTAATTATTCTCTTATGATTGACTCATATTTTGCAGCTGATAATATATTTTCCCTAAAGCTACAGTTTACAAGCTAGGATTTTAAGTTTACTTTTCTTGCTTTTCATTTTCTATGGCAAGAGTTTGTGTTTATGCCATTATTTCTTTGTTACTTGGTCATTACGTTGTTGCATTATGCAGCACAGAATATGATCACTGTTTGTTATACACAGATAAGCTTTCTTCTTAAAAATAACCCTCATTTTTTAACTTAAAATTATTTTTACTTGTATATAAAATACTAAAATGTATTCTTTGCATAATTAGCATGTGTATATATGCTAATATATAATGCATTAGCAATATGTATTATATAATATTATAATAAAGTATACACACATGCATATATATAATATATATATTTGCTGTGCCCAATTTGTGAAACCCAAAAGATCACCAAGGAGATGATGCTGATGCAGTCACAATAGGTTCTTTATTAAAGCTTCAGCTTGGGATACACCACATCTCTGATGCAGCAGGACAGGAAGGTGAAGTCTGGAGCCCAGTTTCAAACAACCATTTATAGAGGTAAGTAAACAAGCAAGAGAGTTTCTAGTCTGCCACACAACTGATTGGGGCACTATTATGGAATTTTGTTGCTCTTTAAAATAATTGGCTGGTGTTGGGAGCCAAACCATAAACTTTCTTACTACTTTTCTCCTGATTGGTGGTTGTTAGGAAGTGAAGTGCCAGGGGCAGGTTTGCAACCTGAAAACTATTGCTAGGCACAAGTTTGCTCGGGAGTAACCTGGAAATTGCTGCTAGATTCAGGCTTGTTGGGGACAAACTTGAGTTTAACCATAGGTCATGTTCTCTAAGATAGAATCTGAACCCAAGATCTGGTCTCTCATATTGATTGACTGATTTGCTAAGTTGTAAATGTTATATCACAAATCATTGATGTCTTGGCATTTTTTATTATGTACCACTTATTAACTAACATTGAAGGACCATTTGCTCAATATTACCTGGGAAATAAATTGCAAATAGTGACAAAGCATTCATTCTTTACTAATATGACTACCCAAATGTGAGCTGAACAAGGAAGACATCAATGGACATGTCAAAGTAGACACGAGAAACTCTTGAGGACTCTACCCTATACATAGAACTACAAGTGACTAAGGAGTGCTTATAGTAAGACAAATGATCTTCCCCAAGGAAAAGGATACCCATTGGCTATCCAGTATCAAATAATCCACACACACAACATAGGTAGAAGTAACAATATACAGACTGAAAAGGTTTATATTTAGGAATATACAGAGACAAAAGGGAAGGGAAAATAATATATTTATATTATACATACATAATATATAATATAAATATGAATGTAATAACAAGGAAAACATGACATGAATTTGAAAAAGAGCAAGGAGGGGTATATGGGAGGATTTGGAGGGATAAAAGGGAACGGAAAATGATATAATTGTAATCACAAAATTTTTTTTTAAAAAAGGTGTTATATTTGTAAATCATAAGGGTACCTAAAGAAATAAAGAACATCAAGGTAGAATCCTACTGTCTGCACAAAAGGGCTAGACCTTGAAAATAGCCAATGAGATGTCAACATCTGACTCTAAGCCTGTGGGTAACAGGTATTTTGATGTCTCCTGTATTACTTCAAATTGTAGTTTTTAGAAAAAGACCCAGACCTTTTAAAAATGGGAAACTGACTAGCACCAGTAAGATCTAAGCCATTCATGATCATATGTGGTTCCTTAGTGCCATTATCTCCCTCAATTACAGGTGTGTATACTGTGGATACATAGTCTTTCTTTGTTGTGCACCTTAAGAATGGCATCTGAAGGTTGCATTCAGAAGAAATCTCTTTTATATGATTTCTCTAATTTACGAGCAACATATAAAATCTTACTACCTGCTTTTTATCACAGAAAACAGTATAGGAGTCAGAAGGTGCCTTAAATTTTATTTGGAAGTCCCCAGAGGGCTGTAGCAATGGAAAGATAAACATGATTTAAATTCTCCCTGGCTGATGGACAGAATGTCAATAGAAAACATGGGGATAGAAATACTATCATTTTAAATGGTGTAGATTGTAATTGATGACAGCTTTCATCTATGTATACTTAAGAAGAGATAGAGGACAATAGGTAAAAATACTGGTAAATTTGAAGCAAGAACAAATGTTGCAATGTATTGAGTGCAGGTACAAAGATGAAGGAAATATTGAATGGTAGCATTTTTTTGTTGCTATTATGAATTAGAAATACTATTTTGGTAAATAAAAGGATATATAGACAAGGTAATTGAATATGTGAATGTATATCATGAATTAGGAATGCTGTTTTGATAAATAAAAGTATATATAGACAAGGCCATTGCATATGTGAATATGAATAAAATATTAGACATGTGGAAAATGTTTTCTGTCATATTTTTGGGAGAATAAAGATATTTATTGAAATGTTCATTAACATTAAATATCATAAAGGTATGATCATGTTCATTCATTATTTCTACAAACAGTATCAAATGCTTTGACATCAAGTATACCAGACATTCATTCCATTCTGCAATGCCTAGGTTTTCTGAATTGGAAGTAATCACCTTCTCAATGAGTGTAGCCATCGCACAGTTCACAATACGTGAAAAGAATTTACAATTGAATTGCAATTTTATCTGAATGGCACTTGTTTTATAATTCCAACAATGGTCTATTAGCTATTGCAGACCACAGATTGACACATCAGTTGTCACTCAGTCCTTTAATTATTAATTAAAATTAAATCATTACATTTAATATTTCCTGTTTAGATGCAACCTGAAAATATTCTCTAGTGTGAAAAATGACTTGGTGGATATTTTAATATGGAATCATTCATTTTCTTGGTCTATCATTAAGAAAAAAAACTAAAGACACCAAGATTTTGAAACATACTGAATTCTGAGTTAGGTATGTATTTCTATAATAGAATGCCCATTTAGTATACACGAAATTATATATATATGTATTATAATTATTATTTATAATATATAATTATAAATATATGTATATATGGAAGCAAATAACAGTTTAAAATTATGACATTTATTGCTTACAATGACTTTTAGTAATAAACTGTACTCTCAGAAAGTAGTTATAACAGAGATATAAGTTGTAGAGCTGGCTGTTGAGTAGACAAGCATACATTGGAATGAGAGCCCATATCTCTCAGAAGTTACTAATTAGTACTTTAATAACCTATTTTCAGTAATTTGTCATTGGATTATATGTGAATTATTATAAAAGTTGGGGCTTAATCAGTCAAAACAGACAGAGAACAGATTGGATAACATAACATTTTTTATTCAAACGCAGGCCCATCAATGACACCTGCACACATCAGACTCTAACAACTGGAAGTTTTACCTGCTATCATTTTTCAGAACAGCTTGCATACAGAGAGACTGAAGAGCAGAGTTGTTCTATGGATGCAAAGATAGTCCTATACAAACATCACAATCTGACTTTTTTTTTTACAGAATATTTATTTCACATCTTTAGGGACACTCAAATTTCAGGTAAACAGATACAGTCACTCCTGGTTTCCTTTTGAGCAGAGAAACCACCCCTACCAGACTTTAGTTACATCTGAGTACCAACCCATACCGTGGGCAGCAGGATTTCCCACACTTTGTCCAAACTTTTTTCAAGGAGGAATACCCAAAGATCCTTTCTCTGTATAGGCCTTCAGGTGATGGTTTGGATTTAAGACTGTTTCATTCTTAACAGACCGGGTAAATACAACTTGAAATCTCTTGCCACAGGTTCTTCAGGTCCACCCTAATTGATATCCTGTTAATTCCAGAAATCAGATATAACATACTTTTATTGGGATTACTTACAGGATTATGTGGGCAGTGAGACTTAAAAATCGTCTGCATCACTGAAAATCACATCTCAATAAACACTTGGTTCACCAAGTTGGGCTTGGTAGAGTCATTGTTTGGATCTGTCCTGAGTCCTCTATGGCAGAAGAGTAAGTGTGTAGGTCATGTCTCCCAGGGAGTCATGTCTCACACCACCCACTATAAACATAATCTTATTGGCCCACGTTGGCTGCTATTTTATTATTATAACATTATAGAATATTTATTACCATTGTGGGATATATATTTATATGTGTGAGTATATTCTCAAAGGAAATTTATTGGATTAGGAAACAATGTAATTAAATAAGAAATTGTATAAAGTTGCCTATTCTTTGAAGGGAGATGATAAGAATAACTTTTAGCTTGGGATCCTCATAGCAACTTTTGAGATGAGCTCATCTGTGTAATTGAGAAAGCAAGAAAAACACATAAAGAAATATACATATATGGTCATGGCTGTGTTTCTGTGGAGCTTATTTCCAAAATGTCTAGTTAAAATGTGCTAGCTCTAATATATATGTTATATCAATACATATATATATGTATATATGAACATATATATGTATATATTGAAATCCTCTAGTTAATGTATCCTCTAGCTAATAACCCTCTAGCTAATGTAAATGTTGAATTAAAATATAGAACATCTTGACTGTGTTTGTCAAAATCTGCCTGATTATTTTTTCTCATGATAGGAGAGCACTCTTCAGGAAAGTCTGAGAGAAACATCTGGAGTTGAAGGTGAGCTTTAGACTCAGGGTTGACCTGGCAGATGACCTTGTGCAGAATCTTTTACTATTCTCAGGAACATAAGAGCACAGTACTGTATTTACCTTATTTTGTCAAATAAGACATTTAACTCAAACTACCATTTAGAAAGAAGTTTATAAAACTTTGGTTATTGTCTGTCCTTAGATTATGATGAGAGTGAATTTTAGGAAACTACATTTTTTGAAACAGAAAGGGCTGGAAAATCTATCAGGCATAGCTTAGGTTGGAAAACTACTGCTTTCCCCACTGCCCTTCACTGTGAAGTATTAGGGCCAGCAGCGAGGACTTCACTGGCTTAGTTAAAACCCCTAGTCTCCCCACCCCCAGTACTACGATCCAAAGAAGTTGGAGCTAGATTTTGACAGAATCCTGTAAAGAATCACATCTCTAAATGAGAAAAAGTATTGTAGTAGAGTCTTGCTTATTTTGAAGACCAGGGAAGACACACTGTGTTAAAACATAGGCCTTGCTTGTAAGCCTGTCTTTTAGCCGAGAATCTTGGAAGATTGAAACCATGGTTCCTCTCCACGGCTTCATGGCAGTAATAATGAGCTGTGATTGTTGCTGTCCACAGTACACCAGGACAATATCTGTGCTCATTTAAGATTAAGACTAATGAAATTTATGAGAGCCTTCCTCCAGGTTAGCATAGATTAATATATATATTATATTAATAATATAGTAATATAGTCTTTTCCTACCACCACCAAGAGTCCACTTCCTTTATTCTCTCCTTGTTTCCAAGTTGTGCATCCATCAGAAGGCATAGATTAGTTCTTCATCTTTAAGACTGTCAGGATGTACATGCTGACAGGAGCCTGATATAGCTGTCTCCTTAGAAGTCTGCAAGAGTCTGACATACTCAGAGGCAGATGCTCACAGCTAACCATCAAACTGATCATGGGGTTCCCAATAGAGAAGATAGAGTGAAGGCTGAAGGAGTTGAAAAGATTCGAGACACCATGAGGAAATCAACAATACCAACCAACCAGAGCCCCCAAGTTCTAAACCACCAGCCTGGGAGTGATTTAGGAGGGCCCCATGGCTCCAGCTATATATGCAAGGGAGCTATATATAAGTGGGAGAAGAGATCCTTGGTCCCATGAAGGCTGGACGTCGTGAGGGGGGGATATTTGAGGGTGGGGAGGTGAGGTACAGGGGAGGGTGGGTGGGGGTACACCAACGTGGAGGCAGGAGGAAGGGGGAAGGGATAGTGTGTTCCTGGGAGGGAGGGGGGGAAATGGGGTAAGGAGAGAACATCTGAAATGTAAATAAAATTTCCAATGAAAAAAAAAAGAAAAAAGGAAAAAGGAAAAAAAAAGACTTGCAGTTGCATTAAATGTCTATGCTATTAGAAAAATCTATTTGTTAATATTAAAATTAAAGTTCTACCAATTCCTAATTTTGACAATATTAAACCGAATAATTTATTTTGCTAGAAAAATATGTTTTTAATTTAGAGCTGAAGGTGATGCTCAGTGCTCAAGACCACTTTTTACTCCTGCAGAGAACCTGGATTCTTTCCCCAGGTTCTGTCTAATGAACTGTCTAATAAATATCCTTAACTCCAGTTCCGGTGAATCTGACACCTTCTTCTGACCTCCACATAGTGCACACACATACATGCTTGTAAAATACTCAATAATAAAAATAACAATAATAAATAAACTTAATAAATAAACTAAAATGTATATAAAACTATTTTTAAATAGGAAATATAGAATTATATTTTAAATAATTGAACAAAACATCACCAACTATCAAAATGATTGATGTTAATTAATTATAGCTCTGTATGTTTATTGACTAGAATTATTTATCCTTACTATAATTTTGACTGTTGTAATCTAGAAACATTTGAAGATCATATGTCATTTACCTCTTTCATGAACTATATACTTTTTGCCTATAACCCTTATTAAAATATGTTATATTTTGTGTACTATAAATATAATAACATTCATTTTGCAATACATCAGATAGCTTTTTCAAATTACAAGACCAACTTGGTGACATGTAAGTCATGATGCTAAAAAATAAGTATAAATAATTCTATTACATAAATAGCAATCTCTTTTACATTTATCACTATTTTATACACATTGAAACACTGCTAAAAATCAATAAAGCAATAAGATATAATATAACATTCAAATATTTCAATGTTTCATGCTGCTACATGCAATTTCCTAATTATATCTGTTAGTGAACTTTATCATTAAATAAGGAAAATTTACAAAGTGAAGTTTTAATATCTGTTAGCTGTCTGTAGTTTATCATGAGTCTGTTTTCTGTGATTCTAGAATCATAAGTAAAGTTTGTAATAGGCAAGGAGACTAGAGCTGTGATTTTGTTGTTGTTGTGTTGTTGTTTTGACCTGTGACTTAGTGTCTACACTAAGGCAGCTCTCAGCTGTCCCATGAGCCTTTCATGATATCTAGGAACAAGAAAAAGGATCTGTCCATGAGATTAATTGACCTGATGGCTCCTGAAAGAGATCCATTAACATAGAAGAACATGATCCTGCCAGGAAGGCAGATGCCTTGCTGATGAGCAGGCTCTTAGGCAGGAAAGAAAAATCAACTTCCAAACAACAGATAAAAAAAATCCTCTTGTTCCCATGGCAATCATACTGCAAAAGTGAAAGGGGGGCTTAGGAGTAGGGAGAAATAAATCCAACTAACACCAGACCGTGAAGACTAAGTACTGGACATACAATTCTTCATACAGGTTTTTTTAATGTTCCTACTGACTGCCTGGTCACAAGGAATCAGTTCCTGTGTAGCTGACTGTAGAGTTCAGACCTAACGGGAATCAAACTGTGCCCTTCTCTGATTTGACATGGAACAATTAGTTCCTTTATTCTCAGAGAACTTATTTGTGGAAAGTCTAATAAGTTCTTCTTTCTAGAAATAGAAAACTGTAGTACCATAGTGGTTGCTAAGGTGCTAGCATATATTGCCATTCTGTGGTAAACAATGAAAGAAGTTATGAAATTATAGACTTATGACTAATACTGAAATATGGACAACTACACTCAGAATGGATTCATCATGGGTGATTTCTATCAGTCGTATAGATTTAATGAGCTACACTTATCAAAAACTGAGTGACTAGTATATATTTGATATTTGAATATTAAGGTACAAAACAAAAAATGATTTAAAAATTTTCCAATGAGCTCTTATAAAGGACATGAATAAAATTGTATCCCTCTTCCACAGTTTGATTCCTGAGGTCAGGTTCAGACACTGATACTTAAGGACTTTAGGAATTTTCTCTGAATTCTTGTTGGGAAATGTGACTTGTGAGATGTGCTGAGACAAGAATAGTGGGCCTGTGTAAACAGATAGCTATGCTGGAAGAGGGTAACGGTATATTTGAGATACTTAATGGTTACACATTATTGCTGCTTATATACCATTAACCTTATATTTGATTTAATATAGGTATCTCCAAGTTTGGTAAAATGCCAAAATAAAAGACTACATAAGAAAGGTTGTCCATATAAAGTAAACAGCTTTATGTTAGGAAGTAGGGCCCTGTACTAGGATGCAACAGGAAGAATTTCTTTTTTTTTTTTTTTTTTTTTTTGTTTTTTTCTTTCGAGACACAGTTTCTCTGTATAGCCCTAGCTGTCCTGGAACCCACTCTGTAGACCAGGCTGGCCTTGAACTCAGAAATCCGCCTGCCTCTATCTCCCAAGTGCTGGGATTAAAGGCATGCTCCACCACTGTCTGGCCAGCATGAGTGTTCTAAAGATGAAACTCAGGCTGTCATTTTTCATCTTATGGGTTTATAGTGTTTAAGTAACCAACACAATTTTACAGAAATTCTCTGAAAACATTAATTTTTTTGTTTGGGCTGAAGGATGCCAAGATAGTTGGTAAAACATTACAGGGTATATCTGACAGGATGCTTTGAGAAGACGTATATTTGAGTAAGTAGACTGACTAAAAACCTGCTATCATCACTGATAACTTGGGTAGTGGTTAAATTTCCAATGAGGGATGAAGGGAATCTAGGGGTAACAAAAGGAACTGCTTTGTCTCTTCTGATCTGGGCCACACATCTTTTCCTGAGCTTTAGCATGCTCACTTTAGAAATATTTGTATGTCCCAGTTCCCCCTCCCAATGTCAGAGATCCATAAAACTATTTAAAATATGACACATATTCAGGCTAAGCATAGTTAGAAACCTTGAAGACATAAAAGGTATCTGGAGAATGAGATGGGCCTGGTAATCCTGGGAAGTTCTGTGACTTAGATTGGATGCATGCAAACCAGTCTTTGCAGGATCAGTGCATCCTTTCACTTCTGGAAATTCTGCACTCTTATTGACTTTGTTTATCTGTAAATCTTTGTTTAACCAAAAACGTTAGATATCTGATGTAATCATAAAATTTGCTACTTTTGTCTATACTGCAACTGAAAACTAGAGTTAAAACTAGCTGGAAGTATTCCAGAAAAATTTTCCTAGAAGTTATTTTTTTTTTCAGAACCAATCAATAAACCGGAAAAAAAAAAACACGCATAAAAGGAATTATTTTAAAGGATCTAATATTTTTGCAATGATTTATCCACATGGATATGCATCTGTTAAAGTTGCTTCTGCAATCACAATTTGATAATTTTACATAGCATACACTCAGGTTGTGAAGAAAGCAGAAAGATAACATCTGTGCTCAATAAGCATTTTCATAAACCATCTCCTAAGTGCCAGAATGCTGATACAGCGATGCAAGAAATCAAGGTTATTTACTTCTTTGCTAATTCTTTGTTACACATGCTTCTTCCTCTCAGCTCCATACTTTTTTTTTCTTATGTGTTGTGCCTCTACTTATTGAAGTATGTCAGATTGAAGGCTGCTGGTTGCCCAGTAACATTCTCAGTCACCCAGTTAGTATTCAGTCTTAGCCATAAACAGGCTTTGACTTCAGATAATAGCAGATGTGAGTAAAAATAATATACTTTTGTGTATTCCATCATCTTTTATAGCAAAATCATTTAGACAGAGGTGACTGTGGCCTTGCTAATTCCATTTCTTCTGCAATCAAGCAGTCAACTTTGCAGGATCCTTACTATAGTGGAAGATTAACTTGTGCTAGTTCTCTTTCTGATTGTAGGAGTCACTCTATAGTCTGGGCATCTGAGGGAGAGAAGTGTATTCTCATATTTACTGACATTGATGATGTTGCTTTTTACCAGGAAGACCCTGTATGTTTTTGGATCACTACAGTGCATAAACATGAATGTCTTAGACACATCAATATCCTTACTATTTATGAATGTTTATTTACATTTATAATTTTGGACTTTTACACCATGAATACTAACGAGCCTCACTCCAATACTTTAGCACCCTGCTTACCTTGCTTACCTTGATTTCTCCCTACAACTTTCTCTCTCTCTCTCTCTCTCTCTCTCTCTCTCTCTCTCTCTCTCTCTCTCTCTCTCTCTTTGATATCTACTCGTTATATTTTGTGACCATCCAAGAAGTCACAGCTATCCTTTGGAGCCTGAAGGGCTCCACAATAGATACACGAATAAATATTGTTTCTCTACCTCCAAAATTTTATCAATAGCCAATGGTTCATAGCTAACAGGATAGGTATTTGAATCCCTCTGACTTCTTTAACTAGCTGCACATAAAGTCAGTTTTGTTTTCATGCATTGCAAATAAACATTGAATGAAAATTATGGCATTTTGTAGCTTCACCTGGCTTCATAAGTGGGTGTCAATGATGTAACTAAGGTCTGTCTGTGAGTATGGAATTATTCCACCCACTAAACCATCTCCCCAGCCTTGAAACTGTTTATTCCTGAAGGACATAGTTTTACTGGTTAAATATTTCTTCCTGACAAGAGATCTATTAGGAATGGTGTATATCTTCATTGCACTAAACTATATATTTTGAGTATAATTTGCCAAGTAGGTAACATTATAATGACTTGAACTATCCGTGCTTGTCTGGAAAATCTTTTCTTTGGTACATACATAAGGGCACTTTCATGCAAGTTTATAAGATGATTTAAGCCTAAGTCCCTTACATACTCCAATACCCTCTGCAATTTACCCTGACCCTGTTTTTCTCCTTTATTCTCTAGACAGCTTCACTTCTACTTCTGTTCACATATGATAGCATGTATCTATGTCATCAGAACCTACATGTATAATGGCATGCATCTATGTTTAGAATCTACCTGTGACAGAAAACATGATGCTTGTATTTTCCTGAAACTTGTTCATTTCAGGAAATGATTAACTTAGCTTCATCTGTTTTCATGTAAAACAGGACTTCATTTTTTTTATTTAAAATAGAAAGTGGTTCTTGTTATTTCCTTGATGCTAAGTCCTCAGAGAACAAAAATATAACATATTTGACACAAATTTGTTTTAATTTTCTTCAGTTGTGCTGGGAATCTAACATGGCACCTGATAGGTGAAAGTCACAATTGTGTGATATGTCCTAAACCAAATAAAAAATAAATAAAATTAAGGAAAAAGTTAAAATTTAATTAAAGTTCTTATAGTAGATTAATTTTTCATCTGTAAGGCATAAAAAGTAAAAGTCTAAATCTTTTTAAATAAAAATAGAGCATCCATTGATCTTTTTTCACTTACACATATCAAATATCTCACTAGCAATAATATTAAGAATAATACTAAGAATATCCACTACTACCTTTATCTATGTAAGTTGGTATCAGTTGTTATCTTATATAGGACGCAACACTGTGGGTGAACTATCTTAGAATTGCAGGGAAAAGAATAATATATTGTTTTTCATTAGTTGGCATTTGAACTTCTACATATTTGGATTATTCTATATTTCAAATCTTGTAAAGTACATTTCTAAAATATATCTCCCTATCTTATCTCTCACAAAGGAACATGCAGTCTCTGCCTACAGTTAGGGATTTCATACATAGTTCCCCATACATAGAAAAATGCATGTCTTTATGTTCTCCAATACCATAGCCTTGATTCCAAAGTGCAGATATATACTCCAACCCTGCCATACACATAAAGCCACCTTATTTTGAAATACTTCCAAACTTAACTTTTCACAGTGGAAAGTAGAGCTAAAAGCATGGGATTTATCTTTAATAAGGAACTCACTGAAAAAACTCTATAAAAGTTTCCTCTGAAAATAGAAAATATTATTCCATAAAAACACTGGAATCTGCATGCAAACTATTCAAATGAAGTTCACAGGATCTAGAACAGGTTAACAGAAAGAGAACTTGGCCCAGATTCCACAACTCTTTTGTCCCTTCTTTCAATGCCATAATGTTTAAGGCAAGATAATCTCCATTACCCAAGTTAGATGGGATGACACGGTACAGATTATAGCGTTCCAGATTCAAATGTTGAAGAATCTGTCAAAATAACATTTTATCTTTTGAAAAAATTGTTTGAAGATAGATGTTGCAGTAGATTCTTTTTTATCGTGGTGCTTTCATCAGTGCCATTATATTGTCTTCTCTTCTTTTACTGAGTTCTTCATTGTCTCTGGACCTTCCATATGGTTCCTATTGGCCAATTAACTTTTCTCATGATGATTAATATTGTCAATTTGACAGAATATAGACTCACTAAGACACAAGTCACTGGGTATCTCTGTGAAGGGGTTCATAGATTGTTGCTTACCTTGAATGATACCATCCTGTGTGTTAGGGTCCTCAACAGAAAAAGGGGTGAGAGCAAGCTGAACTCCTGCATTCATCTTTGCTTCCTGGACCCAGTGAGACTAAAGCCTCAATCTCCTTACTCCATGACTTCTCTACCCTGAAGTACTGTACCTTTAAATTGTGAGTGAAAAATATGCCCTCCCTTAACTTAATTTTTTTTTTTACAATAGTGAGAAAGTATCCAATACAGTTTCTTCTTTTCTTATCATATTCCTCCATTAGTAGTACTCAGGAGTTGTGACTGACAGGTTGAAGTTTTAAAAAATGTTATTTGGTGGCATCAAAATAACAAGATAAGGAATTTATCATATTTTTGTGGGTGTCAATTATACCAGCTCAATTGTTGAGGTCATTGTGAAGCTATTAGAATATAGTGTGTGGCAAATCCTCTGGGAAATTAAGCGAGCAAAGGAAACAGCATGTGGCTGAGTATATCACATATTTATACACCTGTGTGAGTCATTAACCGTCTGAGTTCAGCAATATTTGATGTTTAGGAAATCAGCAACATCCTCTGCTTTCCATTAAGGCAACAGAGTCAGTCTCTGGAGAAGATACTCCAAATGAGGGCAGTCACCAAGGGAGGCGATACTAAATGACTGAATGGGACTTCCTGGCAAAGGAAGGAGGCTCATGAAATCTAGAGGAGGTGCAAATATTGTGAAGGAGGATGGGGTGGTATGGAGATCTAATCCTCAAGGCAGCACATGTGTGTGTTGACTCTCCTTCTTAGAGAAAGTGCATACTTAAGATGTACAGTCATTCAGGTTCCCTATCGATGCCACATATTTTCGTAGAGTCCTGGTCTCACATTTTATGGCTTAAAATTTACTGTGCCAATCAAAAACTAGTTGTGTACTTTAACTGACGGAGCTGACAAAGTCCCACCCCTAGCTTAGAAGATATACGTACTTGATGATGGCTGAGAACAGATAGATTTCTTCAAGGATGTGTCCTCTGATAAAATGCCATTGTTCCAGTGAATGGCCCCATAATCACGCATATTCTGGAAAAACTAAATAGACTCAGTTGTATAAAGTAGGAGACAAGAAATTGGGAAGGACAAGTGTCGTAAGAGTACAAAAAGAGTTGGATTGGATATAACAAAGATCTGATCAAAACACATTGCATACATGCATAGAATTCTCAAATCATATATTTTCTAAAATGGGGTTACATGCTATATGTGGTGGTTTGAATTAAGATGGCCCCCATAGGTCCATAAGGAGTGGTACTATTAGAAGACATGACACTGTAGGAGTAAATATGGCTTACTTTAAGATGTGTAATTCACTCCTTGCTGACTTTGGATCCAAATGTAGGACTCCTAGGTCCTTTTCCAGTACCATGACTGTGTGCACACTGCCATGCTTCCTGCCATGTCCACAATGGACTAAACCTCTTAAACTGAAAGTCAGCCCCAAGTAAGTGTTGGCAATGATCATACTGTCTTTGCACAGCAATAGGAACCAAAGGAAGACAGTATAAAGTCCATACATTTCCTTAAAACAATATGCTATATCTCATTTAGTCTATGATATTGCACATCATTGCATGCTGTCTCTTTGACACTATTTATCTCGTGAAATCCTTTACAAACCATATATTTTATATATAACACAGTATATGCACTAAGCTAATAGAAATCTAGACCACTGGCTTCAAATTCCATATAGTGAGTAAAATTTACCTTCTAAGTCCCCAATCCATTCTTGATATCAGGACTTGCTGGATAGAAACAGAAGTTTTCACTCAGGTTTTAATGTATTACTAGTTCCACTAAGAGCAGATTCAAGAATAAGTAGTTAACACTTGAAAGAAGGTAGAGTTTTGGTAAATTTAACAATATGAAACTTGAAATATACACAGAATGACATAGGAGCAAGAATTCTCAATGTTCTACCTCAATCCAGACTGCCATTATGCCTTTCTTCATTGAAAGATTTATATATTTTTCTTTTATGTCTATAAGTATTTTGCTTGTATTTTTGTATATACACTATGTTTGTTTCTGATGACCACTGAGGTCAGAGGTGTCAGATCCCTAAAAATGAAGTTACAAATGGTGCTGATCTGCCAGTAAGAGAAGCAAATGCAATTCGACACTAAGCCATCTCTACGATTCTTCTCCCTCTTTTTAAGGAAGGTCACTATCACGTCTGTTATTCTCTAGTTTGGCATGTGTTTGCATTAATTTCTACATCTACTGAGTGGCAAAGTTTATTTACCAACCTCTATGTTCATAAGTAAATCATTTTCTTAGGAATATATGTGATTAAAGAATCCTCCCACATTGAAACTATAAAAATTGCATAAAGTACTGTATGTGCAGAAATTTCTGCTCTATTGACAAACCAGCCGTCTAAAGGAGGAAAAATCACACAGAGTCCTGCGAGGAGTGCATGCCTTCTGTTGATTTTGTGACAAGGTACAAAGAAGGAATGAAGAGATACAAATGAAGGGATGACTGTCAGGTATTTTCTGAGAAGTAACAGCTTATCCTTCTTCTTAAAAATATTATGGTCATAGAAATGCAGGTGATTGTTGGGCTCTACCATATGATGGGCTCTACCATCTTGCTCTTGGTTTCCATCCAGACCCTCCCTGTGAGAAAACAGAGGGCACTTAGCCATTAGAAAGCATTTTTCTTATCATATTCTTTTCAAAGAATGTCAGGGGCAGACTGCATGATTAAAATGCAGTTATTAGAATGTGCTGCCTCTGAAAAGAATACAAATAGATAATAAACATTAAATGTTGTGATGATATTTTTCCTGCATGTCAGACATTCACTTTAACACATCCAATGTATTTGGCAGAGATGTTTTGTACTTATAGAACTTACATTCAAGCCTCTAAGCTTGTTTCAAATCAAAATGGAGTTAATTCTAAAGACACAAACATGAGAATGTCTGGCTGCAAATAAACATTTCAGAGAATGAATTATTACTGTCTGAGGTAATGGAGAGTGACACTTAAAGAAAATACTGCTCAGTTAAAAATAAATAAGTGTTCATTTCAAAATATCCCCAGGATTTGAGGCTTACCTCTTCAACACACCAAAAAACTTCTGCTTTATTTTTTTTTTTTACAGTTGTGGAATTTGTTTTCCATCTCAAACAGCTAGTCATTTCTCATGGATGAAGACTGCAGTTTTTCACCTTATAATTGTTATTTATGAAGTTGTCAGAGGTGCTAATAAGCACACATTAATAAAACTTCTGACTGAAACTGAGTACTTAGTAGACTAATGACTGAGTAGCAGCAAACACAGTCACTGAGAAGAAGTTTAAAAATATGCCTAAGTTCTTTTCCTCAATTAGGAGTACAGAGTGCCCAATGCTTAAGGAAGGATTACAAAATGTATATGCTGATACCTAGACTAACTGTAATATAGTGTCTAGATTTTTGTAGACTTATGTCATATTGTACAAAGAGACATGTACAGACTTCACTGAAACTTATGTAGAAGTCACTATTTCATTGGTAATATTAACTCAGTTCGATTTCTCCTCAACAGATGTGTTAATTTCTTTTTTTTTTTTTAATTTTTATTTTCAGCAAATCAAAAAAATTTAAAAAGCATTCAAACAGAATAAAATGAAAAGAAACAAACAAGCAAAATACCAAGGGTCAGATATACTTATACAAGAATTCTATAGAGCCTTCAAACAAGCAATACTTTTTGAGTTATGTTTAAAAAAATTCAGAACCACAATAAGCTCCTTCACAAAGCAAATAATATTGAAATAGTGACATCAAGTGTAAACCCAACAAAAATATATAAATTATAGTCCAGTATCCCTCATGAATATACATACAAAAATTCTCAATGAAGTAGTTGCAAACTGAATACAAGAGATATAAAAAAATAATATTCCATGAGTAACTGAACAACTGTTTTTTTTTTTTTTTTAGAAGACCGTACTCCATATACAGGCTGCATGTTTTGGGATAGCCCCCACTCCAGATGTTTGAGACCTACATGAAAACCAAGCTGCACATTTTTTTCAAGGTGTGCCTCTAAAAAACCTTTTTCCCCAGTGAAGGCCCCGAAACCACGTTTTCGGAAAAAAAAAATAGACTTTTTTAAAAAAGTGGGCAAGAAAGGGGGAAAGGAAGTTTGGAGAAAAAAAAGGTTTGGTTGGATAAAACAGAGTCATCAAAAAAATTCATAAGCATAAATTCAAAAATCAATTTTTTTCAAAAGGGGGGGTTACTGCTATTGGGGGGGTTTGAAAAAGGGCCCCCCCTAGGCCTAGAGGGGTATATTGAAACATGACAGTGGAAAAAAATTGGTTATTAAAAAGAATTAAATTCACCCTTTGTGTTTTCGATCCAATTAGGATTTGGGCCCTTTTTCCTCCGCTGTGTGCACAGCCATTTCCCTGCCACCCCAAAAGGACTAAACCTCTTAAACTAAAATTTAGCCCCAAGTAAGTTGGCAATAAATCATACTGTCCTTTGCACAGCAATGGAATCCAAACGAAGCCCATATAAAGTCCATACATTTCCTTAAAAAAATATGCTATATCTCATTTATTCTAGATTTGCACATCATTGCATGCTGTCTCTTTGACACTATTTATTCATGAAATCCTTACAAACCATATTTTTATATATAACACAGTATATGCACTAACTAAAGAAATCTAGATCCTGGCTTCAAATTCCATATGGGTGAGAAAGTTTACCTTTCTAATCCCCAATCCTTTCTTGATACGGACTTGCTAGATAGAAACAGAAGTTTTCCACTCAGGTTTTAATGTATTACTAGTTCCACTAAGAGTATATTCAAAAATAAGTGCTTGAAAGAGTAGAGTTTTGGTAAATTTAACAATATGAAACTTGAAATATACACTGAAACATAGGAGCAAGAAGAATTCTCAATGTTCTACCTCCAATCCAGTCTGCCATTATCCCTTTTCTTCATTGAAAGATTTATATATTTTTATTTTATGTCTATAAGTATTTTGCTTGTATTTTGTATTTACACTATGTTTGTTTCTGATGACCACTGAGGTCAGAGGTGTCAGATCCCTAAAATGAAGTTACAAATGGTGCTGATCTCCCAGTAAGAGAAGCAAATGAAATTTTGACACCTAAGCCATCTCTACAATTCTTCTCCCTTTTTTTAAGGAAGGTCACTATCACGTCTGTTATTGTCTAGTTCGGCATGTGTTTGCTTTTAATTTCTCCCATCTACTGAGTGTCAAAGTTTATTTACCAACCTCTATGTCCATAAGGTAAATCATTTTCTTAGGAATATTGTGATTAAAGAATCCTCCCACACTGAAACTATAAAATTGCATAAAGCACTGTATGTGCAGAAATTCCTGCTCTCTTGACAAACCAGCCCTCAAAAGGAGGAAAAATCACACAGAGTCCTGCAAGGAGTGCATGCCTCTGTTGATTTTGTGACAAGGTACAAAGAAGGAACAAAGAGATACAAATGAAGGGATGACTGTCAGGTATTTTCTGAGAAGTAACAGCTTATCCTTCTTCTTAAAATATTATGGTACAGAAATGCAGGTGTTTGGGGGGCTCTCCTATGATGGGCTTCCATCTCGCTCTTGGTTTCCCCCCGACCCCCTGTGAGAAAACAGGGGCACTTAGCCATTAGAAGCATTTTTCTTATCATTTTCTTTTCAAAGAATGTGGGGGCAACGCTGATTAAATGCAGTTATTAGAATGTGCTGCCTCTGAAAAGAATACAAATTGATAATAAACATTAAATGTTGTGAGATATTTTTCCTGCATGTCAGACATTCACTTTAACAATCCAATGTATTTGGCAGAGATGTTTTGTACTTATAGAACTTACATTCAAGCCTCTAAGCTTGTTTCAAATCAAAATGGAGTTAATTCTAAGACACAAACATGAGAATGTCTGGCTGCAAATAAACATTTCAGAGAATGAGTTATTACTGTCTGAGGTAATGGAGAGTGACACTTAAAGAAAATACTGCTCAGTTAAAAATAAATAAGTGTTCATTCAAAATATCCCTAGGATTTGAGGCTTACCTCTTCAACACACCAAAAAACTCCTGCTTTATTTATTTTTTTACAGTTGTGGAATTTGTTTTCCATCTCAAATAGCTAGTCATTTCTCATGGATGAAGACTGCAGTTTTTCACCTTATAATTGTTATTTATGAAGTTGTCAGAGGTGCTAATAAGCACACATTAATAAAACTTCTGACTGAAACTGAGTACTTAGTAGATTAATGACTGAGTAGCAACAAACGCAGTCAGAGAAGAAGTTTAAAAATATGCCTAAGTTCTTTTCCTCAATTAGGGGTACAGAGTGCCCAATGCTTAAGGAAGGATTACAAAATGTATATGCTGATACCTAGACTAACTGTAATATAGTGTCTAGATTTTTGTAGACTTATGTCATATTGTACAAAGAGACATGTACAGACTTTACTGAAACTTATGTAGAAGTCACTATTTCATTGGTAATATTAACTCAGTTCGATTTCTCCTCAACAGATGTGTTAATTTCAAACAGAACTTGCAAGGGTATGCATCTAAGTTGCAAAAAAAAAAAGGGGGGGTTCACTTGGGAGTCTTATTAATATTAATTAGTTAACTATGCTGTTTAAAATTTTGGAACATGATTTTAGTTGTACATTGATTAATCGGCAGAATATGGTAGTGAGGTGGAGTCCTTAGGGAACACCCTGTGTGAACACCCTAGACACCCTAGAGTACAATGATACATAGGATATCTGGACTCTGAGCCTATTTTTCATATATCTTCCAGGACCTGTGTGTTGTGTGTGTGTGTGTGTGTGTGTGTGTACGTGTATGTGTAATATGATACATTCATATAATTATATATATATGTATATATATGTATATATGTATATATGTATATATATGTATATATGTATATATGTATGTATACATCATATACATACACACACACATATACATACATATTCTCTAGTTCCTAGGGTCATAATGAACATTAAGATCAAATGAATCAAAAAACAGGTGATACACAGAGAAGTGGCAAATTGAAGATGGATTAGGTTGCTGGCTTAGCACTGAACTGGTTTACAATACATTTCTAAGTATAAGGAAAAGTCTTTAAAATAACAACGAAAATCTAAGGTATGGTAAGTATATGAATCATTACTGTGACTGAGAGTAAATGCCTAGCTAGATACAGTTTTCTCATGGTCTAATTATAGAACTTGGCAGTTGTATAGGTTCTGTTGTATTAGCATCTTCAAGAACAGGTAGGCAATGCATTGATTTGTGAAATTAGGATGGCTGAGAATTGTCATGTGAGAGGTGTGTTTTGCTGCCAGCATTGTATTGGTAATGCAGCCTGGAACGAATCATTATTATGTGTTGACTGTACTTCAAGAAGTAACAAGCTGTCTCTCCAAACACAGCTTAATGGCATGCATATGACTCATGGAATGGACTAAACAGAGCTATAGTAACCATCAAGGTTCGGCTCATCAGCAACAAGCAAACACACTCTAGATCTCAACATCCTGAAATAGTGATTTGATTTTCTTCAGAAGCCTGGTTTACCTCCTCATTTATTCTACTCCTTCATAGCCAATGACTTCTGTGTGTGCCCCTCACCTCTGCCTCTGCTCTGCCTCTGCCTCTGTCCATCTGTTTGTGTCTATTTCTTCTGCCTCTCTTTCTCTCTCTGTGTCTCTGTGTCTCTCTCTTCTTTTCCCTCCCTCCCTCTTCCTTCCCCTCTCCCTTTCTTCCCTCTCTCCCCTTCTACAAAACTCTGCCCATGCATAATCTTTCTGTTCTTTCACTTTTAGCATGTTATTCTCCCAAGGCTATGAAACAAAACACAAACTTTATGGTATATCCTAGAAGTTGTCAATTCTTTTAGATTGCATGGGTTTGGCCCAAGCCTTAAATTCTAGAAAAGGGATGTTAAAACTCATCCACTAAGAACGTTGGGATTCGAGGGCAGTGGTGGCACATGCCTTTAAGCCCAGCACTTGGGAGGCAGAGGCAGGGGATTTCTGAGTTGGAGGTCAGCCTGGTTTACAGAGTGAGTTCCAGGACAGCCAGGGCTACACAGAGAAACCCTGCCTCAGAAAACAAACAACACAAAACAAAATTGGGATTCTTAAGAAGGATGGCATTTCTTTTGCTGTCTCAGTCACCAAATTTGTGGAAGGATCAGTGTGGGCAGGGTAGGAAAGGACAAAAGTGAATGGAAAGACTACAACAGGTGTCAGATGAAAGGAAAATGTCTGAAAATGTCACACACGTGACACATAGAAACAAAAACAAACCCATGTCTGTTAGGCTTGTGCTTCAGAAGTAGTAGAAGTAGGATTTTTGCTCAAGTAATACTCACTCAGTGTATAGGACCACAAAAAAGAAATAGTATGAACTGCTTAGGTGGAATTTAATGAAACCTGTTATTGATAAAAGAAAACAAAAAACAATATAAGCCAATACTTGCAAATAAAACACCTGAGTTCCCTCTGAATATTTCTTCTACACTTTATAAATAGACAATATTATGTTGCAAATATTTGGTTAGAGACACATTCAATTAGCATAAGTAAGTGACTCTGATTTAGATACACACCCAAGGTTTTCAAAATTAGGAGGTTTATATATATGGCTAGCAATGCTTTAAATTGACTTTAATACAATTTAGAAACTTTAAGACCCCACTGTAGTTTTACAAACACCTTAGCAGATAAATTTGATTTTATTATTTAAATTTAAACATAGAATGTGGACCAAAGCCCTGGTAAGACAGACATAAAATTTAAATGTGTCTGGACCTGTCTGAGATTCAATCAAAGAGGACTGGTGTTGCGATCATAGAATAATGGCAAAAAGTTATGATTGTCAGGTGACAGAAAGTAACTGGAGCATTGAAATATGCACACTTCTACCAAGTGATATTTTCCACTTGTATAAAGTCTATTTCCTAAGTCTATATTTCAAGCAAGAAGAAATCCAGAAAGTTAATCAAATGCGGCTAAAATGTAATATAAGCTAAAATCAACTTTCTGTTGCATCTAGCTCATTGCTCTTGAGGTCACCACAGTGTGTCAGAAAGTCTGCAACGATTGCTTTATTCTAATGAAATAATTACTGATTTTTCACATAACAGACTAAGGTATACCATACAAAAGTACTAAAAGTCTATTGTATTTGACCTATAAATTGAAAGAAAATTAAATTAATTAGGGAAACTTGGCAGCAACACTTTATCTAAAAAAAAAAAAAACAGAACTCTAGAATTAAACATTGGTTTGAGGCACCCATATCCAACTTTCTATCATCATCCTCTGTTTCTAAGGTTTGTATTACTTTCTCCTAATTTTTGTTATAATTTTGTATATATTTTTAGTTTAGTTTGTTTGTTTTAAGGTACAGTGTCTCTATGGGTGGTCCTAACTTCCTAGTAGAACACACAGAGATCCATCTGCTTCTGCTTTCTGAATGCTGAGATTAAATCATCTTCTTGCTAAGATGGTAATTAACACAGAGATCAGCAATGGAACAAGGAGCAGAGAGTGACAGGCTTCAGAGTGCTCGAGCCTAAATGGAATGTATGTGGAATAGGGACAGAAAAGTTTTAAGAGACACAGGCAGTGGATGATTCCAAGGAAACAACATTTTCCAAAAACAACAGGAGTGATACACGTGTGAGTTCAGAGACTCTGATAGAATGACCAGGATTTATATGAGCTTAAGATAGACAAAATCCCAACATGGAGTAGGTGAGGTGTCACAAAGTTTCACCCCTAACTAAAAAGCTATTAGCTGCTTAGAGAGAGCAAATCTGCCTTGTTTAATGGAGTAACCTGGGATATACATCAACCACATAGCAGTATTGGCCCATGCTCCTGAGTAGTTGACCTGTACACACTACACTCCAACTACATTTAATTAATTAATTAATTGACTGATTGATTGGTTTTAGAGAAAAGGAGAAACAACATGGTATTGGGTGGGTAGGGAGCTAACAGTGGACCTGGGAGAAGATGGAGAGTTGAAAGAATATGATGAAAATATATTGTATTTTTTATACATTATATAAAATACATATTATGTGTATGAATATATACACAATGTATAAAATATGTTGTATATATGAATTTCTCAAGAATAAATGAAAAACATTTTAAAATGTACCCCTTCCATGTCTATTAGCATTGTTTACATATTAAATAACAATGCAATAGAATGATTTGATAGAGTTTTAAATAGTAGAAAAATCTTTCAGTTTATAGAATCTCTCCTAAAATCAATTTCTAAAAAGTATTTTATTCTAAGCTGGTCAATATATAAAATATATTCAGTGACTAGCCACACATAATGGAGTTGAAAATAAAGCTCAGCATTTGCAATCATCCTGTATTTTTAATTAAACTATTTTTAGAAATTTATTCAAATACAAGCATACAATAGAGAGTCATTATGTGGTGTGGTTTTAAATCTCAGTTACACATAGCAACTTTCTGAATATAATTGTGGGTTACTTGATGTCTCATCTTCCTCCAAGGTACATTTACTTTTAATTTATGAAATGTTTTTGTTAGCGGATTCTGTTGAATTTAACTTCATTCTCATACCCTGTAAATCACAAGTTCATTAAGATGGTCTGAGCTGGGAACACAGTTTCAAGGTAGAATGGAGAGGCCCTAGGTTCAGTCTCAAATGTGAAAAAAAAAACTGTTTGAGTAATTTTATTCCCCTCTGTGTGAATATAACAACAAATTTTCCACATTTTCTGGTTTTTGTATGTTATTTGTAAGCATGTGTGCTTAGTGTTACTGCTATATGTTATGCCTTTTATGCTTGATCTATATCATGAATTGTGTTCACACCTTCATATATTTGATATTTTTGTTAGTCACATACAAGTCTCTCGCAAAATTATTTTTATAACTTTACCCTTTACATAATTCTGTTAGTTCTTGCTTTTGCATCTTTAAAGTTCACTGTTATTTAATATTAAGTGTATTAAGTATTAGATGATCAGTCTCTTCAGTGTCATTTGGAAATAGTGGAATGGGCAACTTGAATCAAATTCAACTAAGATATTTAATGGCGAGTAAATAAATAAATAGTAAATAAGTAAATAAATGAAATCACTGCAAACAGAATTGTGGAAAAGATCACGAAAGAGAAGTTGAAACCCTTGACATAATGGTAAGGAGCAACTGCTGTGCTTGCATAACGAGTAATTGAACTCACACAGTTGAAATGTTAAAACAGAACAAGCACCATTTGAGGAATAACAGAAACTCTTCCTTCCTTTCTTCCTTCCTTATTTTTCTTCTTAAGATATCAAAACAGCTTGACTTTTTGTATAACTGTACATCAGTCATCTAAAGTATGTCTAAAACAGCTCATCGGAGTTTTCTATTTGTCATCAGCTTTTCATTTGTTTCTGGGATCATAAAACAGGACCTGTTTGTTTTGTTTTGTTATGTCTTTAAAGTTGTTTTCATCTCTGTATACACTATGCTTTAAAAAAACAAAATATAGTGTGAGGTGAGCCCTCTGACTCCTGAATAGTCCTAGGAGAGATTTTTCTTTAACACCAGCAGGGATCTGCTTCCCATTGTTTTGGAATGTGAGTAGTGTCAGCCTGCTGTGTAGTTAACATTCCAAATGAATCTTCTACAGAAATATCTCAATTTTATTCTCAGTGTTTAGTGATGAAAGTCGTTACTACATCAATGGCAGTACATTTCTGCTTTAGTGTAAATAAGGATGTTTTCTAGTTGTGCATGGATGCTGGCAACCACCTCAGCTTGACTATTGTTTAAATATGTAATGGTAAGATTAGGTTTAAAAACAAGCCATTAATTTGCATCTTTTTCATTTGCTTTAAGAAAAAGAAAAGAAGCCTTTAATCCCAGTACTTGAGAGGAGGAGGCAGGCAGATTTCTGAGTTCGAGGCCAGCCTGGCTTACAGAGTGAGTTCCAGGACAGCCAGGGCTACACAGAGAAATCCTGTCTTGAAAAACAAAAACAACCTGGGTATCCATCCCATGTGCAGTCACCAAAGGTAGTGAAGACTGAAGGAGTTGAAAGGATTCACTACACCATGACACCATGAGGAAAACAACAATACCAACCAACCAGAGCCCCCAGGGTCTAAATCACCAGCCTGGGAGCGCTTAGGGAGGGACCCATGGCTCCAGCTATATATGCAAGGGAGCTATATATAAGTGGGAGAAGAGATCCTTGGTCCCATGAAGGCTGGACATCGTGGGGGGGGGGCGGTATTCGAGGGTGGGGAGGTGAGGTACGGGGGAGGGTGGGTGGGGGTATACCACCGTGGAGGCAGGAGGAGGGGGAAGGGATAGTGAGTTCCTGGGAGGGAGGGGGAAATGGGGTAAGGAGAGAACATCTGAAATGTAAATAAAATTTCCAATAAAAAAAAAAAGAAAAACAAAAACAACAACAACAACAAAAGAAAAGAAAAAGAAGGAAAAAAAGAAAAAGAAAAGAAATACAAATTTGCTTGGTGCATTCTTTCATGAATGAGGTCTGCAAAAAAACAAAAAAAAATAATTTTTTTAAAAAGAGCAGCAAATTCTCAACTACTAAACCATCTACATAGCATCTTTTTTCTTGACTTAATTTTTATTCATTTTATCCCTATAATAGTTTTAGGGTTATATATTTTTTTATCATTTTACTGATTAATTTGCATAGCAAATAGTACAGTGTTAAACCAGTGCTATTTCGATGATGGGATAATAGTATGGTAGAACAGATATATTTTTTTCTCAGTCCCTATGTTTATTAAATGTAATGAAACAAAACCTAGTTTAAATATCCAAAACCTCTGTATTATATTTTGCATTTCTGGATTTTTCTCATTTATCTTTGCATGATACATGTTAACAATCCTTCCTTTGTAATGTTTGGTGCTTTTGGATTCTACATTGTGTATATGTAAATATACATTAAATATTTTAGTAGTTTCTACTTTTGTTATTTTTCTTGACTTTTTCTCACATTTATTTATTTTTTTCCTGAGTGGTTATTTTTATGTTTAATTCTAGCATAAAACCACTGAGACACCTATTTGGGAATAAGTGTAACACCACCTTGATACCAGGTCCCCTCTTTTCTCACTCTTTCCCAAGCACTAGTTAAGCCTCCAGTAGCAGATCATTGGGGAAGTGGGGGCACTACTACCATGGTGTGTAGAACTGAGCAGCCACTATCTCATCTCCAATGTCTTCACAAGCATTGGAGTACACTGAGAGAACTGTGTGCAGGGGCTAAGCAGTCAGCAAGCCTGTATTAAACAGAAGATAAGTTTGGAAATATAAATTATCATAACCAAAAATTTTTGAAATGTAAGAATCTGTTTAAATGGTAGGAGAGCAACTCTGAAATCTTGCCGCTTGGCATCAATAATACTCTTCTTTTGAGGCCTCATTTATTTGGTTATCTGTTATCACAGTAGTTTAACTCCTTATGTTCAAACATATTTCAATACTAATAAAGTTGTTTTTCATCTCTTAAATACTAAAGAATAATAAAGGTAATAATAAAATATTTTTTCAGCAAACCACAGCTACCAATAGCAAAACTGAATTTTAAATCTGTATGGCAACCCATGTTTGCTTTAAATATTCTTATGTTTTCTGTAATTATGTGTTGGTTAAAAGTGGGGGTTCTGCATCTGCCCTGCCACGAGGCTAGGGCTACCGCTCAGAGAGGCAGGACACAGGATGCTGGAAGTTTAACTGCATTCTCGCCCCACGCCTGTGCCATGTGGGTGTCGGGCTGTTAGAAACTGCTGCAATGACACCACTCCTGAGAGTGGGGGAGCATAGACTGAGGTCCAGGGGAGCCAGAGCTAGCTCAGGGGTGTCTCTGGGACCTGCTGAGAGGCCATGGACTGTCTGGTTCTCAGGCTCTTGGGCACCTAGGCACAGCTGGAAGCCACAGAAGAGTTGAGAACAAAGAGGGGGCCCAGGGTCACAGCTAAAGGGGAGAGAAGGTGAGAAGTTCTGGCTGTGCTCCTTGGGGAAGAGTCCTTGGCTTGTCACTGCAGTTTGGCTTGGCTTGGTTGCAGGCTGCTCTGTAGGTGAAAGCCTTCTCCATTGCTCCCCACAGTGGATCCTGATGAAACAGTCCATGGTTTTAAGATGTTTATTGTCATGGCAGAAAGTAGATGAGAAACCATACACCAGTTTCTCAGGGCAGACCTGAGGTTAAATACCTTTTCATTAATATGGAGATCTGTCTTGAGGTTACATGACCTGAATTCAAGTCTTCTACCTGAGGAGGGGCTAATAGGGGTGTTGCCCTTAGGTGACTGAAAGACACAAATTAATGGAGGCCTCCCCTCAGGATCCAGTCTGGGAGATGGCAAAATATCTACCTTCCCTTACAGGAGACCCTGAGGGGTCACCTGCGGGGTCACCAGAGTTTCAAACCTAGCTCAACCAGAAATCAGGGTGCCTTTCATGGTCCCACAGCTGTGTGTCATTCTCTTTTCCTTTTTCTTTAGGTACTAGGAATTTGATTCCAGGGTCCTACAGATGCTATGCAAGCATTCTAGCAATATTTAGCTATACCTAAAGGCTTTCTGTAGTTTTTCTCAATTTTTTTAGAAAAATTTATGAAACCTTTATCAAAGATAGTTTGACTGAAAGAACTATATTAATAAGGGTGGGATTTGATAGTTTATAGCCTTACCTCACTTCCACTCTACTCTTTCCGCTTCATGTTTGCAGTTGAAGATGTGGCCTTTCTTCTGTCTGTCCTCTTCTACCATCATTGTGGACTCCCCCTTGGAAACCATGATCAAAATAAACTCTTTCTTTTATAAGTTATTTTGGTTGTCAAATTTTATCTAAGTCACAGAAAAGTAATAGAATCTCTAAATATCTCTGTCTTAGCTCTGCATTTGGAAATTTATTCCAAAGGCTCATGAAGCTTTAGAAACTAAAATAGTAAACTAGAAACATCTTGCAGAATTATATTAGCTAATGAAAAGACATGAGGAAGACATTAGGTATAGAGACCCGTAAGTGATTTATGTAGGCAGATGAAGGTAGCATGGTAAAAAGCAAGTGTGAAAAATCTCTGTATTCATAGCATTACAAAGTTGGTTCCCTCCTAGAGTGATTAAGTCAGCAATCTGCTGGTCAGTATTCAGACTAACAGACAGGCTTCTCTAGCTGCCACCAGTGAGCTCTCTGGTCCACACTATTTCCAGGGGTTGTGATAGATACTTCTTGGAGGACAGGTTTGCACCAGAAAAAAGCAGTAGGAAGTCCTCTGGATGACAAAACCATACATTGATCCAGACAACAGACAGAAAACAGGTTGTAAAATATTATTTGTAGCTTAGCTGTCAAGAGCACCTAAGACTTAGAAGCCAATTCTCCCTCTCATGTATTATTTACAGAGTCTCATAGAGTTGAGAAAATGCCCCTATCACTTTGCAATCTGAAACTTTCTCAATTAGTTTGTACTCACAGCTTTTGGTTACTTTTAAGATCTTAAGAGTACCTCCAGACACTGTTATTTCTCTTTTCATATTTTGGAAAGGATAATAATATTTGTTCTCATTTTTTCCTGTTCTTTAGAAACATGTATATTAATGGCTATTCCAGTGGAAATGATCTGTGAACAATGTATTGATATTGTATATATAGAGAGAAGAATACACAACAATGCCAATTTAAACCTTGTTCTTTGCAAAGAAGATCCTGAAGGGAATAGAACCTTGCATTTGCGCATTGTGTTGGGCATTGAAACTAGAGTCCACTGAATCCTAAGGGAGTGTTCTTCCCTGGATATTTACCCATGCTTTGACTGTATATTTTCTTCCATTATGACTCAGTATATATTATATCACAGATGGGTCTTACATATGGTTTAAAATATAAGACCCATTTACAGTCTTATCAGTTACAGGAAGGAAATAAAATTCATTGGCAATTGGTAAGTGGCAGAGTTGGACTTGAAAACTGACCTGAGACTTTGATCAGAACAAGAAAAATCCATGACAAACAATTTGGAGAATAGAGAGTATTGTTTAAGAGTAGGAGGCTAGTCTTAAAGTGACTAACTTAATGATCCCTATGAGTGTGACAGAAACACTAAACAAACCCAATTTGTCTTCTGAATTGAAAGATAAAACAGTGTACTGTTTGACTGAATGTTGATCTTCCATAGTGTACTGGGGATAGCACACTTTAGTAAAATGTTAACACTGAGTACTTATCTAGCTTTTCCATAGTCCTAATGCTAGTATCTTATACAGATAAGACACCACCCAAAACATCTATGAGTCAGAATAACGACATGTGTAGGATCTGTGACTTACCTATTCTTTGATATTGATCATGTTTACAGTGTCAGGCATACACTTCTTCTTTTGAGGCAGACTAAATCCAATCAATTAACAGTCTTAACACTAATGGGCACATCTAGTTTGGCACATTGGTACTGTAACGTGCAGAATCTAGTGTGAGGTATCATTTTTCCCCAGAATCCTGCAAGTCATTTGTATCATGTCCATAATCCTTGCTCTCCTGAAATGAGGCAAGAAGATTGCTGTGAGTTAGAGTCTATCTGAATTTCAGAGTGAGATCCAAAGTGCCCTCAAATTAGCAAACACATAAAAATTTAGGAGACAACAGATTCACACTTTCAATGAACTGCATTATCTAATTTACTTTGGATCTTAAATAAGATATGTTATGTCAGCTATAAACTGTGAGATATTTTTAGTCCAACATCTCTGGTGCCACATGGAGGAACACAGTGCTGCTACAGCCAGGTGTGGTGCTAATAATTGTCTAGCCTCTGGAGTGAACTTGTTTCTTTGATGCTTTCTAAGATTAGGCAGGCCCCTTCCCTAGGGTCTGATGCTTAAGTACATCTTATATAAAATAGGAAGGTGTGACTGTGATTCCCTGAAAGCATTAGGAATTCCAAACTCTGTGCTGACAGGCAGAATTGACCTATCACCCAGCCTCATCTTCACCTTCTTTGTAAGAAAGCAATGGAAAAATATCTTCAGAGTCAGAGGCGAAAGTCGGAGCCACCACTTGGAGTTAGCATTAAGGGCTGAACAGCCTCACAATACCACGTTTCCAGAACTTGCAGAGAACACCTGTTAATGGGTTTTCCTATGTTGAAACCTTCCCATCAGTGGCAGTTTAAATGTATAATTAGTTTTCAAATTTTGTAATGTTGCAGCAATTACTGCTCATTGTGAAAGCTGTTAATTTTATACATGAAAACAACTTTTAAGGTTTTCAGCTGATTAAATGAGTGGGAGAAAGGATTAGTAGATAATATAAAAGTTGTAAAACTATGTTAGCTAAAGTTCAGGGATTTTTGAAGCCTGCAAATTTTAAACTATGATGCAACGTGGTAGAATAAGGATTAGGGTAAACTGTGATGGTTGGCATGGCTTTTGGAGTCATGATTGTAATTTTAACCTGGAAACATCTTTAAACCTTTGTTGAATTTTTCTCAAATTTCACGAATTCTTTGCACAGTTCTCTAAGACGTGAGTTAAACCTTCATACTTTTTTGTCCTCTCAAGTTGATTCCCATATTTATGTGAAATGTGATTTTTGCGTCCTGCTATTGCTGCCATGCTTTCCCTAACATTGTATACTGTCTCTCTGGAAACATAAGCTAAAGTAATAATAGTGGCAAGACTGTGTGCCCTTTGTACAGCAATTGTTACAACCTTTCCTTCCTTAAGTTGCTTTATGCTATGTACTTTATCATTACAACAACAAAGTAACATATAGTTTATAAATATTTCATCATATGCTGAAATGTCTAAAGTATATTAAATTAATGATCACATATAATACAATTTCTCATATAAATTAATAGATTTCTCATATAAATTAATAGCATGTCATACCTATACGTATATAAACTAGAAGATGTAATTTTTCTATGAGGACAATAGACTAAACTGATACTTTTGTGAGTTCTTTAAAAATATAAAAAGAGGAGAATTATTAAATATTATAATGTATCCAAGATTTTAAAACATAGCATTTGTGGGTTTTTTGTTGTTTTTATTCATTTATAAAATTTAACACTAAATACCTTACACAGGGCATAAGGCAATATTGTCCAATAAAGAAGGGTATCTTACTTCAAAATAGCGGCCTAACTCACTAAATTGGAGAAGACCTTCAGTGATACATAAGCCCAGATCCTTATTGAATCCCTCTTGCAACTCTGTCCTGATTAGAAATCATGACATTTGTTTTAATAGCCCTATATGGAACTCCATGTGTGTTCTTACCTTTCAAAAGTACTGGTTTTATAATCTCAATTCAGAAATTTTCAAATCTTCATTCAAATGCTGCTGTCTTACTCTCTTGACAACTTTTGACTTTCTGTTGACCAATACATTGCAGAGTGTATGGGGTTATAACCAGAAGTGGTCCCTGTCCACTGCCTGTGGACACTGCTCCTCATATCTGACACTGGGGACTCTTACTTCTATTCCTAGAGGTCTGTGAAAACATGATTATTTTTTTCACCCTGTGATTACTCAGAATTTAAAAAAAAAAAAAGATAAATAACACATATTCTGGAGAGAGAAAAATAAAGGGGAAAAGTAACACCGCTGAAGATAACTTGTTTACTATCCATGTCAGAGGGGTAAGAAGATGTTTACTGACAGAGAATTGAATATGTGTGGGAGAGCCTTCCCTGAATATTAGAAACTGAAGACAATAGTTTATAATATTAAAAGGCCCTTGACATAAACAGAATTTGCCATGTCAACATGAATTTGTATGTCTTATATGTGAGTGAACTACATTGAGACATAGCACAGTGTTGTTAAGACATAGGAGAAAGGGAAGAAATAGCACTTGGGTAAAATGCATCTGGAACCCAAAGAAGCTGTGGATAAAGTGTTTTAATGGATGACTTCCTGAGATTATTGAGGTAGTTTGTCTAGTGAGCTCAATAAAAGCTTTCCTACAGAATGTCTCAGAGAGGAAAGAAGTGAAATTTCACAGAGAAGCTCCTCTGGGGCCTGTGAGTCACTTTCAAGTTCTATGCCATAGTATGTCCTGCATTGCAATGGACAGTACAGTGCCATTCCAGATTTGAGGCATTTATTTACAAAGGACTGGTTGAAAAGTGCATAACTCTGAGTTGAACATGTAGCTCAGTTTTAGAACATCCACTTACTGTGGACCAGACTCTGTGTTCTATTCAGAACAGGGGGAAGAAAGAAGGGGGAAAAGAGGAGAAGAAGAATCAGGAGGAGGAGACAGCTAAAGAAGGAGGAGAAGTGGTGGTACTGAGAAAGGTTGCTGTACAGAGGGCACATAGTCTTCCACTATTGTTAAATATTTAGCTGAAGGCCACCCTAGCCCTGTCACACATAATCACCTTTTCTGTCATTTAGAATTGTGGTACTCTGCAGAACCACAATTTAGACTGACAGGCAGGTTTAGAATATGATTTTTGACAGTTCATTTCAAATTGATAAAATAAATAAAATATATCTTTCTGTCAGCTATCCCAAACATCAAATGCAAATATGTAGCATTATTTATATCCAAACAAAATTTGCCCTACCTTCATTGAATATCATTTCATGATATACTACATCTTTTATAACAGTAATTTCATCCAATGTCTATGTATTCTCTTTCATTTTGGAAGAATAAAATTCTGTATTTTATGACTTTATACTCTCCGGTGGGGTAATTCAAAAGTAAAAGTGCATCTTTAACATAAAATTCCCCTGGTTTTTGGCCGGAACTAGAACTTTCCTCTAGTTTCAATGATGGTTTTGTATGGGTATGTGCAATAAAAAGAAAAAGGAAAAAAAAGCTAATAAAGGTAATAAATGGTTCAATTGCATGACTGCACCTGTGTGTTACCTTCATCCTCGTTATTTGCTTCCTCAGACATTGTCTATTACCGTGTCTTGGTCACAGAACCCTATTGTAAGGCTAATAAATAGTGCAATAAAAGTAAATAATCTGAGGAGATATTACAGTGCAAACTGAAAATAGTTTCGCTGTAAATTCATGAATGTTTTACCCAATCTGCTAAGTGCAAGTATGCTGTCATTCCACTGTTTTCTTTATGTCTCCCATAGGAATGCAGCCAAATCCCCATTCCTTACGAGCTTCGTTCAGATGTATATTACAGCAGCTTGATGCCAGAACATGTTTCCTCAATAGAATTGTTGGAAACTGTTTCAGACAACAGTATGTCCATGAGCGGGTGCATGCACATGCTTGTGAATTCTGGAATGACCTCTAAAACTGTTTATAAGTTTGCAATAAAATAGGAGATTAGGATTTTATACTCCAAAAATGAAGGCATCACACAGACTTGTGTTCTCTCTCTCTCTCTCTCTCTCTCTCTCTCTCTCTCTCTCTCTCTCTCTCTCTGTCTCTCCTCTCTCTCAGTTATATTTATGCATGTAAATGGACAATTTTACAAAGGTTTCTGAATAACATGTGTTTCTAAGTAGATCTACATGTGTGATCTATAAAGTTTTGTGAGTTTAGAAAAGCTAGATTTTCAAATGATAGTTTAGGAGTGAATGGCCTGTCAAATATAATCCTGATATTAAGAATGGGCTTAGATTCACAAGCCGTTGAACATTTTGGATTCTTTTGCTAAGGAGCATTTTATACATTCTGTGCTAATTATTAGATAGAATACTTTTACTTTCAATTCCTTCTTTCCATGACATCTGAAAAGCACTGGAATGATACTGTATTCACTAACACCTTTGACAATTCATAGGTGTCAGTCAAGACAAAAATTCCACTTGCTGCTTACAGGGCTGGAGACAATCACAGAGTTAAAGAGGAGATCCAAAGATAGAAAGTACTTTTGTGATGCTTTAGGAGGATCTAATTGACTCTTGGGTGCAAACTGCTTTCCAAAATGCACTGAATTGATGATCAAGTTGTTGGAAATCATGGATAGAACTTCATCTGTTCTGGACAACAAGAAGAGTGTATCATAATGCATGTATTTTACATGTATGTGCATGTTGTATGTGATTAGATTGTGATATAAAGGGCAATATTATCCTCTTCTCCATATCTTTTTGTGTGGTTGGTGTGTGTTTGAACTTAATCCGGTTACTTTGGAAAGAATCGAGGGCTATTAATTAATTATTCAGTCTTCTATTCATCCTCTAATTTAACATTTACAAAATTGGACCATTCTAAAGGTTTGGAATATATATATATATATTTTATAAAATACATAATATACATATATTATACATAATAATATACATATATTACTTTTATAAAAGAAAAACTTTCATGCACCGGTGATACACAGCAAAGGCTTGACTTTTCAGATGAAGATTACGCTTTGCAGCATTAGATAACCTTAGCCACTTCATAAACATAATGGGATTGAGTACAGCAAGCTAGAACTGGATGATAGGCACTGGGCATTTAGCACCATAGCGTGATACCTCCCAAGGCCTAAGTCCACGGAGAACTATATCCTTCTCCTTATTTCTTAAGTATTCTCATTTGTGTAGTTTACTGACCTCTGTGTTTTACCTCTGACTGCATGATTCCTCATTTGGTTTCTATTAGTTTAATTGCATTAAATTATATGTAAGGAACTGAGATTAAACAGATAAAAAGTATATAGAAAGTCAATTTTCTCTATAATGCATCTTAAGTGTGGTCATATGGCATTAAGATTTTCAACCTCCTTCTAACATAGATAACAAAATATTAACTGTGCATAATTATTGCTTGATGACTTTACAAAAGAGACATGGATTTCTAAGAAAGCAATGCTCTAATAGACCTACAAGATTTTCTCCTTAGAAAGTTAAGAACTTCCAATATCAAGGCTATAATTTTGAATACATTTAAACTCTTCATAAGTGTTTGTGGAAATTCAGTAACTCCAAACAACTCTTTGATCTGTTTGTAGTATTTTCTGAAATAATATTCTGGAAACTTCTGTCAAATATAGAGTGATCCTACCAGATAAGTTTCTCAACTGCATATATTTATACATTTGCAGTTACATTGTCATAAGGGAGACTGTTTAAGTGTTAGTTTTAGTGCTATATTTGGCCATTTAAATTCCTTTAAAAAGGGATTATTTTGTCTTCATTCATTTATTTCTCATGCAAAATAGACCAGAGATATTTGACATTCCAGATGTAATTATCACTTTTGGCTCCCAACCCATGATCCATTATAATCTAAAATCTAAATCCCTATGTAAATATTCCACAAGAACTACAAGACAGATGACCTTGTTCCTACTTCCTTCTTGAGCTGACCCATAAAGATAAACATTCCTTACTCTCATGCAGTGTTTAATATGATTCAAGGGTTAAACATGACAGCAACATCAGTGACTCCAAGGTTAAAGAATTTCTCTTCCTTGATCAGAGTTCTACATTTACTACCCATGGGAACTTTTGATTGTCTGTGTTTCTTTTTGATTCCCTGTATCTAACATATTTGTACATTAGTATTTGACTCCTCATTGCTCAGGTCTACTCTGTAGCAAATAGAATCTCCCACCTTTTCATTTCTCTAAGTCATTTCCCTATATATCCTTACAAAGAATTTCATTTTATTATGCCGAGACTCTGACACTCCACTGGAGCTGGCTTTGCTTTAATGAAACTCTTAGCTTTCAAATAGGGCATCAGAAGTACTGTTGAAACAGAAATATGAGCCTTAGCTTTTTTCTTCCTTCATCAGCATACCAAGAAGAAAAGGGGGGAAGTATAATAAAAGAAAAAAAATGTAAGTAATATATTTTGTGATTACCATGAACATAACTTTAAAATTATAAATTATCTTTTAAAATTATAATGCTCTGTAATGTGAAAATCTAGAGATATATGCTCACTGTTGTAAGATATGTTCATTGGTTTTTTTCAATGATTGAAAATGAAGCATCTTGTTAGTGGTTGGCATATACATTATCAATGAATAAGCACATAATTTATTTTGTTTAACTTTACATATATTTATAAGGAAGATAGTAAGTTACTTCTGGAACATAATGAGGGTTATGAAAAATAAGCCATGATTATATGCTGTTGACAGAACACTATCATCTAACATCCTCCATACAAGGTGATGAGCACATGAGAAACACCTTATGCTATATCCACTAGCAGGGCTGGTCCCTTGGGAATCTCATCAGGGATCTCTTCCAAGTAGCTATTCAACACCTTCACTGTTTCCTTCTAAGCACACATTCTCATTTTACATGATATTGCTCTTTGCTTACCATGTTCTTCAAACCACTACTCTCCTTTGCGTTTAGTTAGAGGCCACATAGGAGGACAAAACCAAGCCTCTGGCATTCTTCAGAAATCTCCAAAGTTAATGTTTGATTTTATCACATGCAAATCCTAACTTTGACAAAAAACGCTACAACACAGCTCACCCAGATTCTTTCATTCACTATTTAGGATAATCTCTCCTCTGGCTTCTGATAACCCATTCTTATTTCTAAGACGTCATCAAAATAAACTCCCACATCCTTAATTATGCCAAAATGTCTGTTTTCACCCTCTTTATCTCTCAAAAATGTTCTATATAGTTTGTCTAGATTTGAGGACTGTAATCTATTATAATAAGTAGCCTAACAATTCCATCCATGTCATCCACACATGATAAATGGAGTCCTGCATCCATTCCGACAGAGGGCTCAGGCCACTTGGAGAGGCAGGACATGGAAGTTTTGACTGCGTTTGTGGTCCGGCAGGTGCTGGACTATGGGAAGCTATGGACAACTTTTCAGGGGTAGGGAAGCACTGTCTGAGGCACGGGACAGCTGGATTTGGCTTGCCGGTCCCTGGGCCTGCCCTGGGGCCAGGCAGTCTGATTCTCAGGCTCTTGGGCACCCAGGCACAGCTGGGAGTTGCAGAAGAGCTAAGAATGGAAGGGGAGAGGGGAACTCCAGCTGTGTCCCTCAGGGAAGAGTCCTTGGCTTGGAAGGTGGGAGGCTGACATGGCTTGGAGGTGGTAGCTGGGAGTACTGAGAGGCCTTCTGAGAGAGATTAGATGCAGCTCTCTAAGTGAAGGTCTTCTTCATTGCTCCCCAAGGTGGATCCCGATGAAAAGAAGGCAGTCTGTGGTTTTAAAGCATTTTTCGTCATAGCACAAAGTGGATGAGTAAAACTGTACCCCATTTTCTCAGGGAGGGCCTGAGGTTAAATGCCTTTAGCAGGGAGGAGTATCTGGGAAGGAAAGCTTAATTGGCTAAGCTTTAGCCCTTTAGGCTATGTAACCTGAGATCACGGTCCTCTACCTGTGGAGGGGCTTGGAGCATTGCCCTTACATGATGACCACAAATCTATGGAAGTCTGTGGCCTCATATCAGGAGCCTAGTTTCTGGGAACCAGGCAAAACACCTACCATCCCTCAGGGTCACTGAGGTTTCCAACCTTAGCTTAACCAGAAACCAGGCTGCCTTTCATCGTCCTACACACCCAGAAATGTAGATAGATATACAGAATAATTCATATGCCTTTTAAATTCAGTTAACATAGTGAGGATATGCAAACATACTTGATTATAGTTTTCCATTTGTTATGCCATTTTATTTTTATAATGCTTATTATATTTTTCAAGTGGAAAGCATAAAAATGTTAATTTGTTTTATTATTCTCACCTATCAATATGAATCTTCAGTGAAATATTTGGGTACACTTTTCTGGTGTCTCTCGTGAAACTCATATGCATGTGTGTACTAGACAAATACCCTACCACAAAACTTTCCTTTCAGGCCAAAGCAACCTCATTTTAACTAACAATCACTTTTTAAATAAACCTTAAAAACTGCCAACCAAAATGTTAGTAGGGAGACGCAGGATCAGTATTTATGTAATATCACAAAAATTTCAATGTGCTTTTCTTAGTCTTCAAAAGGGGGTTATGTTCTTGCGAGCAAACATGGTTTGGTAGATATACCAACACATATCAGGAATTTCTGTGCTTTGATTCTTCCAAAGTTCAATTTTTCTCTTCTTTGATGTTCTCAGCCCACCTGGATCTCATAGACTATACTTTACATCTCTCAATTACATTTGAGACATCAGGCTTCAATAAACTCAAGTAGATTTTCATTTCTCTATTTTACAACTTAGAAACTTAGAAAACCAAAGCTCAACGTGTGCAGCTGTATTTGGGCTCCCTAGAGAAACAGAACCAATACTATTTATAAGAAGAGATTTATTAGCCTTGTTCACCAAATATTCCCACAGAGGCTACCTTCAGGCTGGAGAGACATAGAAAATGGTAGCTCTCTTCAGGAAGCTAGACTCCTCAGAGCAAAAGATCAGTGGTCACCCTTAGTCCTAGGATGAAGGGCTTGAAAGCTTTCAGCAGATCCATTGGTGCAAGATGAAACTCTGAAAGATCCAGATCCCCATGATATCAGAATTAGATGAAGTGTTTACTCAAAAGGGTGCAAGCAGTCTGGTACTTCCACAGTATTTAATTTTTCATTCCTTCTGAACCCCCAGTATACCACACAGTGATACACACATACAGGGGAGGTGTTCCACCCTGCGTACACATTTGTCACTATATTTTCTCTAGACACACTCTTTTAGACACACCTAGAAGTATACTTTTCAAATTTGCCATGTATCGATCGATCTATTTAGCAACCCAAATCAACTATCATCTACTCATACTATAGCCTCTTACATTGTGTTTGATCCATAATTTATGTGGATCCTGTTTCAGAGTTCTTAGAACCCTGTATAATAGCAACTTACTTAACTACGTTTTCTCAATTTACAGTTATTCTCTAAGCATCTACAAAAAGAGGAGGCACTTAATAATGACTTATTTAATGACTAAATAGTTTTAATTAATGACTGCTTAAAATAATGTAGCATATCAAAATGTATATATCATTCTTTTATCTCAATAATAAATGCATTAAATATCTAATAGTTTCATATATTTATATATACCAGCTTTTTTTAATGAATACATTGAAAAACTACAAAAGCAAAATAAGGTAGACACAAATAGGCATAGAATGCAAGGAACTCATTCCGTTGTTACAGGAATGTAGATATGTAGAAATTTTATCTCTAAAATTAAGAAGCAAAATAGAATGATTCATGCACAAAATCAAACCAGATAAAAATCCTGGCAGATACAGGAAATGGGCTCACAGAATTCTATCCCTAGCAGGGAAGCTATTAACAAAGGATTGGTGTGAGAGAGGGAGAATTAGTGGCTTTTGGGCATACAGCCCCACCAAAGGCTATCTGTTCCAGTAGATAGTCCTACATCAAGTACTAAGTGGATTCAGTAGGTTTAAAACACTATGAGTGTAGTCACACATCAAGTTGGCAAGGAAAGTGGTGGAGAGATGGGATAGGGAACTGGAGGTCAAAACAAGCATAATGTGTGTGTGTGTGTGTGTGTGTGTTGTGTGTGTGTGTGTGCGTGTATGTGTGTGTGTGTGTGTGTGTGTGTGAAATTTCAGTAAAAAAGGGTTTGATTCTAAGTATATTCTCTCTCTCTCTCATTTTCATGGTACACAATATAGAAAAAATACTTGCAGAAATGGCCAGGTTTATTTGTTGGCTTTGTGCTACTCTCTCTTAGGTCCATGAGACCTGTAAGGAAGTGCACATACATTAGCAAAACATTAGCAATTGGCCATCTAATGACTTCTGTCTCATCTACAGATATAAATCAGTAAAATTATACTTCACCAAAGCCACATTAGATTAATGTATTTTATCCTTCGATCGCATTTTTGGTGCTTTGTGTCATTTTTCTAAATACTTGGGGACATTGTTGTTAAAATGCTATGAGTAAGTATGTAAAGACCATTGGAGTTACTGCTTCTATGCCTGCTAAAACTGCATGTGTCCCTGTTGCACCTGAGTAAAAATATTGTGGTTTAATACACTAAAAATTAGCATGAAATGAGCAGTCAATTCTATGAAAGAATAATCGTATTCTCTAATATCTCTTAAACATTTTCCCCATAACTGTAAAAAGTTCCTAACCTTACTAAGGATTAAAATATATAGCATAACTAAAACACTGCACATTCCATAGTGCATTCTACACTCTGTCACTAATCATGGGCCTCACATGTAGTCTCATTCTGCAATGGTCTTCTCATCATAACTGCTGGAAGCACTCATTCATTTTTACGTTGATTTAAATTTTATTTTTATCCCTTGAAACACAACCCAGTGCATCTGCTTGACAGAATTGAACGTGAAATACATAGCTACCCACTATATCCAAAGGCATCAGCATTGAAACACAAAAGGTTAGTACAAGAAGCTTAAGCAGGGAAGTGTCTGGAACTTTACCAAGCCAATAACCTTCGGAATATAGCTTTAAACATTTGTTAAAGGCATAGTGTAAGCAGTCCCACACATTCTTAAAATGTAGTAATGTTTCATATTTGCTGTATGTACATGGAGATCAAAGGCTTTGTCATAAACCTTCTGATATTGTTTGAAGATCTTATTTGAGGTAGAGGTCTGGCTTTTCTTTTTGCTAAGCACATAGAAATCACATTCAATACAATGACCTATATTAGTAGCATATTTAAATTTTAACCAGTGATTCTTGACATTAAATGTTACACTCAGGGCTTTGATACACACCATGTCTAAAATGTTGAAGTAGTTGTCTTACTTTATGAGCACAGCTTGCCAACACTTATTGTACACTTACTCAGTGAACAGAATTGCACCAGGTATCAAGTTGTAGAATATTAACTTTGCAACTCCTCACATTGCTATGGAAAAATATCCATTTCTCTCTCAAATAACACTGTATGATGTGATTAATAAGTATCTTTATCAGTCCCTCAAAATGCATCTTATTTGAAAGAGCTGGGAGTTTATTTTGAATATCTACTTATTCTATTTGACAGTTGCATGTTGGAAGAATAAAGTTCTAGGCCATACTTGGCTGAGAATCCTATGACCACATGTTCAAGGCAAGAAAACAAACTCCATTTACAATACTGGTAATTCAAAATGCTGATATTTCCTTACCTTGTTTTAACTGATATTTTTTAACTTAGTTTTCTAATGTGTTTTCAGAAACCTCATATATTTGAGGTCATTGTAACGGTAACAAGTTTATTAATATTATTTCTCTAAGCAATGTCAGCACAACAATAAAGTCATAAGAAGTTCATAGTTTCTATCCCATGTGACTGTGACTACTAGCCCAATATAGCTAGTATCCATTTTTGAGAAATAACTTTATAAGTGTGTCCTGTATTTTGGCTTAATTCTTTCTAAGTCATCTTGTAATGCAATACAGAAAAACAGCAATGGCTATTATAATAAAAAGGAGGAATATATTCTTCCATTCTACCTCACAGTCACCTCTCCAAGAAAGGATTAAATGCAAAATGCAATTAGAAACTCTATGCTTCTGTAAGGAGCATAGTTGTAAACCAATGGCAGGAACGGGCAAAATGTTTCACGTTGTTTTGTATTGTTTCGTCTTCTGAAAAATAAAGAGTTACAGTATTTATTTGTATCTCTCCGTTTTGTGGATTGGAGTACTCTTACATGAGCCAATTTCTCTCCATAGATGGATAAGAAGATTACATGGAGCACAGGTGAAGTGAAATATTTAAGAATAGTTTCATCCACAAATACGGAACTCTAGACCATGAGCAAATAAGGGCATTTACCCTAGAAAGAAGAATAGTGGTGATATTTAGTCCAATGTGAATAGTTAGGAATTTTTGATTAAATTGTCACAAATATTTCTATGAAACATAGCACAGCCTTCCTGTGTTTAATTGCATTTTTTTTTTTTTTTGAGGAAAAAGTCTACCAGAAGTCATAAGCAGTTGTTGAAATGTTCCACAGTAGAGAGTGTCTTTGCTGAGAAGTGAAAGTTATATTATGTGCTAGCTTTTCATCTATTGCATTTCTCTGCCAGCTGCAGAGACACGTCAGAGGCCATTATTCTGCAAATTGTACTCTCCTTCTCAATTGCTAACCTCTTGTTGACAGTAATCAGAACTTGATGGAGGGGCCCCTGCAGGTGTTATGCGATAGTCGATGCAAGTGTGATACAGCATGCGACAGTTTTAGTATTACATCCTGTAGGATGATCCATCATCAGATAATATTTCAGATAATCTTAGTCTTTCAGAAATGTAATTGCTATTCGTCTAATAATATTTCCAGATGGCACAGTGGGTGAGGTATGGTATAAAAATAAAAGACTTTATCAAGCCAGTGCATCCAGAGTGAAATCTGTGGCAAAGTGAACAAATAACTTCTGTGCTAAAGTAAAGAAACTGCGCTAAAACTAAAATTTTATAAGACTGTCCACTGTGAAAAAGGAAGAACTGAGAAATAACATTTGAATACAGTAGAGAGACTTAAAATGTTCTTTCTACAAGGCTTACTTCCATTGGACAAACATTTCAGGAGAGATTATTTTTGTTATTATTATTAGTGGTAGTAATAAAGTCATGTTACAGTATATAGTTCATGACAATTACAGACTCATAGAAAGCATCTCCTGATTAACACGAAAATACAAGAATCTATTTTTTTCTGAAATTTTGATTTATCCAAAGCTCAAATTTTTGTTTCTTTAAAAAGAATCAATTATTTTTTATGTTTTGGTAACTTCTGCCAGTTTCTTTTAACTTCAACAAAGGGTACTAAGACTTATTTGTTTACCTGCCAGTATGTGGATACTTTCCTATTTAGCCTAATATAGGACATCATTTTTTCCAAAATTTCATTCTTCTTAGTAAGTGCTGGGCAAGTACAAGCAGACAACTGGCTTGGGACAAGAGTGAGGTCGAGAATTATCCAAACCCTGAAATTTTCATTTTGATACCAAAATCTCATCTTGAGATCAGCAGGAGTAAGAGTAATTCCCTCTCTATTCTCAGCCTGCATGTCCCACGGAACATAGCCCAGCTATTTCCATCTCTATTCTTGAGAGAGTCAGCCTCTTGGCCAAGTTACAGGTTTAAGCACCTGGGATGCCTAGTCATGCAAATCAAGCAAACAAGTCAATCCCTGGACAATAATATACACTCTCCTTGGAAATCCCTACCCACTCCCCAAGGTTTTGTAGCCCTCCCACCTTTTTAACCCCCAATAAAGATAGCTACTGTTTCATGGAATATCAGCTAAGAGGGCTGTTTTCCTAAATATCATCTAGAAAAAGAGTTTCACTTTCCCCTGACAAAGAAGAGTTGTAACACTCAAAACTGAAAACCTTGGAGAAGCCCTTCACACTTGCCAAATTCTGCTGACCCACCAGTCTCAGTTTGGCTTCATTCTTTCCAGTCAGGTATGCAGTGGTGCCTGGACACTATAGGAAAAAAGCATGATGTGAAACCAAAAGTAAGTACGGTGTTCTCTAGGATAGCAAAGTCCAATGTGATCAACAGATCACTAATATAAAGCTGGCTTAACCTAACGTGATGAGTCTGGAAATGTACTGTACTGTTCACTTTCATGAGGTTTGAGAACTGTTGATAGTAGTTCTTTACCCTATCATTGGGTTTATTAGGTACTAGGTACAAGGTACTACAAGAAGAAACGACATAAATTCAAAACCAGTAGCAGGAAGAAAATCTAAAGGGTAAGAATTCAGAAATAAAAAGGGTAGCTAGAAAAACATTAGACATCAACAAAAATTAATTGATATTTACATATATAAAAAAGAAACCGCCGACCCTTTTAATAGATTAGTAAGAGGAAACAGATACAACTTATACCTCAGAATTACCCATGCTTAAAACAATAGCTAATCATTAACAAATTGGTTGTAGAAGGAAACATTCAACCTACCATGAATGATCAGGGAAAAGTAGACAATTTGAAAAGATCAACTATGAATAATGAGATGAAATCAGCAATCAAATGTCTTTCTAAGAGAAGCATAGGATCTGATGATGTCATCTGGTTGTTTGGAGGCCAAGGAAGGGAGATATGAGCAGTACTGTTATGGGGTATCCAGCAGGGACTTACTTACCCTGCAGCTAGACAAATGGTGGCCACTGCTTCACCGTGAAATATATTACCAAAGAAAGGAGGACATATCTCATTTACTACATTTTATCTCTGTGTTCAAAGCATAGCTTATAACTCTACTCTCTAAAGTATATATTAACAAATCCATAAATCTATTTGATTTAAACATTCTACAAACTCTGTAGATAAGCATATAAATAAATAGAGATATGGATATATTATATGTACCACAAATCTACATAATTCATTCCCTTAAATTCATTTAAAAATGTCCTTAAAAAAAAAAAAGAAAGCTGTAAGAACCTTTTTCTGGTTAGTGTATCTGTAATATCTATAGACATAAAAAAATTTAACTCATAAAAAATGATGGTGTACTAAGTCTATTTTGACATGAGATTCCAACACAAAATATACAATGGCTGTTTAATTAGTCTGAGATCACACTACTGTTAATTTGGTAAAGCTGGACATAGATATAGATGTTTTTCACCAGGGCTAATTTGTGTTGTCTTACTAACTTGATGAATTGAGTTCATTAAAGTAATAATCTACCATTTAAGTAGAGAAAAAAACTTTACCTCATCAAATGTTAAAGCAAGATCATAATGATTATGTATTGGCTTACACATATCTTAAATAAAAGATGTATTCCAGTTTCAATTTTAAAGCATATTTCATCCTATTGAAATCTTCACAAGAACTAAGATACCTACATGAAATTTTCCTTTGCCATACTTTTTATTGAAGAAGTTTCTAAGTTTAAATTTATCACATAAGTTTATGTATATAAAGTAACTAGATGAGTCCAGTTAATAATTTATTCATGGAGAGGTCATGTTCACAATATGTACTACAAGATTAGTGTACTGCACACCACTTTTCAAACCCTTTGCCGTTACAATAAAAGGGAAAGGAGGGAAATTAGTAAATAAAGAAGGAAGGAAGGCAAAGAGAGAGAGTGAGGAGGGAGGGAAGGAAGGAGAAAGAGGGAGGGAGTGAGAGAAGGAATGATAGAGGAAGAGAGAACAAGAGGGAGGAATGGAAGAAAAATAGACGTTTAAAACATTATTAGGAGTTAAATTTGGAGGTCTTGAAGTCTGTGAGTTTTATGACTGGATAAAGTTATGCTTCTCTTTGGATAATTCAGAATTTCATTCCAGGTGTGAATAACCTCAGAATAGGGGGACTTTCTGCAAAATACATTAGCTGTAAATTTCTAATAAGAAACAGATTTTTATTTGTGAGGAGAGTCGGTGTGGGAATTTGAATTCCACATCCTCCTCTTACAGTTCGTTCAGCAATGCCGTATTCGGGAACAGTGGAGTGGAAAGTAGCGTGGAATTGCCCATAGTCTCAACATCTAACAACAGAGCTCATTGTGAGTGTGGACCTTAGTTCCCACTAGACCTGGAAGCTGGATGTCTGCCTGATTGATCTGATTCTCTAACGCAGGGAAGGAAAAGCTTACAGAAACAAAATGCTGTTCTTCAGTTCTTGTCTTCTTTCAGTTTGCTACTGCTGTTTCGTTCCTCATATGAAGTTAGCATTGGTTATTTGGATTCTCAGTTGAAATAATAATGTAAAACCTGATGGGAATTTCCTCTGCTCCATCCTCTGTTGCTTTCCCTATTAATTCCCTGCATTATGAATATATTGCAGCAGAGGAGGTAATGCAGGGTTCTAAACATGTATATTAGGAAACAGTTTTGAAAACCACCTCTTATTTTTAGTAAAACTAGTACTCACTTTGGCACCTGTCTCTCCAGCCTAGGCAACCAATAGTATGGTATGTGTAACTGTTTATGACATTATAGCTTCTGGCTATTTTATCAGAATATCTTTTCTTTCTGTTTTCTTTTGTGCTCTAGACACATTAATTTAAAAGTCTTTAAAAATCATAAATTATGAAAACCCTCTGTAATTTCTTTTTGAGATCTCACCTTGCCACATAGTTCTGGCTACCTCGGTATTCACTACATAGTCTTGCTTGATCATGATTGTGTTGCAATTCTTCTGACTCGGCCCACAAAATCCTAAGATGACAGGCATGTCCCTTAGCTCCTAAGTTCAAGCTTTAACAGATTATAGAGCAGTTTGGCTGCCCATTATATAGAACTGGTGGAGAGAAAAAAACCTCTGATGTGAAACATCTATTACCCTCTGCTAAAATGCTTCTCTGCGTCAGGCTGAGAGTGACACAAGATTATGGATATAACCACAAAGTTTATTTGTTAAAACATGTTGTTATTGTGGGTTCATGTGTGTTCCTGGGAGTTCTGTATGCATGTGGGATATATATAGTGGAGGTAGAGGAAAACTTTGTGAAATCATTTCGTTCTTTTCACCTTTATATGGATTCCAAAGATCAAACTAAAGTGACCAAGTTTTTGCAACAAGCATCTTGTACAATCTGAGCCATCTCCCTGTTCATAAGCAAATAATTGAAAGAAAGTTGGCAACATGTTCACTTCAAAAAAACCCCCAAAACAGTAATATGATCCCTTACCCCTGATCTATGGCATCATCATATGCAGCATTTGCTATTGTAAGATTAAGATTAACACAGTCATAAAATTAATGTTTATCTCTTGTTATACTTACCTGTGTTCTATTCAAGGATACACCTTCTCATTGTGTGCACTGTGTGCATTGCATACACAGACCGTTACATCTACTAACAAGCTGTAAGCTTTTACTTCTGTGTCAATCATTTGAAAAAAAGTAGCATCTTTTAAATATTTTTCATCTTACTAATATAGTTTTTTATTTGGATCCCTCTGTCAACCTCTGCATCAACTGCTTTTTAGGAAATTATAGTAAAGAAACATACATTCAGATGAAACAAGAAAGAAAGCTATGGGAGAGTGGGATAGGGATGAATGTTTCATAGGCCAGAAAGGTTAAGTAAAGGCAACATCAGGCATTAGAGTTCTTGGCTTTTAAGAGGGCAAACACCATAGTGATCTAGAAGAAAGATGGTTACTTCAAAGTAGAATAATGAAGAGACACCTCTATACAGTTCAATCCCAGCCCCAGAGCTAGTTAGTTCAGCTGTGAAAATGGGTGATAAGGCATTGTTCTTTGAAATGGCACTAGCTTGGAAAATGTGATGAATAACATGAAAGGTATTGTGTCATGAAATTGCCAAGTGTCCTGAAGCTCTCATCTCTGCGTCTCTCATTAATTCAACTGCTCTGCTAATAGCACTCAGTTCTGCAGCTAAGGGGAACTACAAGCAAGGAGGGATTGGTGGTGAATTTGGAAAAAAGCACACATATCTCCTCAAAATTTCTTAGTCTTAAACTTCTGGCAGTCTAATGAACAGCTTCAGTTATTAATCTTTAAGGAGCATAGAGCTGAAAATGTCTCAAATCGAATATGCCATCTAAGCGTTCATCCTCCATTCTGCCTCATTCCTAATTCTTATAATTTGTTCATTCTGTCAACCAGAATTCATTGCAGCTGCTCTATGCTATAACTATGTGACTGACATTTAACTATCACCTCTAAATTGGACCTGCAAATTTACATTTACACTCAACACCTTTCTTAAACTCAATAACTTCCCCAGATCCTGTTATGTTTCTTACACAAGTTAAGCAACTGTCTTATTTTCTTTTAGTGTGATAAAACACCATGATCATGGAAGATTGTAGAGAACAGTAGAGTTGGGGCTTACGGTTACAAAGAGTTAGTAACCATGATGGCAGAGCAGATGTAGCAGGTAGCACACAGCTGAAGAAGTATCAGTGGGTTTACATCTTGAACCACAAGCAGAAAATCGAGAAAACACACTAAAAATGCAAAAATCTTTTGAAACTCTTAAGTTTGTCTCAAGTGATATACTTCTTCCAGAAAAGCCATGCCTCCTAATCTCCCCAAGTAGGGACCACATATTCAAATAACATAGACTTATGGGAGGAATCTCATCCAAACAACCACAGCGACCATTTATCTTCATTTGGAATATAGCATCTATTTCTACCCTTTATTTTTCCCAGATCCTCCGAACAACATCTCACAGGGAAATATAAATCTGATCATGTAGAACATCATCTCTGAATATTTAAAACCCAAACTTTTCATGACTTACATATCAGAGATTCTTAATTCTTTTCCATTAATTGTATTAAAGAAGGGATTATCTTGAGTTAAAAATAAGTAGAATTTAGACAAGAAGTTTATCTAGAAAACATATTGGGGGTGATATGGAGTTGACATGTTATAAAATTGCTACAACATTAATATTCAAAAGAACTTATACCCCAGTGGTTCAGAATAATAAACAACACTCTATATTAATTTATATTTTAGTAATTTTTATGGATTATATGCAACAGAAATTGCATATATTTTGGAGTACTTTAGAAAGAAAGGAACTATATTCACTTCACTTATGGAATTGCAATAAAAAGTTAGTACAGGCTCAAAGCAATGGAAGAAATGTAGTAATAAGAATTTGCACATTTTGCTTTTAAAATTCTGTGTTCCATTAAACTTTGCAGTAAGTGATACCAGGCTGTGTCTTTCTACTTTAAATTTTATATCAGAGAATGAAATCCTGATGTTCAAAACTGAAAGTGTATGTGCATGGATGTTGCTCAGCCCATTCATTAGCAAGTAGAGCAGAGGTGGGGACACTGGCATATTTCAACCCACCTGAAATGAGTCAGTTAAAGAGGATTAACTTCCATATAGGTATCCCACTTGGGTTTAAATCATAATTCAGAATATGGTATCAATTCCCATTTCAAATAAGAACAGTTCAGTTTGAGCCTTGTGCAGTTTGGGTTTGGACTCAGCAAGTGATGCTGATAAAGGTATCATTTTGAGAGTTTACTTAATTATTCTACTTAGCATGAAAGAAAAGATTTCTCATGCAGCCCTGCAGGACTCAGTGCTTGTTCAAGAAGATTTATTACAGAGCAATGTGGACAGGAGGATTTTTCTATGCTGAGAATCATATTCTGGTGTTCTTCCATTGTTGGAACAGGATCCATAGACTGTTTTGTCTTCCTAGATATGGATGTGGGTTCAAGTCATGCCCACCTGCTGGGCCAGCAGTCATTCTGTCTCAGGAAATGCAAGCGTGCTGATCAACTCTACCAGATAGACCTTTTTGCCTGCTGCCCACTCTGTCATTTCCCATTCACTCTCCACATTTCTTAACCTCAAAGTTGATAGGGAGCCAGATATTACAAAAAAGATTCTGAGAATATAAAACAGCTGTCCTGTCTAGTGTCCTATAGATGCTTACATATTCAGTTTTATTTAATGTTCTCCTGATAATTTGAGCAGATGCTTGCTGCACTGAAACATGAGTCATCTGAGAAGTATGGATCTCAACAGAATTTAAGAATATTACAAGGAATTTATATAATTTCTGCAAACCAAACATTACATATATTTATTTTGTATTTACATATCTACTTATAAATAATAAGGATTTTTACATAATAGGCAATTCTTAGTGAGAACTTGGTTTAAATAGAAGGGAAAAAAAAAAAAAACATCTTTATATAAGCATGTAAGATGAGTATTCAAGAGGCTGAGGAAGACCAATGATCAGAAGTTCCAAGGCAGCCTTTGATAAATTTCAAGACACTGTTTTTAAATTTTGTTTGTTTTTTTAAAAGATAGTGGTTCTCTCAGAAGTAGTCCTCTATTAGTGAGGCTTGGGACTTGATTCTCAATATCAGAAACATACTGGAACAAAAATTACTAGAGGATTTCATGGATGGTTATTGCCATTGAGGTAGGTATTGGTAGCATTGTGTTTAAACTTTTCAGGGAATGTGTCCACACCCTAACTTTAGCTGGGAATCATAACATGGTACCTTTTGTGTTTTCAGGCTTGATCTATCAAGCAAACTCCAGAATGCTTCAATGATTGCAATATTGTCTTTCCCTTCTTTTAAAATGTTAACACTAAGTAGAGTAAGAAAAAAGAATACATTAATAACAATAGCAATAATAACATTATTTTGAAATACTCATTACTTATGGGTCCTGGAAATACAATTAGAAAAATCTATTCATTTTTAGACAACATCAGAAATAAAACCATAATAAAATTGTATTTTTCTCTATTGTATACCCAAATCCTCATAACTATAATATCTAAATTATATTGGCTTTAAAATCAGTCATTGTATATCATCTATACTAAATAATATGTGGTTTAGGATTAGACATGGCTGTAAGGAGCAAGAAAGACTATGTGTTCAGATATAGTACAAGTTTCCTTCTCCATAATATAGATTTCTGATGCTCCAAACTAGAGGAGCTGAAGCAACGTGTGATAGTATGACAGTAGTATCTGTGTTATCCCTAATCATTTAAGTGTCATGCCCAAGGTCCATTTAAGCATTACTTCAAGTTGGTCCATAGAGACTGAGTCTACTCCTTCTGACACCCAACAGAAGGTCAGCCAGAAATTCACTGAAGCCTCTGAGAAAAGACAAGTCTTATTTTGCATTCATTGTCTAGAACAGTCATGATGCTCACTGGTACCTACATTCCTGTAAAATGGGCTCAAATAAATGTGTGAGGATATTTTCCTATGCAAAAAATGCCATGAATTTGGGAGTGGAATTTGTTTCATTCTCCATACAGCACCTACACTCATCTGATACCTAGTGAGTCTATCTGACATTTATATCAATGTTCAGAATTATTTTAAAAAAATTAAAGATTTGCTTTCATTTGTGTTAATGTGTTTATGTCGGGTGTTTTGTGTGTGTGTGTGTGTGTGTGTGTTGTGTGTGTTTCTGTGCCTGTACAAGTTATGTGCATCACATGTGTGCAAGTGTTCATAGAGGCCAGAAGAAGGTTTACGATTCTTCTGAATCTAGGGTGACATGACTTTATGGCCAACATGATGTGGGTGCTAGGATCTGAATCAGGGTCCTCTGCAAGGGTAGTTCCAGCTCTTAAACACTGAGGCTTCTCTCCACCCCTTTTAATAAAGTTTAGAAACTGTGTTCTTAGAACATTTTTTTTTTTTTTACAGATTTCATCACTAATCTATGCAAATATTCCAGTCTTTCTCCTTGGAATACTCTCATTCATTTCAAGTCTGTTAAATCTGTCATTATCCATTACTGTCAATTCTAAATCAGGTCAGTTAGTGGCTTCTCATTCTGTTTTGTGTGTTCCTCTTCTTTGTGTATCTCAACCTCTTTGACTTAAAGCCTGACATCTTGAGCTTTGTTTTTGCTACATACTAAATATCACTGCCTCCTAGAATCCAAACAGGTCTTAGTAATCATTTACACTTGTGCCTAGAATGCAGTTAACATGGAAACAAACTTAACAGTGAGGGTCTTGATTTATGATTTCTTGAGTTGTCCTGTAAGTGATAGTTAAAACACATAAAATGGGAAATAAATTACTGAGAACTGTTTGCAATCTCACCTAGATAGAAAATTTATAGCATGGCCTCTGCCAGGATCATTTGGCTTGTTTTAGTGTGAACTTATGTAGAGTTTAGTTCCATTTTTTTAATGGTTCTATCTAGTATTTTGTACTTTCCACACATGAGTATGGTGATCAACAGTTGACTGAACATTCCAGGTAGATCTAATTCAGAACTTTGAGTGTCTCCTTCACTCTCTAGCATGGTACTATAAGCCAAAATGGGGCTGTGAGTTCCAAATTTGAATTCTAAACTCTTAATTTAAAACTTTCCTCTGCACCATATCTATAGATTCTCTCCTTTTCAATCAGCAGACAATCCTGTTAGACAAACAAGAAGGATAAATTAAGCATATCTGGCTATACTCCCTGTGACTTGGAATTCCATCTTTCATTTCCTCAGATTAAGCATCTTATAATCAGAGATTTGTATATGTGCGTCTTATTTTTGTTTGCCTTTCAACACAAAGTTTACCCTATATCACATTTTGGCAGGAAGCAATGATGTCACTTTGAATAAGAAAATTTTAATAAGAAACAGTTAAATAATTATATAGGAACATATAAAAGGTATAGTACAAGGCTCTATAGAATACAAATGAGGGCAGTGTCATCAGAAATAAAATTGGAACATTTGAAAAATCCAGTTCGGCTGAAGTTTTCAAGGTTGAGATTCAAATCCTGTGACAGGAGACTGTTTTATATCAGCAACACACAAACAACTGGTGTGGAGACAAAAATGCAGAATGATGGCCAATGTGAGACAAGAACATGGCTAAGAGGAGAACTTCTGAAGTTTGTGAAATCTATCTCAGGTGTTCTGTGTGGCAGATAATAACATAAAATCTACCCAGGTAGCTGTTTTCTCTTGATATGGCCCTGGGATCTTCCCTAGTGTCATCTTTTACAAAATCTAACATCAGTTGATTTGTCAACAAAAAATACGCATATACCTTCAGACCAAGCATCAGAAGGTAGATAAGTATGTAGTTGAGATGAAATGTGAAGGATAACAGAACAGTCCATCATATAAGGATTGTAAGGAGAATGCTGCTCTATGGTGTGACCCAATGGATAATACAAACTCATCATGAAAGAACATATTGATAAATGTCATTTCTAAGGAGATGTAAACAAGTATCAATTTACCCCATGTAGGTTCCCATTAACAGATAATTATACAAATTTACCCCTAGATAAATCAACAAAAGAATTTACTGGAATTACTTTAGGAGAATGAATGATTCAACAGCAGCTGCTTCACCCAAAAGCTTACCATAGCTTCATGAGGACTCACAAAATCTACATTCCACAAGCTCCTTGTAGAAGCTGCCTGCTAGAAATCTCTTTGCTTCAACAACTGGTTTGATGTATATAACTTTGACGATGTGTCTTCTAAGGATTTTAATAATTGAGCTATATTTTAATACAAACTAACCACAGGCATAGAAACAGATCAGATCTCTCCCTTCTTCACATTACTTAAGTGAACTGTTTTAGTTTGTTTTAAGTTTGTCAACATTCTCAAAGACCCAGCTGTGCATGAGTAATGGAGATACAACTTGTCAATCTATACATAAAAAGTTGGTCCTTGTTGAAGTAATTATTTAAAAAACGGCCACCAGTCTCAAGTCAAGCCGATTATCTAAGCTGCAGTGGCTCTGCCTAGCCCAGCTGCCATTTTTCTCAGCTGGAGGCCACATGTGTGCTGCAGCTAGAAATGGCCAACTAGAAACACCACCCACAAGACATCAGCTTGGGAGATGGCTCAATCTCCCATGCGTCTTTCAAGGCTGGGCATTGCCCAGACCATCTCCCATCCAGCGGACTCAGTAGAAAGATGAGACTCTAATGTTTAAAGATTAATCAAAGGCTTATATATTTGATAATGATCAGTAACAAAATACCCATACAATTAGAAGTGTACCCCAATACCCAACCTAGATACACCAACTACCTTTGACTGCTACAGACATGTGAACATCCGCCTCCATCTCCTCTCTCTCGTTCTTCTCTCCTGTCTCCTAGCTCCTCCTCTTCCTTTTCCTCTCCTAACTGCTCCCACCTTAGCTCCTCCTACAGGTCCTGATATGGATGCAGCAAGTAGGAGGTACTTTCTGATCATTAAATAAGACATGGAGAATGTGGCAAAATGGGTTATGCCAAGAGAGTAGTTGCTGTAAAAGTATAAGAACTTGAATTCAGATCTTTGCCACATATATAAAATAAAATGTTTGTGTAAAATCATGTGTCTAAATCATAACACCAGAGAGCAGAGACAGGAGTTTGCTTGGATTGCATGATAGTCCACATAGCTGAGATGGATATAGACATAGATCTTCATACTGGGCTGGGAAGTTTCTCAGAGTTTAAATGGGTATTGCACTTGCAGAGTTCTTCTGTTAGGTTCTCAGAACCCAAGTCAGTTGGCTTACAGGCACCTATCACTTCAGCTTCAGGTCATCTGGTACCCTCATCTGGACCCTGAAAGCACCTGCATCCATGACCATACCTCACATGATTGTACACATCATTAATATAATAAATAAGAAATATTATTTTAAAAAATCTGACAAAGAAACAATAACTAAGCAAACAAGTGCATTGTAGTTTATTTTAAAAATTGGTAAGTGTAATTAGCAGGATGGATACCCCAACACTGAATGAAAATTTAAAGCTACAGTGAGTGTCTTGGGAGAGTTTGGTGTAATGGAGCAGTAGATGGAGACTTTAAAGGTGAGGCAATGTGCTGAGAGGAAATCTAGGAAGAAAGGAGAATACAAAGTCCAAGAATGGTGATTTTCTTGGCCTTTGTGAAGATCTACAGAGTATATTTAACAGCATCAGGAAGGGTGTGAGTTACCACAGTGGGAAGTATAGAAGGTCAGCAATGTGCATCCTTAAAGTCAAGTTACATTTTTCTCTGGGAATCAATAGACGACTCTACAAACAATAATGAGGATTTTGAGGCTTTGGGATAATTGTACCATTGATCTACCATCCTTCACTCTGCTAATATCACAGATATTTTTTCTGTCACTTCTTTTCTACTCAAGATTTTTCTGGTTCTTGCTAAAATTGCCCATCTCTTACCTTCCTGCTGTGATGATGACTTAGTTCATGGAAAAAAGTAATGACCAAGGCAAATATTACACAACTTCTGACTACAGCAGCATCTTCCCCTCATTTTTCTCTTGTCCTTGCAAAGAAAGTAAAAGAACTCAAGAAATTAGACTCTAGAAAACCAAATAACCCTATTAAAAAATGGGGTATGGAGCTAAACAAAGAATTCTCAACTGAGGAAATGCAAATGGCCGAGAAGCACTTAAAGAAATGTTCAGCATCCTTAGTCATCCGGAAATGCAAATCAAAACAATCATGTGATTCCACCTCACACCACTCAGAATGGCTAAGATCAAAAACTCAGGTGATAACAGATGCTGGCGAGGATGTAGAGAAAGAGGGACACTCCTCCATTGTTGGTGGGATTGCAAGATGGTGCAACCACTATGGAAATCAGTCTGGCGGTTCCTCAGAAAATTGGACATATTACTACCTGAGGACCCAGCTATACCACTCCTGGGCATATACCCAGAAGATGCTCTAACACATAACAAGGACATATGCTCCACTATGTTCATAGCAGCTTTATTTATAATAGCCAGAAACTGGAAAGAACCCAGATGCCCTTCAACAGAGGAATGGATACAAAAAATGTGGTACATTTATACAATGGAATATTACTCAGCTATTAAAAACAATGAATACAATAAATTCTTATGTAAATGGATGGAACTAGAAAATATCATCCTGAGTGAAGTAACCCAATCACAAAAGAACATACATGGTATTCACTCACTGATTATTGGACTTTAGCCCAGAAGCTTGAAATACCCAAGATTCTACTCACAGACCACATAAAGTTCATGAAGAATGACGACCAAGTGTGTGTTGGGGGGTGCTTCAGTCCTTCTTAGAAGAAGTAACAAAATACTCAAGGGAGCAAAAATGGAGACAAAGTACATGGACATAAACTAAAGGAGGGGCTGTTTGCACACCATTCCACGTGGGTATCCATCCCATGTGCAGTCACCAAAAGTAGACGTTGATGTGGATGTCAGGAAGTACATGCTGACAGGAGCCTGATATAGCTGTCTCCTTAGAGGTCTGAAAGAGTCTGACATATTCAGAGGCAGATGCTCACAGCTAACCATTAAACTGATCATGGGGTTCCCAATGGAGAAGATAGAGTGAAGACTGAAGGAGTTGAGAGGATTTGTGACACCATGAAGAAAGCAACAATGTCAACCAACCAGAGCCCCCAGGGTCTAAACCACCAGCCTGGGAGCGCTTAGGGAGGGACCCATGGCTCCAGCTATAAATGCAAGGGAGCTATTTATAAGTGGGAGAAGAGATCCTTGGTCCCATGAAGGCTGGACATCGCGGGGTGGGGGGGATATTCGATGGTGGGGAGGTGAGTTACAGGGGAGGGTGGGTGGGGGTACACCAACGTGGAGGCAGCAGGATGGGGGAAGGGATAGTGAGCTCCTGGGAGGGAGGGGGAAAAAGGGGGTAAGGGGAAAACATCTGAAATGTAAATAAAATTTCCAATAAAAAAAAAAAAAGTAAAATTGCTGCTTCAGGGTCCCACCTTCACCGAGGTGCCAGGTTCTAACCCCTAATGAAGATTGGAATATACCATGTCTCTTCTCTTTCTGGTGTACCCATGATCACATATTTTTCCTGGACTAGTCCTTCTATTCTGTATGTGAAGTGATGGTCTAAATGCAAATGTGACATTACTATGTATGACAGGAATATCTGGGAGCTTTTTGCTTCCTATGGACACTGACCAGAGTTGTTCGGTAAGAGGGATATCATCATTCCAATAGATGAAGGTAGCAACTAAGGAAATATTGAGGACCAGGGTAAAATCTGATATTGTTCACTTTATACTTTACGACATAGGTATAATGACTCAGAAAACACTACTAACCAGAACACCAAGAACTTCAACAGGTCCACACCCATGTAGCCTTGTCACTCCTCAATTGCCTGCTCATATACAGCAATACAACAAACACTCAAGCAACCTTAGGGTAGAATGCTTAGAGTGCTGCTACTAGCAAAGGGAGCTCCATGAAAAAGCACAATGGTGCTCTCTAGAGCTCAGATCCCATCCCTGCACCTGTGGATGTATATAGAGGTACCAGAGACTCTTTAAGTTGTTTGGGAGACTCTTCAATAGATAAATTTACAGCAGTCAAATACACATATATCATAGCCAGGTTGTTTCAAGACATCATTTTTAACTTACATATCACTATGTAATAATAAAGTACATAATGTATTTGAGCTCGAGATTGAAATATTGGCAGTTTCTTCTCTAATTAAAGACGAATAGATTTAGCTCTTATTAAAAGTGATGAGCCAAACAAACAACAAAACAAAACAGAAAAACAACAAAAACTAAATTAATGAGTTGACAGTAACTACAAAAATGGAAACTTCAGGTAAAACTGGGACTTTGTTCACAAGAGGGGTTATCCTTCCCACATGGGTTATGTGGATGTTCATCAAAACACAGAGAGAGACAGCTGCTTCTTAGATCCCCTACATTTGTGTCCCAAATGGGTGACAAAGGTGCTGTTTTCAATTCAGATTAGATAAATAATGCTCAGATATGTTAGGTGTCATCTAAAGTTAATCCAGTTTAATCTTAAAGCAATAGCAAGTACTAGGTATTGACATTTGAATAGGAATGAAACTGAAACTAATCAAAGCAATATACAAAGAACAATATAGTGAAATGCCAATATCAAATTAAACAATTTTGAACTGATTAAAGTTAAACTCAATGATTTAAGTACATGAGAATATAATGTGAAGGTAACTACATTGGAGTACAGATCTAGCCCTAAAGGTTTCTGAATTTGGTGGTTGCCACTGAGGCTTTAGCATTTTTCATACTCTCTGAGTGAAGTATCAAATAAAGAAGCTGTAACTGTCTTCCAAAGTCTGACATGTGGATTCTGTTTGTTCTGAATGGCATAATGAAATTATTATTTTGTAAGACAACTTGGAAAATTAAAAGTTTGTAACTGGCAGAGCAAATGTAAGTTGTTGGTTAATAGTTGGATAAAACAGTTTTGCTATTGTGTTAGATATTAAAATAGCAAAACAAAAATTGGTAACAAAGATTTAAAACACTACAGATTGCTCCTGTTACAGTTGTCAAACTTGTGAGGTCTTAGGCAGGCTGACAAATTATGTTTTTGAACAAGTTCCCAAGTGATTTAATGATGATGGTGTCAGGAGAACATTTTGAATCTATTTATATAGGGACAGGGGAATTTGACAGGAAATGCTGCTGAAAAAAGGAAAGGCAATGTAAACAACTCAGCAACAGATAAGAATAGCCATGGGGACATAAAATCAGCCTAGAGGCTATATAAAGATTTCATGAAATGAAAAAAAAAAAAAAACCCTAATATAAAACCTTAGTCTAAACTGAAATTTAACACCAAATTTGATATGCTTTTATGCTTTTTGTGTACTCCTTTGTGCTATTTGATTATGACATTTATATATAAACCCCTGAGGTATAAATCACTTTAGCATTAATTGAAAATCATTAGCCTTAATAAAATGACATTAAAATGTTATTTTTCAGCTCCACTCTTTAGTAAAGCCCTGTGAAAAAGATCATCTCAACCTACCCAGGTATATTTTGACCTTGGGCCCTCACTCTCAGTTCTCAGATCCACACAGATGTCATCAATCCATTTTGTGCGTGTTGCCAGGGTGCCTATTAACCGTTCCCTGTGCCATTTGGATTTGACTATGAAGCTTATGTCTGGCTCTCACAGTCTGCCATGAAGTGGTCTCATCTTAACTTTACAAGCCTGCCTCCTCTTGGCTGCTTCAGGATTAAAGCCTCATCCTTCAGGTGTTCTCTCTTCTCCTCTTTGAGTAGTTTACCACCAGTTTTCCCACCTGATGTTTGTAAACTCTGTAAACTACAGATTCAGACAATATCACACATAGAGTTACACTAGGTAGGCATGCATTTAAAACTAAAATGTGGACTTTTATGTGTTTTCACTGTTTAGGCACAAGAGAAAGTGATGGTAAGTTGTAGAGAAGAGAAAGTAGGAAAGTAGTTGACCATGGATATTGGTTCAATGGAGTTGATTTTTCAACAACAGCAAAAAAAAAAAAAAAAAAAAAAAATTGTCATTTATTTATTTATTTATCTATTTATTTTTACACTCTAGATTTTATTCCTTCTCTCTGACTGTTTCACATCCCAATACCTCCTCTTTACCCTCCTGTCTCCGTGAGGAGGTCCCCACCCCAGCTCCCACCCAAAGAGACCTCTAAACTCCCTGGGGCCACCTCCCAGTCTCTTGAGGGTTAGGTACATCTTCTCTTATTGAACACAGACCCAGCAGTCCTCTACTGTATATGTGTTTGGTGCCTCATATCAGCTGGTATATGCTTCCTGGTTGGTAGTCCAGTGTTTGAGAGATCTCAGGGGTCCCTGTTAATTGAGACGGCTGGTCCTCCTACAGGATCAACCTCCTCTTCAGCTTCTTCCAGCCTTTCCCTAATTCAACAACAGAGGTCAGCACCTTCTGTCCATTGGTAGGGTGCAAATATCAGCATCTGACTCTCTCAGCTGCTTGTTGGATCTTCTGTAGTGCTGTCATGATAGGTCCTTTTATGTGAGCTCTCCGCAGCCTCAGTAATCATGTCAGGCTTGGGGTCCTCCCCTTGAGCTGGATTCCACTTTGGGCCTGTCACTGGACCTTCTTTTCCAAATGCTCCTCTCCATTTCCATCCCTGCAGTTCTTTCAGACAGGAACAATTATGGGTCAGAGTTTTGACTGTGGGATGGCAACCCCCTCCTCACTTGATGTCCTGTCTTCCTGCTGGAGATGGGTTCTACAAGTTCCCTCTCCCCACTTTTGGGCATTTCATCTAAGGTCCCTCCCTTTAAGTCCTGAAGTCTCTCATCTCCCAGGTCTCTGGTACATTCTGGAGGATTCCCCCAATGTTCCAAGGTTTTTTTGCAAAGAGACACAGCTGAATCTTGTCATGTATGAATGAACTTGGCAACAGTAAAAAGTTTTGCTTGTCCATTAACCTGGTCAAAAATTGATATAATAAAATCATTTTATTAACTGAGGAATTCTACTATCATCAAGTCTGTTAACCATTGGGTCAATTTATAAATAAACACAGTACAAAATAAGGGCCAGGACTAACATTGTGTAATTACATAACCTCACAGAACTGAAAATGCAAAAATTCATGTAATTGATAGAAATGGGATGTTAAATAGTATGAATGTATAAATTATTGTCCATTTCTATAGCAAATTACCTAATGCTAAAAATAATCATAAGTAATAATATAATAGCTGGATTGTTTGAACATATTTATAACTCCAACATTTTTGGAGACTAAGTCAGGAGAAATACCATGAGTTTATTCCAGCATGGGTTACAGAGTAACTCCTTTTTATTTGAAGTCTCTTATCTTAAAAGACACTTTTTAAATTTAAAACACATATTTGTCATATTTAAAATCTACAAGAAATAATTTCTTCTAATCATCAGAAAATAATACCATGTTTAATACATATGATTTGATAATTCTTTTTTAATTTTTCAGTTTTTTAAATTCAATTAACATAATGTTTTATGATTTAAAATATGTATCAATGTCAAAGTTGGAATACTAATTATTATGATATACTTTCAGCCATCCTTTGGACTATTCTCTGTGTGCTTTCATTGGTATATGCCTATATAAATATTTAGGAGATGGCATTCTGAGATCTTTTTCTCCTTTTACTTTTAAGTAATACACACGTTATTTGATTTTTGAATATGTATAGATTTAGAAAATAATATTTTTCTTAGGATAAACAAGCAAAAATCAAAGAAAATTTAATTGACCAAACCTAATTAAACATTTGAATAAATAAATTAAACATAATATATGTCTGGAAATAAATATGTTATTATTTGTAAAATCATCAGAAATATCTATAGAATATGTTGTAGCTGCAGTTGAATCACTTGTAACAGAGGATAGTCATAAAACGATCAAAGCTTTAGTCATCTCTTGAAAGAGAACAAAGACGTTAAGAGCACTATTTGCTCTTCCAGAGGACACAAGTTCTTCATTTATGATGGCTTACAACAATCTATATAACTCATTTCAACCTTAGTGGTTAAAATTTCCATGTTCTTAATTTGCCCTTTGCCCTTGCGTAGGCCTATGAATCCTTACGTGTCCCACCATGTTTCCTGCCACTGTGGGACACATTTGAACACAGAGTGAGCACACAACCTCAGGAAGAGATTGAAAAGTAATCTCTGCTGTTTGTCGAAGAGCAGGAAGTTTGGGCTGACTTGCCATCTAGACCTTGCTTCCTTATTAATACACACACACACACACATACACACACACATACACACACACACAAAACAAAAACATCTGGAATCTGAAAGTATAAAGGATACAGCTATAAAATCATTTGAAATGATTTGCTATAAACAATTACATATATAGTGTCTGTACATGTATATCTAATAGCTATATATTTCTTTTTCTTTTTTTTATTCGATATTTTCTTTATTTACACTTCAAATGTTATCCCCTTTCCCACTTACCCCCCAGGAACCCCTTATCATGTCCCCCTCCCCTGCTTCTATGAGGGTATTCTCCCACCCACCCAACCACTCCCGCCTCCCCGCCCTCGAATTCCCCTACACTGGGGCATTTAGCCTTCACAGAACTTAGGGCACTCTCCTTCCATTGATGCCCGACAAAGTCATCCTCTGCTACATATGCAGCTAGAGTCATGGATTCCTCCATCTGTACTCCTTGGTTGTTGGGTTAGTTCTTGGGAGCTCTAGGGGGATCTGGTTTGTTGATATTATTGTTCTTCCTATGGGGTTGCAAACTCCTCCAGCTCCTTCAGTCCTTTCTCTAACTCCTTCATTGGGGACCCCATGCTCAGTTCAATGGTTGGCTGTGAGCATCTGCCTCTGTATTTGTCAGGCTCGGGCAGAGCCTCTCATGACACAGCTATATTTTTTTTATTTGATGATTCGAATCAATAATTATTTGTTGTACTATTTATTTATTTATATCATTTATTTATAAATTAAATATTTATTTTAATACTGAAATTGTTAATTCCTTCAAATATATCCTTATACTCACAGACAAATGTCACTCATGAATATGAATTAAGAAACACAGTGTGGTTGTTTGATGATTGAGTACCTTTTGAATACTGGAAAATTACATGACCACACAATATTAAATATTTTTCGAAGTGTAAACGATTGAGAACAACGGGGATGGAGACTCAGAGATTTAAGGAACATACTTATCTTAAAAACCTAAAGTTTATATATTCTTCATAAAGAAATTTCTATCATGTCAACACTATAAAAATGTAAATCCATCATGAGTAAGAAGCATGAAAAAAATCTAATTGCTGAACCTATATGAGTTTCATATTACTTCAGCAATAAACAAAATTTTGTAGGATCTCATAAATCTTCTCCAAGAAGATGTAATAACTCAACTTTTATTGTTTATTTCTACTGGGTAAACAGTTATCAGTGAAGCCTAAATATTGTTTCTTTAATTTATTCAGAAACATACATTTTCTCCAATAGTCTTAGGATATACTTCATGTAAAAATACTAATAAAAGGCAGGATGTATATACATATATTAGAATTAGGTTGAACCTGTGATCTATTTGTGAGAGTTTGATAGCCCTCAGATATCCTTGTTGTATAAAAATCACATGGCCAGGCTCATACCACATGGGGATGGTACTAGTTGGCTGGGTTATGAAAACAAAGTAGTTCAATGTGGGTAGTTAAACAACTAAATTTATTGTCAAGAACTCTAGAGATTAAAAGTGAGGGTCAAGTTGTCAGTGGAGTTGATTCCTTCTAATGCCCCAGTGAAGACTTTGTTTATGCCTCTATCACTGGTTATTGCTTGATAAACTGATGTGCCTCCCCTAAAGAGACAGCACTCTAATTTCTACCTTCATTTATGCATGCCTATTTATGTCAAAGTTTCCTCTAACTGCTCTATACCTACTTGCTACCAGTTATCCCTCCATAAACTATGGTTCAAAATAAGGGGATATTCTAGAAGGTCCTTATAGTCAGGAGAGGCACATGACTTTTAGTTAATCAAATTTAAGCAATGGTAGAGATGCTTTGTATGAATTTTCAAGTTCCAACTCTGAAGTGCAATTTTAATTTTGATACAGATAATAATACTGTTTCACATTTAGATGGCATAGATAATATGTGTGTTTCTTTCTGAAGCAGAATTTCATGTGTTCCAAACTGGTCTCAAATTTCCTATGTGGCTCAAGATGACCTTCATCTCCTAATCTTCTGAACTATTTCTCCTGGGGACATAACACTGCTGTATAGATGATCTATTAGCTCTGGCAATGGAAGAATGGAAGGTTATAACTCAAAAACAGAGCAGACAACAAATGCAAGTCAGCATATTTTATAATTTGCATCTTTAATCCCAGATTCTAATAGCACTGGAACTTGAACTTTAAACCACTAAAACCTGGCTGGTTCCTGGAATCTGTGGTCATCCTTGATATAAAGGAATTATCTCAGTTGGCTATGGGAGTAGTGTACTCTTGTAATCTATTGATACCTAGGCATGTATTTACAAACAAATAGCAGTTAATATGAAGCCATCTGAAAATTAAGTTGGAAGAGTTCAGGGAAAGACACATGCTAGCATTATCATCAGCCTTGGTACACTTGCATTAAGAAACTATGAACACAAAGTTCTATGTTTTTACCCTACCTACTCCACCTCAACCTCAAACCAAACATTAAGAAAAAAAATCAGTTAGACAAGAAACAGACTTATTCTTGTGATAGAGATAAAGTAGGTAAGATCAACAGCCTGATTGTTGAGTGTCATCTGCAGGGTGAGGTAGACAAGTCTTTCTTATGTCAATATCTTGGTGATAGTAGCAACACTGACTAACATTCCTGACATTTAGAAGAGATGTGCTAGGACATTAAGTGATGTGCTTTTACATGTATGATGAAACTGGATACACTCTACCTATAGAGATTTAAAAAAAAACAAAAAAGATGAGTGCAGTTTCAGGAGTGCTTGCCTGAGGCTAAAGAGCATTTTCCAGGTCTGTGCCTGGACACACCCAAATTGAAACAAGGTGTGTCATAAACAGCATGCCTCAAAAGCTGGGGTTTCCTGAAAGAATCATATTGATGCCTTAAAGAAGACGATAATTCAAGGACACCAAGGGCTGTCACCAAATCCTATGATTCATTGGCAGCTTCATGAGTCATTTCTCCAGTATAAAGGAGGCTAATTGATAGTGAATTTTAATTTAATTTAATTTTGTTGTTATTATTATTAGGTTACATATGATGTAGGGGTACATATGTGTCATAGTGCATGTGTATTCATATGTTGTCAGAAGACAACTTTATAGGGTGAGTATTCTGTTTTTATTTTTAAATGGGTTCCAGGGATAAAACCCAGGTTTCTAGGTTTTGAGGCAAGTTTCTTTTGTCTCCTGTGCCATCTTACCAGTCATAACTATGATTAATTTTTATCAGAACTAAAAGAGGCAGTTACTTTCTGCTGGATTTTGAAAGTTGTGACTAAGGAGATAAGTAGCTACCATTGTTTCTGAGCAGAAGTGAGTTTCTTAACTCATATTTAAATACTGGGAAAACATGGTTTCACTAGGAAACATTTCCACTTATCTTAGTATCAGAAATGAGGATTAAGTCTAATCAAATGGTGTGTGTTTTTTCAAAAGGATGGGCCCTCCTTGAGATTGTGAATACACAACTCACTTTCAAATACATGGCGTCTTTAAAAGCAGAAACCAGCAGAGAAAACAATGAATCTATCTTTAATTGTCCTTAAGAATCAGCTGCTATAGTAAAGTGCTGGGTAGAACTTCCATTTTTAATTTATTCCAGAAAATCTGAAACTCATTTCTATTCTAATTGTTACCACTACATTTCTAGCTTACCCAAGAAGACATAGAGAATTATAAATAAACATCTTATTTTCTTCTAAAATGCTCAAACATCTTAAGGTAATGTGTAAATTCAAGATGTTGGGAACACTGGAGCACAGTGATTACATCCTACCTGAAGTTCAAAAGTCATTGAACAAAGACACATTTACCAACAAGTCTTTGGATGAAAGAACTACTTTGATTCATGGCCCCTACATACACAGTGCAACAAAAAGTATGAAGCAAAATCTAATTTTTCAACTGAGCATATATTATAAGCAGCAGTATAGGGACCCTGAATAAGTGTGGCAAAAGATCAAGAGAAGTGCACAAGCACCTCTGCACATTGAAATGCATATATAGTAAGACACATAGAACTCAGTCTGACTTATGGTTCAGGTCTTTCTAAATCAGATGTGACAAGTTGAAATCAGTCAGGCAAACTTCCTTCTCCTACTGAGTTTGCCTCTCAATTCATTGACTCAATGTGCCAGTTGAGAACAATATAATAAACATTTTGTTCTACCACTATGGAATTGATTCTTATGAAATAAAAATGCACACAGAGAAGAAGGGGACATCACATACTCAAGACCAACAGAAAAATTTACCGGGAATGACTGGTTCATTAAATATCTAACATCAGATGGAGCTGTCTCTTAGACCTGTTAACAGTTCACACAAGTAAAAGGGAAGAACCCTCTCAAAGGGAACTATGAGGTTATGAGTCCTCACTAGCTATGTCAAAGCATTTCAAATGGGAAAAAAAAATTAAGAACAAATGTACCTGACAACTTGGGAAAAGAAACTTGGGACAATGTTTCCTGCCCTATTATCTTCAGGATCCTGGCATTTTACCAATAGAGAATAGAGGAGTGTAGCAAGACCTGGGAGAACAGAAGACTATTATATTATTTGGGTTTAATAAAGTATCTATCCCTACTTGTTCCAAACAAATCAATAATTACAAGCAAAATTCAAATGGTTGGGTTGTGCCACTCCCAGTAATTTGATGTACTCATAAAGGGAAATCATTCACACCAACAAAAATATTGACATTGCCTAATTGGCCACTATGACTACTCATACTAATTGTCCTAAGTTTCTGTACCCAAGTTGTCAGTATATGAGGCGACATTGTTGCATACATTGGAGAATGCTTCGCATTCCATTACTCTGTTTTAAACAAACAAAAAGAGTGTCACACCCAGAATGAGCTCACCTCCCACATCAAACTCTCAACGAGAAGGCATCTGTTAATGGAATGATTCTGTATTAAAGCAGAAAATTCATGAAAAGTTAAATAATTTTGGATAAGGAAGTACTAGGATGATCTGTGGAGCTCACTATGTGACAATACTTTGTCAGAAAGCGTCTAACACTCCTGATGATACAGTCTGGACTTCGGCTCTTATTCACACACAACCCCTTCATTACATCTTATCTGCTTGCCTAAGTTTAGAACCAAACGTTTGCCCAGAAGTGTCTCTCTGTTAGAATATTTGCCTCCTGTAGAAGATACTGAAAGCGTTCTCTGGGTGTAGAAAAAAAATATATAATAGATTTTGATTTCCAAGTGATTATTATAAAAGTCATTTTTAAACCTAAAGGAGAACACACAAGCTACCCCTAGGAGTGATGTAACAAGATAATACTTAAAATACATTTTGATCATCTGGTAAGAAAATACAAGCAACTGTAGAAACAATTTACAGCTATGGACTGACAGTATTTATAAGATAAATAAGGAAACCTGGACTGTTTGCATGGCAGAATCCTGAAGGGACCAAAGTAAACATGGGATGGGAAATACCATGTACCAAACCACAGAACTTTATAATCTAGTATTTGCGAAGGTAACAGGTATATTGTGTCATGGAGAGCTTTATGTAATGTATTAGGAAACCTCAGAACCCACAAAAATTTGTCAAAATCATGAATATAGTAATGGCTATTGTAATGTTAGTTCTTTAACCATGTCCTTAATTTATCTATATTTGGGGAAGGTGAGAGCTTACATAGTCAAACAACAATTTGTTTGGGTTGGGGTGACTTCTTATGAGAACTTACGACTTTCACAATTTTAAAGACATCACCATGTGGCTATACAGCTCATCAATGATAAAGTAGAATTTGTCCTAGGCTAAGCCAAACAAAAAGCAGTTCTTTCCAGATAGACGTTGTACTATGAGACACATTCATGTTAGGTAAGGGGCTTTGGAATCAACAGATCACCTAGGAACGAAAGACTCAAATATTCAAGAATGGTATTAGATGTTTGTGCTAAATGAGAGTCTATGAGTGGTACTTCAGCTAGTTCCCTAAGTACTGTGCAGACTTCATGTATATCTTATACTGATCATCTTGATGCTAAAGATCTCAAGGTACTCTAATACTGTATCCAGAAAGAAAATATTATCTTTCAGGCTTATTAAAGGAAAGAATTTCAATTGGTGTTTATAGGAGCCCAAGGATTCTCATGAGGTAAAGATCACTGTTAAAGAGTTCAGATTTGTGCTCTATGATACTGTTTCAACACACAGTGACAACACATACACACACTCATGCACAGTCTTGAAAACCACAACTGCCATGTCTCAACATTGCCTCATTTTCAAAGTCAGTCATCTGACAGCTGTATAATCAGCTTATGTTGTCATAGCCTGTATAACATGCTCTCAGGGAACACCACTCAGAACACTGCTTACAAGCTTAAGCCTAGAGAAGCTATAATGAAGACTGTTACAAAACACACTTTGAATGTGGCTCAATATAGATAACATAAAATCTACCAGGTGAATCATACCAAGGCATACAGGTCTGTGCCAATGAAAAATCACACCACTGTGTAACTACCACCATCTACCTGCAGGAGATTTTCATTCTTGCAATCAAACTGTGATACTTAGAGAATAGCTCTCTATTCCTCTCATTCCATTCCCTCTCTCTCAGTCAGAGTATTCTGGCTATCTCACACTTTGGTAGTTTGTTACTGGCACAGTCCAAACATGTAATTGACAACTAGTGTGTATTACGATTGTCTTCACGATATATTGCTAAACTATATTTTCTTTATTAAGTGTCAAGTTGTATTTTTCATCAATAGTTGGGATTAAGGGGGGGCTTCTGCCCTTCATCCTTTGTTCAGAGGAAACATAATGAAGAATTTTCTAAGTTTATGCCTTTTCTTTTGAAAATACTATTTCAAAAGTAGAGTTGCTGAATTACATGGTAATCATATGCTGACTTTTTTTTTTTTTTTTAAAGAACTGTCATCCACAGAAGATACTCTATTTTATATTCTAATTCACTTTTATGACAAACATTTTGGACATTTTTTACCACACACGTACGTATTCACATCTGTATTTATATTCATATTTTCTTCATAAGAAAAATCATAGATAATTTTTCTCCCACAGAAAAGAAAATTATCATCAGTAGTTTTACTTCAACAGAGTGGCCTGTTTGTCTTTCCTTTATTGGACAGTATGAATCATGTATTTTTGTTTCTTTGGCTTTTATCTCCTAGAAACATGTATCCAAGCTTTCAGCCCACACTAGGCAAGCCCACACCTAGCACCACATGTGTAATCATCACCTGGCTCTAACATAGTTTCCTCATTTTATTTCACTCTTCTTTGAATTTGTTCTGTTTGTTCTGACTGAAAAATCCTATGTAATCACATGGACATGCACATGGCTGGAAAATAATAGAATGGGAGTATTTATTAGAATATTTTGAAGTTTGAAAAACAACAAATGTGTGTTGTCTTTTTTTTTCTTTTCTCTTTTTTCTTTTTACCAATTCAAGAAGGAGTAGTAATAGAGATGGAGTTTGTTTGAAGAAATAATCTGCCTTAATAAAGGAGAATTTATAAGCATGCTGAAATCTTACTGACAGACTCAGAGCATTAAAAAGGACTAACATTTTACCTCTCACCCAGCTGCTAAGGGCTGTGTATATATTATTTGAAACTCATGTTATTGAAGAAATTACTGTCATGGATAAACTGAGAATCAAGTTTGCTTTGTGTTTAAGCTTGCTGTTTTATGTTTTCAATGAAGTTGATGTGAACAGGAAGGGGAAGAAATTGTTCAAAAGCGTTTCATTTTTGAAAATGCTTAGTCAAGCTATCAAGAAGGATTTCCATATGAATTTTCAGGAAATGTTTCTTAGCTGTTGCTGGGAACTACTGAATGTAATTAGGTGATCCCAGATCCAGCTAAGCTCCAAGTGTCTGCTGAGTGTTCACACATCTGGATAAAAACAGAGGAGTGCCCTCCATTTATTCAATGTTCTGGAAGGAGCTATGAGGACCTGGAATTAAGATCAGGACAAAATAAAATACAGGCTCATGGCACTTATCTCTGCAAAATAATAAGTAGTTTTAAACTGTGCTCCCCATCCAAAGCAAGCTGTTATGAAAAAGTCAAGACACAAACATGACATTCTCATGACAGGCCCTTCTGAATTTTTAAGTACTATATTTATTGGTATGCTATTTTATGATTAGCAATATTCTGTATGTAAAACATTTATTTATACAAAATAATCTATTATTAATTCCAAAATTTTTCTTCACATATTTTTGTTCCAATTCTGGGGATTGAACTTCAGGTCTCCCGCATTCTAGGAAATCATTATACCATCAAGCTATATTAAGGACCCAGTCCTTAACAGTCTCACTATGTTGCCAAGACTAACTAAGAATTTTGCAATTTAGACAAATCTTTTTTTTTAATTTTTTATTGGATATTTTATTTACATTTCAGATGTTATATCTTTACTCCATTCCCCCAACACCCCCTGCCCAAGAACTCCCTATCCCATCCCCCTCCTCATGCTTCTATGTGGATATGCCCCACCTACACCACCCCAACCCTCACCTCCCCACCCTCGAATTCCCCTACACTCAGTATTCAGCCTTCATTGGACCAAGGATCTCCTTTCCCATCTATGCCCAACAAGACCATCCTCCCCTTCATATACAGCTGGAGCCATGGGTCCCCACCCTATGTACTCCCAGGCTGGTAGTTTAGACACTAGGAGCTCTGGTTGGTTGGTAGTGTTGCTCTACCCATGGGGCCACAAACCCTTTCATCTCCTTTAGTCTTCTCTCTAATTCCTCCATTGGGAACCCCTTGATCAGTTCAATGGTTAGCTGTGAGCATCTGCCTCTGAATATGTCAGACTCTGGCAGATCTCTAAGGAGACAGCTATATCAGGCTCCTGTCAGCATGCACTTCCTGAAATCATATCAGCGTCTACCTTTGGTGACTGCACATGGGATGGATACCCAGTTGGAATGGTCTCTAGATGGGCCCCCTCCTTCAGTTTCTGTCCCACACTTTGTCTCCATATTTTCTCCCTTGAGTATTTTGTTACTCCTTTTAAGAAGGACCGAAGCACCCACACTTGGTCTTCCTTCTTCATGAGCTTCATGTAATCTGTGAATTGAATCTTGGGTATTCCAGCTTCTGGGCTAATATTCACTTATCAGTGAGTGCATACCATGTGTGTTCTTTTGTGATTGGGTTACCTATCACAAAAGTTTCTAGTTCCATCCATTTACCTAAGAGTTTCTCGAATTCATTGTTTTTAATAGCTGAGTAATACTCCATTGTGTAAATGTACCACAATTTTGTATCCATTCCTCTGTTGAAGGGCATCTGGGTTCTTTCTAGCTTCTGGCTATTATAAATAAAGCTGCTATGAACATAGTGGAGCATATGTCCTTGTTATATGTTAGAGCATCTTCTGGGTATATGCCCAGGAGTGGTATAGCTGGGTCCTCAGGTAATGCTATGTCCAATTTTCTGAGGAACTGCCAGACTGATTTCCAGAGTGGTTGTACCATCTTGCAATCCCACCAAAAATGGAAGAGTGTTCCTCTTTCTCCAATCCTTGCCAGCATCTGCTGTCTCCTGAGTTTTTGATCTGAGCCATTCTTACTGTGTGAGGTGGAATCACATGATTGTTTTGATTTGCATTTCCCGGATGACTAAGGATGCTGAACATTTCTTTAAGTGCTTCTCGGCCATTTGAGTTTCCTCAGTTGAGAATTCTTTTTTCAGTTCTGTATCCCATTTTTTATAGGGTTATTTGGTTGTCTGCAGTCTAATGTCTTGAGTTCTTTGTATATATTAGATATTAGCCCTGTATCGGATGTGGGATTGGTAAAGATCTTCTCCCAATAAGTTCGTTGCCATTTTGGTTTCCTATTGACAGTGTCCTTTGCCTTACAGAATCTTTGCAATTCTATGAAGTCACATGTGTGAATTCTTGATCTTAGAGCATAAGCCATTGGTGTTCTGTTCAGGAACTTTTCTCCTATGCCCAAGTATTCAAGGTTCTTCCCCACCTTCTCTTCTATTAGTTTCATTGTATCTGGTTTAATGTGAAGGTCCTTTATCCACTTGTACTTGAGCTTTGTACAAGAAGATAAGAATGAGTCAATTTCCATCCTTCTACATATTGTCCTCCAGTTGAACCAGCACCATTTGTTGAAAATGCTGTCCTTTTTCCACTGGACAGTTTTCGCCCCTTTGTCAAACATCACGTGATCATAGGTGTGTGGATTCATTTCTGGGTCTTCAGTTCTATTCCATTGATCTTCCTACCTGTCTCTGTATCAATACCTTGCATTTTTTATCATTACCGCTCTGAAGTCAGGGATGGTGATGCCTCTGGAAGTTCTTTTATTGTTGAGAATAGTTTTTGCTATCCTGGGTTTTTTGTTATTCCAAATGAATTTGAGAATTTCTCTTTCTAACTCTGTGAAGAATTGAGTTGGGATTTTAATGGGGATTGCATTGAATCTGTAGATTGCTTTTGGCAAGATGGCCATTTTTACTATGTTAATCCTGCCAATCCATGATCATGGAGATCTTTCCATCTTCTAAGCTCTTCTTCAATTTCTTTCTTCAGAGACTTGAAGTTCTTGTCATACAGATCTTTCACTTGCTTGGTTAGATTCACACCAAAGTATTTTATATTATTTGTGACTATTGTAAAGGGGATCATTTCCCTAATTTTTTTTCTTAGCCTGTTTATCTTTCAAGTAGAGGAAGGCTAATGATTTGTTTGAGTAGATTTTATATCCAGCCACTTTGCTGAAGTTTTTTTTTTTTTTTTTTTTTTTTTTTTATCAGGTTTAGGAGTTCTCTGGTGGAAATTTTGGGGTCACTTAAGTATACTATCATCTGCAAATAGTGATATTTTGACTTCTTCCTTTCCTATTTGTATTCCTTTGACTTTTTTTTTTTTTGATGTCTAATTGCTCTGGCTAGGACTTCCAGTATTATACTGAATAGGTAGGGAGAGAGTGGGCAGCATTTTCTAGTCCTTGATCTTAGTGGGATTGCTTCAAGTTTCTCTCCATTTAGTTTGATATTGGCTACTGGTTTGCTGTATATTGCTTTTACTATGTTTAGGTATGGGCCTTGAATTCCTGATCTTTCCAAGACTTTTATCATGAAGGGATGTTGAATTTTGTCAAATGCTTTCTCAGCATCTAGCAAGATGGTTTTTTTTCCCCCTTTGAGTTTGTTTATATAGTGGATTACATTGATGGATTTCCAAATATTGAACCATCCCTGCATTCCTGGGATAAAACCTACTTGATCATGATAGATCATTGTTTTGATGTATTCTTGGATTTGGATTTTGAGAATTTTATTGAGTACTTTTGCATTGATATTCATAATGGAGATTAGTCTGAAGTTCTCTTTCTTTGTTGGATCTTTGTGAGGTTTAGGTATGAGCATGATTGTGGCTTCATAGAACGAACTGGGAAGTTTCCTTCTGTTTTTATTTTGTGGAATAGTTTGAAGAGAATTGGTATTAGGTCTTCCTTGAAGGTCTGATAGAATTCTGCACTAAAACCATCTGGTCCTGGGCTTTTTTTTTTTTTTTTTTTTTTTTTTTTTTGGTGGGGAGACTTTTAATGAATGCTGCTATTTCTTTAGGGTTTATGGGATAGTTTATATGGTCTATTTGCTCCTGATTTAACTTTGGTACCTGGTATCTGTCTAGAGAATAGTCCATTTCATCCAGATTTTCCAGTTTATTTTTTTTTGAGTATAGGACTTTGTAGTAGGATCTGATGATTTTTTAAATTTCCTCAGTTCCTGTTGTTATGTCTCCCTTTTCAGTTCTGATTTTATTGATTTGGATACTGTCTCTGTGCCCTCTGGTTAGTCTGGCTAAAGGTTTTTCTATCTTGTTGATTTTCTCAAAGAACCAGCTTATGGTTTTGTTGATATTTTGTATAGTTCTTTTGGTTTCTACTTGGTTGATTTCAGCCCTGAGTGTGATTATTTCCTATTGTATACTCTTCTTGAATGCATTCATTTCTTTTTGTTCTAGAGCTTTTAGGTGTGCTGTCAAATTGTTAGTGTATGCTCTCTCCAGTTTCTTTTTGTAGGCACTTAGAACTATGAGTTTTCCTCTTAGCACTGCCTTCATGGAGTCTCACAAGTTTTTGTATGATGTGTCCTCATTTTCATTAAATTCTTAAAAGTCTTTAATTTCTTTCTTTATTTCTTCCTTGGCCAAGTCATCATTGAGTAGAGGGTTGTTCAGTTTCCATGTGTATGTGGGCTTTCTGTTGTTTTTGTTGTTATTGAAGACCAGCCTTAGTCCATGGTGATCTGATAGGATGCAAGGGATTATTTCAATCTTTTTATGTCTGTTGAGGACTGTTTTGTGACCAATTATATGGTCTATCTTGGAGAAGGTAACATGAGGTGCTGAGAAAAAGGTATATTCTTTTGTTTTGTTTTATAGATATCTGTTAAATCCATTTGGTTCATAACCTCTGTTAATTTCATTGTTCTCTGTTTAGTTTCTGTTTCCATGATCTGTCCATTGCTGAGAGCGGGGTGTTGAAATCCCTCACAATTATTATGTGAGAAGTAATGTGTGCTTTGAGCTTTAGTAAAGTTTCTTTTATGTATGTGGGTACCCTTGCATTTGGAGCATAGATGTTCATAATTGAGAGTTTATCTTGGTAGATTTTTCCTTTGATGAGTATGAAGTGTCCTTCCTTATCTTTTTTGATTACTTTTGGCTGAAAGTTGATTTTATTTGATATTAGAATGGCTACTCCAGCTTGTTTCTTGGGATCATTTGCTTGGAAAATTGTTTTCCATCCTTTCACTCTGAGGCAGTGTCTGTCTTTGTCACCGAGGTGTGTTTCCTGTATGCAGCAAAATTTTGGGTCCTGTTTATGTATCCAGTCCATTAGCCTATGTTTTTTTTATTGGGGAATTGAGTCCATTGATGTTAAGAGATATTAAGGAAAATGATTGTTGCTTCCTGTTAATTTTGTTATTAGAAGTGGTATTATATTTGTGTAGCTATCTTCCTTTGGGATTGTTGGAAGATTACTTCCTTGCCTTTTCTAGGTTGTAGTTTCCCTCCTTGTGTTGGAGTTTTTCATCAGTTATCCTTTGAAGTGCTGGATTTGTGGGAAGCTGTTGTGTAAATTTGGTTTTGTTATCGAATATCTTGGTTTCTCCATCTATAGTGATTGAGAGTTTTTCGGGGTATAGTAGCCTGGTCTGGCATTTGTGTTCTCTTAGGGTCTGTATAATATCAGTCCAGGATCTTCTGTCTTTATAGTCTCTGGTGAGAAGTCTGGTGTAATTCTTATAGGTCTGCTTTTATATGTTACTTTACATTTTTCCCTTACTGCTTTTAATATTTTTTCTTTGTTCTTAGTGCCTAGGAATACCAAACTTCCAGTCTCCCCTGAATACCTTTACTACTGATGTTAGAATACCTCTTTTCTGTCATTTAATTGATATAAGTTTTGTACTTTCTGTTACATGTATGTGTGTTATATACAATATATATTTTTGCTGTGGTTACTTTAAGATATATGTTTTATTTCTTAATTAAGTATATATCTGTTTGTGGTTGTAGGTATGTGCACATGAGTCAGGTTCTCATAGAGAATAAAAACAGGAAAGGAATTCCAGTGAGAGTAACTAAACATTACACAAAAAACATAGATTATTGAAAATGTTCATATCAGCATTGGTAAATAGCTCTGAAGCCACAGTCTTTTGAGTGATATCTATGGTTTGTGACATAAAACACAAAATCCAAAATCTCTTTTCTGCATCTCTCTTGGAGGATGGTAGCAATAATGTTTCTACTTTGGTAAATCCTTGGAAGCATACCTCTGTCCCATAAACAATATTCCCAGGAGGAATAAATAGAGAAATCCTCGACACTTTCTCCTTATTACACCCAGTGCTCATAAAGCACATTAGCAATCATATTGCAGTGTATCCTTTCTTATCAAAATAAGGTCAAAGAACCTTAATTTCTTTTTCATGTACCTTGAAGGCTTCATTGCTTTAGGAGTACAAATGGCAACTGTACAAACTGACACTATGACAGTTTCATGGTATGGTTTAGGGGAAGGTTTTTATTTTGAATATGAGGGAGAAAACAGTCAGAGGCATCTGGAAGAGTCCAAAACAGAGAAATGTTGTAGCAGTAGTTCAGCTGTAGACTGAACATAGCCAACAGTCTAGCTAGACATGGCCACGTGAGAAGCAGGAGCAGAACAAAGAGATAGAGGAAGGCAGTGCAGAGTGGGAGATAAAGACAGACAGTGACTAAAGGAGAAGCATAGCAGAAATAGCAGGGTTATAAAGATGATTAACTTTGGGGATGGGAGACGAAGTTCCTGAACCACAGGAATCTTAGGTTGGGGCAGGGGAGAAAAGCTGGGAAGTTTCAGAATGCCAGCATGGACTCTGAAATGTGTAACAGGTACATGTGATACTTAGTGAGCCTGGAGGCTAGAATGCACTTTGGTATGCTAATGGGCACACAGAGATAAATTTGTTCCATTTGCTAATGATAAGGGAAATGGCTCATTCTCTTAGAGGGAAATTTGCTTTAGAAGTTCCTGAGGAATCCTGGCTTTTGTCTAATTGACAGGATTTGGGGAAACAGAGTTTCCTTTGGACCTGACAGCACACAAAGATACATGGTGAGTAAGGAGTCAAAGATCACTATAATAAGAGGTAAACATGAGGAAAATTTTCAGTAATTAAATCAATTGAATTGAAACAATAAAGGAGAAAGAAGACAAGTTTAGTCCAAAACAAAATTAAAGTATAATGTCTTCTCTAAAAATATTTAGTAATTGATAGCTTAGGATTCCAGAAAAAACGCTTGTGGAATATACACAATTTTGTTACTAAACCTATTGTCAAGCTGCAGTGTAAAACATTCAGGAAGATAATGTAAGGAGAAAACAGAAATTGTGGGAACAATTGAGTAAATGGTCTAACAGATATATTCTATCTCTGACCTAGAAGAGTGTATTACCTTATCCGTGTACATAATAACCTCTTCTTAAAAAGCCTTGTTGTATGAAATTATCTGTATCCTTTTTGGTAGAAAATAGAATAAAATGGGTATACTGCGTGAGCAGCAATCCTCAATTGTTAACCAGAAAAAAAAGTAGAAAAAAAAAAAAAAAAGAAAAGAGAGATCATTCCCAACCTATGCAAGATTATATAAAAGACAAAATACCTGGAATCAGTTTTGAAATGGCTTTTGATTGAATCAAATCAGATTACACTTCTAGCTCTGCTCCTGCCCTATTCATGTGAGCTCAGTCTTTAAGTATCTAACATGAGCTAACTGGATTACTTCTTTTCACAGACTTTACAGCTCAAACAGTAAATGGCACCATGATTCAAAATACAGTGTATGATGCTATGAAATGAAAATCATGTCTATTTCCATGTAAATCTTGAAACAGTGCTGTCTTAATCTATAAAACTGATTACTAGAGAAATAAGATGTAACATTAAATAATGTAATTTTATATATTTAGTAGTGATTTACTTCATTCCTGTAGTGCTAAAGGTTTTTCTTTAATTTTGTGAAGTGTTCCTAGTTCTCCATCTCAAACTATTGTGTTTTCATTCCCTTCTGTAGACTCTTTGCTCATGAGGCACCCTATGTTTTCAGACTATCAACTTTATCTTTTCTGTTTACAATATAGAATACTTTCATATCATAAACAAAGCTTTATTTTACCTTCTATTTGAAAATTCCATACAATAAATTTTGATTATATCCATTCCTCCACCCTCCTCTCTCTACCTACCTGACTCAATACTTTTTTTTCTTCTTTTTCCTCCTCTAATGTCTTCCTTTTCTTCTACCTTCTCCATCTTTTGCTTCTCCTCCTCGTCTAATACTGAGTTTTAGGCCCTCCTGAGACACATAGTAAAAACTTATCTCAAGAGCAGCAATTAGACAATGGGGGAAAGAAGGAAGGAAGGAATGGAGAAAGAAAGACAGACAGAAAATGTTGTAAGAGCACACTTTGATCTCCCAACTTCAATTATTCTCCTTTTCCCTTTCCTACAAAGTGTGTTCTAAAATGTAACTTATTTCAAAAATTTCCTTTGCCTAAGGTCTCTCTATTTCTCTAGCTTCCTGTCTTCTGTAGGTACTCCAAGTTAAGCAGTCAAATCTAAATATTGCAATCTAGGATCTACATATGCAAAAGCATGCAGAATTTGTCTATCTGGATATGGATAACTCAGCGAGGTAGAACTTAAAGTTTAATACTAAGTGACCTTATGTTAAGTCTATATACATTGAAATTAATAGCATTAATCAACATTGAAGTTAATAGCATTAATAAGAACATTCTTTTAACACATAGAATCTTTACTGATACACTTTAATGATATTTTAAATAAGGTATGCCCTATTGCCATAGTGTGAGGAGTTTATTTGCATTTGAAACCCGCAATGTTTCACTACTGAATTTTCTGCCATAATGAGTAACATATTCTTTCTTCCAGATTCAAAGAGAAAACAGTGGTAGAGATTGTGAGAAATAAGGAGAAACTTGGTTTAAATGTAGATATAAAAGAAAGGTGTGAGATTAAATATTACCATTATGTATCATCTCTGGGTCTTTTCATTCCAGAGGAGAACTAAGCTTAAAACTCTTGAGCAATCACAGATTAAAAATAGGAAAACTAGAATGGGTGATCTGTTGAGTAAAACCAAAGAAAACTACAGAGTTAGTCTAATGAATGAAGAAACATGTAGATGACTTGAAATGTACTCTGAAGAAGGTTAGTAATGAGAATTGTAGAACAACAGGGTTTTCCAGAAGGTAACAGATGATATTGTTATATTGTGGCACCCATATCATATAAAGAATGTCTTCTTGAAGAGAGAAAACTAACCTTAAAATAATATTTCCTGTCATTGATATTAATGTAATTTTTCCCCTTGAAATAGATAAAACAATTAATGGTGAAAAAGAATATCTTGTAAGGTGATATATCTTTAAATATTGATCAAAATCATTCATATACATTGATATAATGCAAGCCTACATAATTTGGGACATTATTTCCAAGTATATTGAGACAAAAATAATGTTCATCTACTTAGATAATTTCTATTTTATGTTTGATGTCACTGGTTAAGTGAAAATATCCCTGGGAGACAATCTAGGAATTATGAAGCTGTGGCAAAGGTGCTCAAACAATTAACATGGTGATTTCACTGAGAACATTCAACATTGAGCAGTGCCCTTGGTTCACTACAAAGCTCCAATTTCCCATGGCCTATTTTTGCCAAAGTAGAAATGATCATAAATGCTTTAATTAAAATTAGACTGTTATTCAGAATATCATTGTTCCTTGCAAAGAAACTGTAATACTTCGTATTTATGGTAGAATAAAAGCTAATATGTGTCCATATCTTTATAGATATATATTTAATATATTATATAAACAAATCAGATCTCATTATCATAAAGGGCAGGGTCTATTGGCTTCTGAAACCCCTAATGTCAGAGAAACTAATTATAGCCTATGTTTGGAAAGAATTTGACAGTTTGGAAGCTTTGAAGAGTGGATTAAACATGTGAAGTTTACAATACATAATCATTAACTCTCACTTCAGCATCTACAGTGTCCCTGAAAGTCTGACATTAGCACTGATGTAGAACTTGGATCCTGTGCTTTCTCATTCTCAGTAGATGTCTTGAAACAATGCTCAGATCTAACATAAAACCATTTGGGGCAAGGGTAACTTTCTTGTCTGGGGGGGCACTATCTTTCTTTTTTAATTAATTATTTTATTTATTTACATTCCATGGGTAACTTTCTCAATCTCCTGTTGTCATGATGTGTGAGCCCATGAGCCATTAACAAATAGCTATAGGTTATTTTAGTCTTTATTTTTATAACAGATGTGATTTTTCTTCTTAATTTAAAATTTTATATTTTTGTAAAAGGAAACTACATATTATGATATGAATTTATTGAACTAGAATTTAATATATCTGATTAGCTTTAAAAATATTTAATACAAAATTTTAATGGAACCAATACTTTATTAATTAGCTAGGTATTGAGTTATTTTTTTTTCCATTCAACTTTGAGTAGAAAAGATTTTGTAATATATAAACTGAACATTGACCTTCATAATCTATACCAGATTAACTTGTCATCAATTAATAACAGTAAACTAAATTTTTTCTTAATTATGATGTAACATGAGGGTGTAGGCAAATGGCTTATTGGATAAAGTAATATCATGTAAGAATGAGGACTTGAGTTTGATCCACAAATCTATGGAATAGCCAGGCATCATGACAATAGCATCAATAATCTTAGTCCTGGGAAATGATGATAGACAGAAGTCAGGGGGCTTGATGGCAGTACAGCAGACACCTCTAACTCGAGGTTCAGTAACAGCATCTGTCTTAAAGAATAAGTTGGTGAAGAATAAGTAGATGCCCTACAATGACTTACAGTCTCTACACCTGGATACATGGATGAGTGCACCTGCTCAGACATTTGCACAGATGCAACTACATTACTCACCCAAGCATTTTAAAGTAGTAGGTAAAACAAATAATTTTGTGTGTTACACAGTTTATGTTATAAACCTATTCTCAAGTGAATAGTCTATGCTGTAAAGAGAAGATACAAATAGAAAAACATCTTCTTATTTTCTTCTCATACTGAGATAACTAAATATATCTGTAGCACACAAAACAAGGACACTGACTGCTGCTCTGAGCAGAGATGACATGTGCAGGGGTCATAGTACTGCAACCATTAGAACTTAACCTTGGCTTTCTTCTTAGGGTTTTACTTTAATTAGCTTGCTTAATGTAGAGCTCTCAAATTTAGTAAGGCTGGTTTATTATTCATAATGAAAGAAATAACAAGAGAAGAGCATCTACTCCACAATCTCAATGGCAGTAATTAGACACTTAATATTTAATATTGGTATGTAAATAAGAACTTGTTGAACAAATGAAAGATGTGTGCAGTGACTGTCAGTATGTTTAAGCCACTCCCACCAGTTCAAGCCCTTTTGTGTATGTTGCTAAAATTCTCAGAATTTGTGATTGTTTTTTCATATTTGCTATTAACCCTTATGCATACCACAATCATACACACACACACACACACACACACACACACACACTTTATATTCTTAAGAAAAGAGACTAACTAAATATTGAAAGCCATGTAATGTATGTTAATCTGACAACTAGCCCTAATTTAGAATGTTCCACTGATGTCAAGATTTTAAGATTACATTTGAATCTTCAATGGCCATTATAACTGCATTTGAATTAGACTTTCTAATCCTATTAAAAAGTAGCATGTGTTTATCCACAGCCAGATATCATACAGAGAGAGAAAGAGAGACTCAGAGAGAGAGAAAGAGAGAGAGAGACAGAGAGAGAAGAGAGAGAGAGAGAGAGAGAGAGAGAGAGAGAGAGGCAAACAGACAGACAGACAGACTTTGGAATACACAACTTTAAATAAGATGTCTCCATCAAATTTTTCCCTTCAGAGCTCAGACAACTCTGCAGAAGAGGCAGAAAGATTGTACAAGCCAGAAATAAAATGGAAAACAGCAGAACAAGGCCCTCTGAATCAACTCTGAAAGGAAATATAAATTCAGAGACTGAAGTTGCAAAAACAAAGCCCACTCAGATCTGTTCCAGGTCCTCCTCATATATATTATAGTTTTCAGCTTAGCATTTTTATGGGACTCCTGAGCCTGTGAAGGAGAGAGTCTCTAACTTTTGTGCCTGCGCTTCGGGCTGTCTTCCTTTAGTTCGGGTGCCTTGTTCTGTCTCAGTGTGACTTTTTTATCATGTTATATTTTATTTTGTCCTGTTTGGTTATCTCCTAGAAGCCTGTTCTTCTCTGCTGAGAGACAGAAAGGAGTGAATACACAGCAAAGAGGTAGGAAAGGACTGGGGGAGTAAAGGGAAGAGAAACTGCAATCAAGATACATTATACGAGAAAAGAAACTATTTTCAACAATTTTTTTAAGAAAAGGAGGAAAAAACAAAATACCATATTGTAATACATTCCTTATCTTTAAATTTCCAGAGTCTATATTCATTATTTTGAACAGAGTCTCTATTTTTTGGATGAATGGAAGGGTTAGAAATTGAGACAGAATCACAGCCTGTTGCCCTACTTGTCAAGCATTCTTGATCATTATCCTTTACCAACTCCCAAGTGATGATGTTATATGTATGAGCCATCACTTAAGCTCCTTTTATGGTGATTCATCCTGACATAAAAAAACAAACAATGAGACATTTACATGGAATGTTTTTCAATACCGATGATAACAGTTTAAGCATTAGTATTTCTAGGAACTGGTTTTTTTTTTTACATTAATTAATAGATTAAAAACTATGATAAATCATCTTGACCTTTCACCTAGATTAGAAACAGTGACCATTTTCCAAATTAATTGATTAAATACCTCTTTCTATCCGTTGTTTAAACTGGGTACAATTTTCAAAAAGCTACAGTGTTCTTCTCCTTGTTATTTAAATTGTTTGAATTTTTTATTTTTTAAAAATATTTGGTCATAATTTCATGGAATTTCTATCTAAATCACAAAAGTTACTAAATTTGATTATCATGGTTAGTGTTTATTGTCTGCTTGAAGAAATATAGAATGATCTGGGAAAAGGACTGTGGTCATTCCTGTGGGGAACTAATTTGATTAGGTTTGTTGATGTAGAAAACCTATCCACTGTGAGTTGTACCAATCAATCCTTTAGCCAAGACACTTGGTGGTGTGAGTAGAAAAGAGTACTGATAAGTGTGCATCTATTACTTTCTGTTCCTTGGTGCAATATGACCAGTTATTTCAAGCATCTGCTGCTTGCTTTCCCTGCATTGATGAACTATAAACCACAATAAGCCTTTTCTCACTTATTTTGCTTATCTCCACAGTAAAATCAGACTAAGGGATTCATTATATGCATGCATTCCTCCTCATAAGGATGTGAATTAGACTTTATGGTTAGACATTCCACAACTGTAAATTTATAAATGGCACTTCACACAGTCACAGCTAACTAATATGAGTATTAGCTATGGACTTTCCCATTATCTTTTTATTCCTTATTTATACAGATATTCTGAACTATAATTTACTCATAATTTCTATTTCAAAGTTAAATGACAGAAATATATTTATGATGCGTATTTCTTTTATTGTTATTATTGTTATTAAGTAATCACGATAACTTTGTTCTCCTTGTTTACATTCAGGAGATTAATAAATACTTTTTTCTGTATCAGCTTGCCATGTTTTGTTTACAATTTTGTAGCATTTCTAGTGTATATAATTTTTCTTTTTCTTTTTTTTTTTTTATTGGAAATTTTTTTACATTTCAGATATTCTCTCCTTACCCCATTTCTCTCCCCCTCCCTCCCAGGAACTCACTATCCCTTCCCCCCTCCTCCTGCCTCCACAGTTGGTGTACCTCCACCCACCCTCCCCTGTACCTCACTCCCCACCCTCGAATACCCCCCCCCCACGATGTCCAGCCTTCTTGGGACCAAGGATCTCTTCTCCCACTTATATATAGCTCCCTTGCATATATAGCTGGAGCCATGGGTCCCTCCCTAAGAGCTCCCAGGCTGGTGGTTTAGACCCTGGGGGCTCTTGTTGGTTGGGATTGTTGCTTTCCTCATATAATTTTTCTTTAACATTTTTATAAACTATGTAATGATCAAAATACCCAATTACATACATATTAAAGTCATGTACTCATATAAACAAAGAAATACATTTCTTATATCACACCTTTCCTTGAGATACTTTTGCAATATTTCTAAAAGAAAATACAACCTGAAAGTAGAAGAAATTAGTCTTTTCCTGAATCTGTGTATAGTTTAAAATATTAGCATAATTTTTAAGCAGCCATTTGCCCTGCTCTCTGGAATTCATATTTTATATTCTAATATTTTCATGAATAATTTTCTTTTAGTTTCAATTTTTCATGTATGTATGTTGAGTGCAAGTTGGAATAAGTGCTTCTCAAGTTTGCAGGGAAAATGGCATTAGTTGATGGCTTTGACTATAAAAACTTCACATGAGGCTTAACATTAGATTTCTATCCTTACCAATTTAGACACAAATTCAATTTAAATCATAATAAGTTGCCAGTTTCCTTAAAATTCCATCTAGGTAGGAGGAAACAATTGGAATATTTTGGCAAACTTGAATCATGAGTCAGTTTGCAATGGGTGTGAACATTCTGCTGAGTTTTGCCAGAAAATAACAAGAGCACAAAACACAAACAACCAGTAAACAATGGAATGTAGAATTTTAACATCCTACTTATACTAAAATTATCGAGGAGACTTCACTTTCCTGACACTTTTAAAATTGCTTCTAGTTTTATTTTTACCATAATGTGACCATAACCAAATGTCCAAATGGTTACAGCCTCAGTTTTAGACCGCACAAGCAGACACATCTGAACAATGATTCAGGCAGACAGCTTCCAGGAGAATCTTGGTAGAAGATGCAAACATCAGATGTGTTCATGTGATGAAGCCAAAAGTCACTTGGATAATGTCCACCCAAGGAGGATACCTCTGGCAGAAACTGCAACTTGATGTTCCAGTTAACAGAATTAGTGATGATATAGTTATTGCATGACTCCTCTCTAAATCAGGAATCAGTTCATGGTGACAACTATGTGTAGAAAAGGAAATGGGGTAATGTAATGTCCATTTGCTTGCTCCAGGTCATGGTATAATAGGGAGGCACTGGAAACTAAGATGAGAAGCATAGTCCTGCAGGAAAATGGGGCACAAGGTTAGCTGTGGAGGAGTCCCAGAGGCTTCCAAGCTGCCCCACATCCAGGAGAACTTCTGGTGTTCCAAAGGCTGGAAGGCCCAGCAACGGCAGGCCCGGCAGGCCCCAATGACACAAGGAAGTCCTTGGTTCCAAAAGGGTTTATTGTCATGGCGGATGGTGGATGAATCTGGATGTAACCCTACCCAAACTCAGGGCAGACCTGAGTTAAGTAGGCAGGGAGAAAGGGGGAGGTTCTGGGGGCGGTTTAATTGGCTCCGCCCTCTGGCCTTCATTAGTATGTAAATCTCTAGGGCCTGAGGCCTGTAGTCATACCCTCTACCTGTGCACTTTAGGAGGGGCTATAATGGCCTACATGACTGAACAATGTAGGTCCATGGAGATTAGACTGCTTGTCAGGACCCTGGGTTCTGGGGATGTGGCCAAACTCCTGCCATTTCTCCCTTGGAGTCTTGGGGTTCTAGGCCCATGCCCAGCCAAGAACCAGGATTCCCTTACGCAGTCCCACATAGTGCTCTAGATTAATTCTGTTGCTGTGATAAAGCACAGACCAAAACAACTTAAGAGAGTAAAAGGTTTATTTAACATAGGCGTCCTTATCACAGACCATTACTGAAGAATGTCAGACCAGGAATTTGAAGCAGAAAACATGGAGGGAGGTCATTTGTTGGTCCACTCTCATTTTCATGCTTAGCTAACTTTTTTTCTCATATAGTACAAAGCTTTTGTAGCAGGGAATGATGCTGCTCACTGTGGGCTGGATCCTCTTTAACATCAACCTACTAGAAAGGCAATCTGATCTCTCTTACAGGCCTTCTCACATACCAAACTGATAAAGACATCTAAACTGAAACTCTTTGTAAGTGATTATTAACTGTGTGTCCTGGAAAGGATATTGGGAGTCTTCCTTTTTTTTTCTGTATCTCTTTTTATCATCCTGACTTCCATGAGTTCAGCACTGGGCACTTTTCTCAGATGGCTGTCTGCTACTGTGATGAATGGCTTTCCTGAAGCTAGATTGCCACCTAATTATGGACTGTATTGAAATCTCCAAAATAGAAAGGAAAGTAAGTTTATCAAGCATGTCTGTGTGTGTAATATTCATATATTTGTGTGTAGGGTATGGTATTCTCATATCAGGGAAGCAGACAAAAATACTTGATGTCCTGATCTATCATTCATAATCTATTACCTTGAGAACAAGTCCCTCCATGAACCTGAATCTAAGCTGAAAGCAGCAAGCCCTTGTGGCCCTTTTATCTTGATCCCACGGTGCTCTGAGGTTCCAGGGATCTTGGCCACTCAGAATTTTATGTTGGTGTTGAGGATTCAAACTCAGGTCTACATGCTTACATCTCAAGACCTTTACTTTATTTCATTGAATCATTCTCACCTTTTAAAGCTGATTATCCAAAAATATTTGCTTTAGTGACACAATAAACAAACATAAAAAGGGTGATTTAAATAAAAAGATACTTATAAAAGAGAATCTTAAAGTATGAGTAGTTTCCAAATACTTTCTGTTATATTTCATAGATATTCAAAGATAGATGTTAAAATTTCAGCTGTGCCAATGTGATCTGACATTTGGTAAATGAATTAATAGAAAACATAGATTTCCCAGTGACTGCTATTTTATATTTGCATTTCGTATGGACACTAAAGGCTTTTCTTGACAACATTAACAATGCAAGAGCTAAATATATGTTGATGATTTGTAAAACTAGTATATAAAGAAAAGACAAGGATAAACCATGTAATTAAGTCTTCAAGTTATATGCCTGGTAGTGCTCACTTATTCTATGTATTTAACAACCCTTGGAATAATGCAGAACATACCTAATCTTAAATTTTGTTTTGGAATAACACATCAGTATTATATAGTTAAAATTTTCAGTGTAGAGCTTCAATAAGTTCCATAAATTTAAATAATATGCTGTTATAATGACAAATAATATATCATTTTACTGATATTTCCTTATGTGGAATTATAGTTTATAAGCAATTAAACCTGATGTTATCAGAAGCTACTGCCACTTTTCCAGAATACTATGAAATACTACGATTATTATCATGAAATGAAAGAGGAGAAAACAACTTCCTTGACATTGATTTCAATGTATATGGTCATCAGCATGACAGCATGCTGGGTATAACAGACCTACATATTATCTGATATGATTGAATGGCTTAAACGATCTTTAATGATTATTTTCTCTATTTAATCAGATTTGAAGGATGCACTACATTGGTAGTCTTGCCTCGTTTATCATGTTTATTTGACATATTAACTTTCTATGTTCCACACAGAATAGAAACATTATCAAGATTTTTGCAACATAATTTTCCCAGTATGATAAATGGCTACAACTGAGTTTATAATAAGTAAATATATTTTATGAAAGATAATTATATTTATGTCAGTAATACCAAGATGAATTTCTTCTAATTGAGTAAAATACATTTTATTTATGACACTGTTTTTAGGAAAGGTTTTCCTGTTCTTAACACAATCTGAAGATTATCCAGATAATTTAGAATCAGGATTTAAATGAATTATTCCCACCATTAAGTAGAGCATATAGAGTATTTTAAATTAAACCCAAATCTTAGGCAGAATAACCACAACTTAAAAGCCAGACTGAAAAACTTGAATAAATCAATCAATAAATAAAACAAATAAACCTAGAAAGACCAATGAGGTGTCCCAACAGATAAAGACACTTTTGCCAACCACAGGACTGGAGTTTGATAAAACAGAAACTTATAATAGGAGATAAATCACTACTGAATGTTTTCCTCTGACCTCTACAATCATGAACGTGCAAATGAGTACACACACCCCCACACAAAACAGGACAAATAAATTAATTATGCAAAATTTAAATAACCTCAAAGAAAATGAATAATTAGAATATAACTGAAAACATATGCGTTTATATGATATATTTAAATGTTTATAATAAAGATCCAGAATAGTGTACCATAAAAAGATTTATATGGTTTGCTTGTAGGCTTTGATTGTTTTTCAAACCTACTTTTAGTAAGAATTCACAAATGCTTCAATCCCCCACCCCTTCTGGCCTACCATCTACAGGTTGGGGAGAAAAGATGGTAAATAAAACAAAAGGCTCTGGACCTGTTTAGAAGTCATTTCTTGTGGCAATTCCAATCTCCATTTGTCAGGGTACCACGGGTCCACTTCAGTAGTGTCAGGATACATAACATGAATCAGCAGCAGTGACACAATCCAGTAGAAACAATCAGTCCTCTTTGAAATGGCCCGAGATATCTGGAGTGAACAGAATCATATAGGATGCCCAGAGAAGTTCTCTGCCATGCCTTTCTCAATGAAGCAAAGACAAAGATGCAAGACCAATCAAGTATTGTATAGCTAGCTATGGAACCACACTTCCACTGTCCATTGAGTCCTCTTTGTACTCTCTCCAAACATCACATGTTCTCCCATGGATCTTAACTCAGCAAAACAACCTGTGAATCTGTATAACCTGACATAACCAGAAACTTCCATTCCATTGGCTATTTCTATTCCACCTGGGTATCCATCCCATGTGCAGTCACCAAAGGTAGACGTTGACGTGGATGTCAGGAAGTACATGCTGACAGGAGCCTGATATAGCTGTCTCCTTAGAGGTCTGAAAGAGTCTGACATATTCAGAGGCAGATGCTCACAGCTAACCATTAAACTGATCATGGGGTTCCCAATGGAGAAGACAGAGTGAAGGCTGAAGGAGTTGAGAGGATTCGCGACACAATGAGGAAAGTAACAATACCAACCAACCAGAGCCCCCCAGGGTCTAAACCACCAGCCTGGGAGCGCTTAGGGAGGGACCCATAGCTCCAACTATATATGCAAGGGAGCTGTATATAAGTGGGAGAAGAGATCCTTGGTCCCATGAAGGCTGGACATCATGGGAGGGGGGAATATTCGAGGGTGGGGAGGTGAGGTTCTGGGGAGGGTGGGTGTGGGTACACCATCATAGAGGCAGGAGGAGGGGGGGAAGGGATAGGTAGTTCCTGGGAAGGAGGGGGGGGAAATAGGGTAAGGGGAGAACATCTAAAATGTAAATAAAAGTTCCAATAAAAAAAAAGAATAACAAAATATAAATACAACATATTTTTCACTGTTGTCAAATATTGATGTGTTAAAATATTGGTTATAATAACTCTCTAAATACTAATGGGAAAGATTAAAAATGCTGTTTTTAAATATAAAAGAACTTAGGCTCTCTGTATTCAAGGTTTCACAGGGGAATATAATACTAGATTATGCTCTGCTGCTGGAGCCACAAGGATATCCCAGGAACAGAAGTAAATCTGCTGTTTGTCCCCACAAGCTTCAAGGGTCACAGTGGTATGTTTAATGACAATCATTTACTGTAGAGATTTGTCTTTGATTATTCTTTATATCAACTGATCAATACAAGTTTCTGCTAGTATGGGAACTCCAGTTAGTTTTGTATATAACATTAAAAGTATTCATTGAACATTCTTACTGAAAAACAGTCCAGGTTGGAGCTCTTGAAAAAGAGGAGAAACCCAGATTCTGTAGGTGATAAATGCTGAAGCTATTTTTGCAACTAGGACCTTTCATTTGTCTACTATTAGTAAAAAATCAAGTTACCGTTCCCTTTGAACATCCATGGGAAGAATTCTTCCATATATAAGTCTGCCCTCCATTCTCTCCAACATTATCATCTGTGACAAATATGAAGCACCTAGAAGAAGGTTATGTACAGTAACTGTAACATCCTTTAATTCTAAATGAATTATATATCTCCATGTAATACAAGAAGAGCAGAGAAACCATAGAAATATTTCTCAAAACACTAAATATGTATATATTTGTATTTCAAATAAGTATTTTCAACTTTCCAACAATTTCTAACAATTCCTTTAACTTTCTGAAATCTACTTTTATAGTATGGAGTTCATTTAAATCACATTAGTATATTTCTATTTCATGGCTGCACTTACTATGCAATAATTGTGAAATCATTTGGAGTATCTGACCCACTGATATTTTTTTATATTGAATTATCTACAATGTATTTTGTTAAACTTTACCTCCTTCATTTGCTCAGGTTTCCATTCAAAGATGGATTCTCTTCAAATCAGAGTATTCAAGCTGCTTATATGATGATTTTTGGTTCTGCTACAATAGGTTTAATTATTAAGCAAGCAATAGCACCCAGCAAGCTCTAGAACAAATCAACTCTAAAGAAAAGTGAAAATACCACATTTGTAAATGATATCTACAATAGAACCAGCCTCCTGAAGGATGAAGGTTCTGAGAAGTCATTGCTACTAACTTCTGAACATTCTTACTGAAAAACAGTCCAGGTTGGAGCTCTTGAAAAAGATGAGGAACCTAGGTTCTGTAGGTGATGAACGCTGAAGCTATTTTTGCAACTAGGACCTTTCACTTGCCTACTATGAACCAGCCTCCTGAAGCATGATTGGATACTCTTTCAGGCTGAAGATTTCTATCAGAAACAATCTGAAATATAAGAATTAGCAAATATAAGAAAATTTTGGGAAAAACCATAGGAAGACATTGATGTCTCGAAAACTGGCAGTGGTGACCCTTAGCTTTTGTGGTAATTTATAAATTTTGCTTCAGTTAATAAGCCACAGTGGATGTCAACATACTGTGATTGGGTCAAACTTATGGTTAAACATTTTGCCTTCATTTGCTGTTTCAGATGTCATGAGCTTCACAAACCTAGATGGCATTTGTACATTCTAACACTTGACTTCTTGTACACTTGTGCACATGATAGTGCTGTCAATACATTTTTGTATGTGTAACAAATTGACTTTAATGGAGAACATATAGATCAAATCCCATGTTCTTTCTTTAGGAGAGCTGAATTTCTTGTATCTCTGGACACATCTAGATAAATAGAATATGAATTGATATTAATTAAAATTATTTTTCTATGACTTTTATGACACAGAAAGTATTCTTAAAATGTTTACCCAATGTTGTTTAACTCTTATTACAAATAAGTTAGTGAGATGCAAGTAGTCAATTTAATGACAGTATCATTAAAAGGTCCCCACAAGACAAAAGATTAATCACAAAATTATTATGCCAATTTCCAGTCATGGGAACTTGATTGCTCTTTGTTTTACAACCTGAATTTCATTTTGTTTCTTGCATAAATGAATGAGATCTGGTTTCTAAACAGTTTTTCTCTGATCAGTATTGTCCAGTAGATAAATTGACAGTAGATAAATGACAGTGACTAATTTGGATATTATTGTTGAGTCAGGTCTGCAACATCCAGGTCAACATTTCAAGGGATAAATGTGTATTTGTAAAACAACTGTGAAGACATTTGACGGGTTAGACTTCTGATAAACAATTTCTCTACATCTTTCCTTTGACTAAGCCTCTTGATGGAACAGTACAATTGAAGAAAGCAATAGCGCATAGCCAGGGCCTGCCACAGAAAGAATAAATCAGAAATGATCACTAGTTGGACTCAATTTCTGAGAAGTTCATTTTCTTCAAACTGTTATAAACTGACAGGCAGAATGGCTTGCCTTTGAGCTGCCTGACAGGTCCCATTGAGACCAGTGAAATGGCAGCTAGGAAGTTAAATGGGACCCTGAGGTCAGCGTGGTAACTTTTCTATTAGTATTAAACATGTATTTCCAGGACCTGTTCACACAGCTTGGAAACTCTCCCCCATACCCATACAAAAAAGCTGGGTTCCATCCTTGTAAGAATGATATTCACAGTTTGAGACAGGATGTCCATCAGTGAAGATACTACAGCTTTGAGCACTCAGCTGAGTGATGTGAATAAAGGTCTATGTCAAGTCCACCTCCTGCTCTGTGGGGAGGGAATCACAGAAGGACTAACATACCACGTTGATTTGGTAAGCAAGTAGGAAGTACAGAAGTTTCCCTCATCAACTGAAAGACAAATCAAAATAGAAATACATAAATGTGGACAAGAGGACTAGTATGGAGGAGAGGAGCTGGCTCAGGTGTGAAGATGATAAAAGGTTACTTCAATCAGAGCCCCCAGAATGCCCTGTACAAATTGAATTTGTGACAAATTTAAATTTATAGGAAGAATTGACATATTAATATACCTTATAGTATCAAAAAACTTATAAATATACTTTTTTAAAAGGGGAGACTCCTTTTGAGTACTATTCATACCATAATTGTAACTATTTTCATATGAAATATTAATCATGAATCTCTTTTATTATTCCTCTATTACTTTGCCGGGGTTTTCTGTAACATTGTATAGGAAGTCAACTTCATAATAAGAGGGATTAGAAGCTGTAACTTGATAAATCAGAATGTTTAAAACTTTACGCAATATAATAAATAAATACACAATACAAAAGGTCTATGAGAAAGATGAAAGGAAACTAGCAATGACCAATAAATGGATTTATGTCGTTACATTAGTTTTGCAGTGGAAAGTGTTAAGAACTTTCAATGATAACTCTGTGTTCAGGTGATCCATGCTTCATTATTCAGGGTTCGGTGAGAAACAGATTTATAAAATGTACATAATTACATAATATGTCTATTATACACAATATAATTACACGTTTAATATACAATCATAAAACTGTAATCATATACATTAACATATTCATCTAAGCAACACATATACATTATCATTTTTAAATTACATCATATACATATACAAAGCCATCAGTTTAACAACTATACTTTCAAGTATTTTATTTATTCTGTTGATAAACGTGTTTTAAATGGTATTCTAGCCTCATCTTGTTACTTATATCATCATTGCTCTTCAGCATTTCTTATTGCCACACTATAAGCTAATGTCAGTTCTTTATTATTCTCTCTTCACTCTTGGCTCATCCATTGCTCTCTGATTTCTTGTGTAACACTAATGATGTGAACCAGTTTTAACAGGTATGATTTTTATTGAATGGTGTATACCATGAATTATGTCCTTGGATTATATCATTGAATAGCAGTCAAATGTGCATGTTAAGTTTTCACAGTGAAATTTTGAACCACACTCTGGTGTGGTTTGTTTAACTTCCTTGATTCAATTTACACATGGCAAACTCATTAATCTGCTTCACTTCCGATCTGTTGCCTCAAAGTTACAAGATATTAATCTGAAAAGATGCATTGTACTTATTATTTAGTAATAAAGCTTATCACTTATTTCATCTAATTAAAAATTAACCAAGTTATACATTTTTCTGAACATTCCTTTAAAAATATATTTAGTTTAATGTTGGTGTATACTCACTGTGAAGTCAGTTTATAAAATCACCAGTTAGAAATGAAATAAACTGAAAGAACCACTTCCTACTACATTATTTCATTAGTTCATAATTTAATATATTATGTAAATTACATGAATTTCCATTTTACTATTAACTTTGGTGATGACCACATTCTACTTAGAGTTGCAAAGCCATTTCATTTTAGAAAACTTAATGATATTCAAATGTGAGCTAAACAGAAACATAGGTGACTAATGGCTTCATGTTAAATTATTAGAAAACACGTTTATACCAATTATTCTGAAAAATGGCTATTCTGAAAGAGATTGCCAAAGCATTCAATATAGTGATAAAATATTAATTCAAAACAAACTCTAGAATTAGAGTTAGAAGCTGTTATATTTTGTACAAACAATTTTTGAGATATCATAGGACTATAACACACACACACAAATATATATATATATATATATAATCTGTATATATATATATATATATATATATATATATATATATCAGAAGGAAAAAAGACATTCTACCACACCAGCACTTTTTTTCAGTGTTTTCTACACAGAGAACACAGAGAGGCAGGGCTGTGATCCTTGCCTAAGCCCTTACCATAAGGATTTATTCATTATCTCACTACAAGTGGTGAGCAACCTGAAAATAATTTATCAAGGTCTAGATTTGTTTCAAAAAGACTTGAAATCTGGAGGTATAGCTCTGAAGCTCTTCCACTGGGGAAATTCTTTCCCTAGAGAAAATTAAACAGCTCGGAATGTCAAACTTTGATCTAAACTGCACACAACATTCAGAAATAGTACCAAGACAGTAATTTCCTTATGTTTTCATCTGCAGGTGTGAGCCTCAATAGCAAACACAAAAAGCCCCAAACATTAAATTGTTGCAGAAAATACTCTCGAGGGTACATTTTAGTAATTATCTCGCATTACCCATGGAACATATTGGAAGGATAGCTAAGGGTAAGGCAGAACTGAAGAACTTGGTTCAAATATTTTATGTGTGGCTTTGTTGTGTGTTTTTAATAGCTATGTATAAATTATTTCTAATTACAGAGGAAGGAATAGTGCTACATTCTCTGGAATCCATTTCTAGCTCAGACAGACCTAAACAAAATATCTCAGTGCTCCCAAGATGCATATTTCTTCTGCATAATTTTATCACTATGATGCAGATGTGCTCTGAGGTTTCTGAGGAAGATGTCACATACTTAAAAACCTATCCCTACTTTTCCAGATAACAGGAAGTAAAACAATTCAGCCTGGGAACAGAAAACCCTTTTAAAGTGAAAAGCGTTTCTGTTTTCTGGTATGTAAATATTTTCTTTATTTATACTCTTACCTCAGGTGTTCAAACATTGTGCTCTTTGTATAACCACCATTCATCAGTGGAAATTTGATTACAAGGTGGATCACTGTCAGCACAGTGCTCAAGAATCTGGAGTGTCTTTTTGTATGTTTTAATGCTAAGAAAGACACAAGGGAAAGTGGCAATTATTGAAAGTATGGTAGTGGATTGTCTAATAACGTGTTACTATCTGTATTTGAAATTCAAAAGCTTCTTTGATTTGTACTAAGAGCTATCTCCTTAAGTCAAATGAATTTTATTTAATCCCTACAAAGTGGTTGAGATCTGATGAGTTGCTGCCCACCTACCACATATATTGATAAATTGTAGGGAAGAAAGAAGAAAAGAAATACAGAAACACAGAGGGAAGTACTGCACATTGATACAGTGTCTAATACTAAACAGTAAATAAAATAAAATTAGCTCAGAACATATATTGCTTCATACTCAATAAATAAAGAATATAGCTTGATGAAGCCAGGACCTGAGCTCACTGTTTAGCAAACTAAACTCTTGGAATAGAAAGGTTGACATTCACAGTCGTATCTGCTCTGGCCCCTGAACCTGGATCAGATATTGTTGCTAGAAGATGAAGCAGAGCAGTAGGTAAAAATGAAGACCCTACCTATCTCTTAAGATTTTGGTCACTGAGAGCTGCTGAAGGCCAGACTCGGGCCTGGGGCCTAATCATGTGACACTTTCACACAAGACAAAAATGTACTTACTCAGTGCTGGGGACATGATAATCTGTTATTTCATGAATAAAATTAATCTTGATAAAATAGAATGCAGGTGTATATCTTTGTATATAGCCATCAATGTTTTGCCTTTGCCATTTGATTTGTGATCAGCCTCATGATCAAATTAGGTATTATTTTCTTTCTGTTTCTGGAAATCATGAGAGAGTACACTTGCCAGATATATGCTCTGAAAAATACCACAGATAAAGTCCTTTGAGTTTGCCATGAGATAGATTATCCAGATCATCTCTGGATTCCAGGGCAAATCAACATGATGCACAGGAAATAATTGGCCCTTAGGGAAAGATTCTTTAGCACTCACTCACATGGTCAACTTGAGAGTGACCAAGAAAATGCATATTACTGTGGCTCTTCTCCTATATCATCTCATCTAAAAGTAGCTTTAAAATCAACAGACGTGTATACTCAGCACGCTGCTAAAAGATGTTAGGCATTAAACTTACCAGACTGAGGAAAGCCTGTAAAGCACACTTGGACCCCATAAAAGGAAGCTGCCTAAAAACTGCGATGACAAGCGACCTACCAACATGTGATCTGACTATGTGATATACAGTTCAAAGGACTGACAGGCAGAGATTTCTCAGTTGTCCCAGGGAATTTAGATAAGCTTGGACCCCACTGTTGGCATGGCTTAGATTAAATGAAGCCAGATCATTAGCACTTAATTTATCTAGTTCCATCATTCATTTATCTGACCATTTATCCATCTGGTTCATGTCCTACCTTCTCCTCTATGGATTCTAACAGTCTTGTATCTTACTTTCTCAGTTCACCCCAACTCCAGTGCTGACTCAAACTTGTTACCTCACAGCTTGACTCTGCAACAGATGCCTCCAGCATTTCTCCATCAGAATTGTGAGAATAAAACAGTGAGCAATATGTTGACCCCATCAGCTTCCCATTTATACATCCCAGACCTCTCTAAAGATTACATTCTGAGGTGGCCTCCATAAAACTTAGCAGCCATTCTGCAGTCCACATTGCTACCAAATAGCCGTTACCAGCCATGTGGAAAACAGCTCCTCCTTTCTAAAGTGCTGTAACTTCATATACCAAGGCAGGATGATATCCATGGGAGGCCTCCCTTTTTCTGAGACATGGGAAGGGGAGATGTGACTGGGATGTAAAGTAAATAATTAACTTAATTAATTTAAAAGAAACACAAAATTGCTGTTCTCTAATTACAGAAAATATATCTAGGGTTGTGTTCTTTTGTCTGGTCCTATGACCAACAATGTGTCTACTATTTTTTTTGTGTTTTTCTAGAAGTTTCTCTCTGTAAAAAAGACTTCTAGTTTTTGTTTTTGGTGGTTGTTGTTGTTGTTTATTTGTTTGTTTTTATTATCCATGAGGCAATGTAGAACATGCATTTTGCTCAGCCATTTAATCACAAAACATTCTTTGTCAACTGGACTGAGAACCATTATTTTATTTAACATTCTGTGTTACTTCAATTCTAAAGCATAGCTGAGCCAGAAATGAGAACACTTTGCCATATTTCCTCTTCTTTAAAGTAATTTTAGTTTTCTCTTAAATTGTTATTCAGTACGGAATTGTCAGCTGTAAAAATAACATTATTCAGACTTAGCAAGTTGTATTCTGCAATATATGCATTTGAACATGAATAAAGTTATCAATTAATAAAAATAGATATGCAATTGAAAAAAGAACAATGAGAGTATATGGGAGATTCATTGAACCACATTCCTTTTGTATCCCATTGCAATAGTGAGAGGACGCAAGCAAGGTGAGAGGTGACAGGCCATGTTATTGAGTAAATTTATGATAGAACAAAGAACAGATTTGAGATCTAACTTTCTATTATAATTAAATAATATCATTTGTACAATATTTTAAATGCAGTAGATCTTGATTCAACTTATCTCAGTACAAAATTTGCTTTTTATATAACATCAATATGCATCAGCATAGTAGATGAATGGGTGTGCAATATATTTGCTTATTATTATGAGCATGATTTCTTGCTTACCGAAAGAGAACGTATAGTTTCCAATTATGGAGAATTTCCATATCAATGGCCTTCAGGGGATGTAAAGTTAATTAATCTTTAATTCACTCAAAGTGATGAACATCTTTCTATATTTAGGATCATAAGAATAGAATATTGCCTATTTAGTTTAAATACACAATAATAGCAACTTGTTCAGTCAATGCAGATAAAGTCTCACTGGAACAAGTAAACAAAAAGAAACATGATCCGTAAAGGCTCTAGGGAGCCATAGTCTATCATAAAATATAGATCATGTGGTTCTCTAAAGTTTATATATTGAAACACATTCACAGAGACCTGTTTTAAACCCTTGGGGAGTTCTGAAGATAATTTACTACACTAAGTAGTGTTATTGAATGTCCAATTAATGTCAAGAACTATGGAAATTTTTCTTCACTTCTAAAATAAATGTGTATCTCACTTCATTTATGAAGTTTATAATCTTATCACATAACACATATGTAATTTTACATGGACTGAGACATAACTATAAATGGAAGTTCAAGTGTGTGGTATTAATAGAAGAAAAATAACAGATGAGAGAAATATTTAATGGTGATCAGTGATTTAGACTGTTGTTTCAACGCACTGTTTGATATCAGGTTGTGATGCAATGATTTTTGTAAGGCAGTGTCTCAGTTTGTACCGATGCCTTATGGTTAAACATGTTAATAAAAATGATCATCTTCCTCCTTTGTCAGAACATTTACTGGAATTAAATGATAAGACTGCTAAGGATACATTTGTTAAGACTTTATTTGGTAAAACAGAAAAGGGATAATTAATGAAAGCATACATAGCTTTCAAAGTGAAGCTAGTCACTGATCAGATCAGAGGACATGAGCTATACTAACAGTGCTTGCTCAGAAATTACCTAAACCCAAAATCTTATTATGTAAAGAAAGGAAAGACCTGAAAGGATTACTAGATGTGTGTCCATTTAGCATATTAATGGCAGATTAAAAAGACTATGGATGTTTCTGGCCTCATATACTGCACTATTATCTTTCATTAACATTTCAAGCAGGGCTTATAGGATGTACCATAGAAGTATACAAGATTTATATTCTACATTTGGTGAAGTAGAGTCTCTATTGCATACATCAATTTCTCCACTGATATTTGGGATTTAGATGACTTTTATGTGCCTACACTAAAGTAGCTCCCAGATTGCTCCATATAAATGAAACTCATAGGTGTTGGTGTGGTCAATGTTTTACTATGCTCATTAAAGGCATCATTCATTTCAGCTGTTATATCTTATAACTCCTTCTACTAGACATAATTGTGGAGTGGATGCAGGAAGCAATTTCCATTAAAAATAAGTATCATGTCCATTACAGATAGTTGTGAGCTACCAATGGTTGCTGGGAATTGAACTCAGGATCTCTGGAAGAACAGTCAGTGTTCTTAACCACTGAGCCATCCCTGGAAGACCAAGATGGGGCACTTCTGTCCTTCTTAGAAGGAGTAACAAAATACTCAAGGGAGCGAATATGGAGACAATGTGGAGGACAGAAACCAAAGGAGGGTCCATCTGGAGACCGTTCCACTTGGGTATCCATCCCATGTGTAGTCACCAAAGGTATACACTGATGTGGATGTCAGGAAGTGCATGCTGATAGGAGCCTGATATAGCTGTCTCCTTAGAGGTCTGCCAGAGTTTGACATATCCAGAGAAAGATGCTCACAGCTAACCATTGAACTGATCAAGGGGCTCCCAATGGAGGATTTAGAGTGAGGACTGAAGGAGCTGAAAGGGTTTGGGACCCCTGGGGAGAGCAACAAACCAACCAACCAGAGCTCCCAGGGTCTAATTCACCAGCCTGGGAGCACTTAGAGAGGGATAAATGGCCCCAGCTGTATATGTACCTTGTTGGGCATAGGTGGGAGGGGAGATCCTTGGTCCCATGAAGGCTGGATGTCCTGTGTTGGGGAATTGAGGGTGGGGAGGTGGGAGAGGGTAGGTAGGGGCACATCCACAGAGAACAGGAGGAGGGGGATGGGATAGGGGGTTCCTGGGTGGGGATGAGGTGTTAGAATGGGTAAGGTGATAACATTTGAAATGTAAATAAAATATCCAATAAAAAATGAAAAAAAATAAGTATCATAAGTTCTAAATCAGCCATAAGTAGATCAAAATATATGATTAATTGGTCAAAACATTTTCTATATTATTATGAAATAAGAACTAAGATTCATTCATTTTTGTGTATGCATACATATGCGTATATGTATGTGTATGAGTGGCCATGTATGTATGTGTATGTGTGAATGTATATAATACATATAAAATTCTATCATAAAAATTTATCCTGAATTTTTAGCATTAGTCTAAGATCAAATAGATAATTAATGGTTAGTGTTTCATAATTGTCAATTTAACAGAATCTAGAATCATGAGGAAGACGAACCTCTGGGCATCCCTCTTGGGGAATTACCTTGATTACATTAATTAATATAGAAAAACCCCTCCCAATTCAGTGACCTTGAACTGTATGCAATTAAGAGACTGGTCTGGCAGCTAGCATGACTTTAGTCAACTACAGAGGTGATGTATCTAGCTGCTTTCAGCTCCTGTTGCTTGATTTCTCTGAAGTGATGAGTATATTGTCGACTGTGAGTTAGAATACTACCCTTGTTAAGTTACGTTTGTCAGGATATTTTATCAAAGCATAAGGAAAAAAACTTAAAAAGCTAAAATATAAATGTATGCTTTATCATGCATAAGGTTTTGCATTTTTAAATTTAAAAACAGTAAAACTGCTTTGAAACTTTAACATTTCAATATCAGCTTTCTTTGTGAGAGTCAGTGTACTTATGTACATGTGATAGAATAAGAAAGAAAATACCAGCCACTGGTATAATATTTATATTTCAGAAGGCAAAAAGGGTTAATTGTTCAGGTATAAGTGTATTTCCAAAATTATATTCATTTACTCCACCATCCTGATTCTCTGAATTCTTGCATTAATTTGCATTATTTATATACTTTATAGTCCTTTGACAACTTTGAGAAGGTTTAGTTTAGGTATGTGTCCATAAACTCAACCTACTACATAGTTTTTGACAAATGAGTAGTTGGATTGTGAGCACAATGTATAGAATGAAGTTAGGTTATTCTAACACAACTTATCCAAGTGTTGGAATCTTCTTTAAAAATAAAGAAAGAAAAAGAAAAGAGAAAAGAAAAGAATATAACTTCTTCTCAGCACCTCATAATACCTTCTCCAAAATAGACCATAGAATTGGTCACAAAACAGGCCTCAACAGATACAAGAAGATTGAAATAATCTCATGCATCCTATCAGATTACCACAGATTAAGGCTGGTCTTCAATAATGACAAAAACAATGGAAAGCTCACATTCACGTGGAAACTGAACAACACTCTACTCAATGATAATGTGATCAAGGAAGAAATAAAGCAGAAATTAAAGGCTATTTAGAATTTAATGAAAATGAAGACATATCATACCAAAACTTATGGGATACAATGAAAGCAGTGCTAAGAGGAAAACTCATAGCTCTAAATGCTTACAAAAAGAAACTGGAGAAAGCATAAACTAACAGTTTGACAACACACCTGAAAGCTCTAGGATGAAATGGACAATTTTCTAGATAGATACCAGGTACCAAAGTTAAATGAGGAGCAAATAAACCATCTAAACAGTCCCATAACCCCTAAAGAAATAGCAGCAGTCATTAAAAGTCTCCCCACCAAAAAAAGCCCAGGACCAGATGGTTTTAGTGGAGAATTCTATCAGACCTTCAAGGAAAACCTAATATCAATTCTCTTCAAACTATTCCACAAAATAGAAACAGAAGGAACACTACCCAATTCATTCTATGGAGCTACAATCACACTCATACCTAAATCTCACAAAGACCCAACAAAGAAAGAGAACTTCAGACCAATCTCTCTTATGAATATCGATGCAAAAATACTCAATAAAATTCTAGCAAACCGAATCTAAGGACACATCAAAACAATCATCCATCATGATCAAGTGGGCTTTATCCCAGGAATGCAGGGATGGTTCAATATTCGGAAATCCATCAATGTAATCCACTATATAAACAAACTCAAAGAAAAAAAAAACACATGATCATCTCACTAGATGCTGAGAAAGCATTTGACAAAATTCAACATCCCTTCATGGTAAAACTCTTGAAAAGATCAGGAATTCAAGGCCCATACCTAAACATAGTAAAAACAATATACAGCAAACCAGTAGCCAACATCAAACTAAATGGAGAGAAACTTGAAGCATTCCCACTGAGATCAGGGACTAGACAAGGCTGCCCACTCTCTCCCTACCTATTCAATATAGTACTGGAAGTCCTAGCCAGAGCAATTAGACAACAAAAGGATGTCAAAGGAATACAAATAGGAAAGGAAGAAGTCAAAATATCACTATTCGCAGATGATATGATAGTATACTTAAGTGACCCCAAAAACTCCACCAGAGAACTCTTAAATCTGATAAACAACTTCAGCAAGGTGGCAGGTTATAAAATCAACTCGAACAAATCAGTAGCCTTCCTCTACATGAAAGATAAACAGGCTGAAAAAGAAATTAGGGAAATGACACCCTTCACAATAGTCACAAATAATATAAAATACCTCGGGGTGAATCTAACCAAGCAAGTGAAAAATCTGTATGACAAGAACTTCATGTCTCTGAAGAAAGACATTGAAGAAGATCTCAGGAAATGGAAAGATCTGCCATGCTCATGGATCGGCAGGATTAATATAGTAAAAATGGCCATCTTGCCAAAAGCAATCTACAGATTCAATGCAATCCCCATTAAAATACCAACTCAATTCTTTACAGAACTAGAAAGAGAAATTCTGAAATTTATTTGGAACAACAAAAAACCCAGGATAGCGAAAACCATTCTCAACAATAAAAGAACTTCTGGAGGAATCGCCATCCCTGACCTCAAGCTGTTCTACAGAGCAATAGTGATAAAAATGGCCTGGTATAGGTACAGAGACAGGCAGGAAGATCAGTGGAATAGAGTTGAAGACTCAGAAATGAACCCATACACCTATGGTCATTTAATCTTTGACAAAGGAGCTAAAACCATCCAGTGGAACAAGGACAGCATTTTCAACAAATGGTGCTGGTTCAACTGGAGGACAGCATGCAGAAAAATGCAAATCGATCCATTCTTATCTCCTTGTACAAAGCTCAAGTCCAAGTGGATAAAGGACCTTCACATAAAACCAGACACACTGAAACTAATAGAAGAGAAGGTGGGGAAGACCCTGGAATACCTAGGCATAGGGGAAAAGTTCCTGAACAGAACACCAATGGCCTATGCTCTAAGATCAAGAATTGACAAATGGGATTTCATAAAATTGCAAAGTTTCTGTAAGGCAAAGGACACTGTCAATAGGACAAAACGGCTCTAGAACAAAAAGAACCAAATACACCCAAAAGGAGTAGACAGCAGGAAATAATCAAATTCAGGGCTGAAATCAACCAAGTAGAAACAAAAAGAACTATACAAAAAATCAACAAAACCAGAAGCTGGTTCTTTGAGAAAATCAACAAGATAGAGAAACCCTTAGCCAAACTAACCAGAGGGCGCAGAGGCAGTATCCAAATTTATAAAATCAGAACTGAAAAGGGAGGCATAACAACAGAAACCAAGGAAATTAAAAAAAAAAAATCATCAGATCCTACTACAAAAGTCTATACTCAACAAAACTGGAAAATCTGGATGAAATGGACAATTTTCTAGACAGATACCAGGTACTAAATTTGAATCAAGATCAGATAAACCAACTAAACAGTCCCATAACACCTAAAGAAATAGCAGCAATCATTAAAAGTCTTGCCACCAAAAAAAGCCCAGGACCAGATGGTTTTAGTGCAGAATTCTATCAGACCTTCAAGGAAGACCTAATACCAATTCTCTTCAAACTATTCCACAAAATAGAAACAGAAGGAACACTACCCAATTCGTTCTATGAAGACTCAATTATTCTCATACCTAAACCACACAAAGACCCAACAAAGAAAGAGAACTTTAGACCAATCTCCCTTATGAATATCGATGCAAAAATACTCAATAAAATTCTCACAAGCCAAATCCAAGTACACATCAAAACTATCATCCATCATGATCAAGTAGGCTTTATCCCAGAGATTTAGGGATGGTTCAGTATATGGAAATCCATCAATTTAATCTACTATATAAACAAACTCAAAGAATAGTAACCACATGATCATCTCACTAGGTCCTGAGAAAGCATTTGACAAAATTCAACACCTCTTCATTGTAAAAGTCCTGGAAAGATCAGGAACTCAAGGTCCTAAACATAGTAAAAGCAATTTATTACATTCTTCTGATGGAGATGCTACTCTGCTGATGTGTTTTGGATACCATTCAGACTGGGTCAGACTTTATCATTCTGACATTTGTCCAAGTGATGGAACAGCCAAGAGCAGTAGAGTAACATGTTGAAATAATTTTCAAATATCATTGGTCTAAAAGACAGAAAATTCCACTTATATTGAGTCTCTTGAAGAAATCTAGCAGTGCAGTAACTTGGCATCCCAAGAGTCATAAATATGCTTTTAGAAGCACAGATGAGTATGGTTGTATGTCCCTGAAATCATAATTTATTGCATAACAGGTAATCTCAAGCTATATTGCTTGGTTAGCAGCAATTTCCCAATATGTCTGATTTCCCTTAGTAACTGACCATTGTCAAATGCAGGCTTCTTATTTTTATCTTAATTACTAATATTTATCCTCAACTCGTACATTGCGTTTCAGTTAGTGATTTTTTTTTTAATCTATGTATCTATCAATCTCAATGCTGGCTACAGGATGACAAACTGGCTTAAAATTTTACAGTGTAGTTTCTTGAGAGCTAAGAGGCCTTTCTGTAGACAGAGGCAAAAAAATAATTGAGATGCATAGAATGTCACTTTAGCTATTAGATAACCCAGTTGAAGAACTGCTGGAGGCACAGAGCTGAGCTGTGGGAGCTTCATGCTGGGTTGGAGGATTGAGCTAAGCCTCAAGGTTTCATTGAACTATAGAGACAAGATGCAAGAGTGAGTCTGGGAAAAACAAGTAAGACTCCATCAAAACAAGAAAAAAAATCTGAAAAACACTGTTTTATACAATATACTATTTTAGACCATTATATCACCTGGTTTCAAAACCAGGCATCTAAAGTAATGTAGATGAAGCCACATTATCAGTGTGGGTCATACTGAGATGAAACCAATCAGTGATAAATTTTCTGTTGGTCAATTATTTTTCTGCACACTTAGTTTAATGGATAGTAGATCAATACGTGCCACTGCCATTAGAGTGTTAGGTGTTCTGCTCTTCATGAAGGTCAAATGAAAGATGTAGATGAGGACATTCAGGTGATGGAGTCAGTTGATGGAGTTCCATCCTTCCTCAGTTTGATATACTAAGTTCTCAGTTACTTTTTTTCTAAGAGTTTAATGTGTCTTTGCACTCACATGTTCATAATCTAAGTGCCACATTGATACAGTATAAGCTTGACCACTAGGAGTCATTTATTTGATGGAGTTTGGTAGTGGTGTCCATGTGCACACCAAGGTGCAGATCCCTCATCCTCTGCCTTCACACTCAAGAGGAACAGAAAGAAGTTTGTAAAACAGACTCTACTAGAACAAGGCACAGTCTAAAAGAACACTGTTTTAAACAATACACTATTATAGACCATTGTATTATGTGGTCTCAAAACCAGGCATCTAAAGCAAATGATAAGAAAATCAAAGGATATTTACTATTTTGTTGGCAATTCAGTGTTATAGTCTGATGCTTCATTACTCTGACTGAATACTAGAATATTAACCTGCCCCTTCACACTGCAAAGGTAGATACAAAATAAAATTAGAGGAAAGAGAAATCCATTATAAATTGATAATCTGGACAGAAACATTCTAGCCAAATCAAACCAGAAATGAAAGAACTCCAGGTTGTAAAACTTCCATGAGCATGATAGCATAAGCCAAGAGGGGGGCATGTAGCTATATATTTTCTAGGGTCTCCTCTCAGAGGCTTGAGTTCTGAAGCTGCTTACTATTTTGAGCTGTGCCTGCACTTACTAGCCTTCCAGTATCTATCACTTTGGTAGTTTAATATCTCTTGTTTGTTCATTCACTAATTCACTCATTTATCCATATCTTTCTTCTCTTGCTTTGGTCAAGAACCAATCATGTCTTACAGAGATTATCAAAGTAGTGTCTTGATTCTTTTTCATTATTAAATTAAATTCCATGGAATCAATTCTCAGAATTTATTTTAAAATTGAGACAGTATATTACTCTCTGAGGAGAGTCTTTGAGTAGCTTCATGGTTTTCTTGGCATATAAACAAAAGTCAATCCAATGACCTTCTACAGCCTTTGAAGTCAGTCGCCTTCCACTGTTCATCTGGAAGCAAATTTTACCTACTTCCTGTTGTGCTATTCTACAAATCCACAGTTAGGACTCACTCCGTGTCTTTGTCTGACCTAATACACTGCTTTACAAAAACACCTTCCCAAAGATAACTCATTACCTCACAGATTGGTATGCTTTATTCATTGATGACCTACTTATCTGAATAGTTCATCTGATGAACTTTATCACATACTCCATTTCTTAGGACCTATTCACTAACTTTAGTTTTCTATCATCCTTACACAATTACACAATTCATATATCCAACAGCACACCACACACCATACACATACACACACAACACATACCACACACCATACAGTGGTATGGATCAAATCCAAAATATTGTATAGGTTAGACAAATGAATTACCATAAAGCTATATCCTCAGCCCTCATAATTTTGCATTTCTGTTTTTCATTTGTATCATACTAGAATTTAAATTATGTAAAGATTAAAATATATTTATTTACAACTGTGTGTTTCTTATCTAAAACTTATCAGGCACTAGTCGAAGTGAAGTTTTTAAAGGATAGTATTGTTATCATTGGTTATTAATTAACTACAACTTATAATGATAATATGTGTGCAAACATCTTTCACAAAAGATGTTTGTCTCAGTGAAACCAAATCTGAATATAAATTTTACTGCTTATAAACATGGAAACTGACGCTCCTTCTGATTCCTACCTGGCAGATGGCTTTTTGTCTAATTTATGGGATCTTATTATAAATTGATAATGTATGAAAACTATTTATCACAAGTACTCATCTAACCCTAGAAACATAGAAATAATCCTAGATTAGTCACTCAACCCTCAGAGAATAATCAGTAAGAATAGAGCATTATTTGTGTTTGAATATGTAGATGACATTTTGCTGTATATACACTAAAACTGACCCCTTTTTCTAAGAGAAACTGAATATATTAATATATAAGTTTAAGGGCGAAGAAGAGAACATGGATAAAAGATGCAAAAGTAGGATTTAGTTATTTGTTTGATTTGGTAAATAATTATCCCGGGTTTACTTGCCCCTCTTGATCTCCCTAAGTTGGGAGGTAAGACTCTGGAACCATAGCAAATCCCTAATAGTCAAATCCAATTACCTCCTGAATCCCATAGGTTAACGACTAACAGAACCAAATGAAATTCTAAAACTAAATATAGCTATTATAAGTTCCTAATCATAGCATAAATGGTAACCACTAAAATAAGTAATGTCAATGACTAATATAATGATGAGATGGTGATGTGGATTAAGTGTGCCTAACACTTGGTAAGAAGGTAAAACAGAAGAAAATAATTTGAAAAAGTCATAGCATGAAGTTGTATATAGGGTGCTAAGTTTGTGCTTTCTGAGAGATTATCACAATTAATTTTGAGCATATTTCTTGAATAAATCATAAACACTTGCCATTATGTGTTTTGACTGTTCGACAGAAAGACTCCCTCAAAGCACCATAGAGAGGAAGGAAATTCAGTGTTAAATTTCATTATGCAATAAATATTAAAAAAATAATATTAAAATGTTTTCCACAAGAGCCATATATTTGTTTTTTCCACGTTAGTGTCTCTGTGAATTCAGTTTATGAATTGGGCACTCATATATGAAATTATGCAAAAGCAATATGAATTCAATATCTAGACAGTAGTTTTATCTGGTTTTTGCTGAAAATAAGTAGGAAGAAAACATTCCTCATTTATGAATGTCCGTAGACCTTTCTGAAAGCACTGGGTCTCTAGAATGAAGGTGACGAAGGTTACTGACACTTGCTTCATCTAACAGGAGAAATGAAGATGTTATGATGCCCTGGGCTCCTTCTCACCCACAGACTCCTCTCTTCTCTGTGCCAGGTATTTCAGTACTCCTGGGACAGCTGGGGGCTGGGGCAGTAGGAGAAGAGGTTACCCTATACTTATAAGGTTGGAGAGAATTCCATCTAAGACAGGCCATTGTAATGCTAGTATCAGAGACTCTGCACAATGGTATAAGGGAGATACTTCACTGAGGGACAGACTCTTAAGATCCTCCTAAATCTTAACCTGGACTTATGATTTGTTAAATGTTCATTGTGTCTGATATAACTACATGATATTCTCAACAATTTGAAGTTCCAGTAATACCTCAGGAAATGGCACAAAACAAACAAACAAAAAACAAAAAACCACACGTAAAACTGTTTTTTAAAGGGTCTCAGATAATCCAAATTCCTTGTTTTACAAGTCATACTCTGACAAACTGTATGTAAAATAGTAATATCTGAAATAGTAATAAAATGTTCTCTATGAACACAGCACACCCATACATGCAAACATGCCTAAACATAGACACAGGGATACAAATATGCATATAGGCAAACTGCAAGTCATAGGTACGTAGGTATGAATACATATACACAAACACACATTTTAGGTTACAGGTGAATCGGTATGAACATGGCTTGTAACATTGATTTATAATCTATAGTTTTGAGAAGATATATTTTGATTATTGATATTTCTCCTAGATGATACTAATTGCTATCTGAACTTACAAAATATTTAAAACATGATGTTTCTCTGGACTACAGTGCTCTAGAGTTCTGTGTCTGTACGTCAGACAGCTGAATTCTGTGGAGGTCATACACCGCTCAGAGAGCCAGAATGGTCTTTACAATAAGTGCCATTCATCAGCCTTCATACAACAAACTAACTCTACATTTTTAATCAAAGAGGAAAATCTGTACATTTTAAAATAATAAAACATTCCACTGTAGTCTCATTATTTATATTTTATATACAAAACAAATAAAACAATACAGATTTCTTTTATAAATTGACTTAATTCAGGATTCACTCTAGAAAATCCTATTGTGATTTAAAAGCAATATTTTTACATCCAATGTAAGGTTTTGTAGCAGTTTCAGAACTTTTTTGGGCCAATAATATCGATGGAATTGTTTGTGAGCAATTGTATTTTATGCCTTATCCGTCAGTGTTCTCTCTGGGGAATTAGTATCAGGGTGCAGACCACAGGAGAGTATTGCAACCATGGCAGCCTGGTCATTTCATTAATACAATTCCTTGAACTGACTTTAAGGTAATATCTCATTAGCACCTGGAAAGTTTTGCTCTGTTCAAACTGAGAACACTTTTTACTTCATTTTGCTTTTATACATTAATTCGTTTGTTTTAGAATAAATTTTTTCCACTCCCTCTGTTGTAAGATGTATGTGTTTAACAAAAGTAAGAAACAATGAAGGAAGACAATGTTAGAATTAGAAATGAATGAAGAAACTCTCAAGACAAGGCCACTTTTTAGTTGCTAAGCAAAAGGCTTCCCAGAAGGAAGTCAGATTCCACTATTGTTCAGTGTCTTCACGAGTTCCCAATCAATATTTCCTATGTGAAAAGAAAGAGGGACTTAAGAGTGAATTAAATTTGTTTCTGTTACCAACTCTTGATAATTTCACAGAAACATGCCATTTAAAAGCAGAAGCTAGAACACATTTATAGGTGATTTCAAAGACCTCCCACGTGCCTCTGGGAGATTCATCTTGGGCTATTTGATATTGATTTGCAATATGAAGGAAAGATACAAAAGTTTTGAGAAAAATACTGTGGAAAATGAAACCATGCTGTAGGGTTTCTAGCCCGTGAGAGTAAATTCCAAATCACTTCCACATAGAGTCTAGCAATGCATATAAAATGGAAAGATAAAATTACCAGTGAGCAAAATATGCATTTTATCTATACATTGACTATATTTTGAACACTGTATATATTTAAGGAAAAGAAAATGAATTTGGATCTTGATACAGAAACTATTATACAATTTGAAAATATTGATATACTTCAGGTAGATTCATTGTGTACAGTGCTCTCTTGGGTCTTCTTCAGTCACTGCAGTAACTTGACTACAGATTCTGCTACTGATGATACATTCTACCAGCTCAGTTAAATTTTGCATCTTTCCAGACATTTGTATGAAAATTTGTTCTCTTGAGCCCAACAAATACTACATTTGTCTCAAAAAATTTCCCAATGTCATATAGTAACCCCTGTGAGATAAGAGCTCAAACCAAATTTGTATGTGTTTGCTTCACAAGGCATTTCTTGAGTATTTTCTCGACTGAATTTTCTTCAATTAACACTATTGTATCAGTCCCCACCATGCCATGTTTGCATGGCACTCAGTTAAGCAATGTGATATGTTCCCAGTGTGTGGCATGATCTACACACTGTGTGGTTGTGACATCATCTTAATTTTAGAATTAATAAAATAAACACATTTATTAAGTATGTATGCAAGTTAAATATAATGATTAACAAATATGTTATCCATGACTTAAAAATAGATCAAGCTATGTATCTAGTAAGAAGTCTATGTATCTCCAGTAAGAGTAAGAAGTCTATGTATCTTCAGTAAGGGTAAGTTGTATACACCCTCTCAATTCTGTATCTTTTTACACCACTGCTAACATCACCTTTGGATAAGAATTCTGCATCTTCAGCCATGAGTTGTGAAGAGTGAGATTACTCTAACATAACTATCACAGAATGGCAAGTTTTAAGTCATACATTTTATCTATATTTTAATATTTATTTTTATAATCTAAAAAAATTATTTCTTTTATTTTTTGAAATTTTTAAAAATTTCTTTTATTTTGGCACATCATTTCCTACTTCCCCGTAAACCCTCCTTATATTTCTCATTCTTTTTTAAAATTTAATTTAAATGTTTACTTATTCACTTTACATCCTACACACTTCCCACCTCTCAGTCACCCTCTCCAACACTCCTTCTCCATACCCCTCACCCCTTCACTTCTGAGTTGGGGGAACCCTAGATATCTCCCAAACCCAAACCGGGCACTTCAAGTTTTTGTAGGGTTATGCACTTTCTCTCCCACTGAGCCCATACAAGGCAGCCAAGCTAGTAGAACATAAACCACACACAGGCAAAAATTTTTGAGATAGCACCTGCTCTAGTTGTTTTGGACCCACATGAATGTCAAGCTGCATAACTGTCCCATAATGAGCTGGGAGGTCTACGCTCAGCCTGCATATGTTCTTTGATTGGTGGTTTTATTCGTTTTTAAACTCATGGCCTCTTTTTAACCAGTTGTGTATGTTGGGGGGTGGGGAATCTGTGTGTGTAATAAAGAAGTTTTTAGTTGAATTTAATTCACAATGCTTCTAACACTTTTCCCAATAATGGGTTTCTCAGTTAAAATGCTATTCTTTTTGTTCATTATTCTCCCTTAGTTTTTATGGTTTGTCTTTTTTAAAATCAACATTGACTTTAAGGTGATGATTATAGGGTAGAGAAGATTTAACATGAAAATCTGCGAAAGTTCTGTAGCTACATGAATTATGGCACCTTTAAAGGAACTATGTTTTATTAGCAGGTTTAAATATAGTCACGATTTCCATTGTGCTCCTCTTGGAAGTCTATGGTTTAAATTCTGCCTTGTAATTAGCTCAGGTATTGTTTTCATTGTCTAATTCTTTCTCATGGAAGATGGCCAGCCATGCTCCTCTCATGAGATTAAATGAAAATCAGGTTTTTTTTTTTTCGCTTTTGGTTTTTCGGTTGTTTGGTTGTTTGGTTAGTTTGTTGTTGTTGTTGTTGTTGTTTTGTTTACTTAAGTGGAATAAGACATATATGTCTAAATGTCTGAGTCTTAGTATTATTTCAAGGATTTTATGCACATAACCCGCTGTGCAAATGTTTGTGCTCTCCTTAATCTCCCAATTTCCCATTCATAACAACATTGCAGGTTTGGGCAGAGGTGTTGGCATGCCCGGATCAAAGAGGACTACCATATCTGGGCATATATACCATATTCAATAACAGTTAATTTCTGGCTGTCAATTGTTTTCTTCTATATAACTGTTGTACTTGTTTCAGAAGCTCATTTTATTCTGAGTGTCAAACAGAATTTTAAGGATAAATATTGAAACCTTTATTTCTGCCAGAGCACTAACCAAAAACACAGACACTGGGAAATATGTGCCCATCTCAATATGCTCTAAACCTTAGCATTTCAGACTCAGAGACGTTAGTTCTAGTTAATATCCTCATGATGTTATCTGGTAGGGAGAAGACCCACCTTTCATTTCTGACTAAGGCAATTTTGGTCCCAAGTATTTTTCATGACCCTCTGTGTGATTAAAAATCTATAACAGGGGTACAAAAAGTATCAGATGTCTGTGAGGGTTATAATCATGTGTCTCTGATAATATCTGAAAAATAAGCCATTTGCACTAGATATTATTATTTATCTCATGGTACAAAATATTTGCAGTGGGAATGAGAAGCTGGGAGGGTAAAAGTAGAAGAAAATTCTTGACCAGGAATTCCACCTGGCTGTATCAACATGAGTTCCTCAGTCCATTACTGCAGGACACTATACACTACTGTTTGGTGATGTTGCACATAAACACATTTTTATTCACATACAATTGAACTCCCAACCTACACTTAAATGATCTGCTATGAGAACATCATCATAAGATGCAAGTGTTAAGAGAGATGGGCTTTAACACTCTTGACGCCAAGTGCATTAGGAGAAGAGGTGCTTCTATAATTAGCACTAGCACATTAGCAATGTGCTTCATCACAAAGTGTGTCTTGACTTTACACATAAGTTCAAGTTGCCTCTTCCCAGGGATCCTCAGTCAAACTTGCTTGCCACAACTATTTTTGGTTTTTTATTGTCAAGCACTTTCTGATCTCCAAACGTTCCCAAACTTTCAGATGTCTTGTCCTGCCTCCGATTCCACCAGATTTTATTCTCATTTCCAGAAACTTCACAATAGATCTTAGACAAGACAGCCAGTGAACTGTATCTCTAAGAGTAACGAGATGTTTGGAATTACTTCAGCAAACACAGGGATGGAAAGTAGGTATAAGCGGAAACACAAGCTACCAAGAACCAGTATTTATTGAAACTGGCTGAATACTACATAAGTTTTGAAGTTCCATTGTCTCCTTCATCATCTACATGTGTATACAGACATAAGTTTAAAGGCATTATTAGAGTTGATGCAAAGTTCTGTCAGAGTGTTTATGTGACTATTCATAAGAACCAGAACATGACAACTAATATCCACCTCATGGATTTTATTTTATTTTTTATGTCAGCTATAACCCTTCAGAAACAGTAAAATAAGGTAAAATAATAACTTTAGGATCTAGTCTGGCTTGGTTAAATTTCAGTTTAATAGCTCACTAAATGTTGAGATATATATGAATGATTTTATTTATTATCTTGTTTTCTTCATATTAAAAAGAAAATAACACCAAGGTGAATGATCACTGCTTCCCTAAAGAGGATTGGAAGATGCAAACACAGTCTCCTACTACAAAACTTCACACAGTTTAGTATCACTACATGGCATCTCTCAGAAGAGAGTTCGTGACAGCTGATAAATCGTCCCACTGAAATTGAGTACCTAGGGATTTTCCCTTGTGTTTTATTAATAAGGATACAAATACTAATGTGATCTTCTCTTCTCTTTTTACTTCTCCCTTGGTATTTAGTAATGAAACTTTGTTTCTAGGAAAGATAAGAAGGTGTGAATGACTACTGCATTTCAGAATTATTTTAAAGTGCTTGGGTAGCATTCCAAAAAGCAGATGGTATGGGAGCTGGATTCTATGGGTGTTTTTATTCTATGTCAGAAATTATGCTTCAGATACAAGCAAGGACTTCTCATGTGTGATACTAAACGTTTATGTCTCAACTCTTCTGCTCTGGGTCTTTCTCTACTGTTACTCATTATAGAGCTATCTGGCCATGCACATGCTCCTTCTGTCTCTTACCAGCATGATAAAGTTCAACAGAAGGCACTGCTTTTATAAAACATTTGTAACCTTCTATGCTCCCTACAGTGCTTTGCTTTGTGAGAAAGGAGGGAGAATGATGTTGACCAAAGCATGGTGGCTTCTTACGCAGTGTGTCACAAGGTACCTCATGTCTTCGAATCTTTCAAAGAATCAAAATAAGAATTGATTCAGATGGTGCCATGGTAATCCCTTCATCAGGACTTAATGTTTTGAAAAGGATGAAGGTGGTAGACCATTCAGCTCTACTGTATAATTTTACTTCCTTTTATCTGAAGATCCTATCATAGAAATCAACTTGCTGTTCATAATCAAATATTTTAATTACCTGTGGGCATATTTTAGCAGTTAAAGGTACCTGTCACCAATCTTCACAACTTCAATTCGATACAATTTGTTGCAAGGTGAGAACTATGTCCATCTGACCTCTGACCTCCAACATCTCTCTCTCTGTCTCTGTCTCTGTCTCTCTCTCTCTCTCTCTCTCTCTCTCTCTCACTCTCTCTCTCTCTCTCTCATACACACACAGGTACACACACACATACACACACAAATTCATAACAGACCAATTAAAATTTAATGTTATTCACTGTATCATATGGCTACCTGATAAAGACTGGTTATTAGTTTTCATTATGTATTTTTATATATTTTATACAAATTTAGGAAATATCTCAAGGTAAGTATAATTCAAGATAATTTAATGTCATGGTGGAATGTGAAGAGAGCAAGCATATAGCTGTTGACATTTGCAATTCCACTTTTTAATGGTGACATTACATTTACGTCTGTGAGCTAAATCTTTCTAATCTTCTCATGCTCATTATTGGTAAACAATGATTTCTAAAGTTTAGATGTCTCCCAATGTTAAACTTTTTCTTATTAATACTGCTAACTTTCTTGCTAGTTGGAGCTTATGAAATATTTTCAGTTTAAATTGATTTTAATGCATGTGATGTACTGGCCTGAATATTGAAAAAGCTGAATGGAATAAAATTGAAGACTGACAAACAGGAGTGAGACAGTGGGTGATTATTCTGCATTTAGAATCTTTATTAAATTTCTAAATCAGTTGTAATTATCTTCCCCTTTACCCCCCCCCTTTTTTTTCAGAAAGCAGATAGCAGTGAGGAGGAAGTAATGGCCATAGAAAAGAGACACAATACCTGATGGATCTGAAGCATACCCAATGGAAAGGCAGAAGATTGCACACTTCATAAATATTTTACCAGTATAACAAGAAAAATTCGGCAACCATTAAATGAGTTTGCCTGCCTTCACAGTAATTTAAAGACCAGTTATTGCTTCATAAGGGAGAAGTGAGGTATTTGGGCCAACAGTGTTTCTTTCAACCCATTTCAATTGAGATGACATGAAGCAGATCTACCACTTTCTAATTCTCTGTGTAGTTTTGCCAAAAGGAGGCAGCTGTGCTGTAGATATCAAATCGGGATTTTAGATATTGGTCCTGCACTTTGGAAGCTGAGAACAGTGGAAAGAGCCTGGCCTTTGGATTTAGATCAACCAGCTGTGTGATCATGAGCAGATCGCTGGACTCTCCTCAATCCAGAGTTTCTGAATGCTGAGCAAGAATCTGTAGGCAGAAAATCTGGAACAAGTCTAGGAAGCAGGCAGGTATGCAGGGAAAAGCCTCACATTTGGAACCAGAGCAAGTTAAGGAAACTTCTGTTTTGTGTCTCTCACACAGCCCCATCATTAGTTCTACCACATAATGTTGATCTTGAAAAAAATGAAAGTTTCTAAAGCCATGTGTGTTTTATCTGTAAAGTGAATACAAAGATAGCTCCTTAATCAGGTTGCAAAAGGAAATGGGGAGACAATTAAAACCATATAAAAAAGTGACTGACACAATGTGTTATTTATGTACGTGCATTTAACACATTAAAGGAAAAAATAATAATTTTTCTATTAAACTTTCTTCCTTTTCTGTTGTGAGGAACTGTCCCAAAAACGTAGCTGTGCACACACACACACACAACCACACACACACAAAACACACACATACACACATGCATGTACACACAACTGGACATACATAAAAGTTCATTACCTTATAGTTCTCTGACTTGGAAAACTGAAAAAGTCTTACCACAGTAAGTCAAAACCTGAGCCCAGTTGATGTGGGCTCAGGGGAGCTGACCTGTTTTTTGTTTTTTTGTTTTTGTTTTTTTGTCCTTTTAGAAGTCAAGTGTTTACTGCTCCTTACTTGTAGCCTCATTTGCCATATCTTCCAAGTGTTTAGCATCTGCTTCAGTCTTTTCACACTGTCTTCTCTATGAATATGCTGCTTCCTGTTTTGATCTTTAGAACCTTGTCATTGAATTTTCCTCACTGGACAATCAAGGAAAACTTTGTCATCTCACATCCATCTAATCAGCTTCTATAATTTCATTTATAATCTTCATTCTTCTTTTTTCATATATACTGATACACTCTAATGTTTTGAGATAAACATTTGGGCAACATGATAGAGCTATCATTCTATGAGACCTATAATGAAAAAGGATTAGAAGAATGACTTCTTATTGTAGAGAAAGGGCTTCTGAATTTCTCTGTGCAAAAGCATTTTATAAGACATGAGATGAAAAACACTATTAGCCAATAGGAGATGCCATATGAGGAAAGCCTAGGACAATTATTGTAGAAGGCTGTAGAAAGGGCAGAGTTCTGATAAAACTCGAAATATAGTATTTACAGCCATTGAAAATATATTGTTGACAGATGGAGAATGGCTTTTTGATACAGGGTAGCAGTGTTTTATTCAGAGAAATCTGATAGTAATACATGAGCAAACATAAAGGCAAATGTGCATCCTGGCATCAATTGGATATGGACATACTTGGAACAGGTTGACATATTTGGAATCTATTACAGTGGATCCAGTAGAATAGGAACAGAAGGCAGGAACGGGAAAAGTACATGTCTGTAGTGATGGAATTGGTATTGTGTCTGAATAATATGACTCAAGACACAGAACGGAGGAAGAAATCTAGACACAAGTGATAATTTTCATTTGTATCATCACACACAATATGGAAATAAAGGTGGAGGGATTCATTTTGAAAAAAGGAAGTGAAAATGTTTTTAAAAACTACATGGTTTATTAGTGATATCTGTGTGTTTTAACACTTTATTTTTTATTTTCAAAATACATCAAGTGTTGTAAAGATAATCTCAAAGCATAGCTTTCCTTGATATTGTTTTCATCTTTAAAAATATGAGTTTACTCATGATGAAATAATTGAGGTTATATCTTTAAGATTTTCCTGTGTTCTTTCAACCAACTATCTTCTTTCTAAGATTAAGAACTTTCTACAATCCCTGTTGGCCAACTTTGAACTTACAATCCTCCTGCCTGCCAATGCCTCTCAAATGCTGGAATTGCTGGTGTGTGTCACCATTACTAGATCTGCCATATTTGTGTCTGTAACTACTCATCCCAATAATCCATTGTTTTAGTTGGGGTTTGTATTCCTGCACAAATATCATGACAAAGAAGCAAGTTGAGAAGGAAAGGATTTATTCAGCTTACACTTCCACATTGCTGTTCATCACCAAAGGAAGTCAGGACTGAAACTCAAGCAGGTCAGGAAGCAGGAGCTGATGCAGTGGCTATAGAGGGATGTTACTTACTAGCTTGCTTTCCCTGGCTTGCTAAGCTTGCTTTCTTATAGAACCCAAGACTACCATGCCAGGGGTGGTACCACCCACAAGGGGTCCTTCTCCTTGATCACTAATTGAGAAAATGTCTTACAGCTGGATCTCATGGAGGCATTATCTCAACTGAAGTTCCTTTCTCTGTGATAACTCCAGCTTGTGTCAAATTGACACAAAACCATCCAGTACACACACACACCCGAAATAGTATGTAGAATTTGACAAAACAAAACAAAACTAACAAGCAAACATAAAACACCATTGTTCTGGAAGATCTGATACAATAATGTAACAGTATAACTTTGAAGCCTCTCTTCAGTCATCTTATTCAAGATATTCTGAAGAATTGCTTACCAGAATGAAGTACATCTTTTTTCATGTCATTCAAAAGTTAGACACTCATATCGGACTATCCAGAACTCTAAGTAAATTCACCTAATGGGACTTTTATACCTTTATAATTAGATGTAACATCCCATCTAATATATAGAAGCCCATCTTAACAACTGAGTAAAAAAGTCCCTTTCAGTGAAAAAATAAAAAGTCAATTCTTGGCAAAGAAAAGAATAAAGTTAGATTTTTGACATCTCAGCTCCTGTATTTCTCTGTCATTCTAGGACACAGGATAAACTCAGAAAATAATAAGTCAACTGAATTATCTAGGACACAAGGATAGACTCAGAAAATAAGAAGTCAATTGAATTATTATATCATTGTATTACTGGCAGCAAGTACCCCATGGGTACTTGGAATGAGTTGTCTGTTCATTTTGTTGAATAAACCATCTAGAAAAAAATCATCTGATTTTCATTTATAACAACGAATAAGGCAGGCAGAAAAGAGTGCTGACAATGAATCCATGGTGAAATGTAACCTATTTGTGTTGGAAGCCAACTTTTAATCTGAATAATCTAACCTAGAAAGAATAAGTAATTCTTATCTTTTTTATGAAAAAGTATGAACTTTGAACAGTCTGAAAAAAATACTTGAAAACAATCTTTCCCATTTTCATATGTTTTAACATTGTGTCTTGGTTTCAGTTTTATTGCTGTGACCAGACCAGATAACCAAAGCAACTCTTATAAGGACTACATTTATTTGGGGCTGGCTTACAGGTTCAGAGGTTCAGTTCATTATCATCAAGGTGGGAGCATGGCAGCATCCAGACAGGCATGGTACAAGCAGAGCTGAGAGTTCTACATCTGAATGCTGCTAGCAGAATACTGGCTCTAGGCAGCTAGGATGAGAGTCTTAAAGCCCACAACCACAGTGACACACACCCTCCAACAAGGTCACACCTACTCCAGCAGGGCTATATCTTTCTAATAGTGAAACTCTCTGGTCTGGGCATATACAAACCATAAGACATTTGTTTATGCTTGTGATATAGTCCCATATATCTATATACAAAAAAGAGGAAAGAAAAAACAATGGAGTGTTTTGCTCAAATAACATTTCAGCCGCACACGGAACAGAAGCATGACACCTGACCGATAGTCTAATCCTTCTGGAGAGCTGTATGCAGCTTTATAATTGAAGTACATGGAGCAACTAAATAAGTTCTATTAAAGATTTTTAACTTGGTAGGCCATGGAAACCCTTTACCTCTTTGGCATTACTTTAAAAGTCTCACTTAGTTTCAGATTTAATAAATGCCTTTGGAAAAATCAAAGACCTGAAACTGAGAAGTTGGGAAATCGCCTAGTGCACTCTACTGTAAGCGTTTGGGGAACAGCTAATGAGCTAATTTCTATTCATTTTAAATGCATGTGTACATAATTAAGTGACAAATGAATTCTTATAAAAAATTTTTCTGGTTTATATCTTGATTTATCTTGTATTTAGCACTTTCTTTTAATTGATCATTTAATATTTAATAACAATACACAGTAATGCAGAGATATAATGAAGTCACAACTCTAAGTTATCAAAAGAATGCTTATCTCTTGGTTTAGAAGTGCTTTAAAATATTATATTTATAATAAACTTGAGAAAGATAACAATTGCATGGTGCCACATTATCTGAAAATAATTGAAGGTATATGAAAATAAATTATTTTATTTATTGTCCAAACAAATTATGACATTAATTATTAAAGCTAGTTAATTTTTGAATATTAACAACAAATAAATATTAAGATTTAGTTATCATCAGCCTTCATCAGTTTGAAAGTTTTAAAGTCTTTGAAAATTAAGAATTATAGATATTCAATTTCTATTGACTATAAATAAGCCGATCTGGGGCTGGGGGAGATGGGTTAGTAGTTATGAACACATAATTCTCTTGTAGACAACCAAAGTTCAGTTTTCAATATACACATTATGTATCTCACAAATATCTGCAACCCTGTTTTGAGCAATCTGGTATCTAGGTTCCTCAGACACTTTCACACATGATAAATGTACACAGTGACCCATGGTGTGAAGGATCTGTCTCAAAAATAAAATTGGAAAATAATAGAAAAATATACTCGATTGTGTCTCCTGATCTCCTCATATGCATACCCACATGCATATGTTCACAAACAAACACAAACATGTACACACACACATGCACACATATACATGCATGCACACACAGAGAAATATGCATTATAAAACTTAAAGTTAATTGTAGACTTAAAGCTTTCAAAACCTACTTAAAAAGAGTTCTTCAACACTTCAACCTTCCTTCTAGTCCACCAAAGGTAGGGGACATGAAAGGTTAATAGGAGACAGGGAATGTGGACCTGTTTATAAGTAGTTTCATGGGATGGTTGCAAACATGACTCAGGGCTCAGTAGTGGCAATCCAGTTCAGTTGGCAAACAACAAACCGTAAATGGGCTCAGTCCAGAAGAAACTTCCAGGCTTTGCTGAATTGGCACAAGTTCCCAGAAGTGGCAAGATACAGCTGGAATACTATGAGAAGTTCTTTTGTACTTTTCTTTCTGGGAAATCACAACAAGCAAATATCAACAAAGACCTTCAAAGCTTTGCAAATGTATCATTCACTGTCTGTTGGGTTCTACTTATACTCTTTCCAAACATCAGGTATCCCCTCAAGTGTCTGCTTCAGCAAAATATCCTCTCAAATACCTCTCTCATCAAAATACCCTCTCATATGTCTGACTCAGTGAAATATTCTTCAGAAGACAATTTCCATAAAAACATCACATGACAGAACTGATTCTCCAAAGAAACCAGAAATTTCCACTTCAGTCAATCATCTATCATTATGAAATATACAGATGCAATCATCAGAGTGAAATTGTACATCAAATTGCCTATAATGAGTGAAAAGTCCTTTTTCTCATAATTAAAAATGAACAAAGGAAAACCAATAAGTCAAATTTTCATGATTGTTCATATACAGGTATAATTAAATATTCTGCTAAATTCCTCCACACCTATTCAACATGTCGCTGTCTTAAATTCAATATTTTTTTTAAATATCTAGTAAGTATATTATGTACTGCCCATTTGCATGGGGATGGGGTCAATTACTGCAGTACTTTCACCTTTTGCACATCTTCAAATAAAACTAATTCTTTCTTCCCCAGAAATTATCAACTTTCAATACTCCTTAGGAATAGATTTGGTACGAAGATTAGCTATGCCAGAGTTGTCGCTGTCCTGATTCCATGCAGGTCTTGTGCAGGTAATCCTGGCTGCTGTAAATTTATGAGTGTGATAGCACAGCCATGTCATGTCTGAAAGACAGCATTTTATAGCACTATTTCTCTCTTACATGTTCTTTCTGCCTCTGCTTCAGTGATATTCCCTGTGCTTGGGTAGGGGACAGTTCATAAAGATGTCTCTTTTAGAGATAAGCACTTGTTTGCTTGTTCTGAGCACTTTGATCAGTTGCATATCTCTCCCTTGACTGCTTTCCACTGAATAAAGAAACTTCTCTGACCACAGTGAAGAGTAGCTCAGATATCTGAATATAAATAGAAATATTTAGAAAGCACTTTGATAATATAACCATTTAGCCGGGCAACAATAGCAGGTTCTACTCTATGACCTATGGCCTACACAACTCTGGGTACTTGACCATGATTATCATCCAGAGAATGAAGTTCTCTCATGTGGAACACATAATAGCCATGTCACTATTGTACCAGTTAGAACGTATTACCTGGCAGGTTGTGATCATCACATACAAACTCCAGCTATGGATGTCACCAATGATGTGTTGTCTCCTATAGTAGCCTGTATAACACCTTGTAGCATTAGGGACAATTGTCAGGAGGAAGGAAGTTTCCTTATCTGATTGAGACTGTGTTCTCTGTGTCAAGCAGTTAAAGTGTGTGGTGTCTTCAGGAAAAAGATCCTTACCATGTAGTTATGGTGGACATCAATGACAATGGCAAGAAACAACATGATTTTGGGGACCTCTGGGATATTCCTGATGCCCCCACACTAACATTGCAGTTTTCATAGATTAATTTACATTGTTGGGGGAAACATTGTCCACCATGCAGTCTAATTCTGGTAGAACTCGCTTTAAATTTTTATTTTGAAATTAGGTTACTTGACAAGTGGTTTTCTATAATATTTTCTCATACTACTTTAATTTTGGTTAACCCACTTAGTACCTCTTCCATTATCAAAGCCACAATTTAATACTTTAACCTTCAGTACTCATCTGCTTTTCAACTCTCCATGTCTTCTGCTGCCCTTTTACTAATTTGTAAAGTTGAGTTATGAACTAGTAGTCTTCCAAATGGGTTTTCATATCTACATTTTTAGGGATAACACTTAAAATCATTTCTAGGTTTCTCTGATACTCCTAGGCCAAGACATCCTTAAACTTTTCAAACACACAGTATCCTGCCCCTCTACTGTCATTTTACATATAATCTACAGCTCCTCCATTATTGTTGCCCCATCCAAGAAAGATTCCATTCTAGATTCATCTCTTCTACTTCTGTTCTAAATTAAACAGACCAAAGAAAAAGAGAAAGAAAGAACAAAAGGAAGAAATGAAGGGAGGAAGAAAGAAAGAAATTGGAAAGAATGAAAGGAGAAAGACAAACGAGAAACTACATATTGTATATCAGAATAAGTGGCCTTTGTATTTCCATACCTGTCACTACACTCAATACATTCCTTCCTGATCTAATTACCTGAAAATTTCATCATTTTATTATTTACAGTTTAATAATATTCCATTATATATTATTGCTTCCTTCTTTTAATTCATCGGTTTTGGATATATGGGTTCATTCAATCTTCTAGCTCTTTGGAGTATAACATCAATATCTATGGATGTGCAGGTATCTCTCTAGTAGGCTATAAACTTTGAGTATTTTATAGGTTGGTTTTGTGTATAAATTTGACACAGAACAGAGTCATGAGAGACAAAGGAGCCTCAGTTGAGAAATAACATCCATGAGTTCCATCTGTAAAACATTTTCTCAATTAGTGATTAACAGGAGAGGGCTCAGCCCACTGTGGATGCTGTCATCAGTGGGCTGGTGATCCTGGGTTCGATAAGAAAGCAGGCTGAGAAAGCCATGAGGAAGCAAGCCAGTAAGCAGCATCCTTCCATGGTTGTACATCAGTTTCTGCCTCCAGGTTCCAGCCCTACTTGAGTCCCCCTCCTGACTTTTTCCAGTGATTGACTAATATGGAATTGTAACCCAAATAAGCCCTTTCCTCTCCAACTTGATTGTTGATTATGTTTTTTGTCTCAGCAATCATCAAAATCCTAAGACAGGCATATTTCATGTATCTTAGGGTTTCCATTGCTGTAAAGAGACAACATGACCAAGGCAATTCATATAAAATAGAAAAACACATTCAACTAGGGCTAGAATACAGTTTCAGACGTTCACTCATGTATCATCATGACAGAAAGCATGGCAATGTGTGGGTAGAAATGGTGCTGGAGGAGCTAAAGGCAACCAGAAGAGAGCAGCCAGGACAATGGTCTCTTCTACATTGGGTGGAGCCTGAGCTTAGGAGGAGACCTCTGAAAGTTGTTAAAGAAATCTTTAATAAGTTGAGGCTACATCAATTTCAAAGATCTTCCCTGTAAAAGTAATTTTTAGTTGGGTGAAGTAATTACTGTCTCCTGAAGTAATTGTGTTCTGCTAACATAGGCCTAGTCCCGGAAGCTTCTAGTCTCTCTACAATCTAATCTAGGCCTAGAATGTTTTCAGCCTCTGAGACTTCCAGCTGAATATATTTATCCTTTGTAGTGCTTTCTGAGCTCTGGCTGGCTGGTAAACTCACCTCTTCTGGCTCAAATTACTCTCCAACTGACCTATACTATCTGCCTTCTCTCTCAGCCTCTGAATTGCTCCTGTTGGCCTCAAACTAATTCTAGCAGTCTTTTCCAATCTTCTGGTTCCTTCTCCTCATCTTGTTCATTCTTTCTTTACCTGTGTCTAGCGTGTCCTCTCTTCAGTCTGTCTGAGTAAAACTGTCTTCTTCTGTATCTCTGTGCTGCTCTACACTCCTTTCCAACTCTACAATACTGTTCTCTATGAATTCTACTGTATTCCTATACTAAACTCTCTTCTTCCTGTACAGAATGACTTTCCCTTAAGTAGTTTCCTCTCTCCTCTCTCTTCTTGTGAGTGTTGGCATATCCTATTTTGTCAAATCTTTTTCTGATTTGTCACTTTTTCTGATATTCAATTAGATATCATTTTCAATCATGGTGCACTCTTCTACAAACTAAATTTAGCTTCATTGTTTGGGATTAAAGGTGAGTACTAAGGGTGTATCTGTATGCCAGCCATAGGGATTAAAGGTGTGTCCTAAGGGCTGAGCCACACCCTAGAGTCAAATAGTAGAAGCAGATTCAAATATCCTGTTAACACTTCCCTTTGACAGAGAAAGGAGTGGACTCAAGGCTTTAGATCAAAAGATAAGGATCCAAATCTTCAAAGGAGATTTTTACAGAAAGAATTGAACTGAAGAAATCAAAATGAACAAAGTCTGGTGAGGAATCAGAACAGAGTGTGAAGTCAGGACTGGGTCACCCATAAGGGTGCAGAAGCTTTTACGTCCCCCCCTTTTTACTAATTCATTTTATGTTTCTGTATGTTCCCATTTCTCTGAGAAAACCAGCTGAAAGAGAGGAAATGTCTCAGTCTGAAGGTCTTTAATTTCTCTGCAGACAAGGGCTTCTCATTTGAGTAATTTGTGTAGATCTTAGTTTTTACGAATTAAAATCTGTAAATTAAAAGACACCCCATTGTTGTCAAAAACCTCAGTAAAAATTGTCAAATTTAATAATTAAATGATTAATTCAATAAATCTGATGCTATATTCAGTAATAAATCATGAAAGATCAATTCTATTAATATTGCAGTTATCTTGAGAAGGCAAGTAAAACACTTTAAGTGATGCAATGTGGCAGGACTTTTCCTGCCCATTGTATTTGCAGTGGAGCTAAGTCCTTGGAGAGAGAAGAGGTAAGCAGAACTAGGAATTGGCAGGAGGAAGGAGGGAGGAAGAAGAAAAGAAGAGAGGCAAGATGGCAGGAGATGTTATCCTTGTGTCTCTAGCAGTTACTCATATCAAAGTTAGATAATTTGGTGGTTAACAATTCTAATTGTGTGGCTTCTTGTGTATTGAGTATTTACTGATATATATCTATTTGGTTATTCTTTAAGCATTAAGACTCTTATTTCTACCGGGTACTGGATTGTTATATCTACCGCATAGGGGTTGTGGATATTCCCTGGGCTTTGGAAGCTGGACGCCACAGAACTGACCAGCGGAGGCAACAGCCATACCAATGTATCATGGGTCCTAGGCTGGCACTATGGCCATCCAGTGCTGCCTTTAGTGGGGAACTTAGAATGGGAACATGGCGGCCAGCCAGGAGCTAGCTGGACGTGCCACCTTTTCTAGCACCTCCCGCTACAATGCAGCATGCTGTCTGCTCCATAGCTCCTAATATATCTTAGAAATTGTGTACCTGGTTCAACTTCCATGCCTTCAGGTAGAACCCTCATAAGACCTGTCTAATTGTAAGAAGCTGAGAAACATACATGAAATTCTAGACTGCCAAGTTTGGAGTTTGTATACAGACTTACTAGAAAAAAAAAAAGAAGTTTTACATTGAGAACGAGTTATCTGTCCCTAGTCCACAAACTAAAATTTGCATATAAGTACAGCATTCAATTTAAAAATTGACCACAACTAACAAACTTGAAGGAATAGCAATGTTTCACAGGTAGTACTATGTCTGATGATGGCTTCTATTTTTACTAGCTGCTTTTAGAGGCATTTATTAGATATATCACTGCTAAATATAAACTGTGTTTAACTGAACATAAAAGGCAGTTGTGAAAGAAACAATGATCTGTGAGGGAGACTGAACATATTGTGAAAGGCAAAGGCTGAACTGTGAAGGAAAAGGATTTTGTTCTGCAGAGGTTTTGAGAATAGGAGCTTCATGTTCATATCCTTAAGAGTGGACAGCATTTCCAGTAAAAACAGATACTGGCAACATGCAAAACCTAAGTACAGTAAAAAGGAGATGAATAAACTTCCTTCTTTTTCTATATTAAAGCATTAGAGAAGGGTAATCACAGGAATTCATCAAGAGACAATTGAATCAGCACTCAGCTATTACCTTTTCTATCTGGAATACATGGTCTGTTTGTGTTCTGTTTCCTTATATTCTGAGAGTGACAAAATTCAGACCAGGCTATATTCATACTGTGAAGAGACCCATATAAAATTGTCTCTAGCATCAAGGGTGATCCACATTCCATTCATAATTTATTCTTATACAATAAAATGCAAATGCATCAGCAAATGTATTGAAGATGAACATTTTATTCTAAAAGGCAGTGATTTATTGTCCTAAATGGTATGATGCATAAGCAGCTAGAAATGAACAAATGGGACTCTGGTGAGGAATGTATCAAAATTTCAAAAAGCATTATTACACACATAGGGAAACGCATTATTCCATTAGTAGCTTTAACATAATTTCAACGACATCAGTAAAATTTGCTTTTAAATGAGTCTAGGAATACTAAAACAAGGCTTAATATACAAAAATCTATGAGTAAAATATCATTTCTACTAATTTGAAAAGTTTCGTTTCCACAAATATTGAAGTTCTTTTATTTCTTTTATTTTACCTAAGTTTATTAGAAGAACAAAGAAGAAGGGTAAGATGTTTGTAACTTTTCATTGTTTCCCTCTGTTTCCTAGAAATTATGTCACAAAATACATTACACAGAGTTGAAAAAACAGCAGTTAAATAGATTCAGAAGGCCACACAGCTGTTTAATGAGAAAAATATCAGATAAACATTTATAATCAGTTAGTTTAGGGATACTGGGACAGCAAATATCAATGCTTTCATATAACCTTGTGTACATATGTTCTTAAAATCTTTTGATGAAAATTATTGTGCAAAGATTTACTGTTTATATTTAAAGCCAATAAATTTGTTTAACACCTGAATGGATATGTATCCTGAATTTTGGAGACATTAGTCCATCAACCAAATGATATATACTATAAATGAACAGGAGGGGGCTCACAACAGGAAATAACTGAATGATAATAATTGCTGTGTCTATAGAATAAATGAGTACATATATAGATATCTTAAAAGCAAATATATGATGGTGTCAATTATTACCACATTGCATTTGTTAATAATCTCCAGAAGGAGAGAAAATGTGATATTGTGGGAGCAATTCTGAGTTTATGCTAAAAGATAGTGCCTACACTGGCTTCTTGTCTCTCATTAATTTATATATTGGCTGGGCATTGGGTGAAAGCTTGCTTGTCACATGTGGTGAAACTGCTCCATTAGGTAACAATGATCACTTTACTTTATTTAAGGTACTTACAGAATTGGAAAGGACAATGAAAGTGACATCACATCTACCACATTTCAATATTATTGTGAAAAGGGATAAACTGAACCATTAGTGGATATTTTGCTGTCAATCAAACTAGCTAAAATTATATATATAGTAAGATGCCTAGTACAAATAAGGAAATGTTTATAATGTTTAACTTGATTTAAAGGCTAGATGACATGCTGGTTTCCTTTGTTTTCTTTCTTTTTGTTAGTTCACACTGGAATTTTTTTTTTGTTTCATTGTTTCAGACACAATCTCATAACAGGCCATCTGAGCTGGGACTCAGTGTGCAGTCTAGCTCTTAGTTCTATGCCATTGCCTACTATGTACTGTGATTATAAGAATGCACAACTAATTCTGGCTACAAGTTTGTATATGGTCTTCTTACTAAACAGTCTCTAGGTGCAGAGGATTGAGGGAGCACTTAACTACATATATGATTTTGGAAACCCAGCTGGTGTCTAAAAGGAAGAGATATGTAATGAACAATCTTTCATCTGAATACTTACTGCCATGATCAGCAAAAATGCACATATATCAGCAAAAAATAAAAAAAAAAAGCATTCTGATCCCTAGAAAAAATATAAAATAATTTATACAGGAGAAAATATTAAGCATTCTGGTTAAACTAAATGTATTCCTGAATACACTTTTTGGAAAAGTCTTTTAAAATTTTGATTGTAACTTTGTCTTAAAAACACACACACACACAAAATGAGTTTAACTCCTACTTTATTTAATAGTGGTTGATGTTCATAGTGTTGGAAAAACTCTATATTTGCTCAAGAAAACTGAACAGAGTTAAAGATCTACAATTAACAAGCTAATTAAAAATTACTTTAAAACTGTTTATGGATAAAAGCAGAATGACTACGTCTTATTTTGAATATCAGTGCCAAGAGACTGCAAAGTTATGAGACAGCTGGCTATTTTCCTTTACCCACCTTGTCATGCAATTAATTGGATGAGTATATAAATGGAAAATGTGGTATGGAGACAGGCCTATCTGAGCAGATGGTACTCAATTTCACAGCTCTAAGAATGTACATCGTTAATTTATTTTATTTAGTTTTACATTCCTCTTACAAGCTGTGTGTGAAAATGATATGAACAATAGCACTGGAAAAAGACCTGCCCGGATATGCGCAACCAACTCACCTGACTTTTTTCATTCAATAAATGTTTCTGCACATTCAAATAGTCTGGTGCTCTCCAAGGTGCTAGAATTCACACCATGACTAAAACAAACTGGTTCCTCTCTTTATAGATTTGAGAGTAATGTTGGAAGAAAGAATTAAAATATAATATGATGTAACCTTTCTGTGTGTCTCTATCTTTCTCTTTCTCTCTCTGTCGGTCTCCCCTCCCCACTCTCGTGTGTGTGTGTGTGTGTGTGTGTGTGTGTGTGTGTGTGTGCAAATGAAAAAAGAGTAAGAATAGAGACAGAATACTGGAGTTCACTACTTTTTACCAACCTTTAATGAAGCCAAAGATGTACCTGAAAGAACCATTCTACATAGAAGAAATGTCCAAATTCTTTACTCAGTTTCAAGGTTCTTGACACACAATATGAGAAATCCAGTCAGTAAAAAGTAGGCTAATGGGGAAAGGAATATGAAAATTGGGAAGGAGTCACCCTTTGTGTTCTTGTAGAAGAAAGGATGATTAGATTTTCTATTTGAATAATTTGAAATAATTGTGAAATTACATCTAGTAAAATACTATGGCCAGACTCACTTTTTTATTTTATTTTGTGGTCATTGTCTTGTAATGTCTTTGGTTAATTTTCCAGCTGGAACCTAAGAGAGTAAGATAGTGAGATCAGCTGGGCAGTGGTGGTGCACGCCTTTAATCCCAGCACTTGGGAGGCAGAAGCAGGCTGATTTCTGAGTTTGAGACCAGCCTGGTCTACAGAGTGAGTTCCAGGACAGCCAGGGCTATACAGAGAAACCATGTCTGGAAAAGCAAAAGAAGGCAGAGAGAGAGAGAGAGAGAGAGAGAGAGAGAGAGAGAGAGAGAGAGAGAGAGAGAGAGAGAGAAGATCAAAGCTGGATATGGAAAAAGTTGATTTGGCACATATTTTGCCATTCAGGTTAATATTTGCTTTATAAATGAATGTACATCATCTAAGAATAAGCATGAATTTTGGTATAGAAGTTTAATAAATATAATTGCTTTTTCTAACAGTGGAATATTCAGTGACTAGATGATGTTTAGCTTTTCCAAATTTATATTACTCTCTGAGAAGTATGATGGCAAAGAAAGTCTGAATTAATTTTGTTTAGCATTTTACACTTTAAAGTGTTTTGATTATGCTCTCATTCTTATGTATACCTATGAGGTACATCTTATAAGACTATTAAACAAGTTTAAAAATGGAAGTCAAGAAGATGAAATAACTCTCAAGTTTAAGTGTTCCAGGAAAATTGAATGCAGGCACTATTCTGAAAACCAAAGATGACATTGTACTGGGGATGTGAGCTCTCATCTTTTAGTGTTATATCTTGCTTTCTCCTATGATGTACACCCATGAGAACTGTTCTTGACTTAAGATCATTAAAGGAGCAACACTCAAGTTAGGAATCAACTTGACCTCTCTTATTACCATAAGTAACTTTGGGATACAGTAAATTTATCACCAAGATAATTTGACTCTTTGGTAATACAAATAAGAAAGAAGACAACATTTCCCATTATTATTTGTACAATTCTTTTGTTTTCTGCCCTATGATGGTTTTCTTATCCTCATGGAATCAAATATCTCTCAATTTCTGCCTACATTTTGTCAAGCACATAGATGATTTTGGATGACTATTCTTATCACCAAAATTCATGACAAGAAATTACTTTATTGGAATAAAATTTGGATAATCCATGCTTTATATATTTTTATATTTAACCACTAATATAAAATATAGAGTATATTATATGCACAGTGTACATTTTTGGGTTTTTTTCATTATCAAGGACCCATTATAAGCATATAAATTTCCATGTATTAATACTGACTTTGGTGATCATGGGAAACTCAGAAGATCAGTTCCTTTCCACAAAATGACAAGGAAACTTCTATTTAATCAGATGTCTTAGGGACCAATTCCTGTCACATCTTCTGGCTTCTGTCTAGATTCATATGACAAGCCATATGTCCTAGAAATGCCCAGAAGGTACAGATTGCATCCCAATCTTATGAAAACAGCTTCTTGTAGCAATGAAATACAAACATACATCTTTCTTCTCATCCATATCAAAAGCCATATATAACAGCTGCATGCTCAATAATTCAGGCTTCACAAGCCTTCTTTCAATACACACTTTATAATCTCTTAATGCAATAAACACAGAATTATTCTGTATAGCCAAGTTATAACAGACTAACATAAGTAAACATTTATTTATATTGCATTTGTATGTTGAGCTTTGCAAAACATGGGTACACTTAAAATTAAATATCTATAATTTGTATATTAATTTGTAACTTGTAATCTTTAATTTGTAATTTGAAACTTAATTTCAATTGTTAGAGATGAAATTGTTAATAGTTTAAAAGAAATTCATTTATTTTACTCTCTAGTGTAATATTTTCATATTTATCACTTGGATGAATGGAAAATAAATACATTATATAAATTAGGTATCATAGAAAATATAACTACAAAAAGAAAACTCTGACAGTCTAAGGTTGTGTTTTGTTGCACTAATAACTCATATGAGCATTCTCACATTCATGAAATATGTTACCATGTCCAAATAATTACAGTAATAACCAATGTCTCTGATTTGTGAATTTTAACACAATAGCAAAAGCCTATTTAACCATTTATGCACTACAATGAAATTGTTTCAAAAAACGAAAACCTCTTGGTTCTGAGAAGTTGGTTCATTTGGTAGAAATGTTTTCTGTACATCCATGCAACCTCAGTCTGAATCTCTAGTGTTCATATAAGATGCTGGGTGTGGTTAAATTAAGTAAACGTTAACTTTAACACTGTGAGAGATGAAAACAAATGATTATTGGGACTTGCTAACAACTTGTTTATCTATACTTTGGGAGGAACCATGTCAGAAGAAATAGTACAAACAGTAATGGATATTTTATCTTATATTACCTGTGGTGGTTTGAATAGGTTTGACACCCCTCCACACATGCACAACCCATTAGGAGGTATTACCTTGTTGAAGTAAGTACAGCCTTGTCGAAGGAAGTGTGTCACTTGTGGGGCTGGGTTTGGACTTTATACTCAAGCTTTGCAAAGTGTGGAAAAGACCTTCCTCCTGGCTGCCTGCAGAAGAGACAGTTTCTTTCTCCTACCTTTGGAGCAAGTTGTAGAACTCTCAGCTCCTTCTCTAGCACTATGCTGGTCTGTACACTGTCATGTTTCCTGCTATGATGATAATGGACAAAACCTCTGAAACTATAAGTCTTCCCCAATTAAATTTTTGCCTTTATAAGAGTTGCCTTGGTCATAGTGTTTCTTCACAGCAATGGAAACTCAAAGTAAGGCATTACACTTTTACCCTTATAGATATATACAGTGTAATATTTATATTACAAAATTATGTGATTGTGCTCCATTCCTCCTACTCTTTCTTCTCTGTCACTATTTCTTTTCTTTTTCCTCTCATATTACTGGAAATTGACACCATGTCTGTAACATTCTAAATCAGTTCTCCACAACTGAGCTACATACATCTACTTTTAAATTCTGAAATAAGGATTCTACCTATTTTTAGTCTCACTTTAACCATTCTATCCTATGGCCTCACCTACCCATTTCTATTAAATACGATTGCCAGCCATCACCAAAATATACCAAATCTGTTTCAAGCATCATTTCTTATTTTATGGTGCAATAAAATGTGAAAAAGTATATTTAGACATTTATTATCCATGTCCTTGGAATGATGAATGCTACCTTCTCCCAAAAACTTTGATTGCTCATTTGAGTGGAGAGCTATCTTAACATTGTCAGATTATCTTGATTACCTCAATAATACTTAACAAATATCCTTACACAAAAGATGTAGAACATTTCACACACACACACACACACACACACGACATATATATAAATATATATATGACAAAGAGATAGGAAGATGCAAACTGATTTGGAAATGCTTATATTTAAGTTTAGAGTGATTAAGCATTAGCAAGTGAACTTAAGGATGAAAGCAACTCATTTGGAGAATCTCAAACATTGGTTTAAAATTGTGGAAGCCACGCTGTTGAGAAGATGCATTTTGTTGCTTGAAGCTGAATACAAAACTGAATAAGTAGGAGGTAAGATTCAATATTGTATCATGAATTGTTAATTAACAATTCAACATATTAGTTAATCAATCTTAGAACTTATTATAATCTCTCTAAGAATATGAGGTGTTCATATCTAAGGTCTATCCCAAAAGTTTCTTAGTCAACAGTGTGGACGGATGTGATAGTTAATTTGCAGTCACTATGAAAGCAAACTGCTGAAGCTGTTTATGGTGTACTGCATATACTGGGTTAACCGAGGTACAAACACATGTTGTAACTTTAGCATAACGGTGTGGATTCAGGTCTTGTGCTGAATAAAAAGAAGAAAGCACATTGAACACCTACATCCACCTCTAATTACAGCTGCAAAGTGAGGAGCCATTGATACTCCTGCCAGCAGGCTTTTCCCACCACAGTGGAATGCACCATTATGTTTATGTGCCAATCAAGGTACACACTACCTACCTTAAATCACTTAGTGTCAAGTTTTTGGTTTTCAGAGCATGAGAGAAGTAGCTTATGTCATAAACTAATAACTTGAATTTTTAATTAGTTCTTATCACTACAAATTGGAAAACACTTCTCTAGATTGATAGGATTAAGTTTTAGCATATACAAAAATTACAGTTCTATTTCCACAGGAAAAAATCATAAATTGTAAAACATATTTGATACTGTTCATCAGGGACTGAGGGACATTTGGAATGGATCTGGGAGTTTCAGAACTTGAGGAAAGAATATTCAGTTTGTAGGAGAAGACTAGGATGACAGAAAAGCATGTGATAGCAATTTATTGACTGAGGTCCAGGTCAGGACATCTGGACTAGGGCATAATTAGCTGTTCACTGTATTTTTTTCTTGAACTTTATATATGACTATAGCATATGCAGTAGGAAATGAAGAAGAATTTTAACAGATTATTGAGCAAAAGTCTCAAGAGTCACAGTAGAAGAGAATAATTTGGGTATAGTCTCTAAGTCTGTCGAATATACTATTTAATTGCTTTCTTGGAAGACCCACATTTCCTATCTAACACATGACTATGCCGTCAGAACACTGATCTCTGACCAAGGTTTACTTAAAAGTAATGAAAAGTGACTATAAAAACCCTGAGGTCATGGTCTTTACCTCTACATTTGTAGAAGTAATAGTGATGGATAGATACTCATCACAAATGGCTAGAGAACCACACTTTAAAGGCCAGTACACTTCATTTGGTTCCTAAGCTGTGGAGTGACCCAGAATGAAAACCACAGTAAATGTTAAGACCCAACATCATCTGCTCACAACCAGTATCACATAGCAGAAAGACCACTGCATTGGTAGTTAACTTCCATGCAGTCCAGCATTCAGTATTGTGAGAAATTCTGATGCCAACTATTGTATGGTCTTGTTTGCCTCATCTATTTTTTACTTGTAGATTTGATAGTTTGTACAGATGAAGAAGGGCTAGAGTAAACCAAGGATGCATCCAATTTTACTTTCTGTCATATTCTGTGCTTGGTGAAGAGAAAAAAGAAGCTTTACTACTTGACTCCTACAAAACTTTGAAACATATTATTTCTATCCTTATCATTAAAGTGATTTACACATTCTACTATGTTCTACACATATACAAAGCTATATACTAGTGTGATGTTTGACTGCCTGATGAGTGAACAGCATACAGAATGGAATGTCTCCTGTTTTTATGGCTTGGCTGTTGTCAACTTAATGAGATATAGAATCACCAAAGAGAGAGGCCTCATGGGAATACTTGTGGTGAATTGTCCAGTTGATTTAAATCCTGTTCATATCTGTGATGGATTATCTAGGTTAATATTGATGAAACAGCTTCATTAAGATCTTGCTTCCATAGTTTTCCCACCATGATGTACAATACTTTCACACTGTGAACCAAAACAAAGTCTCCCTTCATTATAAAACTTTTATTTGAATATTTCATCTCACATAGAGAAATAAATAATTAGAAGTATTATATTTTCTCTATCCTCTGAGGGGTGCTATAAGTTAGCCCATATTTCTTATAGGAGCACTTGAAAGACAATGCAGTGAAAGGTCTGTGAAGTTTAACATCACAAAATGAAGGAATTCTGTGAAGTTGGGTGCAGAAAAATTTCTACATCAACATTTTTATAGCTTAGTGGACCAAGCTTCCTAAGGGGAATGTTTTGTTAAATACTCCTAGCAATATAAAAGATAAAAAGAGGAGACAATGTGTGCTTGAAATGTGCTTTGGAGGGTTGATAAGTATTCATGAACTCTGTGGGAATCACACATATCATTGACTCTTCTAGTTTCATGATAAAAATCTTAAGTGTTGTGGGCCTTAGAGGAAGAGAGTAATCTGAGTTGGAAGAGCTGAGAGAGCTTTATGGAGGAGCTGGGACTTGAGGGAAGTTTTGGGTAATATTTGAAGAAATAAAATGAATAGCATACATGGGAGTAAGATTGCAATACAACATACACACAAAGTAAGAAAGGATGTGTCTTAGAGGGTAGACTAAAATTAGGAAGAAAGAAAAATGAAAAGTCCTGCCATCTGATATTGAATGTTTATTTAATCATATGACTTCAGCAAATTATTATATTGTATGAAATCAGCAAGGGTCAGAGATATATAAAGAGATAAATTGACTGGCAAGAGCAATTTTTACTGAACAGCCATGAAAAGGCATGTAGAATGTAAATTCCTGATTTATTTTCTAAATGTTTGAAAAATAATCTATTGTCTTTCTTGAAAGTATTTTTAATCCCCTAGCTACCCAATAAATCATTCCTAAATGCTTATCACTCCAACTTTCTCATCTATATTTTCATTTGTATTCAGTGATTTATTCACTACCTATACATGGAGTTCTCATCATTGTTCATGTGACAGTTAAATAAGATGACTCTCATGGGACCCAGCTACACCACTCCTGGGTATATATCCAGAAGATGCTCTAACACATAACAAGGACATATGCTCCACTATGTTCATAGCAGCTTTATTTATAATAGCCAGAAACTGGAAAGAACCCAGATGCCCTTCAACAGAAGAATGGATACAAAAAATGTGGTACATTTATACAATGGAATATTACTCAGCTATTAAAAATAATGAATTTGATAAATTCTTATATAAATGGATGGAACTAGAAAATATCATCCTGAGTGAACTAACCCAATCACAAAAGAACATACCTGGTATTCACTCACTGATTATTGGATTTTAGCCCAGAAGCCTGAAATACCCAATATTCAACTCACAGACCACATAAAGCTCATGAAGAATGGTGACCAAGTAGGGGGGGCTTCAGTCCTTCTTAGAAGGAGTAACAAAATACTCAAGGGAGCAAATATGGAGACACAGTGCAGGACAGAAACTGAAGGAGGGACCATCTATAGACCATTCCACCTGGGTATCCATCCCATGTGCAGTCACCAAAGGTAGAGGTTGATGTGGATGTCAGGATGTACATGCTGACAGGAGCCTGATATAACTGTCTCCTTAGAAGTCTGCAAGAGTCTGACATACTCAGAGGCAGATGCTCACAGCTAACCATTAAACTGAGCATGGGGTTCCCAATGGAGAAGATAGAGAGAAGGCTGAAGGAGTTGAGAGGATTTGCGATACCATGAGGAAAGCAACAATACCAACCAACCAGAGCCCCCAGGGTCTAAACCACCAGCCTGGGAGCGCTTAGGGAGGGACCCATGGCTCCAGCTATATATGAAAGGGAGCTATATATAAGTGGGAGAAGAGATCCTTGGTCCCATGAAGGCTGGACGTCGTGGGGGGGGGATATTAGAGGGTGGGGAGGTGAGGTATGGGGGAGGGTGGGTGGGGATACACCAACGTGGAGGCAGGAGGAGGGGGGAAGGGATAGTGAGTTCCTGGGAGGGAGGGGGGGAATGGGGTAAGGAGAGAACATCTGAAATGTAAATAAAGTTTCCAATAAAAAAAAAATGACTCTCATGAACTCCAGGTTTCATGGCAGATGAACATGATGACTCATAACTTTAATTCCATCACTTATGAGGCTGAAGCAGGCTGCTATTGAACACAGTGGAGCATGTGACCTTGTTATATGTTGGAGCATGCTTTGGGTATTTGCCCAGGAGTGGTATAGCTGGGTCCTCAGGTAGTACTATGTCCAATTTTCTGAGGAATTGCCAGACTGATTTGCAGAGTGGTTGTTCCAGCTTACAATCCCACCAACAATGGAAGAGTGTTCCTCTTGTTACCTGAGTTTTTGATCTTAGCTATTCTAACTGGTGTGAGGTGGAATTTCAGGATGGTTTGATTTGCATTTCCCTGATGACTAAAGATATTGAACATTTCATTAGATGCTTCTCAGCCATTCTATAGTCCTCAGATTGAGAATTCTTTGTTTAGCTCTGTACTCCATTTTTAGTAGGGCTATTTGGTTCTCTAGAGTCTAATTTTTTTTTATTTTATATTTATTTATTTATTTTTTATTTTTTATTTTTTATTTTTTTTTGGTTTTTCAAGACAGGGTTCCTCTGTGTAGCCTTGGCTATCTTGGAACTCACTCTGTAGAAACAGGCTGACCTTGAACTCAGAAATTTGCCTGTCTCTGCCTCCCAAGTGCTGGGATTAAAGGCGTGTGCCACCACTGCCTGGCTAGAGTCTAACTTCTTGAATTCTTTGTATATATTGGATATTAGCCCTCTACTGGATATAGGATTGGTAAAGATCTTTTTCCATTCTGTTGGTTGCCATTTTGCCCTTCCCAGGAGATTTCACCACAGTGATGCTGATCCCTTCTTTATTACTACTAATTTCTTAGCTCTAGCTAACCAGCATCAATAGTCTCAGTAATCTGAAGGTTTTTCTGTAGTAGTTCTGGTATATTGTTAATCACAGCTGATTCATTTGGTTCGCCCCAGCTAACCAAAACTACAGAATTCTTCACAATCAAAACCGCAATGGCCCTGATAAGAGTTTTTAATCTTCCCTCTGAAATTTCATAAGCCAGGCCTCCATCTTCTGCACTGTTCTCAACATTATCTTCCATGCTCCTACAGAACATCCCACAGAGCTCTTAATATCCCAATGGCTCTTCTAGCTCAAAGTTCCAAAGTCCTTCCACAGTCCTCCCCAAAACATGATCAGGTTGTCACAGGAATGTCCCACTATGCTCGTACCAATTTGTCTTGGTTAGGGTTTCTATTCCTGCATCATGACCAAGAAACATGTTGAGGAGGAAAGGGTTTATTCCACTTACACATTCACATTGCTGTTTATTACCAAAGGAATTCACGACTGGAACTCACACAGGGCAGGAAGCAGGAACTGATGCAGAAGGCATAGAGAGATGTTACGTACTGGCTTGCTTCCCTTGGTTTGTTCAGCTGTGTTTCTTAAAGAACCCAAGACTACCAGCCAAAGGATCATACCATCCTCAAGGGGCCCTCTCCTCTTGATCACTAATTGAGAAAATGCCTTACAGCTGGATCTCATAGAGGCATTTTCTCAACTGAAGCTCCTTTCTCAGTGATAACTCCAGCTTGTGTCAAAATCAGCCAGTTCAACCACCAACTGAAGAGTACACATGGAGGGACCCAGGGGTCCAGCTTATGTAGCAGAGGATGGCCTTCTCAGACATCAGTAGGGGGAGAGTCCCTTGGTCCTGTGAAGGCTCGATTCCCCAGAGTAGAGGAATGACAGGGCAGGGAAATGGAAGTGGGTGGGTAGATAAAGGAACACCTTCATAGAAGTTGGGGTAGGAGGTGATGAGATAGAGGGTTTCCTGAGGAAAATTGGGAAAGGGTAACATTTGAAATGTAAATAAATAAAATATCCAAGAAAATAATTAGGATGAAGCAGGAGATTATCTATCCCTCTCCCCTTTGCCTCACAGAGCATGCTCTCAATGTCCCACCCACTCCTGCCTCACCCCTCTAGCATCCCCCTTCTTTATGCCATGAAACCTCCACAGGACCAGGTGCCTACCTCACACTGATGCCAAATAAAGCAGTCCTCTGCTACAATCTAGTGGAAGCCACGTACCTACCCACATATACTCTGGTTGTTGGTTTAGTCCCTGGAGCTTTGAGGGTCTGGTTAATTGATACTGTTGATCTTTTACAGGGTTGCAATCCCCTTAGCTCCTTCAGCCCTTCCCTAACTCTTCATGGGTCCCAGGATTCAGTCTAATGTTGGCTGTGAATATTTACGTGCAGGCAGAGCCTCTCAAAGGATAGACATACCAGCCAGCTCCTGTCCGCAAGGACATCTTGGCATCAGCAATAGAGTCTGGTTTGGTGTCTGTAATGGGATGAATCACAGGTGGGACAAGCTCTGTTAGACTTTTGTTTAGTCTCTGTTCCGTTTTTGTCCCTGCATTCCTTTAGACAGGGACAATTTTGGGTTAAAATTTTTTAGATGGCTGGGTGCCCCATCCCTCCACTGGGTGTCATGTCTATCTTCTGAGGTGGTCTCTTCAGTTTGAGTTCCCTGCTATTGGGTATTTCAGCTAATGCATCTCCATTGGTCCTGTTAGCCTCTCACATCCTGGAATCTGGGACTTTCTAGTAGTTCCCCAAGTTCCCCACACCCCACTGGTACTTAATTATATTCTATCTCCTGGCCCTTGGGACTATTCTCCCATCTCTTCCCATACTTGATCCTGCCCCTGCTTTTTTCCTCCCTCTCCCTCTCCCACCCAGGTCTCTCCCTCTGCCTCCCATGATTATTTTGTTCCCCCATCTACATGGGTTCAACATCTCCATATTTTCATAATCCTTCTTGATAAGCTTCATATGGTCTGTGAGTTGTATCATGGATTTTTGTTTGTTTATGCAAATATTAAGTTTTCATGAAACTACAGCCAGCAGGCTTTAATTTCCTTCTCATTGGCTATGAATAAATTATATAAATATCCCTACATGCCTCTGAATAAAACTTATCCACCTGTGGTGATCTGTCAAACTGAGATAAAAATCAATAAAATATGGAAACCCAGTAATGCAGCAGCAGTCTCTACTACAATATCTAAAAGTCAGATAATGAATGTTGCCTCTAAGAGGTCCATTTTCAGTAGTGCCCTCATCAGTAAGCATATCCTTAGGCCTGCCATGACTCAAGCTAGATAAATGTTAATCTTTTCTACTTCTCCTTATCTGTTGTGTAGCCACAACCACCCCTTCCTCTCAGTCCAACACTGATTTTCAAAGTAATCAGACATTTTCTGTATTGAAGGAACAGTCTAGTTATCTGAACAACTAACCTTACTCTCAAGCCTTTCTCAGTCAATTTACCACTTTGTAGCCAGTTGTTTTCTTAAAAGGCAAATTGCACAGTGTCACCCAATGTTTTATTTCCTGTAGAGGCTTCCCATTGCTATTAAATAGAGGCCTCACCCATTAGCATAACCCATGATGATTCCATCATCCTGAACACTTGCCAACTGCTGCTTAACCTCTCAGTCTATTTAAGCTATACCACACTCATTGGAATTTCTTCCTTGTTCTTGAATTTTTTTTCCTTTCAGGAATTAAAGCATATTTTCATCTACACAAGAAGACACGTTTAGTTTAATTACTTCTGTGTATGTACAAGTTTTTGTCTACAAATATATGAATTGATATGAATTTCCAGAGTACATCAGAAAACTGTTAGATGTCATACTTTAAAAAAATCTATTTTAGCTTAGATGTCATTTCAAGCACAAGTATGACCATGAGTTTGATGTCAGCTCCCACAAAGAAAGAGGAGGTATAGTGTATACATCTGTAATCCTAGTCATGAAGAAACAGAGATGTGTCTCTTGTACACATCTTTAGACCTCAATGGCTCATCAATTCTTCCAAACCTGTGAGCATCGTTCAATGTGAGATCCTGTCTCAAAAAAGGAGGCAGTGGTTAGGTAGGTGGCTCCATAGCTAAATGGTTAAAAACCTCTGATCACTGTTTATCTGACAAAAAACAGGGTTACATGATCATTTGGTTGCTAAATATGTTTAGTGAAAGAATGCCCTGCTTTTAATTTAATCTCTCCAGTTTCTAAAATATAAACACATAACTTCAGTGTTTCCAACACTGATGTGTAGTTTAAAGATCGTATTGTGTAGTTGTCCTACACAAAGTTTTCTAGATTTGATACAACTTTAAAAATCTAGACACTATATTAGCTATAACATTTATAGCTAATTTTCTTTTTTTATGTGAAAAAAATTTATTATAACAGCAAGAAAACAAAATATATGGAACAAATTAAAAAAAAGAAGAAATAAATGGTCCTGAGAAAGGTGCCATGAGTCCTGGACAGGGAATACAGAGATAAGCCCATTTTCTATCAGAAAAAAAAAAAAGATAAAATCCTGTAAGAAAATATATTTATTTAGTTTCATGTATGTATGTATGCATCTATGTTGGGGGGCACAATAGGGTTCTGTGCTTATGTATAGATCAGAAAATTCCACATCTTGTTTTCAACTTCCTCTTTTTTTGAACAGAGACTTTCCTTGATAGACTCAATACTGCATACAGCAGTCAACTGTCTCAGAATCTTTCCTTTCCTCCTCACTGTAGTATCATGGCATTGAAGACATGCCCTCAGATTTGACTTTTATATGTGTTCTTGGGATCTGAACTCAAGTTTTCAGTCTCATATTCAAGTGATTCTACAAACTGAGCCATCTCCTTGGATTTAATTTTTTCTAAGTATTCAATTATGCATGTCAATGTCATTTCATGTAATTTCCAAAGAAGTCTATTGAACCTTGTACTAATCATGGCAAATACTAAATTCATTTTGAGTATATACTTATTTATGAGCAGAGTATTTAAGAAGAAGTTACATTTTCTTCTTTTTAACTTCTGATTGGGTTATTCATCCAATGCTGCATTCGTTTCATATTATACTTCTGTAAAACTATTTTTATTGTCGAATGCATATGCTGTAAGTGTGTCTTACATACTGTCTCATGGAGAAAGTTATCTTCTTATCTTTATTTACAAGACTTCTCTCATTTCAATTCTTCCTTTACAAACTTTAGTATGTGTTTCAGTTACTTGTCAGTTGCTGTGATGAAACACCAGGGCAGAGGCAAGTTATAAAAGAGAGTTTAACTGAGTTTACAGGTTTTCCAGAGTTTTCCATAATGGCAGAGCAAAAGCATAGTGACAAGAACAGCAGGGTGTTTTCATCATTTGAAAAAATTAATTCTTTTGTGAAATTATAGTATGGTTACCACATGTCCTCTATCCCTTTCTTTCATCCACATACTATTATATCTTTGTTAAGAGACCATGTCTTGATCCAGAAGCAGAGAAAGACACTCAGAGAATACCGCCTCCCCAAAAAACACTTCCTTCAAGTCCACACCCCTATTCTTTCCCAAACTGTTCCATTAACAAAAAACCCAATGCTCAAATATAAGAGACCATGGCGGGGATGGGGGCGTGATTTTTCATCTAAGCCATCACAGTGTAGTTCAAAGATCAGAATACTAAAACTCATTGCTTCTCATATTAAAAATATTCAGAATTTGTTATCTGTTTACAGTTAATATCATGAAAATTTAAAATGTTTTGCACTGAGTTTTATTATTCTGACTTAACAGCAGGATCATAAGTAGACAGATCTCAAATGCCCAAGTTTTTAGACCTCAAAGTAATTTCCTAAAAGATTACAATATATTTATAGTTCACTTGAGCAACTTTAACAATTAGTAACTTCAAATAACATTTAAATGATATGCCATTTATTATGCAAGTGAGAAACTTGCCTCTTGAAGACTTGTGTATGAGCATTCATTTGCTATGCTTACTGGCCTTTCTAAACCTCTTCCACTCATTCTTATTTGGACAATTTCACACATTTTGTTGCTGCCTTGATTAACCTTCACTTCCTTTGCTCTTTAAACATTCACTGTTTTAATGAGCTCATGCAGTTATATGACCTCTTGTACATATAGCTTATATGTCTAGATTTCCTTCTGCTTTCAGCAAATTGACTCCTACTGCACAACTTCAAAGTATATTGAATGGTTGCTTCAGATTTCATTAAGTCAAAAAAGAGCAACCCTTAGAGCGGGGACAGTATTCCAATCATTGTCTTTTACTTGGTGATTCTGAATTGAAATAAAATCAATTTCTCACAGATGTAAATCAGTTTGATACTATGTTGCCATTTTTTAAGTACTTTAACAAAAACATAGTAGTATGCATGGCTTGGAAATAATGAATGCATATTTTAAGTGTCTTTTTCCTCACTTAATATAGTTGAGTAAATGGCAAAGAGAACTGTGCTTACTAACTCCTCAAATCCATCCCCACTGCCTCTGCATGTGTGTGTGTGCTTTGCATATAATATATGAACACAAGTGTATGTGTGTTTATGTTGTATATGTGGTATATGAACTTATGTTTGTTAATATATAAACATTGTGTGTGCATATTAATTCAAGAAGAAGACATGCAAGTTTCTTCCCTATACATTTCTTCTTTTCTAAACTCAGGATCTCTCACCTAGAACACACTCTTTGATTAAACCAATCAGTCAGGAAGCTTGCAGAATCCTCTTCTCTCTGTGCCAAATACTGAAATTACAGACAAGTGTAGCCATGCCTATATTTTATGTGGGTTGTTTGGATTTGAACTCTGGTCATCTTGGTTTCAGAGTATGTACTCTTACCCACTTAGTCATCTCCCCATCTGACTTCATTTTATGTCAGTTGTCAGATTCAAGAGAATTGTCTATTGGTTCTGGCTTCAAAACTAACTACTTCATCCCAAGTGTGGCTTCTGTCCCATCCCTTCAACTTCATATCATCCCTGGATTATCACAGTAGCTTCTTACCTCCTCTTAAATCCAGCATGGAAGTGAAGTTTTCTGTTGTAAAATAAAACCAACTCATCCCTATGTGTATACTTTTCATATTTTGGTTTCCCCTTCAGAGAACAGACTCACTTGCCAGTAAGACTAACAAGATCTTCCTGAGTGTTATCCTTTGGCTCTGTCAAAATCACCCCATTCTCTGGATCTATCTGATCCAATAGACCCAGGAGGAATGGCTTCCTCCTGCCACCTCAAATAGTTTGTTCGAACCTGTGAACTCCTGTCTCTCAGATCCCAGTAAACATTCAGTCACTACAGTAGGCCTGGGGCCAATTAATCAACTGCTTCTCTACATTTTGTTTAAAATTCTCAGAAGTTGAACGTCAAAGTAGCACTGTAATTTAATTTTATCCCACAATATGCACCCTCAGGCTTTTCCTTATTTATTTATCCCCATCACCCTTTAACAACTTCATTTTCACTAAAAGAGAGATTTCTTGGCAATATGATTTAAAATTCTCAAACTCCCCCTTCCCTTTAAGTCTTGCAGTATTCTCATTCATATTCATCATTCTTCAAAATTTCCTTGTAATTTTTTTATTTTAAAATTTTTGTTGACTATGCTTCTTTGACCTGGTTAGATGGGTATGCTTACTATAATTTATTGGTTTATTTGTATACAAAAGTATGTTAGATTTTTATTCATGATTATTCAATCATTGTTACTATTTAAGATATTAATATAAATATTTCTCAAACAAATGTTTCTCACACAAGTAAATAACTTACCCTCCAAAGGAATACTTCCATATTATAAAAGGGAACGTTTCCAAATGACATTTGCATATGAAAACCTTTGTGTATTTTCTGCAGAGTAGTATTTTGCCTGATATTGTTTGTATATAAGGCTAGCACTGAATTCTCAATCCTATTGGGCAGTGTAATGCAATTAACCTTTCACAGTCAGAATAACAGCTAAAGTCACACGTTGTTTTAATATATTTTGAATCATTCTCATCTTGCAGTCATATTAATGACCTGTGATTTATGGTTAAATAATGCAGCACTTATGATCCTGCTTTGTTCTTGGCATTCTTTTCAAAGATTCATACTTGCTTTTTAGGAACTACATGTTCAATTTGTTACTTCTAATGTCAATCCTTTTCCTGTAATGTAAATTTCTATAGCCCTGTGAGCTGTATTATGCCTGAATTGCATTTCATTTTATCTAATTTTTGTTGTATTTAATCTCTGGAGAGGATTATTTATAGTAAAGTTACATATTTTATTACAAAAGTTATAAATGAAAGCATAGAATTATAAGCAAATATAAAGACATTGTATATATTTTAAATATATGTATCATCTTATTCAGTTAATATCAGCATTCAATGTGTAAAAAAAACTAAATGGCAATTTTGACCATTTCATAAGGGTGTCCAGTATTCTCAATTCCACTAAAAAATGCATCCATAAGCACCTTGTGCTGTTAATTATTGTATTTACTGTATAATAAAGCTTCATTTTCATGAGGTGTTATAGTTTGGACCTCAGTGTCATCCTTGTTAGGTCCAAAGGGTATTAGGAGGGGTTTGAGGTCTTCATGATGAGACTGGTTTGTGAAGCTCTGTCTGAAAGGCTTCATAGCATAGTAGTCTCTAAATAAAAGAAACTTTAGTAGGAGAAGACTAATGTGTGTCACTGGAGACATGTCCTTGAAGGATATATTTTAGTTCTAGTTCACTGTTGTGAACTCTCTAGCTCCCATTTTCCCTCTAACTCTTGACATCCATCGTACTCCACCCCTGTTCCATATTAGCTGGTGTGAGCTGATGAATTTTGCTTCCTGTTTTCTGGAGACCATGTACCACATTTACAACCCAATTTTCTCTAATATCTCTGAAAGCACACTCCCAGATACAAATGAAAAGTGTGCCTTATTGAGCACCTGTGGATCTCTCAATCATTCACTTTAACAACAAACCTTCACCATCATCAATGGGTTTGTACATGGACCTTGTCATTGTTTTGAGATGTAGCTCAGTAATTCTTTCATTTGTTGTAGTTTCATACTACATTCCCATAAGTTCTAAACACATGCATCATCTCCTGGTTATTCTTTTAACAATTTTATGTCATCCTCGACCTTTGCTCTTTAAGTCTTTGTTCCCAACTGTACTTGAAATGGCAATCACTGACATGATTGAGATAAAGAATAGTTTAACTATACTCATAATAAAATTTATAGTAGAGAAATGCACACTGGATTCCCTGTCTTTTAAATGAGTTGAACTCACATTGCTCTACTACAGGAAGTACTTGTAAAATGAATAATAATTGTAATCTCCTTGTATGTATGTCCCTTACTGTGTAAAACAATGCACTCTGCTTAAAAGCAAATCAGCTACTTTCTTTAGGAAAAACAACTATTATGTATCAAATAGCTTTTCAGAGCCCTCACAGTAAAATTTCTGCTAATTCAGAAAACAACAATTTTCTGCCTCTTCACTTTACTCAAATCACAAGAGGAAAAAAGGTGCCAGAATTGTGGGAAAACAACCATCCTCAGTAGAGCCTCTCCTTAATTCTCTTTATATATTTAGAAGAAACTAAATAAAGCCATAGCTTCTTGAAACTGTCTCCTTCACTCTTGCTTCTCTTTGGCACTGAATGGACACTGATGACCACTTGACCTTGTTGCTCCTGTGACATTTATTAGACCTTGCAAAAACCCAAGCTTGTTCTTAAACATCCACCAGATCTCTAGTCTAAGAACATTCTTCACTGAGCTAGATACAGTGGTACAATTTTTTCAGAATCTGGTCTTTTTTAGATTTATGCAAGCGGTGCTCCAGATCAAATGAATTGCAATCATTCCTTAGCCAGTTTCTTTTTCTCAAAGGGTCTTAATTTCTAACTGATGTTTTAGTAATAATTTTGGTCATCTCTAGTTAGGAGTTTTCATCTCTATCTCTTGCATATTAACCAAGCACATACAGTCTAGAAATGGCTCCAGTTGATTTTACCAACATAATGCCTTTTCCATCTTTTTCTCCTTTTCCACTACACCCGTAGGCATTTGAAGATCTGTACCATTTTGTGAGAATATATGAAAAGTTGTACAACAGTTCTTTCTGACTTCATTGAGTACAATTGCCATAATTCATTTTCAAAGGTGATCTCTAGAATGCTTTTCCAATGGTAAAACAGCAAATCATTTATAAATATTCAACATTCACAGATTTGCTGAGATTTTATCTATTATTTGCACAGGTGTCTAATAGATAAAAATTTTACCAATTGGTAATTAAGATTTCTGTGTCAGGTTTTCCCTTTTGAACTAGTGGATTCCTCTCTGCTTATATTACATTGTATTGAAAACCTACCCCTATCACTTTTATTCAAATGACAAGTATCTTTGAAATAGATATATAAGACTAATTTCTCATGAATGAAGCTAATTTCTCATGAATAACTCTGTAATTGTTCAGACTCCTCATGACTTCTTTCTCATTTACTGTGCCTGTTTACTTGTCTTCCAATTTACACTAGGAATGACTACACAGATAGGTGTTCTTCTCAAAGAGATTTTAAGCATAATCTGTTTGACTTATAGCTTTGTTTTCAGATCTCTCAGAGCTTGTTGTACAATATCTTTAGGATGTGTTCAGTGTGCTGTGAGTAAAGGTATATTTTTCACATGAGGTTGGATTCCCAGATCTTTTGAAACTCTCCTCACACAATTTTGGAGCTATACATCTCACATATCTTATCTCTACTTCACACTCCTCATTTGATATTTTTTTGCTTCCATACTGACTTAATTTGGAATTCTATAATCATTAGACTTTAAGACATGTGACTCTTCATGTTAGCTCTTTCTTCAGAATTAACCTATGTGAAGTGTTCCCTAGCTTGGGGTTGTAAACGAATATATGTTCATCTAAGATTTCATATCTTTGACTAACCAGAAAATAAAGACCAAACACCTTTTATAGTAAAATCATTGCATTGAGAAATAGAAAGGACGCATGCAACAGAATTCTATTTCCTATCAAATTGCTAATCCTCAAGAGAAAACTTCTGCTAATGTAATTTGTTTTATTTCTCCAAACTTTAACACTTATATGATCAAGTCTACAAATCATAATAAAGGAACAAAAACAAATTAAAGTCAAAGAAGTTTCTACTCATAGTATCATCACCTGAAGATAGGATTATCATTATACTATTGTCCTTACATCTCCCACATTATAACCCAGTTCCCCCAATAATCAATATACATACATCTAACACTGCAAGTTAGTGATTTTATTTATTGTTTTTCATATGGAATCTTTCTTGGTAACTCAGGCTGGCCAGCAACTCACCATGTAATAAACTCATAGCCATTCTTCTGCTTAAGCATCTCAAATCCTGGGAGGTTTTTTTTTCCTATTTGCTTCTATTTTATCAGGTTATTTTTATTCTTGGTTTCTCTCACTTGAAGTGTTTATCATTTGAGATTCTGGAGCAAAGATCATTTCTATAAATGTGAGTCCATTCTATTTGTACCTCTGAGTACACTCATATTTTCATATCACTCACATACTAATTAATAACCATATATATATATATGTATATGAATATGCAGTTCTACTGGGCATATGACTAGATGTGGAATCCTGTAGGGGAGATAGAGATAGAGGAGATAGAGATAGATAGATAGATAGAAGAGAGAGAGAGAGAGAGAGAGAGAGAGAGAGAGATCTCACTTATTATCAGTACCTACAACCAAAGTGATAAACACATTTTAATCTGTATTTTATAACATAATTTCTTTATCAGAGACTTAAAACACTTCACAAAAGAAACTTCTGAACCCATCGTTTATCTTTGTTCTTTTCTTTCTTCATGGACATGGTAGCCTATGAATCTCTCAATAACTATGCATTCATAACACAAGTCTTGCCTTTCTAGCCATCTTCGACTATTAAAAAGTATATTTATATCTCTGAATTTTTGTTTCAACCTCACATCCAATATCTAGCTATTCATCCAGGGAAAATAATCTTGAAAATTGTTCCCTGCACAAGAGATGTTTGAACTGGGTGAATCATAGGACTGAATAAGTGTGCTAGAAAACACTTCTGTCAAAAGAGCTTTATATGTTGAGCCTCTGGTTCTGGGTGAGTATAGAAACGTGTTGTCTATTCATCTAAGCATTTTGAAGCAAGTACTGTTGTCAAGCTCCTCCATTTCTTTTTCATCTCTGATAGCAGATTAGTTCTATTCCCATAACGTACAATTCTCACAGCTTTGGAATTAGACCTAAGCATTGATGTAAAACATTGTGGACAAAAATCTCAAATTAACTTCCAAGCTTATGTTATTGCTTCATCATTTACAATGTGAGTTTACAAATACAAGTACTTACTCAATTCTCACATAGCTATTGAATGCTAGCAAGATGGTATAAGGCCATGATGCATAAATAAAGGAAGTTGCTATAAAGGAAAGCAGATTTTTTTTTAACTAAAGAAATACTTAAGAGATATTTTCTTTTCCAAGTATCAGCATAGTGTTTATTTACAACAATGGAGGACTATTTCTAATTATAGAGTACATGTGTCTAAACCTTCATTTATTTATTAAAAAATACATAGTGAGCAAAAGTCTCTACACAATGTTTTTAAAATCATCAAGTAGATTCGATGACAGATGAAGCTTGCTAAGCCCGTGTTGTGTTAAGATATATTTTGCATTCATTTCTTCTTTATGTTGATGAATCTCTTTTTTGTGAATATTAATTGAACAAATGTAAGACTTTCATTATGATATTTGGATACAAAAAAATTACCCTTGCTTTAACTGTGTAGCATCCAAAAGAACAATTAAAGGCATAATCCAATTATCAAGAAGTAAAATATTCAAGGTGTGTGAGGTTGAATGAGTTTATGCCTCCAGCTGAGTGAGTTTTACATTTGGCTAGCAATTATGATAAGTGATCCCCAACACTATTAGTGAGAAAAGAAGCTGCTTTGGCCACCACTTTCCACGGTGTATGTTGCTATTTTATCCAATCTACTCCTGTAAATGACTTCTCAAAAAACCTTAACTACCCATTTCATAAAGCACTGCTCAAAGCAAAGTACCCACTCATCCTTCCTTCTTAGAATTTGATATTTCAGCTGCCAAAATTTTCCAAAGATAAAACAAACCTGCATAGAAAATAGAAAATACAAATAAATAAGCCTAGTATTCAGACTTATATCAAATAGGTTTGTTTATGTTCTTGCTGAATGTTGGTATCATACATTTTTAAATTAATAGACACTTGAATGACATAAATATGCTAAGAGAATTAAGCATAAATAAATAACATATGTATCTCTGATTACAATAATTTATGATAATGGTGTTGACCAATAGTATTTTACCTTTTGAAGCCTATGTAGAATCACTTCACTTTGCTTGACATTTTGGAGTACATATTATATATCAGAAGCAGGATTAAGCTTAGTACATTTTAAATCATTCTAATGCCACTGATAATATGGGAATTATCTAGGGTTAAATATCCACATCTCTGTTACTTCAGCTCTGACACTAATTGCTGTTCCCTGAGTGGGCCCTATCATAATTTCCAACAATTAGAAATGGCACTGGAAACTGTGATGGACTCAAACGCCTTTCAAAGTTAATATTCAGCTACCTATAAAAACCGCCTGTTTTACAGTGACTCTTCCCAAGCACTCACAACAGGATTTTTAACAATAGAATTCTAGAACACCTATTGTTCTTCACTTATTTTTACACTTTCTTAACTCTCCATTACCCTCCCAGGTTCCATCATCCACAAAGCTACTCAAATCACTCACTATCAAGCATTAGCTTCTGGATCTAATATTCAGCTACCTATAAAAACCGCCTGTTTTACAGTGACTCTTCCCAAGCACTCACAACAGGATTTTTAACAATAGAATTCTAGAACACCTATTGTTCTTCACTTATTTTTACACTTTCTTAACTCTCCATTACCCTCCAGGTTCCATCATCCACAAAGCTACTCAAATCACTCACTATCAAGCATTAGCTTCTGGATCTATGTCACCAATCTCATCAAGTCACAGTGATCTCTTTGATTATATCTAAAGTAATTCAAGACTGTGATGGTGCTGTCTTCCATGGCACCTATGATGGAGGCATTCAAGGCTGTGATGATGCTGTCCTCAAAAGATACCCATGATGGAGACTTTTATTGTTGATGCTGTCTTTCACAGGTACCCATGATGGAAGCTCTTGTTACTTTCCTCTTTGCTTTTCTTCCTCTTTCCCACTATCCTTACTTTTGTCCTGTCTACATGTTTATTTCTGAGGTATTTGTAACTAAGGCATATAATCCTAGTCCTCCATTTACCACTACTTTAAGAATGTGATCTTTCTATTTCTACACAAATCACATTGTTTCATATTTTAATTTTAAATTCCTATTAAATATAACAATTTCATTGCAAGCAAGCACTTTGAAATCTGAAATGCTGTAGTGTGTGTATGTGTGTGTGTGTGTGTGTGTGTGTGTGTGTGTGTGTTTTGTGGCCACACTGGAAGCTGAATGTCTTTTGAACTTCCTAAAACATATGCATAAAAGCAGATATTCTACTTAATATGATTCTTGGTGGGGATTAGAGAGATGGTTCAGTGGTTAAAAACACTGGCTGTTTATCCAGAGGACCCAGGTTCAATTCCCAGCACCAATGTAACAGTTCACAATTGTCTAATTCCAGGGGATATGACACCTTCTTACAGATATACATGCATGCAGGCAAAAGACCACTGCATATAAAATAAGAATAAATATTTTTTAAAAGAAAATGTGATTTTTTAATTAGGATTTGTCACTGACACCTATCAGACACAACCAGGAGGAAACTTCAAGCTCTGTACTGGGTTTATTTCTGTATACATTGCAAACAAGTTTTGAATCATCTTCAGCAATAGGGATTTGTTATCTAGTTCTGGCAATCAAGTAGCAATGGCAGGCACTTGTATTGTTTTCAGTCTCTAGAGCCTCTTTGACCAACAACTCATAAGGAGTATCTAAATCTGGCATCAAGTTTATTGCTTAGCATTACATAAGTTTTAGGAGCATCACTGTCTGGCCATGCAGAGTATCGTGTGTGTGTGTGTGTGTGTGTGTGTGTGTGTGTGTGTGTGTGACAAGATGGTATGTATCCATTTACCTATTTTGACTTTCTCACCCAACTCTCTTAAACTCTATATTATTCCCATCAATGATTAAATCTTCATTTTCTAGGTGTTAATCACATGTACAAAATGCCTTCACCAGTCCTCACAATAGTCTGAATGAGTAGTCAGTTACCACAATCTAGGAAAGATGGAGCCTCAAACTCACTATTGGCAGGGTTGTCTGGATATAGGTTAAGGAAATGTCTTTGGTGAGATTCCTAGCATCACAACATACAGGAGGGATGGGTGTAGTTCCCCTCATATTGCTCCAGCCCACCACAGTTTACTAGCACATAGATGACTTGCTCTGTTCCATAGGAAAGGAGTCCAGAATTTGTTCATTTCAAATTTTACCTCTGATCTGAAGTCAGAGTTACAGATGGGACTATTGAATCTCTGACAGAAAATAATGAAAAGGACCAGCACAAGATTCATCAGACTCCCTTAATGCAGTCTTGAGGATGAGGGTAAGGTTTTCAGAATATTTCCAAGTGTTGCATTAGAAAAGGAATCTATGCTCATTGTCTGCTACCATAGAATTAAATATCAACATACAATAGTTTCTTTCCTAAGGTAAGACTTGCTGCCTCATATATGTTCTTTCCTAATATTCCTTCAATTGTAAGTAATTAAAATAAAGTCCAGGGGGGTCTGAGAGATGGCTCAGGGGGTAAAAACACTTGTTTTTGTAGAGGACCTAGATTCATTTCCCAGCACGAACAAGATGGTACACAGTTATTTGTTACACCACTTGCAAGGGATCTGACCCACTCTTCTGACATCCACTGGTACTAAGCACACATGTGGTATACAGATATACATGCAGGCAAAACATACATATAAAATAAAATAAATAATATGAAGCTCAGTCCGTGAGTGAGGAAGAGAGTGAGTGTGGAAAAGAAGATCTTCCTTCCCTTCTGAATGTGGCTCAATCAGTAGAGCTGTAGAGCACCTTCACCTTTGGAAATAATAACCACTATTTCAAGAGAATTGACAATGAAGGAACAATTTTAAATTTTGTAAAGTGATTAAAGTGCATTAAGGCATTTTAACAAATTCTCATCCAGGGGCATAAGAACTTTCCACACAATAAGTTTCAAAAGAACAATGAAAGACAGATTCAGCTTCCTCTTTTTGTGACTCAACCTTGTTCAAAATATCTATTGAAATATTCTAGGGGCGATGTGTTAGAACATGTGGTGCCAAAAATATGTCATGCAGAATGTTACACTTTTACACGTGAGCCCTTCAGACATTAGGTACTGGATTGAAATATGTATTCTTTATACAACAGGGAAACAACCAGTAAGTAAGCATGGATGGTTGGAAAACTAGGGAGATGACCTTGCCAGAAGCACAGGTTTCTAATGTAAGGGCAGTAGATTCTAGATTCAAAATGATAGCAAGTGTATTTTAAGTTCACAAGCAAACAAAAAGCTTCATGTAGTTGAAAAGCATACTATTATGGTTTAGTCTTTGCTGAACTTGAAGATCCCTGAGATAATTAAACACACACAAATACACACACACACACACACACACAACTCAAACCTCTCTATAAACATCTCTCTATAGTACACACAATACTGATGTACATGTGCATTTAATATTTGGTTCTCACTCTCATAGTACTTAATGTAACTTGGGCATCTTATATATTTTGAGCTTCATAATCTAAGTCTTCTTGCAAACTACAGGCATTTTTGTTTCCTTTCCTTAAAGGAAAAACATTGTGAAGAGAACAAATCCTTTCAATTTAGATTTCCTTGATCACTTCCTTCACAGTATAAACACATGCACACAATACCAATAGAAGAATATAGATGCATTCAGAAAATGCCAATGCAGTAAATGAAAGAAAAACAAAGAAAACAAAGAAAAACAAAGAAATTTACAGGAGGGAAGGATTCATGACAACTTCTGAACATGTTGGATGTCTATTTTGCATTTTAGTCTGTTGAGTTAGAACTATTGCACACAGAGGCAATAAACATCACTTTAAGGGTGCATACTTATTCTAGTGGTACCATTCATAGTACTCTCCTGATTCTCTTTCTTGTTATAAAACTTTTCTCTCTTACAAGTTGAACATTGCTTCTGTGTTATCTCCTGTTGACTGTGAGTCACACATTTCTCTCAGTTTCTTCATGGTTACAGTAATGATTTTGAAATTGCAGCCAAAGTACTGTGGATATGATTTCTTTCTTGTAATTTCCTCTGGCCATTTTCTGACATGTACCATACATATCAAAACACAGGAGTACAAAAATACCATAGCAATCAAAAGTATAATCAGATCATTGATACCATGTCGTTTTTGTTGAAGCCAACTAAAAGAATTAAAAGACAGCTGTACTCACAGGATGATACATGAAATTACACCTTTTGTGAATCTTTTTTTTTTCCCCATGTAGAGCATGGATAGCTTGCCAGGTTTTTGTCCAACCAACAGAAAGTTAGGCCTGCACAAGCTTTGGGGTTTTTTTTTTGTTCATTTGTTTGTTTTGTTTTTATGTTGGCACTTTTTTATTGGATATTTTATTTATTTACATTTCAGATGTCATTCCCTTTCCCCATTTTCCCTCCCTAGAACTCCCTTCCTATTCCCCCTCCTTTTTGCTTTTATACCATTTTAATTAAATGCATGTATTAAGATCAGTTCTAGGTTGAGAGCCTAGCAATACAATAGATGCAAATAGTCAAGCAACAAGCAAGACAATAAGCAAACATAGTCAAAGAACAAGCAAGGCAATAAACAAAATTCCATTAACACTCCAGTGATCACTATTTCTAAGGGCTTATCAGGATGACCAAAATATCTGAGCCAATTTCCCTGTCCTAGCCCAAAGTTATTTTCATGTCTGAAGCCTACTTCCTTGGTCTAGCCTAAAATTTAGATTCCTGTCTGAAATTACTTCTTTGTTCTAGCCTAATATTTAGATTTCTGCCTGATATTACTTCTTTGTTCTAGCGTAATGCAGATTCCAACCTGAAGCCTACTTCCTTGTCCTTGGTCAATGTCATATTTCTGCCAAGCAGTCCATTTCCTTGTCCTTGGCCCATGTCAGATTCTTGCCAAGCAGCCCCAAAGGCTCTCTGCCTCTCCACCTTTTTTATTTCATTAATAAGACTGAGGGAATATTCCATGTGATGAGCAAGGAAGGCATTCTTGTCAAGACTGCACAAGTTTAAGCCAAGCAAAATCCAAGCAATATCAAAGGGAAGAGGACACAAAGCCTCACCTCACCAGGAAGCTATGTGAGATTGATACCTCCTGGGAAAGAGAAAGTCCATTTTCTCCAAGCAAGTGTCACTAAATATATCATCCACACTCCAGGGAGACCCCACACCTAGGAATAGTTGAACAACTCAAATGAATTCCATGTTTGTGTGTGTGAGTTCATCCCTATGAACCATATCTTATTTCTTACTTTTCTATATTTGTGTGTACTTACAGTAAATGCAGTCCCCAATGTACCAGGTAGGCACTTCACCCCTTAGATCAGAATGGCAATGCAGATTTAAATCCATGAGGAAGTTACCCAGGGGAAAACTGACTTTTTGTTGCTATTTAAAAAGAAGTATGATCACATCACTAAGTGTATTTCCCACAAACCAGAGAAAAGAAAACTCACAGAGAACACCTGTCTTCATAATTGTCTGTGAGAGGGTCTTGGCTTCTGCTATTAGGATGACGGAACACATTCCAAATAGCTCTGTTTGTTACCGTATTCGCAAATGATCACTGAACATAAAACGATTCACAGTGACTTCCAAATGCAAATGTCTCAATTAAGGAAGACAGAATTCCAAGAAAGATAATAAGCCTCAGATTGATAAATCAGTTACTAAAAATATTCATTTTCAATACTGTGCTTTGAAACTGCTAAGGAATATTATCATTGTTCCCTTTGATGGCACCCAATCAAGATTGCACTGGGGATACTTCTACCGAGGTGTACATTTTAATCTTGATTTTGGTTTTAGTTTATTGTAATTGCCAATTTTCCAATAGCTATGATGTCTCAATTTCAGATATACTGCAGAATTATATTGGAGCAACTTTCTACAAAGTAACATTTGGAAAATTAATTAAGCATTGAGATAATGACCCCTTTTCTTCCTTGGAGTTCTCAGTTGCTCAGAAGTAGTATGCACTTCTTTTCCCCAAAAGAGCTCTGGATTTTATGGAACAATAAAAAACCTGATTCAGTGTAGGCGTCTTTTGTTTTTAAAGTACTGTTTTAGATTGTAGAATTAAATTAAGAAGGCTATGTTCAATATTAACAGCATTTCCCATTTCTTATGTTGTACATATTTATAGCACTATGAAAAATCTAAGGTTTTGACTGGTCAGTGAGAAGATCCTTTTACATAAAAGTATGTTTATAAATCTGTTCTTCAGGATCAAATATTAGGAAACCAGCATGAACCAGTTGTATGAATCTTCCCATCACTGATGAGTGGGTGACTGCAAGGAGATACTTCAACATCATTGCACACCCTTCTTCTGCAACCTCGGTTGTCTAGCAGAACTCCTATAGTAAAGGCTCAGAGCTCACTAGTCAGGGGTGATAGTTAGGCATTTATTTTATTAAACTCCTCTAGATAAGACACACCACCAACATTTATCAGGAAGGGTAAGAGGATGGCGTTTCAGTGTGAAACATTCATAAGACAATTAGTTCCTCTGTTGTATCAGTATATTAAAAACTGTGGTCACGTCCTGGCCATTTTTCTCGAGGACCTTCTTTCAAATCCCAGAACCCATATGGTGGCTCCCACTTATCTATGCTCCAGTTCCAGGGTATCTTTTGCTTTCTTAGGGCCTCTGTTACCACCTACTATGCACTTGAAAATTTGGAACATGGATACATATGCACATAAGCACCCATACATATAAAAATGTGTGTATGTGTGTGTTCTCATTAAGGCCCTTTACTATCTTCCCTCAATAAAGAAAATTAAAAAACAAACAAAAATAAGTGCATAAGTAAACCAAAACAAAGCACGGAAAACATCTAGTTGTGAAAGCTGTGTGAAAGCATCACAGTGTGTCCCACAGCATACTTCCCTGTCCAAATATCTTCAGTTACAAATGTTCATTGCAAAGAGTCATCATTGGTCCTGTTCAAAGCTTTTGCCAGACCATCAATACTAAATCCTCAAGGGGACTCTTCCTGGTAATTCTGTTGTTGCCCTGCGTCATGGAGATACTAAAGCTTTGGGAGAGCTGGACCAGCCCTTTCACATGTTCCAACAGTTCACAGATCGTATAGAATTTAATATTTAACAAAACTTGTTTCAATGGTTTTTTATATTGAATGTATATATCTAATTACTTAAAACATTTCACATAGTAACATAAGATTTAAAATATACTTTATAAATAATTGCATTATGAGTGTGGTTTATCAATATTTTAGTATTCATAGAGTTCTCTGCATACATATGTACTCATATATTTATCTGTGTGTGTATGTTTATTCATTCTTTTACCCCTTCTTCCCCCCAAAAAGGATTTAACAAATAGTCTAGACTAACCACAAACTTATGATCATCATGAATCAAAGTCTCAAATATTGGCATGTACCAACCATACCTGTCCTATTTTTGATGATTTTAAGAATTGAAATTGTGTACGTGTGTGTCTGTTTGTCTGTCTGTGTCTGTTTGTGTGTGTGTATGTGTGTGTGTGTCTGTGTCTGTTTGTGTATATGTATGTGTATCTGTGTGTAATAAGGAGAATTAAAGAAAAAGAGGCCAGTAATTTTAGAGGCAGCAAAGGGTGAAACTTGAAAAAGATTCTAGGGAGTAAATGGAAGAGATATTTTAATTTAAAAAAATTAAAAGAAAATAATAAGTCATATCCTATTAATTTTATAAGCTGGTAAAACCATCACTGCAATAAAATTGTAATGCTAATTGGTGAATGTTAACTTTGCTTTCCCAGTAAATTCATAGCTTATTTCTAATATAGTCTGGCTCATTATTATTTTAGTCAACAAACTTCTGAAAAGAAGGGTAGGAAGTATTTGTGCTTAAGTATAAGAGGTGTAAGTATAGCTAATGAAAGACTCAATATTATCCAAAGTGCTTGACACATGGAATTAGAGCTGTTTGGAGGCACAAAATGCAGACTTTTAACTGAAAATTTAGGGTTTTAATTTGTATCTTAACAATAGTCTTTAACATAATTTAATGTTCATGGCCACATGACTTAGTTGGTTTGTTGTTGTTGTTGTTGTTGTTATTGTTGTTTTTATCAAGATCTTGTGGTTTTCCTTGGGAATGGGAGAAGACAAGTGTAAAAAGAAGGAGAGAGAGAGAATTAGAGGGTAGGAGAACTGATACAGGAGAGGAGTGGTGAGGCAGGAAAAAATAAGAGAAAAGAGGGAGGGTGGAAAGGGTAGAGGGAGAGGGTAAAAATGAAAAGAGGAAAAGAAGGTCCCTTCTGAAGGGAAAGGGAAACATGGCCCTCTCATTGAAAGGATGTGAGTAATTACTGACAACCTAGGAAAATCTTTTCTATTATAGTGTGTGTATAGATTTTGGGTTTGGTTTTTTTTTTTTTAATGCAGTCTAGGCTGGCCTCAAACTCACTGTTAAGACATGGATCTAGGCTTACTTTGAAAAATTCATTCCCCCTTCCTATACTTCTTCAGAGCTCTCATTACAGGTGGTCACCACCCCAATACTTATTGCAAATACTTATAATATTAATTTCAATATTTCATCATTGTTATACATACTTTAAAATAATTTCATAGTTAATGTTTCCATATTTTGATTTACTATAGAGCATATGAACATATGTTGAGCAGTCATATAATTTACTTTGTGAGCTAGAAACCTACATGGTTAAGTGATTCCCCTGTCAAGGCAGCCACTTGTCAATTACATGGGGCTTTGATTGTCTGACTGGTCTTTTCTCAGCACAGCCTGTCTTCATTAAAACTATCCCTGTCTTTTTCTTTTTTCTGAAAATTCTTCAATTAAAAATGAAGCAACAAGCTGTACTTATTCCACAAGTCTGATCATACTCTTTTAAATATTTAACATTTTAGGCAATAAAAAAGAGCTTAAAATAAGATCTTATTGTATATTATCCAATTCTGAAATGATATATTCAGAGAATGGCCTTCTCTGTACATGATATGATGTATGGTGGTGTCTAGAGAGCAAATAAGTATGTTTAAATTGTTGAATCCTTATGAGATCATGCCTTAGATAGTATTGTAAAATGTACCCAACTATGTATGAGCAATATATCTCATGTATTTAAAGAAACTAAAGTTTTAATTTTTTCTCTTTTCCTTGTTATGACTACATAAAGGCAGCAAAGGTGATTAATACAGTACAAATATTATAAGTTTAGCAAATGCATACCAACAAAACTACCCAACTATATTTGTAACACGCATTTTGGACAAGTTGATTTATGTTCACAATAAGGCTGTGCTTTGTACGAAGATTAGAAGATTATATGAACCATAGTGGTAGAATCTATATGAAGCCCCGGAGTCGGAGTTTTCTTAATTTACCTGTAAATTTCAGCTGGTTAGTTCCACAGACAGGGGGAGCATAGCAGGGAAAGAATGTTGTCTAGAATTATGGCATTTCTGGTAATAAGAGTAAATGGGGAAATCCAGAAATGTTATGTAGCAGCAGCAACAGGGAATCACCAATCATTTTCAGTTTCTGCAGGTTTATACATTTTTTTTCTTTTTCTTCTTAATGTGATTGGGGATAGTGAGTTCCTGGGAGGGAGGGGGGAAATGGGGTAAGGAGAGAACATCTGAAATGTAAAAAATAAAAAATTTTTCAATAAAAAAAAATAAATAAATAAAAATAAAAAAAAAATTACTTCAATCTAATTGGATTTGTTGTTTACTCAAAGAGAACAATTTCATGGTCATAGTCAGTATCAGCTCTCTGGTCCCTCCCACTGGCTAGTGAACCTTACTGCATGTAGTTACTTCAGCATAAAATTCGTGAAGATGGCAAATAAGATAAGAGAAGCAGGTGAGGAGCACCAGTATAGATCACACTGTGTGGTTATTAGGGATCAAGACTCCCTCCAAATGCCTGCAAGCCTTTACAAAAGGCTTATCCTGGCATCCACCAGATGTTGTAATGGGGTCACAGGTGATGTGCAGCCTTTCAAGTAGACAGCCAAGTAGAGACATTTCAAAACACTGTATGCAAAGCACTATGGCTTCACTGGCATTTGGAAAGGACTTGCAAAAGCAAACATTTCTTAAAATAGCTTTCATATCATTACAAATATAACTGGCCAATTATTATTAATTAAAGAGACAACCCAGGATCATGCACTAGAAATGAGACATCCACAGCAATACCCTCTTTTAGTTCTTTTTTTGGGATGTTAGGGTAGAGGAGCCTCTGCACACATTAAAAGTAGTGGATGTTTTATACAGGGAACAATTATAAAATACAATAGGTTTGTTTTCTCCTTGTCTTACTATCTCAGTACTTTGTAAAGCCAAATGCTTCCTGAGTTAGTGGAATGGATATCATCATTTGATATTTGCATTAGCTAGGAAGGTCTGTATTGATTACTGCCTATTAATTAAAGAAACTAAAATGAAATAAGCATCTTACTTGAACCTCACTCACCCAGCCTACCCAAGCAACTGCTAAAAAAACCTTTCTATTGCTCTGAATTGTTTTCGAGACTTAAATGCTTTTTATTTTCCAGTAAGCGAACTGTTACAAGTTAAATATTTAATATCTTAAAATCAATCTTTTGTCTGGTCAGGCAATAATATTGAATATAAAAAGAGGTTATAACATATAAGTTCCTGCTGAGGTTAAAATACGACATGTTACAGGGCAAATTCTCTGGAAGCATTTAAATCAGTTGACAAGACAGCTTTCCTTTTGTAATTTCTCTCTTTTATTTTGTCTCATGTTTTAATTGTCATTCTTTAAGAAGATAACTTAAGTACACAGAAAAGCACATGTGTTTACAGGCAGAAACACATCGTTCTATATGTGCTTCTCAAGTGAAAACACTATGGATCTTCCTAAACATATTTATTAAGATAAAAATAAGTCACCACAGATGTTTTTTGGAGTGCTTAATTTTAAATATGAATCAATCTGTAGATGTTTTCCACAGATCACCATAAGGTAGGAAAAGCCTTCCTTACTGGGAAATTCTCCGTACCTGGTTCCAGAAGCCCACTGCACTGTTTTATGATGAAAATATGTCTAGGTGGCAAGGTGCCATGAGACAATTGGGACTTCAAAGCATTCCAAACATTGTGTTACCAGGCTGTAGTTCGCATGGAAAGGCAGCATACTCTTTCTTAATCTGGAGTGATAGCTTGAGCAACATGGAGGCCTTCCAGGAACATGGATGAAATCTTCATGGTATTTCATCTTCACTCTGGTGCTCCAGCTGCTTTGAACTATGTGTAAACACATCAGGTAGGGAAAAGATGTGAATACATAGTACTTCCTTTCCTTACCAGAGTCTCATTACTGAGAAAGCTCCAGGTTGAGAACACAGTTATTACTGAAGGCAAAGCATACAATATCTTCTGTAAGTTACTCATGCATTTATTGTTATTGGAACGTTTACTGAGTGGTGATGTCTGTTTTTGCCACATGATAGCAACTGTGGGTGGAAAACAGTCTGCCCCCAGCTTGGCACCACATCACTGCCTTTAGGGTGTGCTGCAATAACCCACTTTGATGTCCAGCACCTAACTTAGGTAACTCCAAATGGAATATTCCAGCTGTGGATTGTTCTTTCTCCTTGTGTTTCTACAAAAGTTTTACTTTCCCTCCAAATTTAAAAATTGACATGCCTAGATAACATACATGTGCAGCAATTATAAATATGTATCTATATACAAATATATATATGAAATATACACATGCAACACAGATGCTGTGGTCATGATTAGCCTTTCATAAACACACATACACATAAAATATTTGGATAGATATGTGTGTGAAAGGGAGAGAAAGTACATGATATATGTGTATGTATCTGGGCTTATAGATATATCTATGCATGTATATATGTAAATATATGTATGCATATAGGTATGCATGTATGTATATATTTATGTGCATGTGTATTGTGTTTATGCTTGGTAGGATCAATTGTGTATGGAGAAACATTTTCCTTTATACAACATTCAAATAAATTATTAGACATCATTATTCTAGTTTACCAATCATTATTAGACTGTTTCTAATTTTTAAGCACTCAGAATTGTGAAAACTCCAAGAGAACCTGTAAAAGCAGACATGATGGTAGACTTCCTGAAAGGATAATACACTTTGCTGCTTTAGTTTTGTGCTTTTTACACTTTTATCCATTTCCAAAAAAATATTAATGAGGGCTTCTCCTTTCTAGCTCAAGTACAAAAGTATTAAGTGGCATTCTTTCAACAAATTACAAGTGATAATTCAATTTCCATCATAGCAGAAAGCATCTGGTCGATGATTAAGCTATGTAAACATTATTTAGAGTAATATACTTTACACTCATCTCTAAGTGTTGTTACCTACTTCTGACTTTTTGCAAACTGCGATGGAGGAGACGCTATCCCACCTAGGATTCTGGGCTCTCCGTGTTTTTGTTGTCAGTGTAATTTTCCCTGGATGTTTTTTACTTTGTGTTCTATTACCTCATTCCCCAACATGTGAGGTGTACATGCTGTGCTGCTGGGCTGGGACAAGATAGAGATATGAAGTAGGGCCTCAGAAATCTGTGCCAATCCTAGGATACCTGGGTAGCAAAGATCCGTAGGGTCCACATGATGACTATTCTGGACTCAGAACATCATCTGGATGTTTGCTATTCATGATTAAATTGAACTCCATGCTTCAAAAATACCAAATAGAGGACAGGAGTTTGTGTGTGTACACACACACACACACATATGCATATATATATATATTATTTTCCACAAAGCAAGCAAACAAACAAACAAACAAAAATCAATTAAATACTCCAAAAAGTTAAACATAAAATGTTTCAGGCAAGTAAGAAGACATGATGACTTCATATCTCTGCAGTTAGATAATGTTACAGGGTTTCTACAATCTATGAGATATTCAGGCTTGATTTATCATTTCTTATAAAAATAGTTCTAGTGGATACCAGTTTAAACCAATGGGCAGTAGTATTAGACCTGCCTGGCAAAAAAAGAAAGAAAGAAAAGAAAGAAAGAAAGAAAGAAAGAAAGAAAGAAAGAAAGAAAGAAAGAAAGAAAGAAAGAAAGAAAGAAAGAAAAGAATAGAAAAATACTATCTCAAAAACAAAACAAAACATAAAATACAAATACAACCAAACCACAAATGAATCCAGTAATATGACTGTCACAAGACAATATCAATACAAGAAACACAAATAAAACCAAAAAAAAAAAACCAGAAACTACACCTGAGAAGAGGTCATTGTCTTCAATAGTTGACAAATTTATGACTACATTTTATAATTTTCCCTCATAAAGTACATATTTAGGATGAATAATTTTTATGTTCACATACTAAACATAGAGTTACAGACTTTAGTATGTCAATCTCTAGCATCTACAATATGTATTTCACCACTATAACCTTCCATTAAAACCTAGCCTCCTTCTCCGATACTCTCCACTCCACTTTCATGCCTGGCTTATGTCACTTAACATTATGATCTTTGTCTTCATTTTACTGTCTTTTAACTGTCGTAGTTCTATTTTTCTACAGCTGTATAATATTCAATAACTCATTGTCTTTGTTTAACAATTGACAAGCACCTGGGCTGACTCCATTACTCATCTGTTTTAGTACAATGAGCACTTGTATGCAGACATATCTATTCTTTTGCTGACTTTCACTCACTTGGTAATATAGTAAAACACAAACTATAACTAAATCATATTATAACCCTCTCTTTAATTTGGAGGGAAACTTCTAGACTTCCCTTGTCGCTTTACTAGCTTATATTCAGTGTATCTGGACTCCATTTCTTTCTTTCTTTCTTTCTTTTATTAATTAATTAATTAATTAATTAATTTACATTCCAGACACTGTCCCCTATTCAGTCCCCCCTCCCAGATTCCCCCTCCTAAGGTCCCTCTGCCCATCCCTCCTACAGTCTTGCCAACATTTTCTTTAGATTGTAACCATTCCACTTTAAGAATTATTTTTATTGTTGTTTACTAAATGTGTGCTTTCAGTATGGTGAATTTGGGAAGCAATAAATCACACTAGACTTTGGGCATAGACAATTGTGATCTGGATGTTGTAGGTATTGGGAACTGAATTCTGGTTCTCTACAAGATTAGTACAGATTTTAAGTCCTGGTCCACTCATAAGAGGATTAGATAGGATCTCAATAAGGTTTTAATTTATAGTTTTCTGAAATAAATATCATGGGCCATTTATTCTTAAGGGATGTGTCAGTTTAATTTATCTACAAATATTTTTTGTTTGTTCTTTTGGTGTTAAATGTTTTTGAGCTCTTCATATATTCCTGATAGCTATTCTCTTTAAAATGAATAGCTGAAAACTTTTTTTCTTTCATTCTAAAGAAAATATCCTTTTTCTGAACTGCATCCTTTGCTGAGCAGAACTTTTGATGTGATAAAATGCCATTATCAGTTCTTGCTACTATGTATGAAGCTATTGGGTTTGGATTCAAGAAATCTTTGCCTATTTTTATATCATGAAAAGTTTTCTGATTGTTTCCATCTAGTAGACAAAATTCCATGTTTTACACTTAGATATAATGATATTTTTTTAAAGTATTACCTTTAAAATGTCATAGCTAGATGGATTGTTTCATAAAGCTACTTTGTGAGATAAATTAGAATTTTGATAAGTATACTTATTGACAACTACTACATTGTACTGCTGGTATAGTTAATAGGATTATATATAACTAGAAAAAGAAGACAAGGACTTAAATTCAAAAGTTAATTTCTATATAGACTTGATAATTTAGCTCAATGGTAGGACATTTGCTTAATAAACACAAGGGTATATGGGTGGAGTCCCAAACACAAAATAAAAATGAATTAATTTGCACAAAACATTATAAATTGTAAATGTTCTAATGTTAATCATAATTGTGTTATTTGGAATCATTTTAATGATTATATATATTATATAATACCCAGGCTTATTTGATAAGGATCTTAGTGTAAACCTAGGGTTTTAAAAATATTTACAGTTTCTACAAGGTTGATTGAACATATATACATGTATAATTATATAGTGATAAGGACTTTTCCAATTTGGATGGCCTTAGAAACAACATTATTAATAATCCAGAACACTTTTTAAAACACATATCAGCTACAATTCCTGAGTCAAAATTATTATATCAAAGATGTCCATGTGCCAAGTGAAATGGTCTCACGTGTCAGTAATATTTCCACTAGAAAGGCCAGAATGAATGCTTAATCAATTATAGGACCAAATCAGACAAATGTGAAAATTAGAGTATTTTATTTAATATTAGTTAAGCAACCAAAATAATAGTCTTCTACATTTAGGGCTGTGTTAGAGTTTTCAAAATTTAGATCTTTTTGTTGTATCCATTGTTTTATTTACTCTACCCATTAACAGTGTCATAGTCTTTATATTTGCTTATTAGTATCAACCAGGAATTTGTGTCTAGGTGATCTCTGCTCTAGGACTTTGAAAAATAATAAGAGTTTAAAATCCATCCATGAAAGAGTGTAAGTTCTCATGGGCCTGTTAATAAAGTGAGCATTGGGGTTTCTCCCATCTTCACCAAAAGGAATTTGAATTGAATTTTCAATAGAAAATTAGATAAAATTTTGATTTTAGATAAAATTAGATGATTTTAACTGTTTCAATACAAATAGATAAAATAATGTATAGAAAGTATCTCAGAATTCGATTGCATTACATAAGTATAGATGCTTATAATGAAAGTATTTGATAGGATGGTTGTAAGATGCAGCAGAATTTATACTTATGCACATTATGGAGGAACAAGTGAGTCACTATTGCCTACACGCCTGTGACTTTTACCTGTAGAAATAAACTTACATACATTTTTCACAGAAGTGCTCAAATGTAGTGGACAAAGAATCCTTCCCCCATAAACAGGTTTTATTCAAATCTTGTATGTCATGAATCACAGATATAATTCCATACTAAAAACCCAGAGAGGTCTTTATATGAACTATTAATAGACCAGGATTATTATTAGCAGACCAAGCCATCAGCTCACACTGCAAAAACTAAAACTCAGGAAAAAAGGATCATGGGAAAGAAGTCAAGTGTCTTCATGGCTAACTTCACCAGGTAAACATTGTGATGTGATATTCTTAGAGAATGCAGCTATGTGAAGGGGATTTTATAATTATGAAAAAGGTGCAAAAAGCATTGAGTAGGTTAAATACACTATGCTACTCTGGCTCTTGAAGTATATCTCTTCTTTTGGCCACACTACTTGGACTTTGCCATCCATCCTGAACTCCTTTGCCTGGGTAACCATTACTTTCTGTTGGTAAGTCTCAGATTATGCTTTGTGCTAATTGATGAGAGAATAAAAAAGGTTTTTATACTTCCCAATGTTATCTGAAGGTGAACAAATGTCCTGGATTCTGTAAAACTAAAGAAGCACACTGTATCAGTTACCATCCCAATTACTGAGATGCAAATGTTAAGAAGAAAGAAGAGGGCTCAAAAGTCATCACTACTAAAGACAAAGACGGTAGATTTTTTGATGATACGTTATATGGTAAGACAGAGAAGTCATTAAAAATGGATTGGTACTTTAGGATATTTATACACATAATTATATCAGCATAATTATAAATACCCCATTGTGGATGAAATCAATAATCAAAGATATCTGTTACACATGCAATAAAGCCCAAGGTGTGGAATGACTGATTAAATCATACCTTTAGTGTCTATGGAGTCATTGACAGACTATATGATCTCTCTGTAAAGTGATAATACTACAGAACTTTCTCTGTGGTTTTTCTGAAGATTAGTAAGCACTTGCAGAGTTTAGAAACTCTTAGACAACGATAGGTATGATATACATGCTCTAATGTAGATACTAAGGGCCATTTTGTTTCCATTCAACAGGATTATCTCCAAAGGAAATTTATGTTCTTAAAATCACATCGGCTTATTCACTAGTCTAGATCTGATTATTTGATTTCCATTTCAGTATGATTTAAGCTGTTTTAAGCATTTTTATTTACTATATGAATTCTTCCTTTTGAATTTCTGTTATTTGTCTAGCATTATAAGAAAGAGGACAGCATTACTGAAAGTCTGGTACCTCATATCAAGAATGTGACCTGTTATGTATTTTAGAGTACCTCAGCAGAGCTTTACTTGGTTTCTGAGCAGGAGTCAAGGGTCATATTTACATAAATGTGAAACTTAATGTTTTTAGCTGTGCTTCACATTGAGTCTGATAGGAGTAGCTAAGCATTAAGGTAAAATTTTTTGAAAACTAAGTCAGAAAATAGAGCAAGAGATGTGGTAGTGGGGAGTAAGAAGGACATTAGGGTAGATACTTCCTATTGATCTTTCAGCTGTAAGGTGGACAGAAAATGTCTTTAATGGATAATTAGACTGAGTCAATGATCTCCTGAAAGACAAAAATCAAGCAAAGCCACATGTGAATTCCATGGGGATAATGTCAGATTTCCTTGTTAGTGCCCCAACTAAGAAGAGGTCTTTTAAATAAACACATATATTCCTCTCTTCAAATATTAGTGCAATGAACATCAAGGAATTAAACTTTCCCCATCAATTCCATAGTTTCACTTATAGGAAAAAATTTCACGTGGTTTTGGCAACACTGACAGACTACCTTACAAGAGAGACTGGAAAAGAGGCAACGGTAGTTTAGAAAACATCGTGACCAGTACTGTTTAGCTATGCATACCTCTTGTCCTCTATTTAATCCTAAATTCATGATAGTACCACACTACCTAACTCTCATTCACTTAGAGTTATTAATATCTGTGACTTTGATCAGTATATTAGAACTAGATAGATGAGTTTACATACAGGAGCCACTGAAGCCCAGGCTTTGACATCTAAAATTCTATAGATTATTTGGATCTATTTTATCTATCAAATAAAGCCTAAGCTTGTATCTTGATGGACATATGGCAGCTATTATGGGAAGAATATGTTCTGAAGCTGGAACACTGGGTTTCAACCTATACACTTTGATAAACATTCCGTTGCTTGAGATTAAGAGCTTGATCACAGGCTCCATCATATCTAAAAGAGAAACATTTGAACAGTATTTGGTGATAGAGTATTGTGTTATATAAAGGAATCAGCATATGTGGAATCCTTAGTATAATGTCTAGTATGTAGGTGGTTTCCAAATAAGGCAGATATTACTAACACAACTTAAAATATGAAGGCAAAGCTTTTCTGTTGATATTACAAATTATCTCGATTAGAACTAATGATACTAAATTAAACAATCAGAATATTTTCTTCACATTTCTTCCATAAATATTAAAAAAACATAGTTAATGGGTAGAGGGAAAGGGCTAACATAAATTTCAGTTCTTTCTCATTTAAAAGTTCCTTGTTATTGTTTTAGTCCTTAACTCTTGAGGGATTTAGCATTTGTAGCTTATCCCAAGTAATGCTCATTAGAGCTAAAGTCTCCACTCTGTTCCTTTCACAACCCGAAATCAGTATGTTTTGCACTTCCATAGATTTCTTGCCCGACTCTGTAATGTCTTTTATGTTGTTCCTTGTCTCAGTTTTCCCTGTATTCTCCTACTTGGGTGAACTGTTTTTATATAAGTCTTACTAACTCTGACATTTGTCTTCGTCCATGAGACTCCACTAACACATTCCAGAGATCGTTGACTTAACTGGATCTCAGTTCCTACCCCAATTTTACCCCAGAGCCGTCACCCAGGGCCAGGTGATTATCATCTCACAAGAACTGCTTCAATTACTTGCCAGGGTTTTCCCCAGATAAAATCTATTGCTTTTTATACCCTACATGCAACTGCCAGAACTTTCTTAATAAAATACAGATTCTATCCAGCTGCTTATCTGTATAATGATCTCCCTGACTCAAAGGGATGATGTCTAAAGGTCACATGCTGTTTAGTGCTCAACTCCCAACACCCATCACATCTCCACATCAGATCCTAGTTCTTCGTTACTACTTCTGAAAATATGGTGGCATTCTATAGTCAAACTCTTGTTCAAGTTCTCTTACTAAAAAATCATACATTTATGTCTTTTCCCAGATGTCAATGTCAAATAAGTCCACCTGGTAACAGTAAGCAAGGCCCCCTTTTCATTGCTCAAAACATTAAGAAAATAAGTTCATTAAAATGTTTAGAATTGTTTGACTCCTAGATCAATATAGAGAAAATGTGTTTAAAACACATGTCAATGGATATTTATAAAAATGAAGAAATTGCATGTTTGTTTTTTAAAAGATATAAAATCAAAACCACAAGTTAGGTGTTCAGTATTTATGTGCTATCTGCAAAATGCTCATATGATTAGTAACTGCATGAACTTGATGCAGCACACGTGCCATCTGTACAATCAAAATGTGAATGGGGTAAAGAGGCAGGTCAAAGTAACCAGAAAGACTCAGTAGTGTGCAAGGTCTGCTGCTCCAGGGTCATGTCCTCATCACTTCTTTGAACCTGTGCTCTAGCTTTTGTCTCTAAAGATGAACTTAAACTGTCTTCATGCATGTGGTAGGAACAAAAGAAAGTGCTTCAATTAAAACGTTTATTACTTGTGGCTTTCTACTGTACTTCCTTCATATATCAAACGCATGAACTTTTTGAAAGTATTCCTACACCATGAGGTCTAAGCACCCATCCATCTACCTGTACCATCCATGGTATCCATATGCTGTGGACAACTAAAAATTACTTGCTGATTTTGTGAGGTTAGTTTGAACTAGCCAAGAGTATTCTGTCAAATGGAACCTTTTTCACTCTTCTTAATTGATATTGAGGTCAGAAATACAGCAACAGTTGTAGAGGTTAATTTAGATGATTCTATATTTAAAACTAATTAAGTTTCATCAAAATTAGTTGAGAAAACACTAAGATTATAATAAGATAGTTATAACTTTTTATGTATAATTTCTATAAAATATGAGTAATGAAGCAAAGTGGCCATAGAAATGAGTGAATAATTAAAAGACCACTATTCTTGTAGTAATAGTAATACAATGACAGCATCCAATGTAAAATATTTCCCATGGAGAAATAACATACAAACCATGTTTACAGTAAGTGAGTAATTTGAAATTGCCATTATTTCCACATTTCTAATATAAATATGCAATATTGTGAAAATCAAGTCTTTATTTTCTTGTTGGATAAAGGATTGTCTGAAACTTAGGATGCCTTCAAACTCACAAGTGTGTTCTGTGATTATAGACATGGACCACCAATCCAATATCTTTGGCCTATTTTTTCTTCAAGTCTGTTCCTAAAAGCCAGAATGAGTGTAATCTTACCTTCTGCATACTCTACCATTCAGCTATTTCTAGCAGTATAAGATGATGAAAATTTATAACTCAGATATAGGGGTACAGTTTCACAAAGCCACAATGTCTATTGGAGGTGGTTCAAGATAAACAAAAAACAAACATATCAGGGGAATTATTTATAATACATCTCCTGAATTTTTCACATAATGTGAAATTTCAGGGTATAATTTTTGAAAACTGCTTAAGTAAAAGACCTAGGTCTGGGCTTATATAGTGATAAAAAAGGCCATACAAACTGTCAAAGGGGAGCACAGGAACAGGCAGAGCCCAAACCTCACTAGCCAAGAAGCCTAGTTGAACTGTCAATCTTTAGGTTCAATGAGAAGACTCAATCTCAAAAACTTGATGAAGAGAAAGACACTGTATATTCACCTCTAGTCTCCCCATACATGCATGAGTTTCTGTACCTGACCACACAACTATACTAATCATACACTCATTTGTTCTGATGAAGAAAGTACCATATGTAATCACTAGAAAACCTGGAAGTCCTCCCTGAAAACACCATATAAGTTAGAAAGAAACTGCTATTGTGCTTCTCAGACAATTCTACATTCATGTTTTCATTTCATGTCTGCCAAGGATTTTTTTATACTTGCATATAGGTGTTGTATGTGTTAATTGCAAGTGTTTCATTATGATGTTACTTACATAGCAACTATTTAAGTCGATTAACTCAATGTATTTTAGCAATTTTACAAATACCAACAACCATCAATCATAGTCGGTTTCAGAACAATATATTTTGTTATTTTTATTTTTTAATTTTTTGTATTCTTTTTTATTTTTTCTGAGTACCCCCTCTTCTTTTTTATTGGATATTTTATTTATTTACATTTCAGATGTTATCCCCTTTTCTCCTCCGGCCACCACACCCTGGAACCCCCTATCCCATCCCCCCTCCTCCTGCTTCTATGAGGATGTGTCCCCACCTACCTCCCCATTCCCACCTCCCCACCCTCGAATTCCCCTACACACGGCATCCAGCCTTCATGGGACAAAGGATCTCCTCTCCCACCTATGACCAACAAGACCATCCTCCCCTACATATACAGCTGGAACCATGGGTCCCTCCCTATGTGCTCCCAGGCTGGTGGTTTTAGACTCTGGAAGCTCTGGTTGGTTGGTATAGCATCATTGATGATATCTGAGTTGTTTACATATTTTGGCTTCAGTACACACCACTGATTAGTATCCTTATCCATGCTTCTGTATGATGTGTTCATGACTCTTGGTTATATGACTCAGAGTAGAGTTATTGAGTTATATGGGGATGCTTTCATTTTGTTACACAGTTACTAAAGACTAATATATGCATCATTAGAAGTCTCACTGACACTGTGACACAGGATAAAAGAGACAGTAAACATATCAGAGATCTCTTAGTTCCTTTAAGTAATGCAATTTAATCCAGAAGACATTTTCTTCCTCGGTTCAATGTTGTGCTTTCTTCTTTAAAATCTGCCTCCACACCACAGCTCTAGTTTCTGAAGCTTAACATTTTTACAGTGGAGATATATATATGATGATAATGTTACTTAGCTAAATAAAGATAAAAGAGCAGGATTATAATTTCAGGAAAAGATTATTCGGGAGGCTTATTGATGAACCAAACATCATTGTGTTGTGTTACAGTATCCTGTGAGACTTTAAGGAAGATAAAGGGTAAACTTTGTCCAATTTACTTCATAATAAATTAGAAAAATATGATAATTCACAGAGTAAGCACTGGTATTCTCTCCAGAGATATACTTTTGCCTTTAGATAGTACTTTGCTACATTCCAGCCTTCCATGATTGCTCACTGCAGGTAGGACTGAGATGATGTGCTTAGTACAGAGCCTGCTTGCTTTCATCACAACAGTTCTGTATGTCTTCCAATTCCAAAGCTCCTATCTTCCCAAATATGTTGATCCCATTATTTCATGAACATTCAGCCTCACTTTCAACAGGTTACTCTTTCAGCCTTCTCAGAAGTTTCCTTCCTATCATGTACCAGGAAGCTAGATAAATTGATCTCAAAATTGGGAATCTGAGAATGCATCCTGTGAAAATCACTGTGACCTGGAAGGTCAGGTTAGACTCAGGCTATATGGAATCCTCCAGAACATAAAGGGTTGGAATATAGTAGCAGTAGAGTCCTTACTGAAGAACCTGTAGATAGCTTATATTCCCTGTCAAGAGATATTTAAAGATAGGAAATTATCAACAATTTTATGATATAAAGGTTGTTTTGACATGTGAAACTGTATTCACAAAATCCCAGGAAGTAGTAAATTGGTGAAAAATGTGCAGAGAGTATCAAAGAGGTTGGTTTGAAGGAAAAATGACCATGCCTTTTTGACTTCAAATGTAGAGCTAAGAGCCCAGGAGGTACTACATAACCATGGCTCCTAAAATCTGGAAGAGACAAAGCCATAATGCTCCTGTAGGTCTTCCAGAAGTGTATCTGTTTTACCAACCTCATTTCCAAGGAAACCACTTTCAGAACTGTTGTCTCCATAAGCCAACGGTAAGGACACTCCTTTGGGAGACCCATGTGTCTCTTCTCTTTGTCTCTTCAATAAATTCTGTTTTAGCACAGGCTTACTACTTATACATTGTGCCAGGAGTACATGCCTTCCTTATAGAACGAAAATTGTGTGTCACATTTGACCTCAGTGCTACAACACAGCACAAACTTCTGGGGCAGGCAGCCAAATCTAGTATGCTTATATAAAGGGGATTAGAAGAAATAATCTCTGCTTTAGCACCAAAGAAATGCGGTTCTGAGCAATCTGTGAAGCTTTAGAACCATTTTTCCCTCACCATCAGCTGCCTGAAAATCAATTTCTCTATTCTTTACACACGAAACTATTTATCTTAGATTTTAAATGTGGAGAAAAGGCTTCCCATCACTCCTTTTCTCATTTCCATCTCCAAAAGATCATTCTCACACAAATGAAAACAAACAACAATAAACAACTTTGTCTTAATATAAAGTTAGCAAGCCTTTTCCTTGGCCTCTCTTAGTTTATGCTTTTGAACTGTGGCTAATATCAGAGTCGATATTACAAATATGTTTTCTTGGTTAAGAATTTAATTTAAAGGCTGGGGAGGTTGCTCAGTGATTAAAAATATACATCACTGTGGCAGAGGACCTGAGTTCAATTCCCAGCATCCACATTAGGTTGCTTACAATCAATCACCGATAACCATACATCAGAATATTCTGTACTTCTGGCATCACTTCACTAATCTGACTCTATTCTATACATATAAACACATAAATAACATAAATTAAATAATTTAAAAATCACCAAGTCCATTTGGTTTGGAAACTTTAGTTCCTCTTTTATTTTAAGCACCTTGTATATGCAAAAGTTGTACTCTTCTGGAATATGGTTAAGGTTCTTACCTTTCTAATTTGTTTGTTTGTTTGTTTTGCTTTGTTTTGTTTTTCTAGTGCTGTATTCCGTAGTGGGAAAATAATTGCAAAATTAACTAAAATTACATGAAATAAGGTTTAAAAGTGGTAAAATGGCAATTTTGTATTTAAGAGAGTACTACCTCCTATAAACAATTGGAAATTAATTTTATCATTAAAAATTTTTATCATTAAAAATAAAAATTATACTATATACAAATTGTCATAAATTTAAGTAACTTTTTCACTTAGAAAACATTTGTTTTTCTGCTTCATTCAATAAAAAATACAGAATATAAATATTTCCTACAACATACCATTGGCAGTTTTCAAAGCAGACATGACAGAAAGTGTTGTTGTAATAGTAAATATTCTGGAAAAGATTCAAAACTTCCATTAAAGTCTGTTGTAAATGCTGCTTTTATTTCCTCAGATATTGGGTTGAGATGTGAGCAGTACCCAAGTTGTGTGAACACACTGCTAAGACTGAGCCCAGAATGTTCCCTTCTCTGCTCTAACTATCCCTACGCTTAGGCTTCTACCTTCCTTACAATCTAATCTTTCAAGATTACTAATTCAGTTTGGCTTCCCTTGGCCTCTTATTGAATTGCTCTCCTTGATTTCATACTAACGTTAGCAACATGATCTAGTCTTCTGGCTTCTTCTCATCTCTGGCTCATTCTATCTTCACCTGTGTCTAGCTTGTCCTCTCAGCAACATGTCTCTATAAAATTGTCCTGGTAAAACTGCCATACACACACACCACACACTTTTTCTGTCTCTCAATGCTCTTAAGTAGCCTCTTCCCTGTGTTGTTCTCATGTGAGTTGGCCATATCCTATCTTTGACTCATTCTGTAAATCTCTCTAATTTGTCACTTTGTCAATGAGAATTCACTTTCAAATGTGGCTGCTTCCTTCTACAAACTAACCTTACCTTCATTGTTAGGGATTAAAGGTGTGTACTAAGGACATGTCTGCATTCCAACCAGATCATATAAACACAGGTCGTTGGATATAATCCCTTGCCAGAGCAGCCACTTCGCTGGATTAAAATTCCTCTACTGCCTGCTTTATGTCATAGTATGAAAATTGTAGGACTGGTCTCTTTTATGTCAAAGGAAGGAGGCATTTATGCCCATTTGTAAAATATGTTATCAATATGCAGTAGATTTGTTCACCATTCATTACAGAATTTAAAATTTGCTTGTTAGTCTGGTTCTGGCACAGATACCTGCTGTTTTGTTTTAGTTAAAACAAATATATGCAAGTATAAATGGTAAAAGCTAATAGGCTAGCTTTGTGCAGGTAGTCTATACAGACATGCATTAGTATGTTTGAAATAACTGAGATGTAAGAGTGAGGAAGTTATAATAATATGTTGCTTCTGAAAGTCTCACAGAAGACAAATTTTAACAGTAAAAATAGTGGTATGAAAAAGTACCACAAAATATGGTATGTACCAGGTAATGCTTCTTGTCAATCATTATAGAGCTCCTATGAAACAAAAACATAAATACAATATTCCCTAATGCAATGCTCCCTTGTGAAACTGATGTGCTGGATGGAGGGAGACTTCTGTGAACCACTATAGCATCCTCTCTTTTGCATTGTGGGTGAAGACTGACTCTTAGTTTGGCTTTTGGCATCCTGCATGCCTGTTTCCTGTCTGACTAGCCATCTGTGCAAATGGGATGCAGTGTGATTTTAAATCTGTCTGGAAGTGAAATTCAGTTACAAGGTAGGAACTGTTAATAGGAGTGAGCAAATGGAAGAAAAGGGTGTTGAAAAGTGAAATGGCAAGTCCGCCTTACTTAACAACCTTGTTTCAGCGTGAAATTAACCTATTACTGCTATAATTATTTTTTTTTTTACATTTTAATTTCAATGTCTATGCGTGCATGTGCCTACTTGAGTTTATGTGCATCATGTGCAAGGGGATGCTCAGGGGAGCTAGGAGAAAGCATTAGGAACTGGAGTCACAGTAGTTGTGAACCACACAGCAATGATATGGGAAACAGAACCCAGGTGATCTATTAGAGAACGAATGTTCGTAAGCCCTATTTTCAGTTCCAGTGGCTAAAATAAAATCAGTTTTCTTGTTGCTACTCTACTTGTGAATCAGAAAACTGCCTAGGTTTGATGCCTCAATACTCCTAAGTTCACAATCAAGTGATGGGTGGTGTGATCATTTCCTGAGCTGTGCATATTTGCTTTTTCCAAATAATACAACACTTATTAAGAAACTGCTCTCCTCTCTAAGAGAACTATATGTGCACAAAGTGATTATAATTCTCTTTGTTGAATTATTGTTGAAGCTGGTTGTATAACATTGCTAATGAATCGTCTAAGAAAGTCTTGTGAAAATCACTGGGTTCTTACTCTATCATTCTAACACAAAACTGAGAACTCACTCATTCCACAACTGTTTATGAAGAAAAAAATTAAGAGAGAAATATACTGGCTGCTGAAATAAAACTTGCATTAGTGTAAACAATGAGGCAATTTAGAAAGGATCTGTGAGAAGAGAGAGAAGAGTCATACAAGCTTAATAGACATCAACATTGATAGGCACTAACATAACTACCTCTATGGCATAATAAACATTTTAATCAACCTGGCTAATTCTGTCTTTCAAGAAGTATACTTTGATTTGGGATGCTTATATATAAAATTAATATTAATTCTGAAAATAGCAGCAGGAGCTGCATCTGATTGCACAGAGAAGTACCAAAATGAATATTCAATGTGCTGTCCACTTAGGATACTCTAAATATAATTACTGGCATTTGTCCAGCTAAAGAAAAAAGAGTGGGAGAGGAAACTGCATAATGCTTATTTTAATTAGGTAAAATTATGTGGTTCAATGAAGCATGACAGTCTGCATAATGAGAGGACAGACCCATGTTTATGGGAGAGTTATTGGTTATGAAAATGTGGTCACTATGCATGCCCGATAGCCAATATTTTATCTTTCATTCATAATTCCTTGCAGTGCATTTAATGTGTAAATCAATACCAAGGAAAAGTAAGGAGAGTAAAACAGAATTCTTTTTTTATTCTATATTCAAGAATGATGATGGACATCAGAATATGTCTGGAGAAGGTCTAAAGCATTCACTATAGCAGTAACTCTATCTTTACAAATCATAACTATATGCACTTAATTTAAAACTATATATACAATGTATGTGTATATACATGTCTATGTGTTCCTCAAGAGAGCAAGAAAGATGATTTCTCCCAAAAGCATTTGAACTTATAAAAGATACTTGCAGCATAAATTTTATTTCAAAATAATAATCAGATTCATTTCTAGTGGCCCAAGGGAAGGTACTTTTTGAAACATGCACTGAGGATTTATGACTTCCATTTTAAATCTTATTTGATATAATTTATGTTAAGTTATCACTTGTGTGTGCTTCCTTTCCACATTCTGACAGCACCATTATGAAGCATTTTAAAAAGACTAAATGGAAAAAAGAAAGAGATATTCGATAATGCCCAAGGGATTATAATTTCATAATTTTCTTATTTCCCAATTTGAATGATTATTTCATAGGTTTCACTCCATCTATACATTTCATTAAGGTGAAAATAAATCATAGTTAATACTTGATAAGTATAGCTGTTTGAGGATGTTATTAAAATTGAAAAAGAATGAAATATTTCCCAAATATCTCAAAAATTATGTTTTTAAAAAGTCTAGTATGTACATAAATACATCGGAGGCTAAAAACATGAACAATGGTACATTGTAAACAACAGAGAAATGGGTCTAAAACTATGGGGAAATGAAGGAGTGTAATGAATTCAGAAAATAAATAGAAGTTAGAAAATGTCTAAAGAGCATTAGCTTTCAAGATGTCACGAATCAAGATAACTTAAGTTTATCCCATCACAAAATCAAGATAATTAATAAAAAGATTTATTTATTTACTTATTTTAGTGTGTATGACCATTAGTGTATGAGTGTTCTGCCTGCATGCATGTAAGTGCACCATGTGTATGCAGCCCTCCTAGAAACCAGATGATGCCATCAAAAACTGTGGAACTGGAGTTGTAGGTTTGTGCATTGTCATGTAGGTGCTAGGAAACAAATCTGGCCTTCTGTAAATGCAGCCAGTGTTTCTAGCTGCAAATGAAGACATTTTAAAGTGAGAATTAAAAAAAAACCAAAAACCAAAAAAACATCCTAAAATATATAAGTGCAATAAAAAAAAAAAAAAAACAATTTCAAAAGTTTATGGAGGAATTTTGTGGGAATACAGTCAAACCACATCTGTGATTTCTATCCCTGAGAAACAAATACAAAACTAAGCAAGGTAACTGATATTCAAAACTAAACAAACAACCAAAATAAAAAAGAATGAGAGAAGAAAGAAAGAAAGAAAGAAAGAAAGAAAGAAGAAGGAAGGAAGGAAGGAAGGAAGGAAGGAAGGAAGGAAGGAAGGAAAAAAAACAGGAAAAAAATTCTTTATCAATGTATTGGGAAGGTCTACAAAGACATATGGGAAAAGTATCTCAGATGTACTAAAGGTGAGCCCTTGTAAAACAATTAAATTCACTGGTTTTAACACAATTGAATTTCATTGGTAAAGAACAAATTCTTAAGTATTGGTAAGATTATGCTTATACTCAAAAACACAAAATATCACCATAATATAGTATACTCAATTTTTTTCTAATTATAATTCCAGGAACATATCATATTGAGCTAACAAATGATTTTATGATTAGGCACCTGAAATCCTATTTTCTGGGGAGTTACAAACAGGAGACTTTTGATTTCCAGCCTAACCTGGGCTACATAATGAAGACTCATCTAAAAAGAAAACAAATCAAATAAAGCAAATATTAATTATATTAATATTATATAGTTTAAAGAAAAATATAGTAAAGCTGTTTTATAATAAATAGATAACAATAAATTATGCCTCTATGAACTGTACTCTGTCTTATAAAAACAAGATTAGAGATATAATGTAAAAGAAATACTTTTATTTTTAAACATTTATAATCTTATTATAGTTTCTATAGAATATTGTACTGGTACATTATAAAGTATGGACTTCAAGTTAGGTTATAAGAGAAAACTAAATTTGATTGTTATAAGGGATTATTGAAGCTTCCCATAAATAAATTTATTTTAAATAGTGATGTAATAGAAATAATCACTTTATCATCCGTATGCCCTAGACAGTGTTAGTAATTGCAAGTCACCAGATGCCTGTCAGCCCACTGATTGAACATAATTACATTGTAATATATATGTAGAATATGCATGTATTCATGGACATGTTTCATGATAGACATGTATATAATGTATCAGAAGTCTCTCAGAATGTTCATTTTGCTAACTTGGCACGAGAATGAAGTCTTCATCGATAAGGAAAATGAACAGCATAAAAATGTGAAACCCACATTTTTCTTTTTTGCAGTTGTTGGCTTACCTAATCCTTACATTAACCTGGCTTTCTGCTAAAAACACCAAGTATTTAAATAGAAAATACTTTCAAACATCCTGTACTATCATGAGCTTATCTTTAATTTAGACTCAGGTAAAATATGGCAAGCTCTTATGAAAGATTGTAAAAGTATTTCTTGGATTTTATCAAGGTTCTTTGGGGAACCCATGAAAAACTCATCTCATTGATTCAGTTAGTGACTCTAGACCTCACAGGTAGCAAAGCTCCCAGAGAAGTAAGCTGAAGACAGATGGCCTTGTCTGTAATTTCTACTTGCTCAAATATTTCAATCAGGCATGTGATTTCTCATAATGGTAATAACATTTCACAAAACTACATCCAAAAGAAACCTAAGGATTGTTAGGATTCTTCACAATCTAAAATTCATTTTTGTAGACAACGTTTTCTCAGATCCTCAATCATGACAAGCTATTTTAAAATAACTATTTAACATTTGTTTCAACAAAAAATAAGCCATTGAGGCTACCATAGCTTTGACTACTTCTGATGCCCTCCTAATATTGTGCACCTGCATAATGTTAAACACCACATCTGTCAGGTGAATAAACAATAACAAAACAAAAACAAACAAAAAGTGCTGTTTTCACCACCCACAATAGTGACATAACACAATTGATATAGTACTTGTCCAGTATTTAGATGACACTGAGTTTGATCCTGCATATGTTGGGGTGGTCCAGCACAACTCTCAGCTCTTGGGAAGTGGAGGCTGAAAGATTAGAAGTTCAAGTTCACCCTCAGCTACTTATCAAGTTTTAACACAGCCTGCCTAGACTATATGAGACTATTGTCTGATTTGATGATGGATGAAAAATGTTTTATATTTTAAATAAAATAATCAAAAATAAAATAATCAAAATAATTTCTCCGGTTTCTATGCACATTTTATGGTATCCTCAAAGCCAAGTGTAATGTATTTATTTGATCTTAACTATTTAACACACAATAACTTTCATCTCTGTTCATTTTTATTAATTTTTAAAATAATTTACAGCCTCGCTTCTGGGCTTCAACACAAGTGAATGACACCACGGAAAGTGCTTTTCTAACAATATTGTCAAGTGATCTTTTGAAGTACACTCCACTTGCTAGTTTTCCCTGCTTGGCCCCTTTCGTGTGTCTCCTTTCTTGACTCTAAGGATGGATCTTGTGGGAGAAGAACAATTTAGCTGTGGTCTTTCTGAGTGAGACTCCTTAGCAAAATGCCAGCATTTTCAGCAGACAGTTCGGCCAGCTACTCCATTTAATCTGTGCAGGAACCATAAACTGGATTTAAATGAGATGTCCAACATATAGGAAAAGAATATTTGAATATTTCCACATGGTACTGGGAAAGGAGTGACTGACTTCCATTCCACAGCTTGGCTTCTCTGAATGAAAAGGAGAAATAATACCCAGTTAGTGAATTGAGGAACTCCTGACTTAATGCCAGCCTGCCCCTCCTTCCAGTCCTGTGTAGGGTCCTTAACAATGTCTGCTTCTTGACCTGACCTGGGGCAGTTCCTGAATGGAGGTGCTGAGCAGTTCAGCAGTTTAGCAGGTCTGCCCTGCTCCAGCATTCCTCCGGGAGAGACCTGCATTCACCAGCTCTAAGAACAAGAGCCTTTTCATAACCTCAATTATCACAAGGTCAATATATCACCGTGTGTTTGCTAGTGGCACTTGGACTGCCTTGCAGCAGCGAGGACTGAGAGAGGCTCTGAGTCCCATTGAAAACAACTGAGAGTGTCCTTTACTGAGAGCGGACACAGGGCAAATTTTCTGATAATTGGCTTTTTGAGCCACCAGTCCCAGGCCTGATTTCAACAAATTAAGCCTGATCAAGATTAAACCATATTAAAAATTCTCAGGAATCCCTGTCAAGATTGTGTGTGTGTGTGTGTGTGTGTGTTATTTGTTTTTTATGGAACAAGAGTAAAATTAATTTTTGACCAAAAACCTCATTTGATTTAACTTAATTCATAAATTTAACTTTTAAAGAGCATTATTATATTTCAATGCATGCATTTAAGTTTGCTCTGAGATTCATTCTTAAGAATTAAAAATCACTTTAAAGCTGACTACATTGTCAATGGATTGAGGATCTCTCAATGTTTTCAGTGTTTTTCTGGTGTCCTGAGATTTCCCAGCAGGTCAAAACATGGTATAAAGGGAGTATTAAGAGAAAATGAAGGAAGTAATCCAGTTAGATTAAAAACCATGCGTAGGTCAGTATATACCACAGTAGAAAGCTTCAAATCAGAAGTGAAAACAAAACCAAGTGATTAAGTTAAAGTCTCATGGAAACATATTACAGAGACAAATGTGCTGTGGTCACATCCACTTGAACATTTATAATGTATTATAAACAGACACGATTTATGCATTAGGGAAGTCCCTTTTGATCTCCCTTGAGAATGGCAAGACCTTCCTGGCAATTGCTTTAGTTTGACAGCATTTTTGGAGAAAATCCATTTAAGCACACAGGGAATCAGGAGCTATCATTTTGAAATAATTTATTCTAAAAAGAAAGAAAAAAAGCTTACTGAGGATGGCTTAAAGATTTAAACAGACGCATTTTCTAATGCTGATGTGACTCATGATTGTGTTCATGCCCATAAGCTCTACAAACTTTTAGCAAATTTTAATTGTTGAATGCAGATGTTTTACTTAGGAAGTACACAAATGAAATACAGGTATCTCTTGATTTTAGCATGTCAGTCTTCATACAAAACAATATGATGATATGAAGACAAAAATTTTAGTCTTCTCTACATATTATCTTTTTCTCTTAGGTATCTCCTATGATAGATACACAGAAACGGGTGCACACCCAGCACAGATTTATGTCAGATTATACATCCTATACCTTGAAATATGTCCATCTGGCATAGACCAGCAGTCAACATTTAAAATACAAATGAATGCTTAAATTTTGGGAAAGTGACAAAGGAAAGAAAAAAATATGACAGTTAATGTACAGAGTATAAGGCAGTAAAAAGCTGATGTGTTCTTGAAAGCATTGAAACATTTTTATTTTTATTTATTTGTGATTCCAGAGGGTTGTCAGTGTAAGATATGATGCTTTGTCATTCTAAGATTATAGTGCTCAAATCAAGTATTTAAACAAATAGTATTGGTAATACAAGATTATTTGTGTAAATGAGAAATCATTTCTGAATTTTATCAAGCTTTTAGGTACTCTACCTATGTGAATACATTTTGGCAAAAGCACATGTGAAAATTAGTATGTTTTCAATTCTTGTCATAAAAATTAATTTTAATTTCAAGGGTAGACCGCATGAAAATAATTCTCTATAACAAAATCACATTCAGTCTATTTTCACAAGTTGATTCCACTAGGTACCATAACATGCCTGACATAGATGCAGTGTGTAGCTTAGGCTATCTTAAAATTTATAATCCTAGAAGCTAGGCTTACATACATATTCCATCAAGCCTTTTAAAAAAAATACATTTATCATTTAAATGTTTAAGAAAAAGTTATTGATAGTTTTATTTACACAAGTTACTGCCATATAGATTAATTGATTTAACTCTCACAACTGTGAATGGAACAAGATGTGAGAAAAGGAAATTTATTATTAAAATATACCCATATTACTAGAGAGGATAGATACATAGATGATAGATAGAAGATAGTTAGATAGATAGATAGATAGATAGATAGATAGATGTGCTTTAAGTGTATGGTAGAGAGTATATATAGAAAGAAGATTTCAGTACATAAACAAAATTATGGGAGAGGAAGGGAGATAGATAATAAAAACACATATTCATTCGTGCATGTACAAGAACATACATGCATGCCTATACACATACAAATGAAATTATTGGGAGGGAACAAAAGACAGGGAGATGTAAACTGAAACAGATACATACAGAAATATAACAGAAGTTGGAGTTAAAAGATGAAGGATGAGTGGAAGAAAGAAAATGGATAAGAATTGTTACAGATGATAAGTGATTAGATAGGTATATGGTCGATGATATAGATAACTAGATATCATTCAATCTATGGGTCAGTATATCCAACAGCAGAAGGTGTAGACAGAAAGAGAAATAGAGCTGCTCCTGTGGAAACACCGATCCTGAGACATCCTAGAGGGACCGACTGCATCCAGAGCAGAGGGTAAGACACCTTGCCCACCACCCCACGCCCCAGAGTTACAACTGGGACTCAGGGGGAGGTTAAGGAAGGAGCAGGCACCCAAACGCTGCCCCTCTGGAACACTAGCCCCCTTCCGCCCGGAATCTGTTCCCTTTGCCTGGGGCAGACCCTTAGCTGGTCTGCTCCTGTGGAAACACTGATCCTGAGACATCCTAGAGGGACCAACTGCATCCAGAGCAGAGGGGACCGAATGCATCCAGAGCAGAGGAAACACCTGATCCTGAGACAACCTAGAGGACCTACTGCATCCAGAGCAGAGGAATACCACCTCCCTTCTGCGCCTGGGGCAGACTCTTAGCTAATCTGCTCCCATGGAAACACCTGATTCTGAGACAACCTAGAGGATTTATTGCGTCCAGAGCAGAGGAGGACTTACTGCATGCAGAGCAGAGGGAGCTTAGGATCACAGGAACACAGAGACATCTGGAATCTGAGGACATCTGACACAAGCAAGATAACTGGAAAGACAGACTCCAGTCAGACACAGCGAGTACAGGCAACACTAGAGTCAACCAGATGGCGAAAGGCAAGCACAAGAACACAAGCAACAGAAACCAAAGTTACCTGACATCATCAGAACCCAGTTGTCCTACCAGAGCAAGCCCTGGATATCACATCACACAGGAAAAACAAGATTCAGAATTAAAATCACTTCTCATGATGATGACAAAGGATTTTTTTTTTTTGATGACAAAGGATTTTAAGAAGGACATAAGTAACTCCCTCAAAGAAATACAGGAGAACACAGATAAACAGGTAGAAGCTCTTAAAGAGGAAACACAAAAATCCTTTAAAGAATTGAAAGAGAACACAGGTAAACAGGTAGAAGCCCTTAAAGAGGAAACACAAAAATCCTTTAAAGAATTGCAAGAAAACACAACCAAACAGGTGAAGGAATTGAACAAAACCATCCAGGATCTAAAAATGGAAATAGAAACAATAAAGAAATCTCAAAGGGAGACTACTCTGGAGATTGAAAACGTAGGAAAGAGATCAGGAGTCATAGATGCAAGCATCACCAACAGAATACAAGAGATAGAAGAGAGAATCTCATGCGCAGAAGATACCATGGAAAACATTGACACAACAGTCAAAGAAAATGCAAAATGCAAAAAGCTCCTAACCCAGAACATCCAGGAAATCCAAGACACAATAAGAAGACCAAACCTAAGGATAATAGGTATAGATGAGAGTGAAGACTCCCAATTTAAAGGGCCAGTAAATATCTTCAACAAAATTATAGAGGAAAATTTCCCCAACCTAAAGAACGAGATGCCCATAAACATACAAGAAGCCTACAGAACACCAAACAGACTAGACCAGAAAAGAAATACCTCCCGTCACATAACAATCAAAACACCAAATGCACAAAACAAAGAAAAAATACTAAAAGCAGTAAGGGAAAAAGGTCAAGTAACATATAAAGGCAGACCAATAAGAATTACACCAGACTTTTCACCAGAGACTATAAAAGCCAGAAGATCCTGGTCTGATATCATACAGACCCTAAGGGAACACAAATGCTAGAACAGACTGCTGTACCCAGCAAAAGTCTCAATCACTATAGATATTCCAAGATATTCCATGACAAAACCAAATTTGCACAATATCTTCCCACAAACCCAGCACTTCAAAGGATAATTGATGGAAAATGCCAACACAAGGAAGGAAACTACAATCTAGATAAAGCAAGGAAGTAATCTTCCAACAACCCCCAAAAAAAGGTAGCTACACAAACATAATTCCACCTCTAATAACAAAAATAATAGGAAACAACAATCATTTTTCCTTAATATCCCTTAACATCAATGGACTCTACTCTCCAATAAAAAGATGTAGACTATCAGACTGGATACATAAACAACACCCAGAATTTTGCTGCATATGAGAAACACACCTCAGTGATAAAGACAGACACTGCCTCAGAGTAAAAGGCTGGAAAACAATTTTCCAAGCAAATGGTCCCCAGAAACAAGCTAATATCAAATAAAATCGACTTTCAACCAAAAGTAATCAAAAAAGATAAGGAAGGACACTTCATACTCATTCAAGGAAAAATCTACCAAGATGAACTCTCAATTCTGAACATCTACACTCCAAATGCAAGGGCACCCACATACATAAAAGAAACTTTACTAAAGCTCAAAGCACACATTGCAGCTCACACAACAATAGTGGGGGATTTTAACACCCCGATCTCTCCAATGGACAGATTATGGAAACAGAAACTAAACAAAGACACATTGAAATTAACAGAGGTTATGAACCAAATGGATTTAACAGATATCTATAGAACATTTCATTCTAAAGTAAAAGAATATACCTTTTTCTCAGAACCTCATGGTACCTTCTCCAAAATAGACCATATAATTGGTCACAAAACATTCCTCAACAGATACAAAAAGATTGAATTAATCCTTTGCATCCTATCAGATCACAACGGATTAAGCCTGGTCTTTGATAAGGACAGAACTAAGGGAAAACCCACATGCATATGGAAACTGAACAGTGCTCTACTCAATGATGACTTTGTCAAGGAAGAAATACAGAAAGAATTTAAAGACTTTCTAGAATTTAACGAAAATGAGAAAATATCACACCAGAACTTGTGTGACTCCATGAAAGCAGACCTAAGAGAAAAATTCATAGCTCTAAGTGCCCACAAAAAGAAATTGGAGAGAGCACACATTAATAACTTGACAGCACACCTGAAAGCTCTAGAACAAAAAGAAGCAAATACACCCAAGAGGAGTAGGCATCAGAAAATAATCAAACTCAGGGCTGAAATCAACCGAGTAGAAACAGAAAGAACTATACAAAATATCAACAAAACCAGGAGTTGGTTCTTTGAGAAAATCAACAAGATAGATAAACCCTTAGCCATATTAACCAGAGGGCACAGAGACAGTACCAAATTAATAAAATCAGATCTGAAAAGGGAGACATAACAACAGAAACTGAGGAAATTCAAAAAATCATCAGATCCTACTACAAAGGTCTATACTCAACAAAACTGGAAAATCTGGATGAAATGGACAATTTTCTAGACAGAAACCAGGTACCAAAGTTAAATGAGGAGCAAATAAACCATCTAAGCAGTCCCATAACCCCTAAAGAAATAGCAGCAGTCATTAAAAGTCTCCCCACCAAAAAAAGCCCAGGACCAGATGGTTTTAATGCAGAATTCTATCAGACCTTCAAGGAAGACCTAATACCAATTCTCTTCAAACTATTCCACAAAATAGCAACAGAAGGAACACTACCCAATTTGTTCTATGAAGCTATAATGACACTCATACCTAAACCTCACAAAGACCCAACAAAGAAAGAGAACTTCAGACCAATCTCTCTTCTGAATATCGATGCAAAAATACTCAATAAAATTCTAGCAAACCGAATCCAAGAACACATCAAAACAATCTTTCATCATATCAAGTGGGCTTTATCCCAGGAATGCAGGGATGGTTCAATATTCGGAAATCCATCAATGTAATCCACTATATAAACAAACTCAAAGAAAAAAAAATCACATGATCATCTCACTAGATGCTGAGAAAGCATTTGACAAAATTCAGCATCCCTTCATGGTAAAAGTTTTGGAAAGAACAGGAATTCAAGGCCCATACCTAAACATAGTAAAAGCAATATACAGCAAACCAGTAGCCAACATCAAACTAAATGGAGAGAAACTTGAAGCATTCCCACTAAGATCAGGGACTAGACAAGGCTGCCCACTCTCTTCCTACCTATTCAATATAGTACTGGAAGTCCTAGCCAGAGCAATTAGACAACAAAAGGAAGTCAAAGGAATACAAATAAGAAAGGAAGAAGTCAAAATATCACTATTCACAGATGACATGATAGTATACTTAAGTGACCCCAAAAACTCCACCAGAGAACTCTTAAATCTGATAAACAACTTCAGCAAGGTGGCAGGTTATAAAATCAACTCAAACAAATCAGTAGCCTTCCTCTACATGAAAGATAAACAGGCTGAAAAAGAAATTAGGGAAATGACACCCTTCTCAATAGTCACAAATAATATAAAATACCTCGGGGTGAACCTAACCAAGCAGGTGAAAGATCTGTATGACAAGAACTTCAAGTCTCTGAAGAAAGAAATTGAAGAAGATCTCAGGAAATGGAAAGATCTCCCATTCTCATGGATCGGCAGGATTAATATAGTAAAAATGGCCATTTTGCCAAAAGCAATCTACAGATTCAATGCAATCCCCATTAAAATATCAACTCAATTCTTTACAGAGCTCGAAAGAGAAATTCTCAAATTTATATGGAATGACAAAAAACCCAGGATAGCGAAAACCATTTTCAACAATAAAAGAACTTCTGGAGGAATCACCATCCCTTACTTCAAGCTGTACTACAGAGCAATAGTGATAAAAACAGCCTGGTATTGGTACAGAGACAGGCCAGAAGATCAGTGGAATAGAGTTGAAGACCCAGAAATGAACCCACACAACTATGGTCATTTGATCTTTGACAAAGGAGCTAAAACCATCCAGTGGAACAAGGACAGCATTTTCAACAAATGGTGCTGGTTCAACTGGAGGACAACCTGCAGAAGAATGCAAATCAATCCATTCTTATCTCCGCGTACCAACCTCAAGTCCAAGTGTATAAAGGACCTTCACATAAAACCAGACACACTGAAACTAATAGAAGAGAAGGTGGGGAAGACCCTCGAACACCTAGGCACAGAGGAAAAGTTCCTGAACATAACACCAATGGCTTGTGCTCTAAGATCAAGAATTGACAAATGGGACTACATAAAATTGCAAAGTTTCTGTAAGACAAAAGACACTGTCAATAGGACAAAATGGCAACCAACAGATTGGAAAAAGATCTTTACCAATCCGATATCTGATAGAGGATTAATATCCAATATATACAAAGAACTCAAGAAATTAGGCTCTAGAAAACCAAATAACCCTATTTAAAAATGGGGTATGGAGCTAAACAAAGAATTCTCAACTGAGGAAATACAAATGGCCGAGAAGCACCTAAAGAAATGTTCAGCATCCCTAGTCATCAGGGAAATGCAAATCAAACCAACCCTGAGATTCCACCTGACACCAGTCAGAATGGCTAAGATCAAAAACTCAGGTGATAGTAGATGCTGGCGAGGATGTGGAGAAAGAGGAACACTCCTCCATTGTTGGTCGGATTGCAAGATGGTGCAACCACTATGGAAAACAGTCTGGCGGTTCCTCAGAAAATTGGACATATCACTACCTGAGGACCCAGCTATACCCCTGGGTATATATCCAGAAGATGCTCTAACACATAACAAGAACATATGCTACACTATGTTCATAGCAGCTTTATTTATAATAGCCAGAAACTGGAAAGAACCCAGATGCCCTTCAACAGAAGAATGGATACAAAAATGTGGTACATTTATACAATGGAATATTACTCAGCTATTAAAAACAATGAATTCGATAAATTCTTATATAAATGGATGGAACTAGTAAATATCATCCTGAGTGAGGTAACCCAATCACAAAAGAACATACATGGTATTTACTCACTGATTATTGGATTTTAGCCCAGAAGCTTGAAATACCCAAGATTCAACTCACAGACCACATAAAGCTCATGAAGAATGAAGACCAAGTGTGTGTGTGTGGAGGGGGGGCTACAGTCCCTCTTAGAAGAAGTAACAAAATACTCAAGGAGCAAATATGGATGCAAAGTGCAGGACAGAAACTGAAGGAGGGGCTTCTGCAGACCATTCCACCTGGGTATCCATCCCATGTGCAGTCACCAAAGGTAGATGATGACGTGGGTGTTAGGAGGTGCATGCTGACAGGAGCCTAACATAACTGTTGCCTTAGAGGTCTGCAAGAGTCTGACATATTCAGAGGCTGATGCTCACAGCTAACCATTGAACTGATCATGGAGTTCCCAGTGGAGGAGTTAGAGTGAAGACTGAAGGAGTGTAAAGGGTAAGGGACCCCATGAGGAGAGCAACAATACCAACCAATCAGAGCCCCCAGGGTCTAAACCACCAGCCTGAGAGCTCTTAGGGAGGGATCCATGGCTCCAGCTATATATGTAAGGGAGCTATATATAAGTGGGAGAAGAGATTCTTGGTCCCATGAAGGCTGGACATCGTGGGGGTGGTATTCGAGGGTGGGGAGGTGTGGTTCTGGGGAGGGTGGGTGTGGGTACACCATCATAGAGGCAGGAGGAGCGGGGAAGGGATAGGGAGTTCCTGGGAGGGAGTGGGGAAAGGGGGTAAGGGGAAAACACCTGAAATGTAAATAAAAGTTCCAATAAAAAAAAAATCAAAAAAACAAAACAAAAAACAAAAAAAAACAAAAACAAAGAAAGAGAAATAGAGGCACAGGCATCTATCAAGTGCCTTCAGGTGGATGTGATTAAGTATTTCAAAAGAACCTGGAAAGCTTTGCCAGAGATTGCCTTTCCAAAATAACAGCTAAGGGAGAATTACTCAGTGTCACATATGTATAAGAGAATGTGTGAACACAACATTTTCCCAGTAAGTTCTCAGACACTGAGAAGCACACAAGCCTCCTAATCTTAAATAAATAAGAGTGAGTTAGCATGGAATACTTGAAGACTTCCAGGAGCCTGCACTTAACAGACGTCACTATAGCTGTATGTCTTCTGTGATAGACCAGATTGCAATTATTTTAAGTCATGTTTCCATTTTTTGGGCTAAGAAATTTCTCAAATAGATTAAAAACTCACATTATATGATAAGTATGTAAGAGACTAAATCCTCAATCCTAAAAACCATTAAGAGCAATTTAAGAATTTGAACAATAGAATTGAGAGAGATAACATTTAAAATAGTTCTGTCTATATTTGAATTTATCAGAGATGATTTTGCTGTAATATTTACTATCAGATATAAAACTATATTTACTCTCAAAAAGAAGCTCACCATGGTAATTTTATTTTAATTTTCTGAGAAGCTTAATGTGTTCAAAATTAACTATGTCCATGTACTGCCGAAAACTACCTTTATGTCTTTAGTTACTACTTACTTGCTGGTTTTCTTTGAAGCTAAGGCACATTAAAATGCCTTGGAATAGAAGCTCTACCCATAGTTTTGCTGTTTTCTTGAACTAATTATTTAAACACTTTAGTTTCAAAATCATAGGGCAAAACACTACTAAACTCTTGCTTAGTTGTAATGATAAAATGGGTTTTTATGCAGTCATTAATACAGCTTCTAATGTATATAAAGGCTTTACAAAGGGTTGCTGTTACTATTGCTATGGGCAACGTCCACTTGTAATGTAAGCATGAACCTGAGTTTGATTCCCAAAAATCCACCATAAAGACTTGGTACAGCAGTCCTATACCTAAAATCCTAGTGCCAGGGACTTCAGACAGAGACAGAAGGATCCTTGAAGCATGACAGTCACCCAATATAGCAGAATCAGTGAACTCCAGACTCAATAAAAGATTGTGCTTCAAAAACTAATTTGAAAGCATGCAATTTTAATCTCTTTTCTTTACATATGTATACATACTGATGCAAACTCAGCTTCTTTGAGTTATTGTAATCTGGCTTTGGCAAATTTTGGTCTACATCAAGTAATTTTTTTACTGACCAGGATCTTAGTGTTACAATAAACTCTAAGGACATGCAATTGAATCTGCTATCACGTTTGCATAAGGTTTGTAACAAGCAATGTAGAAAATCAAAATACCACACATTATTGGAGGTCAGGCTTTTATCCCCGCCTTCACAAGAATAGAATTACCAAGGCCCTTCTATACTTAGAGAAGGGAGGAGATGTCAGGAGCAGCCCTGCATATACACTAAAGGCCTAAAATCAGTCATAGGCCTAAAGTCAGCAATAGGCCAGACATACATGCATGCTAACACAAAGTCTTGGGTCTCTGTGGAAAAATACTGAAACAGAAGGCTATTGTAAACAGGCAACTTCTGTGGAAATTTACCAGCCCGAGTAGTCATAGGTCTTATAAATAGGCAGCCTCGTTGGACAGTAACAACTTAGATAAGGACAAGTGAATCATAGGCAGAGTCATAGTGACCTGTGCCCTGAACCTACACCCAGCTGATACCCTGTTCTGAAAGGTATCTGTACTCCCCCTGAGTACCTATGCTCTGGTGCCATTCCCTTCCCCACATCCTGCCTTTTTGTGTTTATAACCTCTGTGTAAATAAGTAATTATGATGTGATTTAAATAACTAAATAATTTTTTTTAAAAAAAGGCAGCACTATATTATGTTCTAACAATTTGACTCCTGGGTAAATCTCCAAAGAAAATAAAATCACAGAACTGGATGTGTTAAAGAATTTATACTTAGCATTACAAGAAAAAAATCATCCACATAGATTTCATTACAGTATAACATGTAATTTCCACTATATCATATATATTAATATATTACATTTTCTCAATATTTTGAAATAGTCATACTTGCCCACTTACCTTAGAACAATTACATGGGTATTCTTAAGAACCAACTCTGTATTATTTGCTCAGCCAGGATTTACACTCAGCTCTCTGGTTTTGAGCATTATGTTACTTTCTTTCTCAGTGTTTTGGAATAACATATTTGATTATACATGTATCCTATATGACAAAAATCAGCAATCCTTGTTCTCTGAGAAGTCCATTCTGAGCACAGCATAATTCATACAGAACATTTTAAAAACAATTTTGGCATATTTTTTAGTCACTCAAATCACAGAATGACTCAATATAATCATTTCAAAAATTTTTAAGTATAATTAATTATCACATTTTTCAAAGCAGGATAGCATTTATAAAGAGAAACACTTAAATACATTTATTGAAACAAGGCTTCTTGAAAGATCATTAAGACCCCAAAATAAGACCAGTACTATAGAGTAACAGGTGTTCCAGCTGATAGAACAAAAAGTCAGGAAAAGAACAGAATCAATGAAGTTGAACTGACTCCAGGATAGTCATCTGGAAAAAAGAAGAAAGAGTGATGTGTAAGTCTCACAATCTCATATGATTCTATGAAATGCCTTAAGAAAATGGGTATAAAAGGTCTAGAATATACTGTTGGGTATATGTGAATATATGGATGAAGATGCACTGAAAACAGGGGGAATGTATGAACAAAAGGAACAAATAGGATTTTAGCCTGGGCTAACCTATTACTCCTTTTGCATTGAACTAAGAGTAAATCTCCCCAACATTGCAGGAATATAGTGTCAGAAGGATACAGTAGATAAATCAATTTGAAAGCCACATTGGATAAGGAATGGAGAGGAAGAAAGCAAAACATCATTTTACAATCAAGAGCAGAAATCTCCTTAGAAATTTTACGTGACTTGTGGTATTCTGTGACCCTCCGCATATATCCGTGTAGTGTTACCAGGATTTGTGCTTCAAAAGGGCATTCCCCAGCAACTTTAAGTCTAGTCAGATCATGCATGTATTTTTGATCACACACCAAGGATATTCATAGCAGCAGAGTATTTAAAGAATATAAGCTACCTCAAGGCATGGTGGCATATACTCACAATTCCAGTAATTGGAAGGTGGTGGCAGATCAGATCAATTTCAGTCTCAGAAACAAAGCAAGTACAGAAACAGGTTGAAAGGTATCAATACATTGGGAACATTGACTCAGAAAGCATGAAACAAGAAATTAATTGTAATCCTATAATAAAAATTAGTCCTATATCACTGGAATATATAACATGGAAGGAAACCACAAATGGACATGATTTGGCAGAGTAAATAGAATTGGTAGACCAAATAGATTACAAGTTTAAAGGGAGATGATTGTAAATATTGTTAATTAATAGCAATTGAACTGAAAATATAATATAAAAATATTCTTGAAGAATCAATGGAACATTTTATATATGAGAAATATGTTGTTTGATGTAAAAGGCCCAGTGAATCAGATGAACAAAAAAATGGACCAAATTATCAAGTAACAAACAAGTAAATATATTAAATTCAAATGATATGAAGAAGAAAAGAGGTGTTTTGACATTAGTAATATTGAAACCCCATGAGTTCAGACACTAAGACTTGTAGAAGAACTAACTCATTTTGAAACACAAATTATTGAAGCATCTCTAGTATCTGAATAATCAGTTGGAAATTCACAGCAAATAATCTCATAGCATTACATAGGGAAGGCAAAATGAAAACACATTTCATCACAGTTGAATGAATTTTAACATATCAGAAACAAGGAAATAATCTATCAGAAAGTAAAAGCAGATTGTCAAAGTATAAGCAGTAAAATTTGCACTAGCCATGTTATCAGAATATAAGCAGGGTGAAGAGTCTCAAATACAGAGAGAAAGGGATTTTATTTTATAAAACCTTCTATTTATCCAAGTTCTTCTCAGAGACAGGTGAAATAAAGGTGTGTATTAGTATAAAAGACTCAGATAAGTTGGAGCAGGAACTTCACAAGCTCACTGTTAGCTTTGGGAAAATCAGGTGGAATCTGTTTAAAAAAAATGATGAACCAAAGGAAAAACAACTAAAATACATCTATGATATTTGGAATAAATATGGGAGAGCTTGCTTGTAGCTGTGAAATAATTTAAGAAGATCCCACACATAGTAAGATGTCAGTTTAGAGAGAGGAATTATTTAAGCTTGTGTTTCAGAGATTTCATCTTAGGGTCATTGGAATCCTTCGCTTTGAACCTGAGGCAGCATTAGTCTACAATGAGGAGGCTGCTTACTCAATGTTGTCCAGGAAAGAGAAGAAGATAATGGGCTAGGGACAAGAGAGATCTACTGAGAATCTTTACCCAATTATTTGCTTCTTCCAACCAGACTCAACTTCCCATTGGTGGGTTCCAGCACCCACCAATAGCTAATGATGTTGACTGTGCAAAGATTCATCATTAGATCACAGTAAAAGTAATGGTTTGATCTAGTATTTTTCCAGAATCCTGTCACTAACAACTAATCCCTGAGACCATGAGCATATGGATGATGCTTCAGATTCACACAACAGCATTTTCTCTTTAAAGTTCTACTCACACAATCCTTCTGGCAGTAATTTCTGCCCCATCCACCAGTTAGCTTATAGCATGATCATTACATTAGGTAACAGCATTTCTGTTTTCTTGTCTTCTGTCACCTAGTCCTGCAACTTAGTAAATCTTAATGACATGTATGTGATCCAAATCAGGTAGTTAGTTTGTTCTGTCATTTTAAAAAGTACTTGGTAGAATTTCTACCTATGTTGGTTTTGATAGATGAAAGATTTCTTCCTCTTACTTTATATTAGAATTTCAAGATCAAGAAAGGGTAAAAATAGATAATAAGGAAGGGTGGGGCTTGGCAAAAAAGACACATGGGACATAAAAGAGGGAAAGAGAAAATTGAGAGTAACATGGTAACAAGCATTGGTGAGTTGTGGCCAAGACAGTCACTAGAGCACACTTCACCTGAAATTCTATAACATCTAATACTTCTTATGCTAATTAAAAATAATATTTCTTCAAAGGTGAAAGCACAATCCCTTAGAAATGGTCGCTTTCAAGCCTTCAGTGGCTATTTTCATATATTCCTCCAAATCTTGGGGTAAACTCTACTCTTCTATAGCAATATCCAATCTTCCCATAAGACTCCACTTTTTTTCTAATACATTTCACTTACTATCAAGACTATTTATGTCATGGTTACAATATTCTACAATATATGGAAAAATACTCACTTCATTTCTTATATTCCCAACAAGATTCCCCACAAGTTGAATGTAAGACTTATCTTCTTGTGTACCGTTTATAAAAATGTTTTTCAAGAATCAACATAAAAGGCTACAGGATAGAAACTGTTCTATTCTACCAGTTCTGATTTACAATTTCACCTTCATCTTTGAAGCGGTCAATTTATACATGTGAAACTCTTTGATTCAACAGGACAAGTAGATTTCATATTAGTTTAGTTGGGAATATATAGCCAATAACACATCTTGATGCCAGAGCTCCTCACAGTCCCGTTAGTTGTTCTTCACTTCCATTTGTGACCCATAGAAATGGTTGGAAAATAAGGACAGAAAGAATATACAAAGTGGCATTATTGGCATTTGGTTTCATATCCATCATCATTGTGATGTGGAGACAGTCATGTATACTTCAAGTTGTAAAGTCACATCATTGTCCTCTAGTGCATGATGCCACTTTCACTTCACCCCTGACTATGGGTGAAACAGGTAACAATGTCTTTATCTAATGTTTCCTATTACATCACTCTCAGTTAACCAGCATAGGAATAAAAAATGACTTTCTGTCTATTGTGTATTTGTTCTTGATATTGACAGCTCATTTTCTTTGAAATAACAGCTTCTGTTCTCCTAAAGCCATAATCATACCCTTGATTATCTAAACTCCAAAATATGGCTGTGTGCTCATACCACAGACAGCACCATCAAGAAGAGCTGGAGAGGGAGACCTAGAAAGTAGGAAACACTGCAAGATAGCTGGTGACTTGCAGCTACAGTGAGAGCTGCTCTCCATTCTGCCAAAGGATTGCCATAAAGCATGTTCCCCAAGGCTTGGGCTATTTCTCCTGGCTCCAGATGCTTTCAGCACCACTTTCATTGCGTTCCTGAACTGAGAACAGAATAAGAAAATGATTTGAGTGATTATTTTCTCTATTCTCCAAAGGAAGATTCTTAAGAGTGCCATTCTATGTACGCAGGAGGGGTGCTCACTCATCACTGACAATGGGCACCTCAGAGGGTTAGGACTGAATTGTCACATGGAAAAATGAGTTGAGGAAGAATAAACCCTCTTCTGTTAAGCTATTTATTGTGAATCTGCTATTTTGGTATTGAAAGTGCTTCTTGCTAACGGCCTTCAATTGCAGGCACATGAACAACTTTATAATGGCAGTGATTTTCTGCAGTTGGACCGTCCATTGGCTTTACTGATGAATTATTTGCCTGTTTCTTCTGTTTGTGCATTTCACTAAGTAGTATTCTCAGGACACTTTAAGAAATGATATTCTGGGGCTTTGATAGTCTCTCTCATTATATTATTTTGTTCAATCTTCATGACAAACTTTTTCAGAGCTGGCTACATAATTTGCAGACCTAGGTACACAAAGTGAAATAAAAATGTTTCATTCAAAATCTAAGAATATAAGAGGGTAAAAGCAGATACTTTAAAACAAACATGGGATCCCATTTAAAGGAGAAAGACTTTCAGACTAACAAACTACACTCCCAGGTATCTGATCCTGGAATGATGTCACATGTCTCTTGTCTCAGTCTACTGATGAATATAGAGGACTCTGAAATTTCACTAATGGTTATGTATAAAAGTTTACCAGAATGGCCCTGAAGTTTCATCCATCAATCCATCAAAATAGTCCTGAAAAAAAAAATTATCCATAATCTCATCTCTCTGCTTGAAATGTGTGCACAAGTGTATGTGTGTATGTGTATGTGTGTATGTGAATGCATGAATAGCATTAGATAATTATATATATATATATATATATATATATATATATATATATATATAATCAATCAAGTGATATTATATATATATATAATATCAATCAAGTGATATTTTATATATATATAAATTTCACTTGAATTTTATTCTTTCTACATTTACTACTTAGTAGTATGAATGAACACTACATTACACTCATGGTTGAGGTAAAGGGATATAGAATGTGATATACAATGAGACAATGCTGTAAACTCATTATTTAATTGTTTTAATATGTTTTTTCACTTTGAGGAAATGGCATTAAGAGGTAACACAGAAGTTTGCAAAGCGTAATTCATGTTACATGCATCATAAGACACACAGATTCTTCTCTACATCCAAAACAAACTACATACAAGGAGCGATTTAAAAATATAAGTTTATAAGATTTTAAAAATTCATTTTTATATTATTTAAGAATTTCATACATTTATATAATATTGGATTAACATCATTTTTAAATAATAATATAGGAATGGTGTAGGAGGAGCTAAGGTGGAAGGAGTAAGCAAAGGAAGAGGAAGAGTAGAGAGAAAGAGGAGAAGAAAGAGGAGGAGCTAGTAGAGGAATGGGAGGAAAGAGAGACGAGAGGAGGGGGACATGGAGGCAGATGCGCATGTGTCTCTAGCAGTCAAAGGTAGTTGGTATATCTAGGTTGAGTATTGGGTTACACTTCTGATTGTATGGGCATCTTGTTACTGATCATTACCAAATATATAAAGCTTTTGAATAATTTAAGCATTAGAGTCTCATTTTCCTACTGGGCCCGTATGGATGTTGGGATGGTCTGGGCAATGCCCAGCCTTGTGGAGACAGGGTGGAAGATTGACAGAGCCATCTCCTACGCTGACGTCTGGTGGGTGGCAATGTTTCTGGCTGGCTGTTTCTAGCTATGGCACACAAGTGGCCTCGGAACATGGCAGCTGAGCTAGGCAGAGCTGCCACAGCTTAGATAGTCGGCTTGACCAGCAGTAGTTTTAAATAATTACTTCAACAGAATGACAGTTCAAAAGTCAAGTGATCACACATCTGACACTATGGGTCCAAATGTTACTATTCCAAACTAACATCTTCAAATGAGTATTTACAATACTCCTTCCAATAAATAGTGCTAATGATACTGATGTGTTCTTAATATATGTATAGAAAACAAAAGTTATTTTATGATATTAAATTTCACCCTTTTAAAGTTCTATAATTAAAATTGAAATTTAAGTGTTCAGCACAGGCATAATGATCAGGACTTACTCCCTATGACAAGAAAACATCTTTATGTAGTATTTAAGTAGAAATAGAGCAAAATAAAAAAAAATGGAGTGGTAAAGCATGTTTTAACTTGGAAATTATTCTTTATATGCATTAATAAATATACAAATGCATGCACACACATACACACACATATACACACACACACATACACACATACACACATACACACTCACATGCACACATATCCGAATTACTTTTAAAACCTTACTTTTACTTAAGCAACTAGGAGCTTCCAAACTTTATCTGGTTTTTGCTTTTGTGCTTTTGTTTTATTCTGTTGACTGGCAATCTCCCCTTGGTTCCTATTATCAGTTTTTAAAATGGATAGACAGAGAAAAGACACCTGACACACTAGTGTTGGATCAATTGTGAGTATTGACTCTTACATTTTGCCAAATATAATAACTCAAGCTTCATTTTCCTATTTATGATATAAGCAAATCTCCGCACTGAATTATCGCAGGAGATTTGACTCTCCATCATTTCTCCTAGAATCTGTTGTATTTATTTTCCAATTCATCATTACCATTGGTATCCTGCGACAGCAATTTTGGAAGGCTGAGGGACCTAGAGTGTTTCTTGTCAGTCCAGTGAAAATTTGCAACATGCATTAAAGCTATTCAGAGCAAAGCTATAGAGAAAATATTGAAATAAATTACTTCATCACTTTTGTTTCATTTAAAGCTCTTCAACTCCAGTATTAGATCCTTATATAAAATGTATCCAGTTAACAAGTGCTACCCCAGAAGGCAAGTAATGCAGATTGAGATTACTCCTGGAACACCCTGAGTACAAATTTGCTAGGTGTTTAGCCTAGCTCATCCACTGTTCTATATTGAAATACAAATGGAACCCCAAGATATTTCAGAGATATTGAAGGACACCTGATGCCATTCACTCATCATTCATTTTCCTTACGGTCTAGTGTCTGTGACTCTTAGCAAATCTGTTTTTTAAAAGTTCAGTAGTTACACAGGGTCATTTGATTTTTTTCATCCTTGCTTGTTATTTGTAAGCAGAAGCATATTTTATGTTCAACTCTGGTTACTTTTTCTCTATTTTAATTGTTTGTTGTGATTACTCTTCTCTGTTTATTTTTAGAGTTAGCCATATGTAGAATCTTGAGAAAAGGATATTTATGTCTTATGCACAAATAGCACAGGGTCAAATATAATTCAGGAGTCTGGGAAATGCCAGTAATGATACCCTAACTAAGGGTAAACTAAACCCAGGTGTTTTGCATATCTGTCATCCAAGCATTCAGAAGGCAAAAGTAAGATGATTGTTAATTTGAGGCCAGAATGGGCAACATAGACTCTCAGTAAAAAAACAAAAAGAAACCTGATCATGCCTTTGTCTCATCTCCAGCTCCATTTCCCAAAATGCCAGAAAAGTCCTGTCATTAGCTTCCAGGCAACAGCATAGTCAACGTAATTTTGTCCTCTTCCATGTCTGCTCATCTACATCTCTTTTCTGCTTTGACAATAAGTATATTACAATAATAAACTATAGTCAGCAATGGACACCATGCTCCATGGATTCTGCAATTGAAGATATTCTCAGAATTCCTGATGTACATTGCAAATTGTGTTGCCTACAACAATGAACAATGGTGTCTCACTTTATAGGAGATATCCCAGAAACTATTGATGATTAAAAGCTTAGAACTCAAAGTGTGCATGGACTGTGTCTATGTCTTTAGTTGCTCCTGAAAACATTCATTTATGTACACATAGGAAAGGACTACTGACATTTCTGAAGAATATATAGATCTAACAGTGAAAAGCTGACTCTAAAATGAGGTACTCTGAAACTATGTTTTCACGTGTCAGTCACCCCCGCCCCCCCACCCCCCAAGAGGGCTGCACAAACACTGTGACTTTGTTAGGAAAGTCACTAGGAGAAGAACCTTATGATTCTTAAAGTTTGCATTCTATCTGCATCAGTTGCCAAATGCTCATCTTCAGTCTTCTCTAATGAGATATTTTGTAGTCCATATGAAAAGGAATAGGTCTGGCAGTGAAAACTGAAAAGGATTTTGTTGTTTTATTTTTCTTCTTGTTCTTCATTTTCTTTCTTTTCCCTCATTTCTTTTCATTGTTTTTATTTCAAGTTTCATCCCACTATGATTCCTTATTTCAACTACCTATTCTTGCACTTTCTTCCTTCCTCTTTCCCTTCTTTCTTTGTCTATCCTGTTATTTCACTTCCTGATACATATAACATATACCATCACTTCCATTTTAAAAGCAACATTGGATGAAAATAAACTCAAAGTTAAAAAAACAAAAGGAAAACAAACAAAACAGATCTGTTTATCATTTCTGAAAGGCCAAATATTTTAGCTATCTTAGTACTAATCAATTTGAATGATAACCATTTTCTTTGTAATTGTAATTAAATATTAACAAAAGGTTTCTTATTTTTAAAGTCATGAATACCTTTTCAAAAGTAATTTTTAAATTGCTTAAAATGCAATTACTAACTATCCAGTGCAAAATAAGTATTCACTAGTCAAGAGTTTGAATATATTTTGTTATAGTTTAGTTGGTTGATATTTTAACTTAGGGAAACAAGGTCCTGTTGTTTATTCGTCATTGGCTTCAAAGTCAAAAGTAAAATTTAAATTTTTCCTAATATCTTTATAATCAGAAGAATTTAAAAATAATATTATATATAACATACTTAGATGAACTAACATTTTAGACTGCTTTTACAATTTCTTTAGTTAGTAAAAATTCTCAATAGCAAAAATAATTAAAGTGTGGTGAGTTTATTTTTTAATCCTAACTTTTTTTTTCCAATTTCTTTTCTTTCTTTTTTTTTTTTTTAGTCACATCATAATTTACTTATTCACAAAGGGGTTATAAACACAAAAAGGCAGGATGTGGGGAAGGGAATGACACCGGAGCATAGGTAATCGGGGAGAGTACAGATACCTTTCAGAACAGGGTATCAGCTGGTGAAGGTTGAGGGGACAGGTCACTATGACTCTGCCTATGATTCACTTGTCCTTATCTAAGTTGGTACTGTCCACCGAGGCTGCCTATTTACAGGATCTATGACTACTCAGGATGGTAAATTTCCACAATAGCTGCCTGTTTACCATAGCTTATAGCCTTCTGTTTCAGTAGAAACAAAATTCTCTAATTGTATTTTCATATCTTCTAAACTATAAATGCAAACATAAAAAATTAATCCTTTCAATTTGACACTGATAATGAACACCATATTATTTGACTTGTTGTTCTAATCTTTGTTTTCTTCAAGTAAATGGCCATAGTTGAGATTGTTTCTATCCTTAGCTAACAATTGGATCATAGTTTAAAGAATACATTCACAAGAGAAAATATCATATGATTACATATGAGCCTCCTGGGGATGAACTTGTTTGCACAACTTATAAGTAGCATAAAAAGTAATATGACACAAATTTAGTCAAGGAATATGTCTTCTATCATATATTAGATCATGAAAGTTCCTACAGGCCAGAAAAGGTGTATCTTACAGCTTCAAAATACAGTGCCAGACAGTTGCTTTTAATTACTCTAATCTTCATCAGAAATACAGCAACAGTCAGTCAATGATGTGTCAAGGAGTGGCCATGCCTCACTAATTAGAAGTGTTGTTCTCAAATCTCAGAAAAGACTTAGATGGAAACCTGGGTGTGGTCCAGCCTGGTGGCAATGTGTGGAGAGAAGACAATGATGGTAAAAGGCTTCTTTTTAAAGAATAAAGGCAGGCATGCTCAGGGTGCTGGTTATACAAAGGCTAGAGGGATAAAACGGTTGTTTTCTTAATAAGCTTTCACCATATATCTTAGTGTGCTTGCCTTTCTTCATCCCAATTTCCCTAGAAGGTCTCTGTCTCTTTCTACCAGTCTGTTTCTTCCTCTTTGCATTTGATTATTTTTATTTCAGTAGTAATTGTCAATTTAAAACATATAATTGATTTATTTAAAAATTTTGTAATAAAGCATCTCTCCAAGGTCTAATTTCAACTTGTTGAGATTGCTGTATTCAAAGAAAGGGGAATGTCAGAAAGAAAATGCTGGCTTATCGTTTGAAGTAAACAAGGGTATTTCAACAGTATCACTGAGTGAGTGCTAGAGTTTGTGTCCTATAACTTTAACAAGCTACTATTTGCTGCTGGACTTAATCTGTACATGTGTATGTCCTATTTTTTGTTGTTATTATTAATCATTTTATTCATTTACATTTCAAATGATATCCCCCTTCCCATTCCATTCCATTGATGTGAGATAAGGCCATCCTCTGCTACATATGTATTTGGAGTCATGGGTCCCTCCATGAATACTCTTTGGTGGGTGGTTTAGTTTCTGCGAGCTCTGTATGGTCCAGCTAGTTGATATTGTTCTTCCTTAGGGGTTGCAACCCCTTCCAGCTTTTTCAGTCCTTCCCTAGCTCTTTCATTGGGGTTGCCAGGCTCAGTACAATGGTTGGCTGTGAGTATCTTCATCTGTATTTTTTTTTTTTTTTTTTTTTTGTTTTTCGAGACAGGTTTCTCTGTGTAGCCGGGCTGTCTGGAACTCACTCTGTAGACCAGGCTGGCCTCGAACTCAGAAATCCGCCTGCCTCTGCCTCCCAAGTGCTGGGATTAAAGGCGTGCGCCACCACCGCCCGGCTTCTTCATCTGTATTGATCAGATGCTGGTAGACCCTCTCAGGGAACAGCCATACCAGGCTGCTGCCAGCAAGCACCTTTTGGCATCAGCAATAGTGTCTGGGTTCAGTGTCTGCACATGGGATGCATTCCTAGTTGGGGAGGTTTCTAGATGGCCTTTCCTTCAATCTGTTCCATTTATTGTCCCTGTCTTTCATTTGTTCAGAAACATTTCTGAGTTATCAATTTCGAGATGGGTGCATGGCCCAATCCCTCAACTTGAGGCTGTATCTATCTACTGGAGGCAGTCTCTACAGGTTCTATCTCCCCTTTTTTGTATATTTTGACTAAAGTTATCTCTGTTGGGTTCTGGGAGCCTCTCACAATAACAACTCAATCCTTCTGTTGCCTTTATTCCATAAGAGCACAGTGAAAAGTCATATGTATATAAAGTCACAGCTTCTTCTCTTGAGAACTGTGTATGAGGTAAGGTTGTATGTATCTCTTTTCTCACTAGTCAACACTTTTCTCTAAATTCATGGCTGATAAACAACTATAAACTGAAGACATATCAATATTTATGACTACTTATTAAATGAGAGAAGTAATAAACTGTTTTGCAGACTCAAGGGAGAATCAGAACAACAGTTGATTCAGGAGCATTGGAAATGATAGACTGAATTAATACGTTATTATTCAGAGACAATGAGAGATCAAATTTCCACCAGATAGAATTATATTCATGTACAATATTTATTGCCTTGTTATTGACATTCTATATCTATAAGGTTTTAAAAAACTAAATGCCAGTGAAAATAAAGATGCATGGAAAGCATATGCCAGATATAAAATTCAGGAAAAAAAATTGGCTTATAAAAGAATAAGCAAAAAGAGTGGTTTAAATTTAGCCAGAATGAAAAAACAAAGGTGTCTACCACCAGTGCTACTTCATTACGTCTAAGAAAAAGAACACACAAAAAAATCTATTGTCTTTTATTCCTTGATTATCAAAGTAAATTCTGATGGGTGAATAGTATGAAAAGTTTCCTATTATAGCACGAATGAATATTTTTTCCTAAAGTCTCTTCATTTTAAATATCTTATAGATATATAAGCTCTAGGGTTTGTTAGGAAATTATCTTCAACCTAGAGACCAGAATGAAAGCACTTAAATTACCTTATCCCTCCATCTTTTTGACTTTAAGAATAGTTTTTAAAGTACATGACTAATGAAATTCAATAGTGTTCATCAACAGTGATTAGAAAAGCTCATGGAATCACAAGGAAGTAGGAGACATGGGATGAGCTGGAGTGGGAAGAGGGAGCAAGAAAAATGACTTAAATACAGTACTCTTGGATAAGCATAACAAAAAATAAATAATAATTAAAATAGCAATATAATTCTTGCAATATAGCCTTTGAGGAAAATCTACTAGAAGCTTCCACTTACTTAATAATTTAACCAAGATCAAATAATAATAATACAAACAAAAGTAATAACACACAAGAAACAAGAAAGAAGAAGAAGAAGAAGAAGAAGAAGAAGAAGAAGAAGAAGAAGAAGAAGAAGAAAGAATTATAAGAGACTACAACCAGTTTTTGTTCATTAACTATAAGAAAAGACACACAAAATTTTTTTGTGTGTCTTTTATCACTTTATCATCAAAGTATATTATGACAGGTGCATGGTATAAGAAGTTTCCGATTTGTTATGTGGTGAGTGAAGACTTTCCCCTGTAGTCTTGAAAATCATGTTAATTCTAGTAATTAAGGTGAGAAGTCTCTGGTTTCATAATGTAGGTCCAAAGCTACATATGGGTGTTGAGCTGATCTGAAGTGGCACAGTAGTATTGTTTTAGAGATGACAGTGGGAACTGCGTGGGCAGATGCCTTCCAGGGCTCTTCAGAAACGAGGCACCCCACACAGAAAGCACTGATAAGTTCATTTCCAACTACCCAACTGCTTAGCCAAAGCTTTCCAAACTGCCTCCTCAACCTGCTGATGCATGCTGAAGTCTTAGCAACATGGTTTAAACAATACATCTATTGTTCCTCTTTTTAACCAGCAGTTCTCAAATGACAGTGAAGTTTTTAATATAAGCCTTTGGTTAGAAATCTTTGTATTTTATATGATAGATTTAAAATTTAGGCCCTGTGGGCATGACTCTAGTCTACATCAAGGCATACATAACTTAGTGTACTTTTGTATAATTTTAATAGAATTATCTGCTAATGTAAATACTGATGTGATGGCTAACGTGATATAATAATAAAACAGGGAGCTGGAGAGGTTGTCCAGCAATATGGAGCACTTACCATTCTTAAGGGAATCAGATTTGATTCTGAGAGATCACCTGATATCTCACAACATTCTGGAACTCAGAATCTAGGAGATCTGATACTATTCTGGTAACTGCATACCCAGTTATGTAAGTGGTACATATACATACATGCAAGCAAACACTCGTACACCTAAACCAGGGTCCCATTCCTATCAAGAAACTTTCTGTAACTGATACCCAAAGAAAAAGGAAAAATAAATTTTCTCTAATGGTGTTCAACGAGCATACCAATCACATGGCAGGACAGGTCTGTACTTAAATGTAGTTGGCCAACAAAAAGTGAACTTTTATGTTTTCTGTGTGTCTGCTTTTTGTTTGGAGTAGTTTTATTTATGTATTGGCATTTTTGGGGTTTTTTTTGGTCTTGATGATCTTTTGCTTGTTTTAATTTTCATGTTTTCTTTTACTTTTTATGACATTGGTTGGGCAGGGAGATGGAGAAGTATCTAGAAGTAGTTCGGGGGGGGGTAAAACATGATCAAAATATATTGTATGAAAAAATAAGTATAAATTGTGTGTACATCAAGATATGTCATCTGTTTTGAATAAGTAAATCAACAAAATGGGCTGAATGTTCCCTACATTTTGAAAAGAACACTTCCTGACACTGCAATTTGGAGGGATGCTTTATCTGTTCTTATGAATAAAAGTATGCATTTGTAAAACATTCTCAAGTGTGAGAAACAGAGATAAGTGTACGTAGGGTGATTTTTAGATGTGAATTGTTGGTTGTGGCTGAAGATTCCCTGTATCACCGCTTACAGGAAAATGTTCAGAGACAAGATTGATTGAAGCTGAAATATGGAAGGGTCCAATCACTTATAAGGGATTGAATTTTGATTTATTTTTGTTAGTTCAGACTCCACATAGTTTGCATAAAGTGGCAATCAGAAAAGTATGAGTTAGGATCATTAATCATATAGAATTTATTTAAAACACATAAGGGAAAAAAGAAAAGAAAAGAAAGAAAAAAGAAAAGAAAAACCTGGGAATACTGTGACTTGTACTAACCACTCTTCCACACTTAGAATTAATTCCTTTGGGAAAGAAATATTCTGGGATTCAATGCCATCTAGGAGTGAAAGGTGAAAGTTTTAATTAACTGCCTTACGAGCTTATCCTTGCAAGATGGAGGTATTTAGCTCAAGTGGTGCGAAGAGCTCTTAAATTATTCTGGCAATTGAGTTTTCATCCTTTTTGTTCCATATTGTAAAATCCACTAATGGCTAAACACACCCACGAACTTGGACTTTCTACTCTCGGAACAGCAGGGGAATAGATCTGCTGCTGATGCAATGCTCCCTGCCGTGTGGACAGAATCTTCACACTTCCTGAGACTCATGCATATGCTAACAAGGGGAGTGTGAATTAATCAGAATGACTACACTCACTGAGGCCAAGCTCTTTCAGCTCTTAGAAAGAGGGAGGCCCTGAAAAGGATTAAGAAAATTAAAAGGTAAAATGAAAGAGAGTAAGACAAATCTTTTAAGTTTCCCTCTCACCAAATGAGGGCAAAAGCTAATGCAATGATCCACAAGCATCTACAGCAAGTTACATTACAGAAGGGAAAATCTGAGATAACAACAGAAGATGGGGAGGGGAGCAGTTAGCTCCTCTCCTTTCAATTCAGAGAGCAACCGCTAAAAATGGGAAAGCCACAATAGGAGGTTGAATAGCAAGACCACTCTAGGCAGGTTTCAAGAGCAAACACTGCTTACTCACTGCCATGTGCAAGCCACTCTCTGTAGTTAGGTTTAATGTTTTAATAAGCAATGATTGATTTGGGGAAAGCACAGTATTAGGATTGTTTTTCCTTTATTATAAGTGACAGATGTCATAAAGATTACATGGACTCTGGACTGACACTCTAATATCTTCAGTACATTTAAGAAGTCTAATATACAGACTTCTCTAAGCAGCTGCTGCTCAATGTTTCTTTAAGAAATTAGCACATCATTAATACAGAATCCAAGGCCCTAAGATGGGTGTACCAAATCAAAATCTATATGTTAGTATAATGTCTGATAACCTAAATGTGTACCAAGTTTGAGAGGTGCTTTTGTAATGGGTAACATATATGCCCTTATGTGCAATACTCAGTGTTCATACATAAGACTTTAGTAAATATTTAAATGAATAAAATTTTCTGCTTTTGAACTCAGCTCATAACCATGAGCTTCATTTCTTTGTATGTCAAGAATTTCTTTAAAGGATCAGGTAGATATACAATGGATGAGAGCTTTTGTTGTCTACCTTGAATCTCAGTTTTTCAGAATGCACATATTGTAGGGAGATAACCAACTTCTGCAAGTTAATCTCTTACCTACATATACACACACAGTAAGATAAATAAAGTAAAATGTAAATACAATGAAGTAAAACAAAAAAAAAATTTCTGAGGACTTTTTACATAGCAATTACTAAAACATAATATTTGTAGAATATGCTTGATCCCTCCCTTGGCTTAACAAGCCAATTAATGGTTATATGGAAGAGCATCAGAACCATACAGGATATCATTCTAGTTCCACTTCACTGCTTTTCCTTCCCTTTGCCTCTTCTCATTGCTCTTACCCTTGTAGAGAACATGCCTACGAAGAAATGACATCACTACACCATAATGGAAGAGTTTTAACCAGCAAATACAATTCTATCCGTTAAGAGGGGCAAGTTGACCTATGACAGCAACGTGACATTGTTCATTTGTCTACTTCCTGTATTAAATAACTCTTCATACAACATAACGGCTGTTTTAATTTCTTAACAAATACATTCTTCAGCTTTTCAGCTAACTTAATTCTGTAACACAAAGAGTGAGTGATTCTGTAAAAGGAATAGATAATTGTCATTTGAAGACATAGACATTTTACATGTGAACCCAGACAAAAGGAATTTTCCAAAGTGTCTACTACTTCAAACCTTGAATGGGCCTCTAAAGCAATTATGCCATTGACTCCTTTGATGCTTTAGGTGAAAATGTTTTGTTAAGTAAATATTTTGAGATAAAATATTTATGTCTCTGGGATGCTGAATGAAATAATGTTTATTAATGAATTAATCTATTTGTCTGTTTATGTATATTTAGTTGTATATGCATGTCTGTGTACATGCATGGGTATATATTCAAGTATGTACATGGACATATGAGAGTGCATGTGCATGTGAAGAACAATAGTCATCTCTTATGTCATTCTTCAGAAGTTGTCCACTTTGGACTCTGAGATTGAATCTTTCAGTCAGAACTTGTGGTTTTATTAGGTTGAACTGTCTGGCCAGCAAAGTCCAAGGGTCTCCTTATCTCAGCCTCCTCAAAGCTGAAATCACAAGTATATGTCAATGTATAAAGTCTATCATATTTTATATAAGTTCTGGGAAACAAATGTGGTTTTGTTTTACATGCTTAGTTTTCTTCCCACCCCTTAGGTAGGATAATAATTTAATCTATATGAACCCTAATTTCTCCTTCACAAATGTAGAAATACTGTCTCTCTAATGAGGAGGCTAAGTTAATATCTTTGCCATTTATAAATGATTCATAGCTTAAAAAAATGTTAAAGGAGTTAAAAAGAAAACAATATATAATATTTAAATATGTAAAAATGAATGCTTAGTGTTAATATATAGTATTATGCGTGTGCACAGTTGGTCATTTTGAAATTGTGTTAGGAAGGAAAAAAATCATAACAAGTTTACTCTATGCTACCCTCCTACTGAAAATCAAAATGGACAAGTCTCTTTTAATATCTTTAGAGAAACAGAACAGAATGGTATCTGTCTTATAACGGCCACACACGTATTCTTGTCTCTGCATGGGAATGTTCCATGAAGAGATGATTCTCCTTTGCTTGTATGAAGGCACTTAATTCACAGCCTGTTTAAAATAGTACCATCTCTGATAGCTGTAATTAGCTTCATAACAGTTCTTCCCACTGCCACTTGGCAAGGCCGGCTCTCAGTCCAACTTTTAACACAGACATGCCACTAATTAGCACTGTCCAGCACTGAGTCCAACAGGACTGTAATGAATGCACCGCAATTGGAGAACTGAGTTCATTTCTCCATTTGAGTCTGGAAGCAGTCCATTTTAATCTGTATGCAAAGGTCGGCTTTTGAAGGAATAATTGTATTTTGTTTTGGTCCATCTGGACCGGGCTATAAATATGCCTTCCAGGTTTTATAACATTAAGTTACAGAGACAGTACTCAATGTCAGAGCAGTGTTCAAGAAGTCCTGTATGGGTAATTAACTTGAGAACATTCATCAAATCTGTGTCCTGGTCTTAAGGGGAAAATACAATTTTAAGCTAAAAGTGATTTCTAGGCTCTTGATTTTAGTGAATGAAATGAATTCATTAAAAAAAAAAGGTTCAAATGCTTTGTGTTTTCCCCTAATATTAAATCTAATAAAAGAAACATGCCCCTTAATACATGTAATGAATAGTGAAATTACATTCAAGAATTAAAAATAAAATTAAAACAGCAACAGCAGCAACAACAAAATCCATAATGGCCCCTGTGGCTTCAGGCCCACATACTAACTCCACAAGATTATTTTGTCTGTTACACTCACATATGTTCCTGCAAGATATTACAACATGCTTCAAAAGCATTTGAGGTTTGGGATTTCCACTTGTTACTGTTTATGGTTTCAGTGTTCACATACCATTGATTTCTTCTCCCCCTCTCCAAATCTAAATGTCAATTGTAATCTAAATTAATTTGCACTTGGAGTAGGAAAGCTGGTAATGTCAGTTCATGTGGAGAAACCCCAGGCCAAGAAAGGATGTTAACTCCAGGTCTGCATCCTCCTATTTTTGGATCCTGTTTTCAGTTGCCCAAAAGCCAATTGAGCACTTGTAATAATCATTTGGCAGATGGATTTGAAAGATCCATACATTGATCTTTGTTTAAAATTTTTGATACTTATATTTAATATAGAAAGAACATTCTGGTGAATTCCTCCTGGTAAGCATGCATGAAAATCAATTTGGTTGAACTAACATATATAGCTTCATTTTAAATGATACAAATTAAAAGTGACAGAAACTCATTGGGTGCCCAAAGCACATGCTTTGGTCATCTGGTACCACAAACACATTGTAGAGGGCCTAAATTTGGGAAGTAGTATAGCCTTTGAAGGTTAATTAAAATAAATAAAGTTGAAGCAAAATGTGTTTCTCCAATTCAGATATACATGACCTAACGTACAATATAAACTTATAGTTTCTACAGAAACTGAGAGAGAAAATAAAAGATAGAGGAAAGAAGATTGAGTTTAGCTTCATTTTATCAGGGGGCAATAGTGGAAGAATTAGTGATATTCTCCAGGTCATAAAGAGAACAGTAGCCTCATGCAAAATGTTCATGCACAGAAATGGGAGGTGTATAAATAAAAGAAACTTGAACTCCAGCGATTAATCAGAGTAGGGTGGCAAAGCAATAATCAACACAGTGTATGGTCTACTTGTCTTTAGGTATTTCATGAGACTATCAAATGTTTGTGGGTATTTCTTGGACACACAGAAAATGAAAAGTTTGGAATATTCTAGAAGCTACTTAGGCACTAATTACTTCTTCAATAAGATATTATTCTACTCCATGGGGCAAATGGAAAGAAAAGGAGGAAAGAAAAGGCAGGGAACTAAAGGGAGTAAGTGTATGGAACAGGCTATTGGACAGGAGTTTCACACCCTAAACATCAACTTGAAACCACAATGCTAAGCCTCAGCATTTCAGTCTAAGCTTGTGTTGCACAAGTCTAAGCTTGTGATGATAATTTTGCTGTTTCTATAGTCAAGTTTTAAGGGTAAGATATGGAAAAGAAGAGCATTCCTGTGCTTTCTGAAAATAGTTATCTATCTATGATAATAGTTATAGAATTATCCTATTTTAGTAATTAACTTAGTAATGAGAAAAACTAGCAGTGAGTTCAAGCATAGGTATCTGTAATAAAACTAGATTTATAATGTGATTAACCAGGAAGCAGATAGGAATGGCTTCTTTATTTTATATATATATATAATATAATATATATATATATATATATATATATGTGTGTGTGTGTGTGTGTGTGTGTGTGTGTGTGTGTGTGTGTGTGTGCGTGTGTGTATGTATTAGCATTTATGTTTTTTCAAGTAGGGCCAGGATTTTACTCACACCAAAAAAGAAATGAAGGTCTCTAAGAATAATTCACCCTGGCAAGTACCAAAGTGAAGCCATCCTTCAGCTTCACATGTAAACAGAGAAGGTATGATGCTTTCATTTTATTTACTTATTATTTTTATAGAACGTGTATCTGTAGATTTCAGCAGAATAACCTACATCCTTTCACATTTGCATACTTTTTGAGGAGCAATTATTAATGAAGGAAACACTGCTCCGTGCTCTATTCTAATGGCTCATAAATACTCAATGGCTCTTAAAGTCTCAGTACTCTAGGGCAGTATGGTCACTAGAAATTGGTGTAAAGAAATACAACCTACTAGACTAGTGGTGTTATATAAAAAGAACCATAAAATTCATCCTTATTATTTTAACATATATTAATATTGTGTACATGAGTGTATACCTGTGTATAATCTATAGTGTTCAGAAGACAATGTGGGTCACTTTCTACCATGTGATTATAAGGAACCAAACTTGAGTCATGTTAGGATTGACTAGAAGTTCTTTTACCTACTGAGCCATCTTGCTGGTCCTTAGCTCCTAGTATTTTTAAATAAACCCACATATCTTAATGAATATTCTCGAATTAATTTATATAAAATAAAAACTGTAAAAATAAAATGATTTTCAACTACAGAGCAGTAGAAAATGAAAGGAGTTTGAAATTATTTGCTACAAATAAAGTAATTTCTTTAAGAATTGCCAAGTCTTTTTTCTGGTTGGCTATATGCTACAGTCTGTGTTACAGAACCATCAGTCCAGATGGGAATTATCTTATGTTTCTCTTGTTTTTCTTAAAATGTACATTGTCATTCCAGATTTAATTTGTTTGCTTAAAAGCTTATATAATTTTCAAACTATTTCTTCATTGTTCTGTTATAACAGGTTTTGACACTTTCCAGAATTATCATATCATATCTAACATGTTTCTATTGCTCAGAATTTTAATTTTGAGGTCAAATTCCCTAGCTATATGTAAATATGATCTACAGACTCCAATTCTAATGAAGTATTTTCTGGCATGAATACATTTTATTTGTACTTTTTCTTCTCTTTAGTTCCACTATTTTTTTTTATTTTTTATTTTCTTGTTTTTTTTTTTTTTTTTTTTTTTTTTTTTTTTTTTTTTTTTTTTGGTTTTTTGAGACAGGGTTTCTCTGTGTAGCCCGGGCTATCCTGGAACTCACTCTGTAGACCAGGCTGGCCTCGAACTCAGAAATCCGCCTGCCTCTGCCTCCCAAGTGCTGGGATTAAAGGCGTGCGCCACCACCGCCCGGCTATTTTTTATTTTCTTAATGTGGCTGATTCAAAGTTGTTTGATTTGTATGAATTTGTTCTTGTATTATACTACGGTGAGTATTTAAGCAAGAACAGGAATGTGATGAGTGAATCTTGACATTCACATAGGCATATGTGTCTATGGCCTTCCACAGTTTCAGAATTCATTAAATAACAAATTCAAAAGATTCAACACTTTTATTGGTTGCAATGACTGGATATATTTGATTATATTTGGTGACTGTAACCTTAGCCAGCACATGTTTTTTTCAACCTCCTTTTCTTCCTTCTTTCCTTCCTCCCTTCCTTCCTCCCTCCTTCCTTTCTTTTCTCTTCTTCCTTATCCTCCCTCTCCTCGCCTCCTCCCCTTATCTCCTTCTCTACCCCTCCCTCTTCCTCCCTCTCTCCCCCAACTTGTCTCTCTCTCTCTCCCCGATCCATCCAAACCCCAGAAATTTGAAGATTCATTTCAAGGCCGTGTATATGCTAGACAAGTGCTGTGCAACTGAGCTACATCCTTAGTCCTTGGTTTATATTTCCTTTAGGACAGGGTCTTGCTAAGTTGCCTGGGCTATTCTTGAGCTCACTTAGTCTATGCAGGCCTGGAACAGGCAATCCTCCTGATCCTACCTTTCCAGTAGTAGAGACTACAGGCTTGCTGCACTAGGTCCTCTATATCATATCATAATTACTCATATTAATAATGTCCATCTGGGACATTATAATTCCCACAACAGCATAAAATCTATGGAATAGCTAAAGAATGGCTGAAGCAGTCAGATGGTTCAAAGGTACCTTACTGGATACAAAGAGAAAGAACATTCATACGACTAAAAGAGCCAGTCCCTTCAGTTGCCTGGTTAGGAAGCAAATTTAACCAGGCATCTATGTGCTGAAGTTTAGATCTGGTTCACAACATAGAGATCTAGCAGATTAGAGTTATGGGAAGACAATGTGTAGCAGGAATACATGGCTTTGCAAAATCCCTAGAGATCCATTCAGGTGCAGTTAGACTACCAAAACCATGCTGTAGTCACCAACAGACCAGTGGGTATGGCTGTGCCCATGTTCGGTTCTCTCTTTTATGATTCTGGTGAAAGGTCAGCTTCATTTGTGGATATTTTGTGAAGTTCAGAGCTCTCATTTCTCTCATATAGATTCAATGCACTCATTTGACCACATGTCCATGTTGGTTAAGTTCAAAGGTAAGAATATATTTTATGTATTTTTTTTCTCATAGTTTGTAGTAAACAGATGGATAAATGTTAGCTGTTCACTCATTTAAATAGAATTTAGAGTCATTTCCCTTTGCATTCACAGTCAAAATGGATACACAACTTCACCAAGCATGGGACCAATAGTCAGGACATAGCCTGGAAGAGTTGTACTACCTATTCTACAGAGTAGCTCAGAACAGGGCAGACTATGCTTAAGAAATTCTGCATATCTCCTCCAGAAAATGGATTAGGAGAGGCTCAGATGGGAGTTAAGAAAACAATTTATTTAAAAATACCGAACATGTACAAGGAGATAAGTATGGATCAATTTGCATTCTTCTACAAGTTGACCTCCAGTTGGACCAGCACCATTTGTTGAAAATGCTGTCTTTTTTCCACTGGATAGTTTGAGCTTCTTTGTCGAAGATCAAGTGACCATAGGTATGGGGGTTCATTTCTGGGTCTTCTATTCTATTCCATTGATCCTCCTGACTGTCTCTGTTCCAATACCATGCCGCTTTTATCACTATTGCTTTGTAGTACAGCTTGAAATCGGGAATGGAGATTCCCCCAGAATTTCTTTTATTTTTGAGTGTAGTTTTCGCTCTCCTGGGTTTTTTGTTATTCCAAATGAATTTTAAGATTGCTCTTTCTATCTCTGTAAAGAATTGAGTGGGAATTTTGATAGGGATTGCATTAAATCTGTAGATTGCTTTCGGCAAGATAGCCATTTTTACTATATTAATCCTTCCAATCCTTGAGCATGGGAGATCTTTCCATCTTCTGAGATCTCCTTCGATTTCTTTCTTCAGGGTGTTGAAGTTCTTGTCATACAGGTCTTTTACTTGCTTGGTTAGATTCACCCCAAGATATTTTATACTATTTGTGACTATTGTGAATGGTGTCGTTTCCATAATTTCTTTCTCAGCCAGTTTATCCTTTGTGTAGAGGAATGCTACTGATTTGTTTGAGTTAATTTTATACCCAGCCACTTTGCTAAAGTTGCTTATCAGGTTTAGGAGCTCAACTTGTAGAAGAATGCAAATTGATCCATACTTATCTCCTTGTACAAAGCTCAATTCCAAGTGGATCAAGGACCTCCACATAAAACCAGCTACACTAAAACTAATAGAAGAGAAAATAAGGAAAAGCCTTGATCACATGGGCACAGGGGAAAAGTTCCTGAACAGAACACCAATGACATATGCTCTAAGATCAAGAATTGACAAATGGGATCTCATAAAACTGCAAAGCTTCTGTAAAGCAAAGGATACGGTCAAAAGGACAAAGCGGGAACCAACAGACTGGGAAAAGATCTTCACCAACCTTACATCTGATAGAGGGCTAATATCCAAGGTATACAAAGAACTGAAGAAACTAGATTCCAGACCATCAAATAACCCTATTAAAAATGGGGTAGAGAGTTGAACAAATAACTCTCAACTGAGGAAACTCGAATGATTGAGAAACATCTAAAGAAGTGTTCAGCATCCCTAGTCATCAGGGAAATGCAAATGAAAACAACACTGAGATTCCACCTCACACCAGTCAGATTGGCTAAGATCCAAAACACAGGTGACAGCAGATGTTGGCGAGGATGTGGAGAAAGAGGAACACTCCTCCATTGTTGGTGGGATTGCAAGCTGGTACAACCACTATGGAAAGCAGTCTGGCGATACCTCAGAAAATTGAACATAGTGTTACCTGAGGACCCAGCTATACCCTTCCTGGGTATATACCCAGAAGATATTTCAACATGCAACAGGGCCACATGCTCCACTATGTTCATAGCGGCCTTATTTATAATAGCCAGAAGCTGGAAAGAACCCAGATGTCCTTCAACAGAAGAATGGATACAGAAAATGTGGTACATTTACACAATGGAATACTACTCAGGTATTAAAAATAATGAGCTCATGAAATTCTTAGACAAATGGATGGAGCTAGAAAATATCATCCTGAGTGAGATGACCCAATCACAAAAGAACACACATGGTATGCACTCACTGATAAGCGGATACTAGCCCCAAAACACACAATACCTAAGATGCAATGCATAAACCTCATGAAACTCAAGAAGAAGGAGGAAGACCAAAGTGAGGGTGCTTTTGTCCTTTTTAGAACGAGTATCAAAAGATTCAACCAGAGCTCCCAGGGTCTAAACCTCCAGCCTGAGAACAGACAGGGGCAAGCTGTCCTCTGAGAGGCTCTAACCAGCAGCTGACTCAGACAGATACAGACATCCAGAGCCAAACAGTGGATGGAGCTTGAGGACTCTTATAGAAGAATAGGGGAAGGACTGTGGGCCCTAAGGAGATAGGAACTGCACAGGAAGATAAACAGAGTAAACCAACCTGAACCCTTGGAGCTCTCAGAGACTGAATCACCAACCGTGGAGCATACCTAGTCTACACAGATCTACCTCCATGGGCTGGACCTAGGCCTCCCTGCACATATGTTGTAAATGTGCAGCTTGGTTTTCATGCAGGTCTCAAACATCTGGAGTGGGGCTATCCCAAAACATGCAGCCTGTATATAGAGTATGGTCTTCTAGCTGGGTGCCTCATCTGGCCTCAATGGGAGAGGAAGCACCTAACCTCTCAGAGACTTAAAGTGGCAGGGTGGGGGATACAGGAGGAGGGGGTACTCAGAAAACAAGAGATGGGGAAGGATTGTGGGAGGGGGTTACTGGGATGGGTTATAAAGTGAATAAGCAAAAAAAATAAAAGGAAAAAAAAAATACTGAACATGATCTCGGAGGATAATCTCAGACTTGTTAAAGAATATCGTTCAAATATTTCATGTTTGTACATCTTTTTCTCAAAGAATTGTGAACTCAAAATAGTTGTTAATGTTAAAAAGAAATAAAAGTTAGCATATAAAAATATCTACAGTGTTGACAGTGACATAATCAGAGTATAAATAGCTTACATTTGATGTGTACTTCAACACTAAATCTTCAGGACATCCCCACTTTTAAATAAATTTGTCCCTTCCTAAGAAGTTATACACTCATCAAAATGTAGACACATTGAGGCATAGGTCTTCAAAGGAGAGTCAGGCCACTTTCTAACCCCATACCCAGTGACATTGTCATTTCATGAGCCTATAAATTGAGCTATAATGATCTTACCTATAGAAAGTAAGAAACCAGGTTTCTGGAATGAAATACTCCCAGAGAGGTTTGATTCAACAATGTACTTGTCTATAAGCAACAGGAGCAAATTGGTCAGCTCTTAGTTGGAATCTATGTCCTAACTAAGATCAGGAAACATAGGGAACACTGTTCTGGCACATGGAATAGTTCATTTCTTACTCTTGTTTACACATGCTTATTAGTCATGTTTAGTTCTTACCTTTACATTATTTTCTTTCCACTGAACTCACTTATGCTGACTGCTTGCCTTGAAGCTGACGGTTCTAAGGCTTTCCTCAGTAAAACTACCTCCTCAGCTTAGTCCTTGCCCAAAGAAATTTCTGACTTGACTTTCTACTATAAGTGCAGCTTCACATTTGAACAAGCCAAGTTCTAGTTCACACCTTCCTTATTGTGGTCCAAGAAGCCTTAATCTTTGTGTCAATGCCCATCTCTTCCATTCCTTGAATGTTTCCTTGAAGTGTGTTTTTTGAAGATTTAATTTTTTTAATAAAATGTATGATAGAGCACAGTTATTCCAAGGGTGTAGAAGATAATGAGATATACAGACTTGGGATCTGGAAATGTATCTTTATAAGTACGTTTTCTTCATTCCAGTACCACTCAGATTTTGCTGAATGAATTATACAAGTTATCTATCTATCTATCTATCTATCTATCTATCTATCTATCTATCTCTATCTACCTATCATTTATCTATCATCTACCTATAATCTATCATCTATCTCTCTATTATTTATCTATCTGTTAATTTTTATCTCGATATTTACTATACTATCTATAACTTTAAAATGTTAGTTTTGTTTATTGATGAACAGAAAGAAGACTAGATTGATTCCCAGGACAATAAGCTCAGAGGAAAAAGCCACATCTTTCTAAACCTTTTGAAGCATGAAATGTATTAAAAATTGTAGCAAGTTAGTTGAGATGTCAACACTCACCAGCGGTGTTCACGTATAAAGCAGGAATGGCCATGGTACCTTGCAGGATTACTAGAGAGACCATCTAAGGAGCAAGCACACACTGAAACCTAATGCCTGTCCTGTGCTGAAGTGATAGACAACATTCTTATGGGTCTGAAAAGATTAGTGAGGGAAAGAGTTTGAAAAGTAAGCTCTCAATACAACATTGACTCCAGAAAAATTTAATGTCTAGTTTACTTTCAGTGCACATGAATTTTAGTAAAAGAATCATCAAATCTATTACTCTGTAGTAATTTAAAATTCTATGACTAGTAAGAGCTATCCTAGACCTTAAGAGGAGAATTTTAAAGCACAAATGAAATATGAGTTTTGAATTTAGTCAGTTTCATTGTGTCTCAGTTAGGGTTTTATTGCTATGAACAGACACCGCGGTCAATGCAAGTGTTATATAAAAGACATTTAATTGAGACTGGCTTACAGATTCAGAAATTCAATCCAGTACCATCAAGGCAGAACCAGGGCAGCATCCAGGCAGGCATGGTGCAGGAAAAGTTGAGAGTTCTAAATCTTCATCTGAAGGCTACTAGTGGAAGACTGACTCCCAGGCAACTAGGGTGAGGGTCTTAAGTCCACGCCCACAGTGACATACCTACTCCAACAAGGCCACACTTCAAAATAATGCCACTCTCTGGGCCAACAAGCCATCACACATAGCACATACATTTATTTTCTCTTGAAATACACTCATGGAAATTTTTGAACATGAAGTAATAGATCTGTAAGAAAAACAAGAGAATTACTTTCTTAGAACTTGAAGGACATGTATAAAAGAAGAGAGTATATGAGAGTCAGATCCATCATTGTTTTATAATTGGATAAATAATTGCTAACTATTTGTATGACATATTTGTGATTTTGACATATGATACATATCTAAAGTACTTTTCCCTGATTCTATAACTAAATGCTTATTACTTTCCTTTTTTTATAGACCAACTATTTATAATTTATTTTCTACACATAGTACAAAAATAACATTCAACTTCTACAACATTTTCATTTTTCAGTTAATTGATTTCTCAAGTTAAACTAAAAAAGTACAATGGAATATGAAACTGAAATTGATAAATATTAAAACTCCCCCCAAATATTTGTAATCAATGGAAATTTGAGATCACATGGGAAATAAAGGTGCTAAGTAGTCTAGAAAATACTTTGTGTAAGCTTTTTCTTCATAACACAACATATAACGTAAGACTGTCTCCTGAAAATGGGATCATTGTCATAGAAGTGAGGACCAAATTTAACCCTGTACAAAAGCAATTACAAGCATGGAAGTCTCTCTGAAAGTATTCAACAAAACATAAGGCAAGATTTTTTCTTTAAAATGAATTGAAGAATATTGAAATCAAAATCTCTGTCCATGTAGCAAATCAAAATAAAATGCAGTTCAATTTAAAATTTAATTATTTTAAGTGTTAAGCAAGGTCCATTTCTGTTTTCAACAATAATGAGAAATGAAAGAAAATTAAGCAAAAATAATGAGAGAAGAATATCTAAGAATCTTTTCTGCAGTGTAATTACCACAAGAAATGAAGAGAAAGGTTGGAGAGGGTATCCATGAAGTGGTAATGGAAATTATTTATTTATTTTTAGAAAAAATATATTGTTATCAGAATATATTCTGATCAAGGTTTTCCCTTCTTCAATTCCTTCCAGTTCCTTAACAATCCCCTCCTACCCAATTTCACATCTCTTTTTTTTCCCATCTGTCATTAGGATATAAACAGGCATCTAAATAAAATGATACTACTACTATTGCTACTATTACTACTACTACTACTAATAATAATAATACTAATAATAACAATAATATTAAAAGTTAGATAAATAAAAATAAACAAACCAGAATAGGAAAAAACAGTGATACAGAAGAAAAGGAGTCAAAGGAAAACCTCAAGAAATGTACAAGATACAGAAATTAACATATTCACACGCAGAGAGAAATCCTATAAAAACACAAAATAGGAAACTATAATATATATGCAAAAGACCTGTAAGTTAAAAAAAAAAAATGAAAGGATCAGAAAAGTCTTGACAAAGCATTATGAAAGAATAACTGTAAAAATACCATTGAGTTTGTTTCGTGTTGACCATCTCCCGATGGGCATGAAGTGGTTTCTTTATCCACTGAAACTCCTTAGGAAAACCTAAATTTTCATTTGCAAGGAATTATCAATTGGTGACAGTTTCTAGGTTAAGCATGCAAGCTATTTCCATTTCTTCCTGAACACCAAGATTCCATCACACCCAGACCTCTGCACCCCTGTTCATGTTACCAGGTTCTCTGGTACATATGCAACTGTCCTGCTGTGTTTAGAAGGTCTTGTTATCTTGGTGTTCTTCACCCTTCCTGCCTCCTCTTCTGCAGGTTTCCTTGAGCCTTGAAAGGAAAGAATGAATGGCCCCATCCCATTTAGGAATAAATGTTGCAAGGTCTTTCAATTTCTGCCCATTGTTCAGTTGTGGGTCTTTGTATTTATTTCCATTTACTATATGAGGAAATTTCCCTGATTATGGCTGAACAAGACTCTATGAGTCTAGACTCTGTATCTATGGGTATTGCCAGATGTCATTAGGAGCAATTTATTGTTGTGTTTTCTGGTAAAACAGTAGAACTTGGTAACAAGACATGTCCAGTTGGAGCTCTGTTTCTCTTGTTTTTTGTTGATTCTGTTAGATCACCTTCATGTATGTACACATTTGAGGAGGCTTCTACTTTATTAAGTTTCCGTATGACCCTCAAATGGCCCTTAATTTTAGCTCTCCTTCCTCTAACTCCTTCCCACACTTCCATTTTCCCCTCACTCTGACCTTCCTGTTGTAGATTCCTCCTTCCATCCATAGCTATTTATTGTATTTTTTCCTTCCAAGGGTCAACCCATCCTCCCTGAGTTCCTTACTTTATACTTAACCTCTGTAGTTATGTGAATTCTAATCTGCTTATTAAAGATTGAACATCTAAAATCCACATATAAGTGAATATATAACATATTTCTGTTTTTGAGCCTGAGTCACCTGACTCAGGATGATCTTTTTTTCCCTAGCTCCATCTCTTTACATGTAAATTTCATGATTTCTTTCTTTTCTTTTAGCAGCTGAGTAATATTCTACTATGTAAATATACCACAGTTTCTTTATCCATTTATCCACTGATAGACCATAGACAGTTTCTAATTTCTGGCTGATTACCTGTCCACAACCAGTTTGTGATTTTTAGAAAAAAAAAAAAAAAATATATATATATATATATAATATATATATATATGGAACTTTGAAGATGCAGAATAGATGGAATGGTTTTCCAGAAACTCTAGTAAAATACTGAAAATGCTCTAGAGTAATAATAATAGAAATTCTTAAAATATAAGGAAAAATACAAAAGGGAGGGCAGCAGAGACACTTCAGTGATTAAGAGTAATTGCTGTTCTTGTAGAAGAGAGATTTGGTTCCCAGAACACTTGTTGGTAGGTGACTGTCTATAGCTTTAGTTTAATGAAATTTACACTGTTTGGACTCTGCAAACATTGTATTCCCAAGCATATCCCCTCATGTGTGTGCACACATACACGCATACATGCATACACTTATGTATATACACATGATTAAAGATAAAATAAAATAATCCAAAAATATCAAAATTTGATTATCTGCCATTTCCTGTAGCTGTCACGAGTCCTAGGGTAGAGATTAAGACAGCAACCCACTCACAAAATCCTCAACCCCAAATGTATCCTGTCTACAAGATGTATAAGGACAAAGATAAAGTAAAGACTGAGGGGATGGCCAATCAATGAATGCCCCAAACTGAGACCCATCCCATGAGCAAGAACTAATCAGTGACACTATTAATGATACTCTGTTATGCTTGCAGATAGGAACCTAGTATAACTAACTGTCTTCTGAGAGGTTCCACCCAGCAGCCAATGGAAAGAGATTCAGAAACTCATACCCAAACATTAAATGGTTCTGGGGGAGGATTACAGAAGAGTTGGGAGACAGATTGAGCCACCCAAAGAGGAAAGACCAACAGAGTTATCTAACCTGGACACTTTGGGGCTCCCAGAGACTGAATAACCATCCAAAGAGCGAGCACAGAATAGATGGGCCCATGGACATATGTAACAGATGAGCAGCTTGGTCTTCATGTGGATCCCCCAACAATGGGAGGAGGCTGTCCCTGAGCCTTTTGCATGTCTGCCCCTAAATGGACTGCTTTGGGTGGCCTCAGTGGAAGAAGATCCACCTAGTCCTGCAGCCACTTGATGCACAGTGAGGGAAGGAGGTAGAAGGGGATATGACACCCAGAGGTGTGGGTTGCCCTTCTCAAAAGAGAAGGAAAGGTTGATCTGGGGGAGGACTTGTGTGAGGGATACTGGGAGGAGAGGGGGGCTGATATTAGCATGTAAAGTGAATAAATAATTTTTAAAAGTTACCCATCTGTAAATTGAAAATGTAACTTACAGAATTGAAAACAAATAGTGGAGTTATAAACCATTATTTTGCAGAAGCATGAAAGATCCCTAGAGAAATTAGAGCTAGTAGAAATAACAGTATTTCAAAGACTACACAGTTAAGTGCCAGCACTGTCTAAAACAACATATGTTCTACCAGTTCTTGTACCCACATCATCTGCTTCACTGTGATACCACTCATTGAGGGGCATCCTCTAACACTCAGACATTCTTAGAACAGGGTTTCTGATTCAAGACTTTGTACTGTGATATTTTCAGTCTGGAATCAATACTGTGAAAGGAAGTTCAAAATTTGACATGAAGGTGGTTGGGCTTCTGAACTCACTCTTGAGTTCAGAAAATATATATAATAAATATATATTTATTAATTTTCAGTCATTCAGTTTGTGGTCTAACTCTACCAGAGCCAAAGTCAAGATTTATTAACACTTTTACTAAGTGCCTACCTTATCAAAGCCTTGTGTCGCACCACAAATTATGATGGCTTTAAAAAATACCAATAGAATGGTGATTGTCACTATCAAAAATATATGCAGATAAAGAATCACTTATTTATTTAATATTTATTATTTATTTATTGGCATGTTTGCAGGAAGAACATTCTTTTACTAAAATATTCATGAGATATTACAAAGAAGAACTAAAATAAAACTTATTGCAATGAATACTCCCCGATTTGTTTTTCTCTGATAATATATAATCTTCACCCAAGTTCTCCTAGAAATCTCAGACAGAAATATATTATTTCAGTATACAGTTTAACATAGCTTAAGTATGAAGTGCTAACCAGAAAACTATAATCCTGACTTCAGAGACAAAAATCAACCACCAAGAGTAATAAAACGGCTTTCATTATATGTCTTCAGTTCTCTGCTATTTCTAATATCAAAAAACAAAACACGATCAGGAAAAAATAACAAGAACAAATCCAGCTATGTGAACAATGAATAGATACAGGAGCATAAAACCCTGAGTTTAAATTTGCCACTCCCATGTAAAAAGCTATGTGTGATCAAGCTGTTCTGTAACCCAGAGTTATGGAAGGTAGAAACAGGAAGAACACTGGAGTTGGTTGGGCATCAGCAATATCCAAATAAAGATAAAGAATCTCATTTCAAGAAAATAAGATGCAAATTAATAGATCAAGACACCTGACTACACACCTCTTTTGTCCTATTCACCACACACAGACACACCCTACCCCACTCCACTCACACGCTACACTACACCACACACACACACATACAATGCGGGGAGAGGGTTTTTTCTATATCCATTATAGATATAGCCATGTCTCTGACAGCCAGGAGAAGCCAGTCATTCTATGACTGCTGTAGATCTGATGACCTGACCCTTCAGAGACCCAGTTATTTTCTCACCATTAGCAGATATTGCTTCACAATGTGCCATGAGCACATCAGTTCTGCCTTTCTTCTCTTACAGGGTTTGTCTTGTTTCACAACTGTCATAATTTTAGTTGAGGTTTTCCTCATGGGGAGAAATATCCACATCATAACAAAACAGTTTTCTTTAGCATCAGAAGGAAAGAAGCAATAACCAAGGAGATTCACCCCATGGCTTTTCCTGGGAACCTCAATAAAGCAATTCTTGAAAAAGTCATTACACAATGATGTGTCTGAAACTAGTTGTGGAAAAGATTGGCATCATCTCTCAGTGTCACCATTAGTGAAAGGCTGCAAGTACCACAGGATGTCATTTTTATACTGAGACTCCAAACCAGAGTTAGTGCATTGGTAGAGAACACAAAAAGCCTTGATTTAGTAAAATCCCTGTGTCTCCACTCCTGAAGAAACACACATCGTGAAATACTCTGCTCAGTTTTACTGCACAGCACAGAACTTTGTGCCATGGATTTTTATGGTTTTGCTTATGTTTTACAAATAAGTTTTGTTTCTAGTTTCACCATAGATACTTCATATGTGTTTTTCTCTTAAAACACTACAGTGACCTTTTCTTTTCTTCAAGAAGATTTCATTTTTTTTCTCCCCAGAAGCCTCTGTTATATCAATGATATGTTCCTATAAATTATAGATCTTTACTACAAGAGAAAGAAAAAGTTTATAGCAGTTCACATCATAATTTTATTACTCTGAATCATGATGTTTCAGATTATGTAAGTTTTTATCACAACTATATATTTTTGGAAGTCTATACCTTAAAACCATCTAATAGTTTAAAATATTTTAGGTTTTTCTTCCCAAATTTGATTAGAATATGTTTTACTTCCTCTTAGAAATCCATTTTCAAAATTGATTCAAATTTCAAACATGGACTTTCACTGTGCCCTCAATTAAGTTTCAAAGACTGCTGTTTATTTAGTGGGGCTGTTGAGGACAACAGCTAAAACTTACACTCGAAGGACTTTGTTCTCTATCAAAAACAACCAAATTTAGATCACAGACATGAGCTTGGGGAAACTTGTAAATCAACTAATTTCCCATTGAAAGCTCCCATCCAAAACCTGGGGGTTTATAACAGTTAGATATAGTACTTTAGTTACTAATCAGAATGTACATGCTTTTTTTTTTTTTTTTTTTTTTTTGCCTCACAGTATTTCCCAAATCTCCTTCTGCCCCTGCCACCATGGAATGATTTATTTCCTAATTGCTTCAGCCTATGGGCACATTACATACTTTAAAACAACACATTAATCTGCTACTTTCATGCAGACAACAGACAAAGCTATCCTTCTTGATAACTGCCTCTGGCAATTGCAGAAAGTGCATTCTGCACTTGGACTTTGTTGAAGAAGTAGCAGGGGATGACACATCTTACATAAGTCTCCAAACTTTGGCTATGGCAGACTGCCAGGTGAGGGTAAAAGCCACAGTCTAAAGCCTTCTTTGAGAACCTTGTAAGTCTCCAGTCTACATATAGCTGGTTTCTTGAGAGTTAATCTAGGGTAAATGAACGATAGAACATGTTTATTAGAAACAACAGTGTATGAATTATCTTCTCTCTTCCTTTCTTCCTCAGCTAGTGTGGTAAGTGTTCCTATATGCTCCTCTTAGTCGCATATTTCCTTTGGTTAAACAATGAAACATGTATCAAACAACGTAGCATTTATTTTCCAGTGTTCACACTTTGATTTGGAAAATAACAGAACCTTCACCAAGGATGCATTTCAGGATTCAACTTCTCTCCGAGCTCATATTTTTTCCTGTGTTAAATTGTTATTGATCCCCTTTCATCAGGATTTCTCCTCATTGTTTATATTGAAAAATGTATGTTAAAGGTGGAACATCAGCTTATTAAGCTAAGACAGATACTTGATTACTGTGAGATGCTTAAAGGAAATATAATGAGGTTATTGTCATCTTTGAAAGCATGGTTTTTAACTATGGCCTAGGCATTGTGTAAAAGTAGCACATATGTGCTTTACATATTGATTCAGTTTTAGTATTATATATCTTGCATTATTTTCAGAATGCTATAATGTGACTGGGTTTCCCCTTCATTCACCTTTTCCCTTTGAAGTAAAACATTACAAGGAGCAGCTGACACACCTCCTTTCTATCCATTGTTGTTTCCTTATGTCTACTTCAACATAAGCTTTGTCTCAAAGGGGTTCTGGGGGTGACTTGTGTGTTTTAAGATTTCTATTCTTTTCTCTATATATGTATCAGTGTTAAAATTTATGCACATGCCCTATGAATACATAGATATTAATATTAAATTCCAAATATCTCATGTGAGATAAAATTATGTTGTACTTTGTGTCTTTGATATAATACTATATATTTGAAGTTGAGCATTAACTTAGTAAGTTTGGTACCTACATAGTACACTGAATATTTATTGCTGTAATCTTTATAAATAAAGCACTTCGGATAAACATCTAAACACAAAATAACCTCAAATATTGAAACTGGGTACTCACTAAAAGCCTAGAACCTGACTTCCAAACTCTAAGCAGGGAAACCCTTTATGTGATCCACTAGTTTAAATGTTCATGTTGATTAGAGAGATTATTGCATACATACCATTAACTTGGGGTGGTTGATGGGAAATGCTTAATAAGAGCAAGACCTATAATTCATCTACACTGTAATACTAGATTTCCTTTACCATACATAGTTTGATTTTTCACTAAGCATGACGTGTGGATGATTTACTAGTTTTACCATGGTGCCAACAGTCAGCTTAGTTACTTTAGTCTTTACATTACCTACAAGCCTCAATTTTTATAATACATGTTCATAAGATTTACTTTTCCTGAGTGAGCTTTTGGGTGCCGGTCCCTGGCATTTTCCTCTGCTGTGACCCGTCTAGGAAGCTTACAAAGGCAGTGTAGTTTTAAAAAGCTCAAACTCAGCAAGAGATGCACAAGATTGTCAAGAGAAAAAATTGCATTTAATTGTTGAAATTCTATCTTTGAGCCAGGTATGGTAGTGCGAGCATTTATTCTCAGCATGTGGGAGGCAGAGGCAGGTGGATCTCTGAGTTCGAGGCCAGGCTGGTCTATAGTGAGTTCCAGGACATCTAGGACTACACAGAGAAACCCAGTCAAAAGGAAAACAAAACAAACAAAAACAATATGAAGGAAGAGAAGGAGGAGGAGGAGGAGAAGGAAGAGGAGAAGGAGGAGGAAGAAGAAGAGGAAGAGGAGGAGGAGGAAGAGAAGAAGGAGAGGAGAAGGGAGGAGAGAAGAGAAAAACCTTATTATCTTTGAAACACAGGCTTTTCAGAATTGCTGCTCATTTACACATTCTTCAGGCTGAAAAAAAAAAAGGTGTTCAAAACCAAATTTTCACGAAAAAGTTCTCATGAGTGAATAGACACATATGTGAACATTCAGACTTTATCACATCCAGCAAAATGGCATAATCACTGAATTATTATCAAAGTTTGCTGATGCTGGGATAATACTCGGGATGACTCAGCTGTTGAGTTCTTGCTGTCTTCTGACTAAGGCAAGAGAAAAGCTTGAATGCACAGTTATTGTTATGTGTGGGTTTCTGAACACTGTACTTTCCACCCATTGGAAAAGTGCCTCCCGTATTAACTAACATATTCACGATTTGTTTTCAAAACTAAGTCCTTTTGAACTTTATAATACTTTTTATATATACTATACAACATGACCGTTACTCATAACTAGTTTTGCTACTGTTACGAATCATAATATAAATATCTGATATGCAGGATATCTGATATGTGATCCCAAATGGGCTCATGACCCACACACAGAGGTTGAAGTCACAGTTGGCATCACATTTTACCTGATTTATTATTTACCATGTTAATTGTGCCCACACAATATTTCACCAAGCTCCTGAATGTCTTCAACCACTTTCTCTCAAAGGGCTTCATCTTCCAGATGCTGCTCAAATCGAAAATCACAACCAGCTTTGCCACCAATGCCTCCTTGTACTCCACAGCTGCGTCCTCTTCCTCTGCATCCTGCATCTGTTTGTCTTCTTATTACCACTGTTTCTAAAATGAAGAGCTTCCTGCTCATTTCTTTTCTCCATCTTTCCTAACCTTCTACTCCTTTCATTTCTGGACTAACCATGGTTTTTTTTTTTTATTTCTCTCACAACCAGATTTGGCTTCATTTAGCAAAGCATGGCTCCCTCAAAGGACACATTTCCAGAGAAACTGAGGATGATCAAGTCTTGCTCTCCTTAAATCATGAGTGCTTAGTCCTACAATGTTTCTTCTTCTATGGTAAAGAAGAAGGCTACCATGTAAACAGAGATCTTTATTGGAGGCTCCCTTTTCTTTTTTTTTTTTTTCACAAGCAATAGTATTGAATATGAATCAAGGTAACTGGTTTAAATACCAAACTGTGTATCTCCGCAGGACACCTTCCAAGGGCTTCTCATTGAGATTCCGATTAGAATGCAACTTCCTTTAAAGGGCCTAATGATTTGATTCTTGCTCACATCAATGGCATTTTTTTTTCTGTTTTTTTTTATCCTCATTAAGTGCTGGTACTTGGTGTTGCTGGTTTTGTATATTTGAAAACCTGACCATCTAGACCATTGGTTCTCAACCTGTGCATGGGTAATTACCCCTTTGGGTGTCATATATCAGATATCCTGTATATTAGATATTTATATTGTGATTCATAATAGTATCAAAATTAGTTATGAGTAATAAAAATTTTATGGTAGAGGGTCACCATACACCATAACATGAGAAACAGTATAAAGGGTCACAGCAATAGAAAGGCTGAGGACCTCCTTTCCAGTGATACTTATTTGAAAATAAACTTGCCTTTTAGAGAGTGAGAGATGAGTCCCATGACCATACAGGATGCAGGATTCATCCTATTTGAGATAATAGTATTACTCGGTTTATTCTTTCTCTAAGACATGATCCATGTAAATATAATCATTCATGAACTCATAACCTATTACATATACATCCTTAAATAATCATATAGCTTTTGTTTTATAATATGTAGATGGACTTTGACTTACTATGTTTCAATATGTGAGTTTCAACTCTAAGGTGCTCCAAAAGGTATATATTTATAATTTGATATAAATATATAAATAACAAATTTGCCAGGACTAAAGAGCTGAGCAGAATGGCATTTTTAATGTAAACCATGGCATCAAAGCACATGTTCCTTTTTATCACCTAATCATGAGAATATATCTCCAAAACTTCACAAATAACTATACTCCAAAATGATGGTTCGGGCAGGGAAGGTACATTTAAAGGGTTTTCATATTATAATATTTTCAGTTAATGATAACTTTATCAGATCATAGCCCTATCTTAGTTCCAAAAGGGCATTTGCATGTTAGGCTTCCATTATTTTCAGTTTACTCTCTGTCTTCCTTCTTTTCGTTCGACTGAGCTCAATGAACATGGTTACCGTGATTCTGTGATTGACAGATTTAACAGCCCCACCCAGGACCAGCTAAAAATCATCTTTCAGTGTTTTGTGAATGAAAACTCTTTGGGGGGGGGTTCTACAACTCTGAATTTTCAAATATGCTGTAATTTGCTCTTCAATACAACCTGATTTGTACCATTAGCTTTATCTCAGCAGATAGGCAAATAGACAGTGTGATTATTAGTTACTGTTTTTTTTTTTTTTTTTTTATGTATATACTGTCATCTTTAAAGTGAGTATCTATTCCTAACATTTCAGGCAATGTCTTTTTTTTTTTTTTTTTTTGGAAATGCAATGGCTCTTTTACAGACCAAATAAAATTTTACTAACTTTTGCAGAGGCACACAGAGTGCATCACTCAGCTTTGCTTTACTTTCAAAAAAAAAAAAAGTAGAGATATTCATGCTTAACCATATTTTTTTTAAAGGAAGAATATGTTATTCTTCACCATTCTTCCCAAATGAATGTAATTCGTTGTATACACAGTATAAAATAGTAAAGTACATTTCATATGACAGGGTAATGCCACAAATGAGCCACCAAAAAGCCACATGATATTACCTCATGTAATACCTGAGAACACAATGCTTTCTGTAAGAGGAATTTCCTTGGGTTAGTATAATCAGGACAGTCACCTGAGACCCATGTTTATTGAAGGTTCCTTACATTTCTTCAAGTTCCTTCAAAACAAGATTTACTCGTTTGGTTTTGTTTTGTTTTCCTATATGTCTCAGTAAGTCTCCTTTGACCCATTGTTTCCTTGGCTTCCCTGGAAACATTCCTCTCTATTTGTCACTATTTAATCGCAGGTGACTTGCTTTTTCCCCAAAGATTTTGCTTTACCTTCCTTAATGTTATGCATTTTATTCCCTTTCTCTTGGTAAAATTACAACATTCTAGAATTGGTGCCATCTTATTTTCTTCCCCCTTCTAACTTGGGTCTTTTTGCTTGTTACACTTCTGTGGGTTGTATCCTAGTACTCTGTACATTTTGGCTAATATCCACTAACTTAGTAGCTAAGTATCATCTATGTCCTTTTGGGTCTGAGTTACCTCACTCAGGATGATACTTTCTAGTTCTGTTCGTTTGCCTTCAAAATTTGTGATGTAATCATTTTTAATAGCTGAATAGTATTCCTTTGTGTAAATGAACCACATTTTCTGTATCCAGTTTTTAGTTGAGGAACATCTGGTTGTTTCCAGATTCTGGCTATTACAAATAAGGCTGCTATGAACATAGTGGAGCATGTGGTATGGTAGGGTGTAAAAAAATAGATTTTGTCTGCTGATTTTGTTTTTTCTTCCCCTCCTACTTCAGTCTCATTTGCAGTTAGTTTCTGGCCATCAGAATTTTTGTGTATAAATAGAATTAAAATTGATATTGGAGAGATAAATTTTGAGTTATATTCTAATTTTATGTTACTTCGATGATGTATTTTATGCATTGTGTTATACTCCAGACTTAGATAAAATGAATCCCATGGGTAAATGACACAATTAATGAGACTTAACACTTTTATTTGTATAATTAAGTAAAAAGTAAACCCTCTAAGATAAACATGTGGTAAACTTATGAGAAAAATAACACATTTTAGACGAAAAATAACATGAAAAATTTCACTCCCCATCTCTTTGAAATGCCAGCTTCATTAGAGAATGTAAAATTCAGTTTTGCTTAAGAAATATCAACCTCTTGATTCTATATGGGGAGACACACTCACATGAGGAACTCTGTCACAGATTCTTGGCTCTTAGCAAACTAACAGATGATCTTTAGAGTCAGAGAAATGGGAATAAAAAATTGTGCCAATTTCCTAAAGACACTAGGAGTTGCAGCAAACAGTCAGAGGTATTTTTGTGGCCTCTATCACGCAGTGTGATTATAAATTTAACCAGATAATTAATTGCAATAAAATTCACCAAAAAGCTAAGCAATATATGTACACATATAAATATCCAGCTGGTATTTTACTGTAGCAGGAAGTTTTCATTTGCTATTTATTTCTATGTACACTACCGCTCCCCTTTACACTTTTGAGACTGTAAATGAGCTTGTTCTTTGGAGGAAATAAAAGAATTTTTGACAATGCCTACTCATATTTGGTTCAGTTTTCATTTTTTTATGTATGGGAGCAAAATTTCCAAGTAGACAGCAGAAAGCAATAAAAACGCTTTAAATAATACCTAATATGTGTGTTGCAGATTGGTCAGTTCTTATTAAACTTATTTAGCTGCCTCCCAGGCATGGTAATGGGTTATATTTTCTAATTGCCCTTGTGTCCCTTGCTATTCCCATCAAAGCCAGGTCCATAGTAATGCCGTTTTATCTACACTTTTGTCTCTTTCTTAAGTTGTAGGATGATGTCAAACTATGGAGCAAATATGGACGCTTTCTATTGCAAATGTAGCTTTGTCCTCTGCAGAGAACCATGGATGTCCCCTTGATATGAGGCCCTACTACCTCCTACATGCTATCAGATATAATAAGAAGTGCCAATAAATTTTTATTTCTCTTAAATCCAGGGTTGGAATGTCTGCCTGTCATTTTTACTGTAAGACATGTAAGCCCTGGGTTTTACTTTTAAAACATATTAGTTTATTTTTGTTTTAAGTGTGATTTTATCTGCATATATCTCTCTGTATTATATGTGTACCTGGTCCCTCCAAATGACAAAAAAATAAAATAAAATAAATAAATAATTAAAAAAATTAAAAAAAATAGTGGATCACCTGGAACTAGAGTTAGGGAAGGTTGTGAGATGCTGTGTTGGTGCTAGGGATTGAACCCTGATTCTTTTGTAGAGGAGTGTTCATAACTACTGTGTCATCTTTCTACTCCCAACCAGAATTTAGAGGGCAAATATCAAACCTGAGGGCACCCACAGGAAGGTGAAATTTGTAGGTTAGAAAGGGATGGACCTTCTAATCAAATGCTGTCTTACCATTTCAACTTTCATGTCCACTTCAGGAATGGAATGAAAATGAAATTACAGCATAGTTATGGGTGATCTATGATCCAGGGCATGGATTAACTCTATAAGACAGAGCCAGCAAACACTGCTAGTGACTTTGAGGCTTTACATTTCTACAATCTCTTAGTGACAGAGGTAGAGCCTAGGGAGAAGTTTAGTTCGAAGAGCTATCTTTGGAACTGACAGTCATAAGTTTGGTGTCTCCAAGTGGCATCTTATATCCTGCATATGCAAGGTGTGAAAGAATAAGCTTAGCCAAGATTCAACCTGTGGGCTTGAAAATGAGATTTACCTACACAAGAGGAGGAGGCCTGGCATTCTTGAGACCTCAGTGTTGATGAAGGATGAATGTGATTTTAAATATGATGAACAGTGAAGCAGGGCTAATAGTGTTTCACAGAGACTGAAGTGACAATCACAGAGCTGTGTAGGTCTGAGCTTAGAGTTCTTGTGAGAACCCTGACAGTGGGAGTAGGAGTGGAAATGAGAGGTGACTTTGACTCTTTTGCCTGCTTTTGAGGCCCTTTTCTTTTTACTGGGTCTCCTCATCCAGCTTTGATATGAGGTTATGTGCCTAGAGTTTTATCATAGCTTACCATGTTCAGTTGGTGTCTTTGGGAGGTCTGCTGTTTTCTGAAGAGAAATAGAAAAGGAGTGGGTCTAGGGGAGGGGAAGGTGACAGGGTGCAGGGAGGGATGGAAGGAAGGGGGCTATAGTTGGAATATATTTTAAATAAATGCGATAGTAGATCCTTGATTAGATGAGACTGTTTAAAGTCATTTCTCCAAGTGGGTATATGCTATCTTTTTTACTCCTCTTAGTTCATCCATTTGTTTATTAATTTATTCATCCATCCTTTCCCTCCTTCTTTACTTGATCTACCAAATAATTCTAATAACCTTATTATCATACTTTTCAATTTCTATATCTCATTGGGGTAATCTTGGTAATATTGGGGTCATCTATAAAGCCTATTCAATAATAAAAGCCCTCCCATTGCCTTTCACATGTTCTAGTTAACCAACATTCTCTGGCTTACCTTTTACCTGGTCACCTGCACATCTTTTATTGTAGAAATACTATAGTGAGTTTTTTTTTTTTTTTTTCATTTGATAGGAAATATAAGGTCACTGAATGAAGCCAATGTCTTTGGAACCAGAACTCTTGAACCAAGTCCCAAACTTGCTAAATGTGGGCTTTTGTAAACTGCTGGAGGGAACGCCTAACATAATGCTGTGCTTCCCGTCAACAGCACCTTTATGTGTAGTTAGCAAACTTTGGCAAGACTGAGTCAGGATTTGAAACAATTTTCAATCTAAGCCAGAGATCTTTCTAAATGAAATAACTATCAACCAAATTTTCTAAAAAAAACAATGCTACCTCAATGTTCACATTTAAAAAAAAAAGTAAACAACTTAGATGTCATTTTAATTTTCAGTAAATTTATATCAATCTTGGAAAAATTACTTATTATGTGTTTTCAAAAACTATAGCTAAGTAACATTCTAAATTATATTGGGCTCTTCATTAGTGGCTTAGGAACTCTAAAATTGAGATTCAAAATCACAGAGATAAGCATTGCCAGAGATAAGACCACAGGCAACATGCATCTAATTTATGTGTTCTCTCTATAGAGAAACTGATGTAAAACATGGAGAAACTGGTCAATATCAGATAATGGTATTTTTTTTTTTTTTTTTTTTGCAAAAATGGGATGTGCATCCCTATAATTTGAAAATAAAGAAGAACTAGAACAACAGAAGAGAAATCGCTACCAAAGACAAGAAAGACAATATGTTTTTCTGTTAGAGGTTCATATTTAAGGGCTAAAACTCAAAGGATGGGTGTTTGTCTTTTGTTGCCCAAATCATGGAAGTACTCTGAGAAGGCTATTAAAAGAGTGAATGGTCCTCATTACATATAAAAGCAGGTGATTTCTGCATATCTCCAGTAGGAATGCATTAGTCCATTCTTAAAGATATTATTTAAGAGTTCTATGTTGATTCCTCATTTTGAAGTCCTAAACTTCTCATCAGTTTGTCCCAGTGAAAACAAAGATGAGAAACATTATTGAAAAAAAAAATCTATTCTACATTCAGCCTAGACCACAAATAGCTATCAAATGTGCCGGTTTTCTTTACTCCAGCTTCTGATTGCAATTAGGTCATTTTCACCATAGTGACAAGCAATTATCATTATAATGATTTTGGAATCTGATTGTACCTGAAATTCTAGTTATATTATATGTGTTAGGACACGATGGAAAAACTTGCTTTGAGAAAACAAGCTTTCTGCCACTTGTTTACTGAACTTCACCCGAATCAAAATCACCCATATCCAGACTTGATGATAAATGGAAAAGAGTTCATCCACAGGTTGAGTCACCCTTCTGCTTCTTACAAGGCAGAAGCTGCTCAGTGGGAGTCAGTTAGGCTTTGGAGGAAATTATACCTACCGCCTACTAAAGTTTTAATAATAAAATGTGCTAATCTTCTTTTAAAATATGCACCCAGTAGGTAAAATTTTGGTGGAATTTTCCATATGATTCCAAGGATCTTATTAGCATGATACTTAGAACGGAGAAGTCTGAATAATTAGAGATGTTATACTTTCAGTGATGCATTTATTTCTCTTAAAAGAACATAAGCCAGACAAATCAACAAAATAGGCTAGATTTTACTAAACATGGTAAAACTTTCACAGACCCTACCATGTCCTTTACCAGCTAAGATCCCTAGAAACACGACTGTTATGGGTATACGACTCCTGAGAATTTTGAGTTTGTTTTTCTTGTGTTCTGGGTTCTTCTGTGGAAAGAAAAATCTAATTGTCTGAATATGGGGAATTAAATTCTCATAAGACTTGGAGATCAATGTGTTTAAATTAAAAGGTAGAGAAATAAAAGTATACCCCTTAATGTAGACTTAAATATGTTCATAGTGACTTAAAAAATTTAGGAATGGTGATATTTAAATACATACACACACACACACACAACATATATATATATATATATATATATATATATACATTATATATATATAATACATATATACATATATACATATGTGTGTGTGTGTAATAAAAATTAAAAAGTTGGATGAAGTCTTATTTATCTAAAAGAATTAATAATAAAATGATTTATACATTTGATTTTTTAAAATCAGTGATTTTCACATTAATAATAACTGAGAAAAATCACTATTAGAAAAAGTGTTCCTTTATTTCCTCCTTTTTGAAGTGAATACCTTTTCTGTTTCATTTTGCCCATTATTATGTATTTATTTGCAATGTTAGTTGATCTGTTCAGGGTATTTTTAAATCATAAGTAAACAGGAATCTAAAGTACTCGGCAGGCGTGGCGCTCACACAGGGCGACCTACTTCATCTTCTTCTTGGAGTAATTTTTAAGTTAGGAACCTGCTGCTCACAGAAATGCTTGTGCTTCAGAGTCTCTGCCAGCATGCAGACAAGAAAACAGGGAGGTCTCCTTTTAATTTGCTGCATGGTAATGGGGGTCCCAGTTAGAACCTAGGGAAAATCGAATAGGGTAAGAAATGGTGTCCAGTAGACAAAGGGAGTGCCGTCAGGATGCTGTACGTGGATTCCTAAGTTATTTTGGTTGTCACTCTTGAGAGTGTCAGGAATGCCCAGGCAGCATTTGGCAGACTGTGCAACAAAACATCACAGAACGAAGACGTGACATAAAGTTTGGTTCTATTTTATTGTTTTCCTCAGGAACACCCTACTTTGTTTCCATTATCTAATAAAGGAATTATTTATTTACTTCTTAGAGGTGGGCATGGATTATTAAGTTTTCTTTGGAAAGTACAGTGTAGTTATTACCCTAAATGTCTCAAAGTAGAATAAGCAGCAGTAGAAAATGGTTTGTTAATCCTCAGACATCTGAAACACTCGCAGCTCTTCCTATGATTCCACGAAAAGCAGAAATGTCAGCAAATTAAAAGCAAAGTTACTTGAGACACACAAACAACATACGTACTAAAGAGGATTTCCAATCTGCCTGAAGTTTGTCTTTCACAGCTCAAATATTTGGAAGCCAGAATATATAATTTTAGGAAAATTTCACAAGAACTCGGGTGCCCCTTCTAAATTGGAATATATAGCCAAGAGAGAATCTAATAAAAGAAAACTTCAAAATGTAAATGTATGGGTGATTGCTGTCCTTCTGTTGTGGGCTGTAGCTCATGCTAACACAATGTGTTCCTGGAGGCTCATAGTCATGATTTGAGTGTTCAGAGGACCTGTAGACCTGAATTGTGGGCATATACGGAATTTAAAGAAAAACTGTGAGTTCCTTTTTGGAGGACTCAGTTGCTATTCCAGTTTCCCAGATGTCTGGAACCAATCTCTTTCTTCTGCTTTGTTCTTAAGTTTCTACAACAACACCGTATTTTCTTTCTATTATGAAACAAAGTTTCCACTAATGTGCTAAAGCAACCTGCACGCCATAGATTGTAGTGTCATGAGTCAGAAGTCTCTGCTTGCTTAGTTGGCCTCAGGTGTCAGGAGGTTGTATTCAAAGTTAAGCTTTAGAGTGCTTACCAGAGCTCTATGTGTCCTTCCAAGTGTAGCCCCCTATTAGGAAACTCCTTTTCTTGAACCTAAAACTGAGAGCCTGTTTCCTGCTGATTCATCTAGGAAATAACATAAGAAGCAGGTCCTTATTGTCAAGTCTACTTTTGAGTTTATTCGATCAGCCTGAGAAAGCACTCCTTCCCAGAAGCACCTTGACCTGGCCTTCTTACTCAAGGACTGTATCTCAGTTCTTGGTGTCTTAATTTCATGTGCATTCATTATCCAGATGCTAAGTGTATCTATAGAATTATACATACAACAGAGAGTTAGAGCTTCCTTCAAGCAACAGTAACCTTACCTCTTACACACTCTTGTAATTTCCCTTGCCTACTATGTTGCTTTAGTCTGCTGTAAGACAAAATCTTATTTTCTCTCTCCCTTTGATTCTAAAACAATGTGCATAATTTCGATCTTGCCTTGATAATATTTTGAGACAAAATAATAAAGACAGTACATAAATGAATGAATAAAACTCTAACAGGTTGTCCTTGGTACTTTTAGTGTACAAACAATACTTCAAGGAAATACATTCGTATTCTTGTCTTTCTTGATGCAATTCAGTTTCTCTGGCACATTCTCCAAATCTCCATTCTACTCTTTCATTCAGCATCTTGAAGTCCAGGTCATCTAAAATAACTTGGGTTTAGATAACATGATCTTTTATATCCTTGTGGAATTTTAGTGATATTCCGTCAACAGTGGGTGCAGTTTATCAACCTCTAGCCATAGTCCAGACAAGTCAGGAGGGTATACCAAAATATCTAGTTTTCTCCTTCCTCATTACTTTTCTAATATTCTCTTTATATTCCTTATGGGTCTCTGTGAGAGGTTATTTGGAGAGGCCACCACTGTCGGAATGAGCATGACAGTGGATACGTTGACCCAGACCCTTCGTCTTCCCTTCGTTTTTCATTTCTTTTACAGACTCCCGCTATTTCTATTTGTGAAAGTTGAGTTAGAATATGAAAAAGGAACTAGGTCCTTGAAGGGACAACTCTCATATGTTATTTTATATATTGGAGTGCATTGTGTCTGCAAGGTAGGTCTGATTATTTTATTCATTTTTGGCTCCAGCCTCACCACTCCTTTTCGGCTGTTTATTAATCATGGCTCATCATGGAAGAACCTTTGTATTCATGGGTGAGGCAAATAAGATAGGTTGAGGACTCATAAACTACCCCACCTACACCCCACTGAAACCAATGTACTCTCTCCCATGCTGTTCATACTCCCCCACGGGGTGATTTCTGGAAAGAAAACCCATCCAAGACTTCAGATATTGACTCCAACCCAATGAAGATGGCTGTGGATCCATCTATAATCAGAACTATAAGAATGCAGAAAATCAAAATATATATTTGTTATTTGGAAAACACTTGTTTTTCTTTTAGATCATATTAATAATCCAAACTAAAACAGCATTCAAAACTGTAAAAAGTAGATTCTGATATTTGTGCAGACCTTGAGTTGGAAACATTTTAAAGTTAGAAGCAATGGAATGGATTGACATATTAAAACTGGGGAAAGGTATGAGCTGTCCAGAGAGCCTTAGCTATGGTGTGGTGTTAAGCACCTCCTTTCCTTTGTCTGCCTTGTACTCAAATTTGAGAGTTCAGGAAGCTTTGTAAACCCATAAATCCCAGGAGACAGTTAAAACATAACCCTTTCTTTTGTTCACAATATCATTCCCACTCAAATTTTACTATTTTCTGCTCAGTCCCTCATCACCTTAAAAATAGCATAAGGCCGGCGGCCCCCACCCCAACAACACACACACAGAGTGGCAAATTAGCTTTCCTGATTTCTGCATAAGGCTGCTGCTTCCTTTAGTCCCAGGATGGCTTTCAAACAAATTGATGAGCTTCTGTGAAAACAATTGGGCGAGAGCTCCCCCTGGTGGCAGAGGGAACTTCACAGTCCACGTAGGCTAGATTTCCCTCAGGGCTCTGGCACTGAGTCCCAGATTAAGAAAAAAATAAAAATAAAAAAATAAAAAAGATAAAAAAAATAAAAGGCCAATGTTGTTCTTTCGTCATGTGATGAAACCCAAAAATGCCATTGTTCTGCTCGGAGTGAATCACAACTGATAACAAGGAGGATACGTGTGGTATGTCTCCAGGAGTGTTTCAACAGACCAAGTCTGGATGTCCTCCAGAAGGGCCTTCTCAGGTAGTCTACGAGACTCCAAAACAGGCTTGCAGACTTTCAGCTCTCTCACATACGAAGTTTATTAGTCTTCTTGCTAGTCTTTCATTCAATCAGCGACAAGTATAGCTTTCTCCAGTGTAAATTCTCTAATATACTTTTTAGAAAGAACCAGGATGGCTGCATGTGCCAAAGGTAGTTGTCAATTCCTATACTTCATGTATTAGTGTTTCAGGGATGTGTGTTCCTTCGTGTGGATGCACGTATGGAGGCTAAAGGCTAACTTTAAGAGTTGTTCTTCAAGGGCCATTCATCTTATTTTGTAAGCCAGGGTCATTTCACTCACCTGGAGCTCACTAAATAGTTGACTGACTAGGGTCTTAGGGAGCTAGCCAGCACAGGTGTCATTAATATAAGCTGCACATCTGCCCAAATTTTCACATAAGTTTTGGGAATTGATCTCATGTCAAGAGCATCTTATGACTGAGCTGTCTCCCCAGCCCTCAGACACTGATTGCAGAATCTGGGACTATCACTTAAAAGAACCAGAATGTGTCATAAACTTAAACCTAATCACTTTGTTTGTTCTCTACATAAGACATCACAGTAAATGATGTTTCAACAGCCGTACTGTAGATGATCATCTCTATCAAAATTGCAAAGAACATGCTCACTTGCTTTTTTCCAGCATTCAAATAAATGACATAATGGGAAACACTGTTGATTTCACAGCAGAGGAAATGACAAACCCTTCTTCCATGCTTTGCCTCAGGTTTCTGTGCTCCCTACTGCTGTCTAAGTAGGCACTGTTGAAGAGAGAAGGTGGGACTTCAAAATAATAGGAGCAGTTTAATGAAAACAGCAAAGTCATTGAGATGAATTTTAACAAATACCAGCTAAAGTTTACACACAGAGCTCAGGACTTTGGGAATCAGACCTAGGTTCTTTTGTGATCTATTCATTAATGTAAGCATTCTGAATTTACAAAACAGCTGAATACTGGGAGTGGAAGTCCCACTCTTCTGGCCACAATTTTTAGCTTAGGATGTTCCCTGGAATGAAAGTCTGCCAAATACCCAAAATTATTTCTTGGCAATGCAATTCTAGACTTTTAAAAATTATATACAACAATATAATGAATATCTACTTAGTGTAACTTAGGATACAATTTTAAGAACAAACATCCTACCTTCTTCATGTTCCACAGAAGCTGAGGAAGAGGTTAACCCCATAGAACTGGTCAGCAATCTCAACTAATCTGGACGTCTGAGATCTCTCAGACACTGAGCCACCAATCAGGCAACATACATGAGCTGGTCTGAGGCCCCCAACACATATATATAGCAAATGACTGCCTGGTCTGGCCTCAGTGAGGGAAGACAAAGCTAACCCTCAAGAAACTTGAGGCCCAAGGGATTGAGGAGGTCTGGTGGGTTGAGGGTAGGTTGGTGACCTCCCCTTGGAGATGGGGGAGGAGGGCAGATAACAACTGGAGTGTAAAAAAAATGAATAAAGAATAATAATAATAGTAATAATAATAATAAAGATTATGTGTCCCTCTGTTATTTTTACAGTGTCAAGCTCTCTAACAGATTTAGATTTAAAATGGGAAATCAGGAGGATAAAAAGGAGCCTAAAAGTCATGGTTAGAAGAGACCGCTTGAGAAGATTTTTTTTTGGAAACTAAGATCTTTTATATTGTTTCACTTACATCATCTCTGAGGCACTGGGTGCTATTTTTAAGCTCTCAGTCCACCTGATGTCTTCATTCGTTGTTGTTGTTATTCATTTGTTTGTTCATTTGTCACAGGTTTGAATCATTGTTCCTGTTCAGAGTCAGGAAGCAAGAATCAGTCTGGTTTCTTCCTAACAGCAAAACACAAATTGAGGCAGAAGATAACCCCGTGGGAGCTTCATCACTTATTTCCTGGCACCTCTAACCACTGCTTTTCCCCCAAGCAGATCAAATGTGTATGGAGACCTGAAGCTTGAGAACATGGTCACAGTGCTACTGGCTTCTCCAGGACACCAGCTGGGTTTGCTATTTGCCATTTAAATTGGCAGAATGATTACTTTAAAATAAAACTGTCAACCAACCGTGACATCTAATAGTTGTGGGTATTTTATTTATAGAATGACCAGTTGAACTGAAATGTGGTGCAATGTGAATTGTTGTCACATGTGCACACATACACATACATACTCACATGTACATACACACACATGCACACAAACACACATACACACACATAAACATACATATATGCACACACATACACTTGCACACAAACACACATACACATGCACACATAAACACACAAAACACACACAAACACACACACACAAACAAATACACATAGACACAGAGTGGGGGAGGAGCAGACACATAGTTCTGTGCATAAATAGTAATAGTTATTATTTAGTTGAGTTTGCAATGCTGGGTGGGTGTGAATGTAGGAAATTCAGTTCACAAATACCAGGCTAGCTCTCTTCCCATGAGCTACCTCCTCAGACCTTTAAATTAGTATTCTATACTCTAGTTGTTTCTGGGAAGAGGCTTTCTTTGCTTATGGAAAGGAATTGCCAGCCACTTAGAATTTGGAAAGCATGATTATGAAATTAAGAACGTAAGAATGACTACATAAAATAGCTATTTTAAACAAATTATTGTCAAGCAGAGGATTTGGAACATGGATAGGGACTATGGTAGAAGACTGTAATGCACTGTGTAAGTGTGAAAATACCAAGGAGGCCTACCCAATGCAGTGAGCATTTAATGACAGCTAATTTTAACACATCTAGACATGATCCTTGCAGATGTTGCATGTAGACAAGCTTATAATGGAGAAAGTATTGAGTTTCAAAATAAATGATAAAGATTTTTTTTATTTTGTTCTATCTCTTAGCAATGTTGGAAGCAGTCTGGTTTCCAATTCTGAACTAAAAGAACTACAGGAGATGATTAGAGCAGGCAAGAGACATAAAACCTGAAGTTATTCAGTTTTATAAATCTCCAAGAACTCATAGGCTTTGGGAACTATAGAAGGAAGATTGCCTAGGAATTGGGGTTAATGATTGGTTTGATTTACATTCATTTCAGATCAAAAGGCGTAAGAGACAACTGGAGGTGTATTAATGATTCTTATATACACAGTAAATATTTTAAAGTAGAAGTCATTTATTAGTCTCTCTCTCTCTCTCTCTCTCTCTCTCTCTCTCTCTCCTCTTCTCCTTCTCTCTCCCCCTTTCTTTCACACACACACACACATACTCATGGACACACAGACACACACACACAAATACACACATAAACATGGGAGTGGTGGCAATTAGTTTCACATGGTAGTAAAGAGTGCCCTATATTTTACAAATACAGCCCAAGCTGGCCTCAAACTCAGCATATACAATTTTATGAGCCCCCAGTGTCAATTTATCCTTTTTCTTAATCAAAAAAGGCCATGCTTATCTCCTCCAAGCAGGTGCACACACTTCTGCATTATACTGATTGATTTTTCTTTTCTTCTCCCCTTACCTCCCTAGGGACAGAGTCTCTTAATGGGTACCTTCCCTCTCTTTTGGATCTACAGCTCATATGTGGCTGAACCCCAAACATTATTCTGACAGACAAAGAGAGAAATCTGACCTTCAAGATATCTGTATGACATAGAGTAATTTATTTTTCCAAAGAAGTCACTGAGATGGAAAACATTCCGTGAAACACTTCAGTTTTACAGAGGAGAGAAAACTGATTATTCCTTTGCAAATTCTTTTTTTATCCACAATCGAAACATCAATGAAAATAGGAAGTTACATCTGGGGACATGGGTGAATTGGAGAGTCTTTACCTAGCATGTGCAAGGCAAAGGACTGACCTCTACCACTGGGGGGAAAAATAGAATGATATTTGAAAAGTAGAATAAGCTTCTTCATCTCAAAAATGGAAAAGAGCAAGATTCTCAAAAAAGCTGTCACACAGGTTTGTGCGGGTAGTTGAGATGAACAGGGATTGTTATAAAGTTATCATAATTTATGACTGATATGCTTTTCTATTTCTTATGGAGTATACTGGAGTTATCTAATGTCAACTTATTTTAAATTGCAAATACAATTCAATAAGTTTTACATCAATGTTTAACTTGAAAGTAGGTTCGTTTCTCACAATAATGTGGAAATATATCCTCAGATGTGCTCACCCTCCCACATAGACACCTCCGTAGATTCTATCTTCCCGTCCTCGTACAATGAGCTCACTGAAGTAATTGGAAAAAAAGAATTGCCAAAGATATCAAAGTTCCATGCCCCAGTGAATTGTGATAGAACAATTTCAAGAGAAAAAAAATGGAGAAATATAAACAAAAGCTTTGTGAAAGGATATTTTACAACTCTTATTGTTAACAAAGTGAGTCATGAGTATTATCTATCCCTAATATTAGGAAGTCCTCTTCTCATTCGATCTGATTTTGCTTATGCTGCCGAAACACCCTTGAGAACTGATTTTAAAAAAGAAAAAGAAATAAAGAAAAAAATTCATTCACTTTCATTTGTTTCTTCCATTCCAAGTACTTACTTCCAAGTACATCTCAATTTATTTTTCAAATGTAAAATAACACCGAAACACAAAATGACAAAGCATGAGTAACAGAAACATTCCCCTTGACATCTCAACAATACAGCCCAAGCCAAGTCTTGTTTCATTAAAACTTAGAATAAAATTTTATTGTGCATTTGTTCTGTTTTTATTTTCCATTCATTAATTGAAGTACATGCACATATCACACTTCCTGTCTTACAACAAGACAGACAACTATGAATATGAAATGGGACTTTTAGGGAGGAGAGAGGAGTTTATATAGATGAAAGACAAGAGAGGGTAATCTAAAAGCATTTTATGCATGTATGAAAATGCCAAAAGAACCCTTAATAAAAATAGTAAAATACAGACCCCACCCTAGGTTTTAAGCTGTAATTATCTCACAGGCATTGTATCCTTGATTTCTTCATCCCTAGCTATTTGCTGTTAAGACAAAAGGGATTTGTGTTACTCACTGTAGTACAAAGGATCAATATGTGGGACACAGTAGGGACACATCACAAATATTTTTTACAAAACATATCTCATGATTTTGTAGATAGTTTCCTGGTTAAATTCCCCAAATTTCCACCTTCTCATCATGATGCATAAATCTCTTTTATTTTCAGAGACTTGTGTTTCATCTCATGTTTTAAAAGTCTGTTCCCTTGTCTTATCAGTCTGGCCTGTGTTTGCCTCTCCTCTTCTCGGCCCATGTGTCCTCAGTCTTTGTTCTCTCACATGTTCAGCGTGATATTATTGTGCTTATCAGATGTACACCTCACTCAGCTTCCCTCCATGAAGATTGATGCTTACACCTTTGTCAAATCCTTAACCTTTCACTGACAGACATGGCTCTCAGTCTGCTCCAATCTAACCTCATGCCCTTCAAGTCTTTTCTCTCTTCCTGCTTCTCTCTCTTCTGTATCCTGACTGTCAGTGCTTTGTTCTTTCCTAACACAAGACTTGAGAAATTATGCATGCTTCATTTGTTCTCCTACACCACAATACTCACCACGGTGGTTGCTATTTTCACTCTCTTAAGATGAGTAGCATATTTCTCAAAGACAAGTTCCAGGATTCACCTTCCTTTGCCTGGATGCTCCACAACTGACATTCTTTGTGTAGACCGTGATTACAATTTTAATACTTGGAGGCAAACTCGGATGATATAATGAAGAAGAGGGAATTGAAATTGCCTCCTGTGCCTCCAGGGGAATTTTGTACTGAAAACCCAAGGTGTCTACCTCTCAGATAGAGTGCACTGCTTTCTGAAAATTAGAAAGAACTTGTATTTTTATTTTTACCCTGAAATGTTTTCAAGAAGAAATTGTTGACATGTTTCCTGCCAACTGCTATACTTTTTCCTTCTTTTTAAATAACTATTTCATAAAGACAAGTTTTTTTTTTTCACACGTTCAGAAAGGGGAAAAAAAATAAAACATAGGGAAGATTATTCCCTGTGCTTTTGTTCCAACATCTTCTGCAAAGATAAGGCCCTGAGTATGTATCAGCTGACAGAATTATTTTTAAAACACAAAAGAATAAAAGGAGAAGAGACCTCAACTTGAGAGTTTGGGAGCTGAGTTTGGCAGCCAAAAACAAGCAGGTTAAATGTGAAAAGACTTATAACTCTAAGTCTCTTCAGAGACAGCCCATACAAATAAGAGAACAATGTCTTCCTCAAACTGGGCACAGTGATGAAAGTGTGCTTAGCAAATATGTCTTCAACTGATGGAGTTCATGAGATGTCTTGGTCCTGAATAAAGACATTCAATACAAACACTTGTCAAACATTAAAGAAAAAGAATTAAAGGCATTGGAGACACAGTTATTTATAAAGTGGGACATATGTTTTATTAGAGCCTTTTCAGTTTTTAATGTCAAATTTGATCAAGGATTTTATAAACAGATGATTCTTTGTGTGTGTGCGTGAGAGAGAGGGGACAGAAGGAGGGAGGAAGGAAGGGAGAGAGGGAGAGAAAGAGAGAGAGAGAGAGAGAGAGAGAGAGAGAGAGAGAGAGAGAGAGATGTATTGTGTATGTGTGAAGATTTACCATGTTATGCTAACTTATAGAAACCAGAAGTAATAGTATAAATTGGTTCTTGACTTCCAACTAGTTTGAGATGGGATGTTGCGTTGATGGTTGCTCTTGCCAGACTCACTGGCTCATAGTCTTCCAGAGAGTCTCCTGTCCTCTCCTTCCTTCTCATCATAGGATAGCTGTTATTTCAAACAGTATTACTACTGCACTTAACCTTAGGTGGCTTCTGGGGACCCACATATAGGTTCTCATGCTTGTGTAACAAGCACTTTACACACAGCAATCTTCCCAGACTGAATATGTGATGTTTTTTAAGTGATTGTGTATTGTGATTAAATTTATGTTATAATGAAATTAAGTGCCTTGTGGTCTCTAATTGTGTCCTCCAGACACAGGCTACATGCTTATTTCATATGTTTATGGCACAAGCATAAGGCACTTAAACTTCAGCAAAACTGAAATCTAACCATCTCAAGCTCTATAATACCTGACAAATGAAAGTCTGCATTCACCAGTCTCAGTCAATACTTGCTATTTGGTGAAAGAAGACTAGATTGACCAGAAGCTTACTGAAGCTGCTAGACAACAAAGCTGACTGAGGAGCAAAAAGCAAAGAGCAGCTGTTGAAACTTAGCACAGTTCTCTAAATGGTCATTTAGCAGGAATAACACCATTCATGTTTATGACTGGTACGTAGATACATAAATAAGATCACTCAGAGAAACGTGGGTCAGAATAAAGATAGAGCATTCCTGGATATGGATTCAGAGACTATGATATTCAGACTTTTTATACCATAAAGTTGCAATACTGTTACCTTTGAAAAATTCAGGAATGAAGAGAAATTGAGTATTATTTTTAGAGGTCTCCCATTGCCAAGAATCTCCAGTGAGACTCCATGTAATCCCAGGTGGTTCATCCCATTGAGTATAAAGATCATCATGTGGGTTACTTATAGGGAAAATATTATGTACATAACTTTCATTTTACCTTAATATAAAATAAACTGGTGAGAAACATTAATGAGTAAAGGCCCTTGCCATCAAACCTTCAAACCAAAGTTCAATTCCTAGGATTCATATGAGAGAACTGACTTCCACATTCTAACTTCTATATTCCCGCTGTAAAATAGGCACACACACACACACACCACACACACACACACACACATGCACATGGAAAATAAATAAACATTAAGATTAAACATTTAAAGTCTGCTAATCTGCTCATGGAAAGAGATATAATTTGGTTTTTCCAAGACAGCATACATTAGCTGGTTTTCCAAAGTTTTGGATATCTTATAAAAAGAAAAACAATGAATTTGGAATATGTACATTTACTCTGATTTTAGTTTATACAGTGCATAATCCTGCTGTAGCCCAGCTGAAATTTTAACAAGGTGTGAAATTGTGATATCTAATGGGCCTTCCCACATCACCCTCATGTGAAGCTGAGAATCAACATACCTAGTTCCCAGTGGGTGCGTTACTAATAAGAGAGAAGAGAGAAGTCATTAGGTAGATTCTAAATCAAACACTGTCTTTGTATAGTGAAAGAACTGTATGATTTCACAAGCTGCAAAGAGGAACATTTTATACCAACTTCCTTACAAAACTTAATAAAGCCTTGATATCTTTAACTCAAAGAATAAAAGAGTATGTATAATCTGGGATAATATGTCTTGTGAACATTTAGCAATTGAAATTCCATGTATTTTCAAAAAAGAGAAATTAGTTCTGAGCTTTATAAAGTCTCCAATACTGATAGAAAGCTTAAATATATATTCAGAAATATATTAAGCACATAAAAATGAATATTAATAATGATTTTTAAACTGACCATCCATTTGTCTATGATGTTCATGGTTTTATTCAGGTTTTTTCTCACAAAAGACTCATAAGGCAACAAAATTTTAAGTATCAGAATATGAAACTTGGTCAATGGAAGAAGAAAATTAGGTGGTGATAAACCAGGAAGATAGCTCATGACATTTGAATCACATGAGACTTGAGTAACAGCATACTTGAGTAATGGAGGCTTTAATCACCCAGAGAGAACCTTAGGAGGCAGAATTCTTCAAACATGTTTAAACAAAATCCCATTATTATTATTATATTATCATTGTTATCATTATTATTGTATGTGTGCATGCTGGTATGATTGTGCATGTGTGTGTATGTGCATGTGTATGTTTCATATGTGTGAGCATAATTCCCAATGGTGGTGTTACAGGAATATGTAGCCATCCCTTGTTGATAAGGATTCAAATATCATGAGCCGTTTTCCTGGCTCTTCAGATAACAATTATGTATAGAGTTGGAACTATGGATTATAATAAGTACTTAATAACTGCATTATAAAATTGGAGATACAAAAAGCATGGAAGTAAAACATGCATGTGTGTAATTTTATGTGTGTGGTTTTGTATGTGTGTGGTTTTTATGTGTGTGGTTTTCTGTGTGTGATTGTGTGTGAGTATGTGTATGGTTTGTGTGTGTGTTTATTGCCTGTATTTGAGTTGTGTTGCTTAGTTATAACTGTCAACTTGATATAACTTAGAATCACCTGTGAACAGTATTCGTACGTAGATAAGTTTGGCCTGGATATTTTGGCTCAGGACTGTGATGATTGTTAATCAATGGAGGAAGATCTAACCCATTAAGTTTACCCCTAGAGTTTTATTTAGAAGAGTAGTGAGAGCATCACAGTTCATCAAGTCTCAGTTTTTCAAAATGAGGACCTAAGGAGAGCAAAGCATTGCTATGGAGTGCTCTTAGGATGGAACTTCTTTGTTATCTCTTCATAGACACTAGGCCCATTAGTCTGTGACCTCTTGAGCATATAAAAGAGACATGCTCTAAAGCCTTTCTTTAGGCAAAAGTATACATGGAAATGTGTGGGATGCACTTTCAAAGAGACTGAGGTAATAAATCGAAGTGTGTTTGGACAGGGCATCGACTTGTTTCTTCTTCTGAACCCAAGTTGCCATAAAATTAGTTTTGACTACTATTTCCTGGTTCTCTGATTCTGAAAATATTCCAACTGTAATTGTTTTAATATACAACAACTTTATATGATCTGTTTAAAGTGAAAAAGATAATGCCAACCTAGGTGGAACTCTATAGGAAATTGAAATCTTTCACATGTCAGATAAGAACAATACATTTACAGACCTTCTAACTAGGCAAAAAGCAAAAAAGCTGGGATTACAATTTATCATTGATACACTAGTCAAGTAAAATGCAAATAAAAAAATAACAATTAAGGAGTTGTTTAAAAAGGAAAGTATCTTAAAACACAAGCAAGACTCCAGAAGTATCCAGTTGGTCTGATGAGCTGGGTAACCTGCTTTGGTTGTTTCATATAATACTTACTATATACTATAAGAGGAACAGTAACCATGTAAAGATACAAATAGTTTAAGGCATATACTTTCTAATTACGGTATTGTACATAACTGTGTATATTTGCTGGTTTTCAACAAGTTTACAACACAATCCAGGCACAGATGGCAAATATGTTTACTACTGATCACTTTTTCACACACTTGCACATGCATCTTCATGGAATATAGAGCTTCCCTTGAGTCTTCAGTGTCCTTAAATTACCTCTCAAATTCCATTATCTTCACATACATAACTTGAAATAACCCCTCAAATAAAATCAGCTCCCTCCTTTTGTGCATCCAAAAACTTCAGTTTAGTTTTATTTGAGCATGTCTAATAACACAGTTCTTAAACTAGAACAGAAGCTACTACCATTCTTGCATCCATGACAAGGCCTATCATCAAACTGCCACAGAATTCTCTCTTGATTGACACCTGTTAAATCAGATATCAGGAATGAGATGCTAGCTCACTTCATGTCACAGGGAAAACCCTCCATAAGTGATATCTGTTATTACTGAATGAACTGATGGTTGGTTGGAGAAATCTGCTGTCAGCAAAATTCTTTTCATGTTTATGGATAAATGAAAATGTTGGCTTTGAAAAGGAAATATTTTCAAGTATGCATTTGTAAGAGATGAGGACTTTTGTCTTTAAGATCGTCAGGGAAATGTTTGTAACAGTAAGAAATGTGCACAGGGAAGAAGTTCATCAGGAGAGAGAAAACCAAGACAGTAAACCTGAAAGTCTGTGGATAAAGAGCCCTCAGCAAAATGGCACAAACAGTGCTAGACACATTTCTGTCAAATGCATTGTTGTCCCTGATTAGAAACATGTAATTAATACTCATATCTTCATGTAATTTTTAAATAGAAAATAACTGTAAAATTGTCTATAATCATATGCATAGGGTAGATTCCTGAGCCCAGAGGAGAAAGAATCTTTTTTAAATGTGGCACTGGGGCTGCAAGAAAACAGTGTTTGTAGAGAATATGAATGAATGAGGAAGGAGGGAGTGTGTGGATTAGTTCAGAGCAACAGTGAGATGAAACAGGTCCAGGCAGAAGATCTGGGACAGAAAGCAGTATTGTCTCTGTTCATGGATGTCCAGCTTGGATATTTGGCTGCAGTTATGCACTGTAGGATACCCTGAACTCTCTCTTAATGCTTATTTAATGATTGAGGGCGGACACAGATAATGGCCAGTTCCATTTCTTGGGAAGTATATAGTTTTACAGTACTACCCTAAAGAAAATGAGCATTTACTTCTGTGTTGATAGAGATAATTTAATTTGATTCACTCATGAAACAATGGTATCATAATATGAAGCCCTATCAAATACAGCTACCTTCTGATACCTGTCACCTTTGGATATTACGTTAAATTGCCAAAATGACTATGAAAATGTGATTTAAAATCTTGGAATGTCAGAGAATCACAGTTAATCTCCAGGTGGTTCTGAACACAGTTTGTGTAGTCTTGACATGAGAGATGAATAATATTACAGGAGGAAGAAGATGTGAAGATACAAGCATGAGATCAAAAGGAATAGCAGGAACAATTGGTGAAGGAATGTAGAAGCCCTCCAAGTGTTATACATGCAAAGGAAACAGGTTCTCTCATACGGAGATACGTTGACCATGGGTCATGAAAATTATAGTTGAACAATTTTAATTTTCGTATTTTTGCTGAGTTATTGCAGCTCTTAAAGAAAATTATTATGAGTGAGCCTGAAGGTATTCACTATAGATGTAATTATACAAACAATTGAAAAGAATTTGAGGATACCATATAACCTGCTTCAGCTAACTAAAACTGAAGGAAGGCGTAGTTACCATCAGAATGTTTCCATCCTTTCTATTTCACTAGAAAAGAGGTGAACCACATGAACAGTATATAAAAACTGTCTTCTCTGGTGCCTCTGCTGGAATTAGAGAATATATACTCCAGGTCATCTGGATAAAGTAGACAGAATCAGTCTCTTTTATTGTCTAGAACTGTTTATGGTTGTCTTACCAAGCAGGCATGAATATGCATTGAGGCCCAGCACATGGCTTTTCCCTTGTCAAGTTCTGGAGATGTCACTCCAGATTCAGTCCAGGGCTGTTCAGCACTCTGCAGAAATACTGGGATATTATAGTTAACAACTTGGTTTCTGAAGTCTATTTTATCACAATACACTGCAAAAGTATGTCCTTTGCATACACACTGGGGATGTGGTATATGAGTTATTTGTTTCATAATTGATTACTATTCTGCTGCTGCTGACTTCCATAGGTAGCCAATGTGCCAACTTTGGGAGTAAGGAACTCCACATCAATGATTTCAGTGTCTACTGATGTTGCATGAGATTTTCCTGGAATGACATGAACAAATACCTACTGATCTCATATAGTGATTTAACTATAGCACAGTGAAATGATTCACACTAAATCTAGATAAGTTATTCATTGAGTTTTTGGGGGATATTTAAAATTGATCCCCATGACTACAATAGTCATATCTCTAAAGGCCATCACCTTGGGATAAATGACATCTTTCATATAGCTGCATAGAAGAAACCCAGTCTCTATATTCCAGCACTTCCTGAGAGTTTATGGAGAGAGAGCAGAATTGCATACACATGGAAGGAGGAAGACACAAAAGTCTTGGAATCTTAGTGGGAGTCCATTAACCCTTACCATCCTCTTTTGTTTTTCTTTTTTAAACGTATTTTGTTTAGTGTGTGCATGCATATGTGACTTTGATTATATGCAAAAAGGAATAAATATGTGCATACACAAGCAGAGGTCAGAGGATTTAATGGATTTCTTGCTGAATTATAACTTTTTCTTTCTTCATGTAGATCTTGAGATGAATTGAGATGGAACTCAATTCATCTGTCTTGGTGTCAGGTGTCCTTATCCATTGAGAGATCTTGCCTATATCTCATCTACTCTTATAAAATGTTTGACAGTTGAGGAACACAGTCTTGAAGGTATCTTGTGAATAGTTATAGATGTTCAGACTTGGGATGGTAATGCTTGTACTTGGGGAATAGTGCCCACAAGAAGTGGAAAGTAGACAAATATAAAGCACCGCTGAAGGAAAAAAACCAGTCAGTGCTTAACATACAACCCAAGTGAGATGACAAGCTGATACCAGTGTACTATATTTATTTTGAAGGAAGCACGTAAATTTGCAAACTATGCAAAAATACAGCTGAAGTCATCATTGATCCAAATATTCTTTCATTAAACATCTTCAGAAAACATGCATTATGTGTAAAAGCCACATAGTACACCATAAAGAATAGATTTTAAATAAAATCTTTAGGCAGTTCGCTCTAAGGACACGACTGATATTAGTGATATTCCCATTGTCAACCCTGCCTGTGTTGCTTTGAAAATACAGGCAGTTAATTTTAGCTTATGTGATGGTGATTTCTGATTGTTCTGATCTGTAGTAAACAATCCGGGTTTCCTAATGAGCTCTTTCAATTTCATTTACAGAGATTAAAACTAACAGAAAACTGTTGTGAGCTTGGCATCATCAAATATTTCATATTTTCTATATATTTCCTTTAGGAAGCTCTCCTAACCTCAAAAAACTCTCAAAAGTACCAGAATTTGTCAGACTTTTGCAGATTTCACAAAAGGATATGCGCTTTTGAGAAATTTTAGAGTTTTCCAGGAACATAAATAGTATATACTTTGAAGCCTTTCCACCTTTAATTCAAATTCAATAAGTCCTATGTCTATGTTTTTGTGGAACTTCAGATAGAAGACATAGTGAGAAGTTGAAAAGATACCTGGATTGTTTCTCTAAGTAAAAACTTAAGATGAAATGGAACCAATGTGTAGGATTTCACTTTGTTCCCTAGTGTCTGAATCTTACTTAAAATGTAAAAATCAATGTTACACAAGACCATGGTGGCTTTTGATGGTGTCTGGACATTTGCAGCCAATTTGTTTGGTTCACCTTCTCCCTGAATTGATCAATCAGGTGTTGGAATGGGCTACATTTGCATACTTCTCTAAGTGAACCAAAGGGACTACATTAACTTAAGAAAATTTAGAGAAGAAAACAGAAATCTGATTTCTCAGTGTTGCTATTTTTCTGATGTCTTTTATTACAGAGCACTGACAGAGAGCATCTCAATGAGCTGCTTAAAATGTTTTTATGTTTATTAAGTAGATTGGGAAATACTTTAACAAACTCATGCTTTGGAGACTAGAGTGATCACCAATAAGTCAGGGCATTTGTATTTGTCAATTGTTAATTAGGTAGAACCTATAAACAAGCATGTATTCTGGAGGTCTCACTAGCCATAATCCCCTCCTCCCTACTGGCTCTTATGCCTGTGCTTTCTCACATAAGATGGAAGAAATCTGCAAGAGCATTTGGGTCGGAGCATTGGGAAGAATAAGGGAAATATTAAGCTAGCACAAACTGAGAGAGGCATTGATGTAATTATGTCATAGAAAGGTATTTGTTAAGCTAAAAGCATAGTGTTTGTTTGTTTGTTTGTCCAAACTGGACAAAACAAGATACAATAAGACAAGGACAAAATCTCTCATATTGAGGCTGCACAATGCAAGCCAATAGGAGGAAAACAGTTCTAAAAGAAGTCAAAGAGAGTCAGAGACACACCTACTCCCACTGCCAGGAGTACCACAAAACTACCAGGCTAACAGCTATAACATTTGCAGTGGACCTGGAGCAGACCATTTCAGGCTCCATTCTTGGCACTTCAATCTCTGTAATACTAAGCCATGTTTAATTGACTCAATGGTTCATGTTTTCCTGGTGCCCTCCATCCACTCTGACTCCTACAATCTTTTCCTCCTAATTTTCCATGGTGTTCCCTGAGCTACACTAGGGACCTGAAAGAGATCTCCAATTTAGACTCTCTGCATAATGTCTGTCCGTGAGTCTCATTACTGCCAGGAGAAGCCTCTCTGATGATGACTGGATAAGACCCCAATGTATGAGTATAGCAGAATATTATTGCTTTTCTTAAAACTAGTCCTGTATGGTTCTACCTTCAGTCTCTGGACTAACAAGTCTCTGATATAGGATTCCACTCCTGGTGTGGGCCTCAAGTTAAACTAGACACTGGATGTCTACTCCTACAAGTTTTGTTCTGGGCCACCACTTCTCCTATTACATCTTGCAATCAGGATAGTTTATAGGTTCATGGTTTTCTGTCTGTGTTGTTGCTCATGTTTGTTTTTCTGTAGCTCACAGAGGATGTAGGCAATGGTTTGACCTCTCTATGTTAAATAAGGATGTGTGAATGTTATCCTTGGCAATGGGGCCTTGCTGTTAGTTTTCAGAGAATGACTCTGTCCTAGCATCAGCTTGTGTTGTTTAGGTATTTCTACGGGATCCCCATGGCCAATTGATTGAAACCCAGTTAAGCTACTAGGAGCCTTGTATGGCTACAAAAATGGCCAGTTCAGCCTCTTTACACCCCATTATTAGGAGTTCTCACTAGGGTCCCCCTCATAGATTCCAGGAGGTTTCCACTGCACTAGGTTTCTACTCCCTGAAAGCTACCCAATTCCAATAGTTTCTTTAGTATGAACTCTTTATCCTGCCTTCTGCAATGTCTTCTCTTTTTCATGATTCACACACCTTTTTCTCCATATCAAGTCTTTCCTGCTTCCACTGGATGTTATGTGCACTCAGTTTCAATGTTACTGCTTGCTTCAAGATGGCTTCTTTGATAGCTGACTAGCGTGGGAGACTCCAGGCCTCTCAACATAACACTCTGTGTTGCCATGATACCACTTATCGTCTACTTCCTATTGCTAGCTGGCTTTGGAGCCACATTGTCACTCCAAAGTTTTAGAAATTGGGAATTATTGTCTCTCTATTGTTCAAGGCAAATCAATCCCAAGATACTCGTAGATCAAGGAAAATTAGTAGAATTTTAATGGCCTTATCATTCTTAATTTAATTTTCTCGGTATTTTATAAGCTGATAATAAACTAAATTTGAACATTCTGTATGAATGTCAAGTTTGCATAGTTTGATTCTGACATTGACAGACTTGTCATAAAATCTAAATCTTTTTAAAAATGCATGGCTGTGAGGCGTCTTGATCGATATCTGAAGTTTGAACAAACTTCACAAAGGGACACATCATTGATGTGTTAAGGTATAGATGTGATTTAACTTAGTGTATGCAATTTACACATGATGGAAGCATGACTTATTATAGCTATTATGATCATATGGCAAATATGGAATTAAATAATCTCCAGATCTTAGTCATTTATGGTGAGATTTTATCATCACCTGTAACACAGATTGTGTTTATATGGATAATGAGTTGGCGCTACAGCATTTTGGGGGTACACAAGATCTCGTGTGATCTTAGTTCATGTTGGTACACAAACAAATTCTATAACATGTTTACTTCAATTTAATACATCACAGCAATGATGAAATAATTTTAATTTATATGCAATCATAGTAATTTAAAAATCAATGTAAGAAATATTTAATGGGAATATATGACTAATTAAAATTGACAAAATATTAACATGGCTTCCAATAAATAGTATTTAATTTGGATACACAATTAATGGCAATCTAAAAAAACAAACACAACTTTTGTCAAGTTCATATTGGTACTAAAATGGTAATTTGTCTAATCATCAAAATGTAATTATTGGAATCCATTTGTATTTACGGTGTAACTTTCCTAACGAAAATTCCCCAAGAGGAGAGATGGCTTAAAACTGGCAAGAAACTTCCTCACAAAGCCGTGAATGGTAAAATTAAAGGCATTCACAACTTCCTCCCAAGGTTAATGGTACAATTACAAAATATTGACAGGGAAATACTGCTGTACAACTTACAGAAGTAAACAAGTTGCAGTTCCAGGAATTCACATTCATGAGTCACTACCTATTGGATACGGGTTTTGTTAACTAGCTAGTTTTGGGCCTTTACCTCCTGTAAAATCCACTCAAACAAGTGCATTGCAAACCTGACATGGAAAATTGTTTTGTTGGTCAAATTGGTTTTTGCACTATGGTTCTATCAGTTTATTTATGTCTTTCAAGATAAAATAACAATAATATTCAACGTTCTTTTTTTTTTTCTGTTTTTGAGGTCTATCTAGAGATAGACTAGGTTAACATTAGCTATGATTTTTTATATTAATTTTTATTGTGAGATGTGAGTCTGTCAAAATGTCAGCAGTTTGGAAATTTAGCAATTCTGGCTCTGAGAGTCTACATAGTTTACATGCATTAGGATATGTTCAAAACTGACCATTCAATGCCAGCATGAGACTTACATGGTGATGAGTGCTTGGCCCTTAAAGCATAATTGCTTTACATTTGAGCAATACATTACTTTGATTTATGTTTGTGAACAAAATAATTGTCAACACCAAGAGATTATGCATATAAGGCATTGAAAGTGTTGGCGTATTTTTATGGTGCTTAAAAGATAACCCAAGCAAAGTGGATGCAGAAACATGACTTGTTACCATGTACACAAGAGAAAATGTTGTCTTATCCGTAGTACACATGAGAGTGTTTTGGAAAGATATGCTTCCTCCCAGTACATCTCTGACCAACAATTTAACTTCCAATAATAGCAGCTAGCTTGAGGCATGCATGGTGGAAAATATGTTTCCTGGATCAATTTAGATATGGTAAAACAAGGTTGCACACACATTACTATAAAGGAAGGAATTCAGGTTCCATCAACCATGTAGTGCAGGAGAATAATTATTGTGTAGAAATGAGAAGGAGGTGAAGAAAAAAAATTACCACAGGCCTTTTACATGCAGTGCACAATCCCAGATGCTGCCAGAGTCTCAGCATAAATTAAAGGAACAGGAATTGCCCTTTAGACATATTAACCTATTTTGGAGATGGCATACATAAATGAAATTAATGACCGCCATGAAACAAAATAGACTAAACTAGAAATATAGTAACTCACTACACTAAAGCCTTGTTTCTACACTGAACTACCAGCATACACCAACACAAATGGGCACTGTACTCAAAGAGGTGCTATTCATTTTCTTAAGTTTATGGCAACATTGAGCTTAGCATGAATAACAATGAGAAGGTAAAGTCTATGCATCACAGCTATTTTAATCAAATAGTAGGAAAAGGGCACAAGATTAACAGATGCTAATGACCAAGTACTATAGAAGAGAAAGGTAATGAACTAGCTTCCACTGTAAGTATGTATTTAAATGAGGTTTTAGTTCACATACTATCATACTATTATTTCTTGGGTTATTTTCTTGAATTATTTGTAACTACCGAGCTAGAAAAATTCTAAATAAATATTTAAATGAGATTAAGTACCTGAGAAAAACAGGAGGTTCTTGATTATATTATGGATAACTTTTACTCTCTGGTCTACCCTGAAGACTCATACCTTTAATTTTGTGATAACTCCCATACTTTAAAAGGGGGTTTCCAATGGAGGATTTAGAGTGAAGACAGAAGGAGCTGAAAGGGTTTGCAGCCCCATGAGGAGAGCAACAATACTAACCAACCAAGTTCCCAGAGTCTAAACCAGCAGCCTGGGAGTAGTTACGGTGGGACCCATGGCTCCAGCTGTATATGCAAGGGAGGATGGCCCTGTTGGGCATAGGTGGGAGAGAAGATCCTTGGTCCCATGAAGACTGGAAGCCTTGTGTGGGGGAATTTGAGGGTGGGGAGGTGGGAGTAGGGAGGTAGGTGGGGGCACATCCTCATAGAAGCAGGAGGAGGGAGGATGGGATAGGGGTTCCTGGGTGTGGCGGATGGGGTAACGGGATAACATCTGAAGTGTAAATAAAATATCCAATAAAAAAAAAGGGACTGAAGTTGATGATGGAATATTCAAAGAAAAATTAAATTACAGTAAGTTAATTAAGATGGACCTTAATCTAATACCTCTGGTATTCTTGTGTGAACAAGAAATATAGATACAAATACATCAGAACAAAGGAAGGAGAGAGGAAAATGATGCTGACAATGATCCCAGACAGACTTTGGGCAGTTCCTTCTCCTGTGGTTCTCAGGAAGAATCCGGCTCTAGTATTCTGAACTGAGATAAAAATATAATTTGGTTGGTTAAATCACACAGCTTAAGTCCCTTGTTTCAGCACCTTAGCACATTAATTCATTTTATTTTCAATACTTATTTTAGAAAGCAATTCTGACATATAAAAGGATGCCAAACAGGTATGTATGCATCCTATGTATCTTCATATATAACTCAGCAAAAAGGAGAATGGACAAGAAACAGAGAATGTACTATCTACAACCCCACACTTTGCTGTGACAGCGATTTGGTTTTCAGTCTTAGATTCTCAATCAAACTCTGCCAATAGTTAACAAGAACTTCAACAAAGATGGAGAATCTTTGGCTGTTTGACATGTGTCATAATCCAATGTTAAGTAAAAGAAATAATAAAATAAATGATGTTATAAGATTGAATTCTAAAGGACACTGAATGTTTACCAATTTCTATGTCGCCGCAAGAACAAGTTTGTGCCCACTCAATGGAAGAGAAGAAAACGGCTTAATTGTGCATTCTTTGATACTTAATTTTTTCCTTCTATTCTTTAATCAGAAAAGGAAATAAAGTCTATTTCCACAAGGTAAACTCTACACCGAATACTAGATTCTGAAAAAATGACATTTGATTGTACATTGAAATTCCAAATGGCTCTGAGTTGGCATGTGTACTGGGTAAAGTTTATCCCTCTGCTTATATTTATTGCAAATGATCTCTTTAAATCAAATGGGACATCTGCAAATTTTTAGGCACTAATTTCCTAAGACCATAAAACCCCTCTGGGTGATTTTTTTATTTTCATTTGCTGAACAGAGAGTTTAGTTTTAAACTACATGCTCTCCTTGGCAGAGTGAGAGATGAAAAGCCTGCTGTAAAATTGATTTGGCATGCACATAAGAGAAAGCTTTGTGAGAAGAACTGTTCACTGAGAATCTCTCTTCACCAAGCACATGTCTAAAAATCAATGGCACTCAGATCCCAGGAGCACGTCCTTTCTTAACATCCCCACAAAATTTTATTTATTTTCCTTTCTTTATTGTTTGAGATATGTTTTACCATGCATGTTAGGATAATTGTGAACTTGTGGATATTCTCCTGCCTCAGCACTGAGTTTTGGGATTATAGGCAAGTGCCACTAGAATGTTCTGTTCTTCTATTTAATTTTCCTATATGGAAATAAATAATCTGCTTTTATTACCTGTATTTGCAAGAACACACATCACTCAAATATCTGCTGGACACATTCACTATGATCTAGTAGAAGATAAAACTTGAAAACATCTTAGGAAATCTTTCTATAATAATTTGGCTTTTACTTAAGAAAGTCTAATATGAAAGAAAGTGCTCACAAAGTTCATGTAATGCAGGAGAGACATTGGCTTGTGTGTCCAATGCTTTTCTCTTCCTCTATATGATACCAAATATTTTAATGATTAGATTTATTTCTACAATTGAATTAGAAATAATTCTATATCTAGCCAGAAACAAAAATATTTTCTTGCAATTAATGCTGTTCATATCTTTATATATAACATATATATATATATATTAAATTCTGACATAATTTTTAGAAAATATAAAGTATATGGAAAGAACTTCAAATTTTCCAAGGAGACAATGAGATATTTGTTTTCTTAAAATAAATTTAAAGTTCTTTAGTTGAAACGTATTCACAATAAATAAGGAGGAGATGAAAATAATATGTTATAATATTTTCTTTCTTCTCTTTCAGAAATGAGAATAAGTGGCTTTGAGTTTAATTTGGCTTAAATTCTTATTTTAAATGTCTAATTGTACAAATATACTGTGATGATCAGTCTATTGTTAACTCAATTGGATTAAGAAGTTCCTAGGAGGGTAAGGTAGACGTTTGACTGTGTCTGTTTAGAGAAAATTGCTGGAGTGAAGAAATAGCAACTTGAATGCTGAGGCTCCATTCCATGAGCTGTGTCCTGGGCTGAGTAAAATTGGAATAAAGATCATATTCTTTTTTTTTTTTTTATTGGTTTTTCGAGACAGGTTTCTGTATAGCCCTGCTGTCCTGGAACTCACTCTGTAGACCAAGCTGGCCTCGACTCAGAAATCCGCCTGTCTCTGCCTCCCAAGTGCTGGGATTAAAGGCGTGCGCACCACCGCCCGGCATAAAGATCATATTCAACTCCCCTTGATTCTTGTCAGTATTGATAATAGCATGAGAAAGGAGCTAATCATTTTTTAAGTTTGTTTCAAAAAAATTGAGAGAACAAACTCTTTGAGATTTAACTTCATGAAAATTGTATTTAATTAACTTTCTTTAACAGTCTTTAACCTGTCTTTCTTATTATAAGTTTTGATTTTTTTGTCAACCTTGCTTCAAAAATAATGAATTGTAAGCATAATTGTAGGTTGTTGTAATCCAGAACTTATGGAAAAGATTTTAAGTTATTTAGCTATGATGTAATTCTTCTGTCAATGGGATGAGGCATTTAAAGCTTAATGTTTCTGGAAGAATTTTTAGAGATCTGGTGGCATGGGGTCTGGGGGTTTGAGACATCCTCATCGAGGCAAGGAGGTCGGGAGAAGGTATGGGATGGGGAACAGTCAGAGGGTAGACCAGGAGGTAGATAAAATCTGGGGTGTAAAAAGATTATTAAATAAAATTTAAAAAAGAAAAGTATTAGGAAGGGACGATTTCCATTGAATGAACAACCATTCATGTTAGTGTAGACAGCAGCAAGTATGTGAAAAATAAATAAAGATTCAGCATATTCACACAAATTTCTCATCCAAGGTCAAGAATTCAAGTCATGGTCCACTCACTTACAAAATGAAGAACAGACTGAGCAGCATAAGACCCTGTATCAGTGTCTTCCTTGCCCAAAGTTATAAAGACATACCCACTTAAGAAGTAATGTTAAGCCATACACTTTACCTCATGTATATGTGTGTGTTGTGTGTGTGTTTTCAATTTGTGTAAAGAAATATCTTTGCTCACTTATTATTACTTATAGTATTTTTCTCCTCCCTCCAGTATGGCAATATCAGTTACTAACAAATATTACCATACAATATTACAGCTAATTGTTTGTGAAAATGCAATAACCAGACCATCATTTGGTAGGTGATATTGACTTACTATCAATGTGTATTCAACTCATTTAGCCTAATTGATCTATCCCTTGAATGTTTTTTAATCAATGGTTTTTCTGAGATCTTATCACAACTAATTCTATAATCTGTACTTACAACTGTTATCTCTAAGTTAAGACCAAGATATTTAATCCTTGCTCATTTTTTTAAAGGAGAAGGAAATACTGTGTTTTACTGTTAGAAAACTTGATGTCAAAACAATAATGTACCACATATTAATCAGAGTAGGATGGGTAGATTTAAGCTCTAATGAATTAAGTAAGCTTCAGAAATCCATAATTCATATATGTAGAAAGTAGCATATAAAATGGAAAGAACTCAGATAAAAAAAAGAAAGTAGATAAATATATTTCTTTTTCCTGCTCTATCACACACAATAGAATCATGACATGTTCATAAATAAATAAGTAAAATTTGAAAGATATTTCAGTATCTCTAATAACCTCAAGTTCTTCTTTGGCATGATACATAAAATAAATTGATTCTCCTTTTAACTTATTGATATAAATATGGCAGAATAGGGTTTGAAACTACATGTGTGTGGGAATAATTGCTGGGTAATGTTTTCAGCAAGAAAATAAACACAAATTTAAGATATTATAATGAGATCAACACATGATTAAGAATATGCAGCAAAAGCAGATGGTCCACAAGTAATCATAAACAAGTCCTCAGAAATATTAAATCCACTTCCTAATTGTCTAGGTCAATGTATATTTTCTACTTTTCTCTCTTACAATTAATTTTTGTCCAACACCAGCAGCACATCCAAATGCCTAATACTTGCTCTAACTAGAAAACCATTTGTTCACATTTCTGTGTCACACTAAATTGTGTCTCCATGGAAAAACCTTACATGACCAATTTTTATCACTACTGCTAAGTGGTATGATTCTATTTGTTTCTTTATAATATTTATAAGTGTACCTAGCAGTATCCTTGATGTTAGTATTTTCCTTTATTACATATGATCTCCCATGCAAATAAAAAATCTGGTGGAACATGGCACCACATGACTAGTTCCTTCTGAATAGGAAATTCTCAGAAAAATATATAATTTTACTCTATAGTGCATAATTTGATTAATGAACATGCTTAATTTTAAAAGAATAAATTTGATACAAAATGAAACGTCTTTCTACTACCTTTTTTATTTGAAAATTTATAGATATATGCAATGTATCTTGATCTTTCTGTCTTTACTCTAGATTATTCTGAATGTATCTTTTCCTACCAATTTGTTGTATACCTCTGCCATTTACCCAATCTCTCTCTCTATCCATTTCCCTCTCTCTCCCTTATCTCCCTTCTCTCTCCCTCTCTCCTCCCTGTCTCCCTCTCCCTCTCCCCTCTACCTCTCCCTCTTCCTCTCTCCCTCTCTCTCCCCTGTATCTCCCTCTCTCCTTCTTCCTGCATCTTCCTCTCTCCCTTTCCCTCCTTCCCTCCCTCTCTCTTTCCTCCCTCTCTCCCTGTCTCTCCTTTTGTCCCTCTCTCTCCCTCATTCCCTTTCCCTCTCTCCCTCTCTCACCCTTTCTTCTCCCTTCTCCTTTCCCTCTTTCCCTCTTTCCCTTTCTCTTCCCTCTCTCCCTTTCTCTCTCTCTCTCCCTTTCTCCTCTCTCTCTCTCTCTCTCTCTCTCTCTCTCTCTCTCTCTCTCTCTTTTCCCTCTCCCTCTTCTTCCTGAGCTCTCTCCCTCTCCCACTCTTCCCCTTTCCCCTTCCTATTTTTCAACCTCTCCTCTCTCACAGACATGCACACACATACACACAGAGAAAATAATTGGTACTGCCTAAATGCACATGTGCTTAAGGCAATCTACTAAGGCTTGGGCACCCTATACGTGGCCATTTCTCCAAAGAATAACTATCTTTTCCTGTGTAGACATCAACAGATGCTCTGTCCTCTGATCACAACAATAGAGCCTTTTAAACTTTTCCTTCCTTCCTGCTAGAATTTTTAATTGGCTTTATCTTATGGAGGTCTTTTGTAATTAACCACAGATGATGTGGGCTGTTAATGCAACAAACTTATGTCCTGAGGGCAGAATTTCACAGCACTCTTCTCTCTCCTCTGGCTTATAAACTCTTTAAATCCCCTCTTAAATGATGTTCCTGAGCCTTGAAGTGTGGGTTGATATAAATGCCCATCTCTGGGTGCACACTCACACATGTTTTTTTCTGGGCACTTCGACCATCCATGGGTTTCTTCCTCAATCACTACCCCTTGCACTAAAAAGCTTCTTTGACCAACTCTGAAAGTTGAGAGCAGTTCATAGCTAAAGATCCAAACATAAATATTTCAAAGACATTTTGATAACAATACCATTAGCAAAGCAATAGTAGGTTGTACTCTAGGGTCTACAACTTTTCTAACTATGGGTTGTAATGTTTCCAGTACCAGGAATGAGTTCCTTTTTGTAGAGCAGACTTCAGATTCATACAAGGAGTGTTTGATACAAGGAAGTGTTTGATTACTCCCATAAATAGTCTTGTCATTACTGCAAGAGTCATTTTTTTGCCTCACAAATTGGTATTGTAGCATGTAAAAGTCCAATATAGTACAAGCCCAAAGTATTTTTCTACCTTGGAAAAATTCATACCCTTTATATAACTATTGAAGGTAACCAGGAAAAAGAGAGAGTTGGTTTGATTAATAATTATTTCTGCCATAAGGAATAATAGTTAAGGAGTTAAGGAGTTTGGCATCCTCTATAAGATCTTACTCTTTAGATTCATGAGCAACCAAGAGCAATGGCAAAAGCTTGATTGAGGTTTTTCTGGAAACTTTCCAACTATTTTAATTTAAAATCACAACAAATATGTGAGTTATTTTTATTTTTATGCTTTTCAGACAAAGACTTACTTTCAAGCCAAGACTGCCTTTTGTCCTCCACTCATTATAATCTAGGCTGGCTTCAAACTCTTGCTGTCTTCCTACCTCAGTGTACCAAATGCTAGGATTAAAATTGTGAGCAACTCTACCTATACATGTTTAATATTTCAAACTATAGTGTATTTTCCATCTCTGTATTCCTTAATACAGAAGTTTGTTTTTATTTGAATTAATGAACTGTGGTACTCAAAACCCAAGCAGTAGGAAATGATTTTAAAAGCAAATTTATCCCACAAATGGAAGCTTAGTGAATTTTGCTATGCTCTGCTGCTTTTTTTTAACTTTTTAACTTACTCTATGGATGGCTTGTGTGTGTCATTGTATTATTACTATCTTCTGCACTTTAGTGAAAGTATCCTTCTATCTCAAACAGAAACTGGTGACTGGGTCCAGTGCTTTCCTAAGAACAAGTTCTTGTTAACTGCTGCCACTACTCATCAAGACAGAAATCAGGAGTACAGAGCAAGCCTTCTGTTCTCTCTACAGAAGCCTCTCATGGAAACTCAAAAGTTCTAGAAGAACATTCATGTTATTTTCTTCCTCTGCCAGTAGTGTCATATTCATATGGGCTGAAGATTCATTTTTTCAGTTGCAAAGGCAACTTATTTATGTGAAAAGTTAATTCCACTCACAGCTGGAATTCAAAGCAAGACATGAATATTCCACACAACAAACAAGCTTCCTAGGATTTGAGCTTGTAGTTGTTAACAGTGATGCAAAGTAAATGTTTCTTCATCAAATGTGGGCTGATGATGCTGATCAAGGTGTAAAGGCTGTTAGAAGAGCAATTTGAAGACTAATATCACATAAACACCATCTCTTTGAGGTGGCATCACATTGGCATTTGACCAGGATAGTTATCTTGTAAACATTGAACTATTCTTTGAAACAAAGGATCAATGAGAAAGCCAAGAAGTCATAATCTATCAGAGTACATTATTTCGTATTTTTTCAACCAGAAGCACATGGGAGGTCCTTCATCACCATTAAGGTACATGTTAAAAGCTACAGGGGTGTATGAAGGTCAAGTAAGAATTTTGTCTTAGTATGAATTATATACTTCATATTCTTAAAATAAATGAACAAGAACGTAATGGATACATATAACAGTGCAAATTAATATTCTTTACAATCCTCAAAGGATGTTTCTAATTGTTTTTTATTTTCCATAACATATGTGTGTATTGCTGTGTGCATGTACATGTGTGTATGCATGTGCATGTGTGTATAGATATATTCAATTATTTGTGCACGTTTAGAATCCAGAGAACAACATCTGATGTCTTCATCAATCCATAGCCTGCCTTATTGTTTGAGACAGGGTTTCTAATTAAATAAAAAACTCAGCATGTCAACTATCCTACCAATCCAACCGTCCAACATGCCCCTAGTACCTTCCTGTCCTGAGGATAATCATTCCACAGCTGGGATTACAGTGAATGCCACCATGGCTTGTTTTTAATGGGTGCTAGTTCATCCTGTTTGCATTGAAGCTCTACCCGCTAAGCCATTTTCATGATTAGTTTTGTCATTTGAAACAAGAAAATATCTTACCAGATTGACCTTTGACCAAACCTCTAGAACATTTTTATAAATCTGTGTTTGGTGTATTAGGATTCAGGTTAGTGTGATTGAATTCATCTCTGGCTTGATGGTCTTGGAGTATCTAAGAAAATAAAATTAGTTAGCCATAGGAAGCAAGCCAGTAATCAGCCTTCTTCCTTCATGGCTTCTGGATCAGTTCCTTAGGTTCCTATCTTGAGCCCCTGCCCTAATTTCCCTCAGTATTAGAATGTGACCCGAGAGTTGTAAGCTGAAGTAAATTCTTTCTTCCCTAAGATGTTTGTGGTCTCAGTGTTGTATCACAACAATAGCAACCATAACTAAGATAGGTATACCCTGGCCAATAAAAGAAGTTCTTTTAATTGTCTTAATTATAACACATGAAGATCTCTGATAAAGCTGTTTTTGTAGTAGACAAATAATAAACAATTCCCAGAAGATACATACTTCTTAACTTCCAACTCCTTATGGGAAATATGATTATAAACTGTTTTGATTACTTTCAACATTAGATATAACATAATTTTTCATTGTATTAATTAAATGTGCAAAAGTATTAGTTGTCTTTACTTTTTCTTCTAACTCCTCTAATCTCTGTGGCATCAGAATCCAAATATGTTCCCTTATGTGTTTGAAAGTCACACGTTGTTATTGAGTGTCATAGATTTAAAATAAAGGTATATTAGGACTTTTTCTTTAATGTGATTCTAGCAGTGGATATGTATAGTCCTTGTGTGTTCCATATTCTAGCAGAAACTGGCGTTCCTTACATAGGCTTTCACTGGTACAATCTTGCCACTCTATCCCCTTCCTCCAGCTGCTGTTATTTCTGACCTCTAATCTAGTTCTCACCAGAAACTCTGTGACACATTGGGCCCACACAAAGCCATGAAGAAAAATGTCATTATCACAAATTTTTAAACAAATAATCTGTAAGGTTCTTTATTAATATTTATAGGTTTTAAAGAGTAGGATATGGCCATCTTTGAACATTCACTGTGGACAAACCATATGCATAAAAAGGATATAAACAAATATTTTAGAAATACAGGGAATTTCAGACTGTAATCATTGGTGAGCACTCCCAAAATATGTAAAATCAATATCCGACTCTTTCCATAAGCAACGATGTGCTTTTGATGGTATTTTTGAAAAATAATCATCAAAATTAGAGCTTGAAAAGAACATAAGAGTTAGTCACTGAACCTTTTAAAGGTTATGTAATTATTTCATTAATATAATTATTAAAATGTTAAATTTCAAATTTCAGCATTTATTACCCTCTTAAATGTTACAGTTCACCATAAATGATCTTCAAAGATTGCACTAAATAATATTTCTGTATATATTCAGTCAACATAATTATATTATTTATCATTCATAAGGGAGATCTGAACAGAGAGTCTTAGAATCTTTATCATATAAACAGTTATAGAAGGTATAGTGACTGTAGTAATTAAGCTTTAGTGTTGGCACTTGCATATGTTCATAGGTTCAGTCTCAATCATATTTCTAAATCAGAGCTTTCAGATGCAATCTCTCCATGGCTTTTTTATATAATTTTTGAGTGGCATGATTGGATAACCTTGTTACCATTCATTTAGACTTGGTTTATCCTTTTATCCCTCCTGATCTATTTTTATTATCTCTAATGATAAAAACAAACCTCAGTTTGTTCCATAGACCTATGATGATCACATCTTATGTATATTCTAATCTTCTTAGTTATGCTCTTTTCTTTAACCCTGTGTGAGTAAATATGTTTATTCAAGAATCAGTTCCCACATATCCATACATGAATCACAGCATTTGATGTTTTTGCACCTTTGTATCAACTCCTCTTCTCGAACTATAGCTGATTTCAATGTACACATCATGTACTTCTCTTATCTTTGTCACCACATTGTATGCAATGTATTACAATATACTCCATTTTGTTCTTTAAAGTATCTGGACTGTTTTGGCTACAGGTTCTTTCCTCTTGTCTGTGAAACTCATTCCTCTATCTGTGCATACCAGTTCATTTCATTATACAGATCCAGATCTGTAATGAGAGAAATATATGCTCACCATAGATTAGTTATGTCATCTTACTCAATAAATAAAATGTATTATTAAATGCCAAATAAATTGCTACCAGGCAATATGCATGTAACATGTACACACTGCTGCTATGTTAATGATGAGAATACTAATTTGTATCTAGCTCTTTGCTAATCGAACAATAAATTTGAATTCTTTAAATGGGAATAGTATGTAACCTTCCTCAAGGCTAAGTGAGAACTCAAAATGGCTCTAGAAGCCTGAGCCAATACTCAGAGATCTGCTGGTATTCAAACCCACATCAAATCATTTGGAAAACTATCTTCCTTACATCAGGGTAAGGGCTCAGAACTATAGAGGTTGACAATGCTGCCTTTCCACCTGTTAGTGCAAGACTGCATAGACATAAGGAATGGTTTAGCTCATCCCATCAAAGAAAAATAATTAAATCCATGGTTTTTCAGCTAGGCAAATCTACAGTCCCCATTCTAGACACTCTTTCTTTAAAAAAAAATGTGACATATTATGAGCTTGAAAAAAATAGAAAAAATATGTAGTGTTTAAATTTATATTCTTCATTTTGAAAAATGTATTAAAAGAAATAGTATTGACTAAGTTTTTTGAATTCTTTAACTTTTATATTATTTTTGTGCTCATAAAGCATCCCAGAAAAATACGTTAACTAAACAATGTGAGAAAGAAAAATCTAATAAATAAAGAAGCAGAAAATTAATTTTAGAAGACCCACAGAACAAATTATAATCATCTTCTGAATGTCACGTACAGAGGGTGATATATTAACTTCAGACATTTTTTTGCTACCATGAATCCCACTTTTATTAAGTTTTCAATAGAAGAAGAAAGTTTCACATTTTATTAAGTCTTCAGATAATATTCCATGTAGCAGTGTATTTCAGTGAGTACCGGATAGAGGCACTTGTAAACACTCTCACTGTGCATACAAAGCAGATTAATATAATGTTATTTAAAATATGAGTTGTTTCAATACTGCTTGCAAAAGATACAGTTTCCATTTACCAGAAATTAAATTTGTGATATAGAATAAAGTATAATTACCTCCTGGCATCATTGTTTACATTGTCCTCTGAAGTGACATTTCCCATGACAAAAGGGATTCTAGAGTGTATTTGATATGTGTGGGTCCATTTAGTGGTTTGCTGCTCATGTATCACAATAAAGGTCCTCAAGAAAGTCATCCAGCACACTTGACAATGTGATAGAGTGTTTCATGCAACAATTTTCTAGGGTCATTGACAAATAGTTTTTGTACATATTGACAAGTGTACAAATATAAGTTCCTATAAAGATATTCAATAGAAAAATGCAGTAAGTCAAACAGTTGGAAATAATCAAGAAATGAGAAATTAAATTGTTGTTCGAGTGTTGTTTGTTGTAACACAGATTTTGTCACACCAAACAAAGCAAATAAACACAAGGAAAACTGATGAGTTTAAGCAGATCGTAGCAAATACCTTGTATCTATTTAGATCTTACCTGGAATATTGCAACATCTGCACAGTCACTGAAGTTTTCATTAACTCTGATTTTAACATGATATGTTTTTGTTGTTGGTAGTGGTGGTAGGATTTTGCTGTTCTTGTTATTTGTCTGTTTTGAAGTCTTTAAAGTAGGGTGAGAAACGTTTTGCTGCTTCAAAGCTCAAGTTTACCCTGTTTTCCATTGCCATCTTTGGATGTAGAAGAGACTTATATATCATACAAGAATGCCACTCCTATAGTGGATACCGTAAAAACCCTATAATTGGTCTTCTTTGGGGGAAAAGTCTAATATATTCCTTATAAATCTTTACTCTTACCTCTAAAGACAGAGCTGAATGTATGATCTCTCTCCGAGAACCATATGCCAAATGACACTTTTTATAAAAGACATTAATGTATAAGTGTGCCAACCAAAAATGTGGTTTTTCTTACTTGTGTCTAGATATAACTGCACATGGCAATATAAATGCGAATTAAGAATTATCACCATGGATCCATACAAAATAAAGCCACCATCACCAAGTGACAGAAGTTCACAGTATGAAAAGGAAGCTACAATTAAATTCATGCTGTCATAATTTAAGCCAATGAATACCTATCAAATTATATGGGTGCAAGTCAACCCCTCCTTAAAAAAATACCACATACCAGGTATGTTTTCAATGTTAATTGTTCGTGTGAATACATATGTGCTTTCACTGTGACACAGTTTATTTCCACAACTGTTTCCCTTTAGTAATTCTGTAAAAAGAAATGAAAATTTAGGTCTGAGTTAGGAAGGCATTTTGACTTACAGATTCATGTTTACTTCTGAACTTTTGAGCTTTTGCAATAGTAAAAGTCATACTTTTTACGCATTTCAGAAAATGTGTGAAAAAATGAACAAATAAGGATTCTTGATACTTGAGTCCTGGTATTTTTCATGAAAAGGACTTACCAAGAAAACATCAGATACTTCAGCTTGAAAAGAACTAAAAGCTATCTGCTTTGCATTATTCACAGCCAAACCAAACAAGCTACTGTGGTATTCATAAATCGCTCTGAATTAAGTCAAACATGCATAAAATCAGGCTTCCTTTGTGGTAAAAATTTCTTCCAGCTGAGTCCACGAAGAGAATAAAAAGTTATCCAAATATCTATTGTTAAGCTGGGGACAACTTTAAAAATGAAATGCCATTCCTTCGTGGGAGGCCTCCTGACAATTTCCTAATCTTAATAAATTGTCTGTGAGAACTGTGATCAAGCTTGATTCCATTCAAGATGAGGCACTCAGAAGTCTGTGCTATTGTATTAGCTTAACACAGTGTCAACCTGTTTGCTCATTTGTTCTACTATCTTAAGACTCAGGTAACTCACATTGAAATAAACAAATGGCATATGTTCTGAATAAAACCCTAGTGTTTGCTTCAGAGGAAAAGCTACTTATGTTTCTATGAATAGAACATTAATGTGTTTCAACAAGATAAGACAAGGAATGCTTTAGAGCTATCCAGAGTATGGTCATTTAAGAAGTCCTGTTTTCAACTTTTATTGCATTTATTCTTCCTCTTTGCTTTCTTTCTTTCTTTTTCATTACTTTTCTTTCTTTCTTTCTTTCTTTCTTTCTTTCTTTCTTTCTTTCTTTCTCTTCTTCTTCTCTATTTATAAACATGGTCTCTTAGAGTCTAGTCTGGTCTTGAAAACACTGTGTAGATGAAAGAAGATCTTAACTTTTGCTCCTCATGCCTTTCTAAATAAAGGTGTCACAAACATGTAATTAGATCAAATATGAGAAATGAAAGGCTATATTTAATATGACATTTGGCAGTATAGCCAGCAACTCCCATAATCACAGAGACAACAGATATACACAGGTGTTTGCTGACAGATTTTCATTATATTAAAATAATAATTGAGGGCTTACAAATGAAGCAGCTCACAACCTCTTGTAGCTCCAGCTTCTTGGGATTGGTACTTTCTTCAACCTTCTAAGATCATCAGCATACATATGGCATACAGTCACATGAGGACACACAAACGCACACACACATACACACACACACACATATGTAAATAATTCCTTAAAAGAATAATTACTGAATGTCTATTCCTGACTAGAACAAATACAGGCCAGGCTTGTTTGCTAAGTCTAGACATCCCGCCATCCACTTGAATTCTGGACATCCATTTGTCTCTTGACACTGATGGAATTTTTCAATTTCCCTTAGCTACAGACAGAAAATAAACAGTTGTAGTATAGAGCCCAGAGTTCAGGTTATGGAAAGTGCTGTCTTCTCTTTTCAGATGGAGAGAACACAGCCAACAATGTCCTTGGCCAATGCATATATAAGTACTTTCATTACATCCAGTAGAATTGAAACTTCACTTTAACTTTAATCATCATGATGTCAACTTGCAAGAATTATTTTTCATTCCCAATAGTTCTGGTCTAGGTTAAGAAGCAGCACTTCATTAAAATTAAACAACATATATTTCTGAGGCTAAAATTGTTCTTTACATATGAGAATATTCTTTTTTATGTTATGGTTGTAACTAATTTAAGTAGTTAATGAGACTTTAGAGGCCTGGGATGTTTGATAGCAGAACAATAAAACACTTAGTGAAATATTTGATACATACAAACCATCAAGGATCATGTGAATATCACAGGTTATAGGTCTCAAATTGTGTATAATGTTGTAAACTCCCAAGTGAAACAAATAAGTGAATACTTTATTAACGGGAGAAAAGAATGCACTGCTGCTAGTATTACTCCAATCACGTAAATACTGTCCATTATCTACAAAGTACACAGCTGACCCCTAAAAGTGAAGCATGCAAATGCTAAAGTAAAAAATGCTTCAATCTGCACATGGATATAGAAACTTAAACCAAGAGAAACAACCTCTTAATCATATCAATACTCTGGGATATATATAAATGAAGAACCATTGGTCCTTGTATAGAGGAAAACATTGAAGATTTTCCTTCAAAGTACAGAGTCTAGTAAGCTTACTTGTTTGACATTAATTCTATAATACTAGCTGAAAAACAATTGCAATGTATTATTGACAATCAATTCCATTGTGTTTGATAGCTGAGACATTAAGGATGACTGTATTATGCAGAAATGTAAATTAGCTGATCAAAATTATCACTGAACTAAACCCAGAATTTGATTTTTAACTCACATTATAACACTGTTACCTATGCATCATTGGGCAAGTTACTAGAATTTTTCAGTGTTTGTCTTGGCATAGAACAACACACATACAAGAGTATCATGAAGTTTCTACATGTTTTGGTGAAAGATTTTAGCATGCAGTTGCTACTCAGTTGATGGAGTTGCATTTCTTCTCTGTGTGGTTTCATCCTTTCCCTTAGTAATTTCTGTCTCAGTTGACAGACTTTCTGAAAACAAGGGGTTTTAGCTCATTTCATACTCAGGACAATCAGACAATATAACTCATGTCAAACCAATGCATATTGACTACACCCTCTTTAAAGCTGACATTTTTCTCATCATACCCAGTATTAAGTTTTCTAAGATAATTTCCTGCAAATATATCAACTACTCCAGCCACATCCCTCTCTGCCACCTTCTCTTTTCTCACTTTCTTCTTTCCCTTCTCTTATGTCTCCTTACCTCCTCCACATCCCTTTCTACTTTCATGCCATAAATATTCAAATAGTTTTATGTAGCTATATAAAATATAGAATCCCCAAATCAAGGAAATCATGTGGTATTTATCTTTCCAAGATTTGTTCATTTTGTCTAATGGGACAATGCCCAGCTATGTGCATTTACCACCATTTGATATGTTTTAATTTTTTAAATGGATGAACAAATAAAACACCATACTTCATATTCTTGTTTAATAGGTTTAGTTCCTGATTTTACATTAATGTTGTCAATCCAATTTTAATGGTCTTTATATTTAATGGTCTTTAGATTAAAATATGTGTTTCTCCTAGAAAATAAACTTTTATCTAATTATGCCCTATTTTTCTGAAAGAATCTGTAAATTTCTACTTCTGTATCTTATATATCTCCTCCTTGATTGTTGAACCCTACACAAGGGAAGATGTCTTATATGTTACCAAAGACCTCTATCAAATGTTGCACACTGTGTGCTAAAATTTATTAACTAGATAACAGGAGATATGTAAATTTTAAATCTTTTTGCCACATAGAAGTTGCCTACAAACTTGAAAAATTAATATATAATTTATACAAAATATTCTCTTAATGATTGACAACCTTGGAACCCTTGGAACCACAGGAGAACTAATAAAAGTTATGGACTATGGACGATGTAATATTTGCACACATGATTACATTAATGAATATAAACTGAACTAATAATAAATCCTCTACCAAGTGTACATAGCAGGGATAAAGAAAAGAAAGTACCGTGATTTGCCACCACAAATTCTGCCATAGTCAATAAAAGTGCCTGTATTTTTTCACTTAAAACTTAGATTTGTTTTAAAAGTGGGAAGCAAAGGAAATTGGTTTGAAAAACCTGTTTAAAGTATGACTTCCAAGGCCACCCACCCAATACTCTAGCCTATGCATGGTTAGGCTCCTTTGTTTTATGATCCGTATGCTTTAAGAACTATGATACTTTTTAATAGCACAGCCAGGAAACAACAGAACAAGCAAAATATTTTTACAGTTGAGAAACTTGGCCATAGGCTTTCTGTAACCAAGAGCACAAGTTCTCCTTTATGAATTTCTGGAAAGACAAAGAACAGTAAGACACATACAAAAGGTTCTGAAAACCAGAATTTAGTTGATTTGCATATTATGACAGAAATGAAAGCTCACTCTTGATAGCTAATTTCAATAATCAAACATATACAACATCATTTCAGAAAGGAACATGGAGCCCTAAGGGATGTATAATGTGGCATAAAATTAAAGCAAAGCTGACCTGACTGACATTAAATCTGATTAATGAGACACTTCTCTCCAAAGAACATCTGCCCTTTCAATCCTAAAAACAACTACAGGTCAAGTGAATTAGCCATGGAGATGAAATACTTCCATGCCATGGAGAGTCAGACACAATTCTATGTTTGCATTAGATTAAAACTTAAAATATTGCAACTCTATGTGTTTCTAAGTGTTGGTACTAAAGATAAAAATTATAGACCTTAATGACAAAATTGTGATATTTGAATTTTGATGATAGAAAGTTTAGAGAACTTGCTAAATATTTTGAACAGAATATAATATAATTTAGATTTAAGTTTGATCTATTTTCTCTGTTTTTTTTTCTGTTATTATTGGGAAGCTTTCCCAGAGCTTAGAATACGGTAGACCAGTACTCTTCTACCAAGACACAGCCACATTTACAGCCACTCTTTGTTCTTAAGAGGAATATCTTTTAAACTATAACCCCAAGTGACATAGGAAGCCAAAGTACTAGTCTCTATTTGTAGACTAAAGCAGTACTCACATGAATAGATCTGGAATATACACATGCAAATGTTTGTCTATGTGTTTCAGAGGGTAGGGGATACTCTGTACAGTCAATTTGAAGATCATTACCTTAAGCAGATAAAGACAATTTTTTCTGCTTGAGAAAGTCCAGTTAGATTCTGGGAGAAGTAGGAGGAATTTTTTGTTTCACATAGTTGTTGTGGATAGCCCCAGCCTTGTATTTTGATCCTAGTTCCACCCTTCTGGGAGGGGCTTCAGAGGATGATTGAATCTATACACAGTGACATCTTGTAAAACTTCTGTCCAATTAAAACCTGTAAAATAAAGGCTAGAGCCAGAGATTGGGCAGTAGAAGGGGAGGCGGAGAAAAAGGCTTAGGGGAGGAGAGAATGAGAGGAATTTGATATAAAAGGTAGAACAGAAGCAGAAGAGAAGGAGTCTACGAGAGAAGCAGAGGTAGGAGCAGGAGGAAGCAGGCAGAAGGAAGCCGGGTAGAAGGAAGCTGGTGACAGAGGACAACCACGTGGCCTGAATGAACCGCAAGTTACAAGGGATCTCATAGCCCGGGATTAGAGTAGTGTAGTGGTAAATTTGCCCAATCCAGGCGTGCTATTTATACTAATAATTATTGAATTCTGTCTTCCTTTACTGGTCTCTCTCCGGTAGGAGATTTACCACTACTAATTTGGGGCTACTAATTTCTACTACACATAGTGAAATGTATGTGGAAGTTCTGCATGTGTTCTGTAGAGAGAACTGTAAGCAATATTGAGCATTGTGAGACACTGACTATGGAATATTAGTGTGTGTGTAGATCACATGTATGTAATATGTTGTATGTAGAGTGCTCTCTTGGGAATATGAATTCTACTGTGTTATATAGATGTGGAACTCAAAAGAGTGCTGGTGGTTAGCCCTATTCAGAACTCACATGCTTATGTGCTAACAGTCTTTAAGTCTGTAGATCTATATGCTCTTAACATCTTCCGTTATTTTCAAAAGGTTACAATAACGTTTGATTAGTAATCAATACATTTGGAGATGTGTAAATTATATCCAAAATAAAAAACAATGTGATTTGGGTGAATTAAATCTTTGTGTCTAAAAACAAATGAAAAACAACAGCTGAAAAAGTCATAGAAGATATTTGGAAATATTTTGTTTATCTTTAAAAGAATTTTTTTTTTTTGGTTTATTAATGACTTCCTTCATCACAGACTTCATGTTTCCCAGAACTGTAGCTTATGAATCTATGTGGATGTAGAGTCTTTGCAGATCTGATGAGATCTCACTTTAAAATCTATAGGTGAAGTTATTGTTGGCATAGGTAGGTGCCAAATTAAACAAATAAGGTCTTTGCAAGGAAAGAGTGAGATGTAAACAAACCGAGACATAGACAGACCAGTTAAAGACAGAGCAGAGACTGAGTCAGGTGGACTGAAATCTATAATCTACATGAGCCAACAGAACTGTAAGGGCTGAGAATGATTATTTGCTGGACTTTGAGAGAACATGGCCCCTTCAATGCACTGATTATGAAAAAAATAGTGAGTGCCCCCATTATGTAATAGATGTTTGGTCTTTTATTTTTTTCTTTTGCCACTAAGTTTATAACAATGTGTTATAGCATCCCTTTGAAATGAACAAGGAATGTGACATGCCATTAGGAAAAGACATACCATCAAGAGAGCAGTTATCCATAAGGAACATGTGCTCTGGATCACAGATGAGGACAGTGAATTCAGCAGTAAGAAACAGCGTAAAACACACACAAACCCTCATCTAGGTATATAGTATTTAGTTCAGTTTGTAGTTTAATAATATTGTTTCTCATCATTTAAAGATTAAAAACAGAAAATCCTTTAGAAAGTTGGCACAATATGATAGTTTTCATCAATTTTTGTGTGGATGTTTACTAGGTTGTTCTGGTAGATGTCATTTTGGTAGATGTATCTGAGGAATTCTGGAATATACAGATCTTCCTGTATTTTAAGTAGCCTTCTGTACTTTATTTGTCACTTCCTATTTTGATCATTTTCTTGGACACCTACATGTACGTACCAGGTATAAAATTCAGATTATTCAGGAAGTTATTAGCAGAAGCTAAGTTAAACATACTATCTACACCAGCTCACTCTTAGCCCTACACCACCTATCATCCATGACTTTCCCTGGACACTATCTCAGAGATTGCTTTTCACATTCCAAGTGTGTTACTAACCACTTTACATTCATATACCATCAGATATTTAGGGACATTATTATAATTGATAATAACACGGTAATGAAATAAAGTCTCTAATTTTGTCTGATGTCACTTGACTCTGCACTGCTCTTGGGTCTGATACAAGAATCTATGTGCAGGCTACTTGGAAAGTTTTCCTGGAAAGAAGAGATTAAAAAACTGAAACAGGGAAGAGGAGAAACCAATATCAGGGCATAATGAACTGCTTGATGCTTTTTTTTTTTTTTTCTGAAAGCTTTAATTCCATTGCTCAATTATCCACCTGAGTGTAGCTAATGCTGACAGTGACTAGGAAATGGGACACATTGGACAATCCATACCACTTTTTACTGACAAACCCATTGGAAGAAATCATGTGTGCCATCCCTGTGAGAGGACACTTTGGTTATGGGATCTCGCAGCAACTTTAGAATGAATAACTATGCTCATAAGATTATTTTCAGTGCTATAATAAATCTTAAAAAGCAAAAGAACACTTAAAATTTGTTATAATTCGGGGAAAGTGTGCTTGTAGCAATGGAGAACACTCATTTGAGCTTTTGGAGAAGAAAGCATACCATCAAGTTGCTGACATTTATATAATATCAGCCCAGTTCCATTTGCTAGCTCACAGGCACAGTTTGACAGCTTCTTAAGAACATTCACAGCATCAGAATTGTGCAACATTAAAATGCATCTGCTTTTGTTACTATCCTATAAAACACACATGGAATCTGTTTTGAATGTTACTGACAGTTTGAGAGTTTTAGCACATTGTTTTAGAAAAATATTCTAATTCCTATCACCAGAATAACTGACATTTAGACTGAAAATTTGCCAATGGGCATGTGTAATTAACATCTAACAATTATTCACTGAATTTTCACATTGACCTTCTTTTCTCCACAAAGTACCAAATCACAGTATCCGTGGTCATAATCCTCTTAACATGTATCAAAGTGACACACAAACCATTGTAAATGATAAAATTATGTCTGTTTTACTGTCAGGGTTATCAAACAAAGTTTATGAATACTAACTTGGAGATTAGTCAGAAAATCTTTACCATAGGTAAAAAATTAATGACTAAATGATAAGTTACATATAGTTTGTTTTCCCTTTTCTTAAGGAATTCTACCCCTTTATTTGGTGTAGGTTATTCATTAATAGATAAAGAGTAATAGGAAGGGTTCAAATGTGTGTGTGTGTGTGTGTGTGTGTGTGTGTTTGTAGTAGAATTGAGATGATAACTATATATCATTACTTTTAACTAACTAGATCCATCTGTATCGAGATGAAGGAAAATGGAAATTCAAAATGACTGTCAAAATGTTAAATCCTCAGGGTAACGCCGGATAGAAAGGAGGCTTGCAAAAGCTGAGTCTCTTAATACACTGTATGGTAAGATATGAAGGGAAATATCAGAGTCATGTAAAAACATGGCACTAGGTTTTTAAAAAGGTTTTGGAAATTGATACTATTTGAATAGAATATCATAATAAGGTATAATTTGAACAATATTTTCTTCTTATTTGCCATTTTTTTATATTTTGCAGTTTTACATTGACTTTGGGAAGTTCTTTCAAAATGTCTAGATTTAAATATACATACAGACACACATGTAACATAATGATATTTGTATATGCATAAAAGTTACATATTCTGTTTGAACCATATTGAAAATTACTTAATTATCATTTAATGGTTTCAAACAATCAATTGAATGTCATTCTGCAATAATAACTAGAGAAAGGAAAGTCATTATCTCTATGGTTTAATAATGTAATAAAATATTTTTCCCAAACTAGGAAAGGATATAAGCTTTCTATAAATACTTATTTTTTGTTAGTCATCAAGTCTGATATCTAAAGGTTTAAAGCAACTAAATAGAAAACATTTTAAGTAATATTTAGAATTTAGAAAATAATCAATTCAAAAAGAAAAGAATTAAAACAATCAAAGTCAATACATATTTATTATTTCAAGTATGATAGGAAGTATATAGTAAACAAAGTTGTTTTATTTTTATTAATTTTATAATCATTGCTTATACTTTACAGATTGAATAAGTTTAGTAACCATCTACAAAATAGGTGACCTAAAATCATGTTTGAAATTATTTTTGACGGTATAAATAGGTAATCATTCTGGAAATTACATTGCATTTTGTGCTATCATTCAATCCTTTTATACTAAGTTCATCAGAAAGGAGCTTGTAATATTAGACATAAAGGATACAATGTGTACATTTTCAAAAAAATCAATGTATGTTACTTAAAGAATGTATATTTCAGAACATATGTAATACAATTTCTCTATTTTCTTTACACTACTGGATTTAAACAATCAGGCATTATATTATGCATGTGGGAGCTTCTGGTAGACTGCAGTGTATTCAGAAAATATGTTTTGGATTAAATGAGTTCAATTCAGTTTTAATTGAAACTTTTTTGTGTAGTTACAAGATAAAATAATTCTATTGCCTAAAAATCTTGAGCTTATGTTCTGGCTAGGTCCCAAAACTAAATGGTGCCATCTAATTATAAGGGAAATTTTCCTCTTATGTGATTTCTTCTGTCCTTTTCTCCAGGAAAAATATGTTCCTTTTCTCTTTTCTTCCAACAATAAAATGTATTGTGTAGCTAAAGTAGAATGCATTGCAACTGCAATGTGCAAAACTGAAAATACTCAATAAATTTTCTCATCTTGGCTGTATTTATAGTCAGCGTTCTCACTTTCTTCTGTAGAAATATTTATAGAGCATTATATTACCAGATGGATAAAATCCTCAGACTGTATCATCTCAAACACAGCACACAGATTGCAATTTTAATTTTTCAACAACACAAAAGGTAATTCTAAAAAAAAAAAAAACATTTTAAAACAATGTCTATTATAAGTGTACAAAAGTTCATCAAAACTTATAACTCTTATACACTATCTCATTTATCAATTTCTTGCCCTACAATGATTGTTTATTTTTAAAAATTAGAAAAATTAAAAGAATCTATGTGTAATAGTTAGTACATGTAAGTTGTTGCAAATTAGGGACTTTAGAGGCTGAATTAAGAGGCCAGACTGTATTAAAGAGTGAAACTAGACTGTATTAAAGAGTGAAACTGGACTGTAAAACAACAAATAGACCAAAACCATGACAAATAAATTGCCAGACACACTTTCAAATTTATAAATCGAGTTATAAATTATGACCTCAATTGAAAGCTTCACTCTGATCCTAGTCAGAGGATTCAGAGGATAATTTATTTGCTTCAAAATGTAGGTAGAGGAAGTTGATGGGGGTTAGGGGTGGGCAGTGAGAATGGAGAGGCAAGCTGAGCAGTCTAGGCCTTGTATTCTCCAAGTCCCAGGCCTCTCAGAGGACACTCAGGCTGGATCATGAACATGGTAGCTTTCTGTTTCCTCTCCTATACCGGTTGTGGTTATAAATTCACTCAGGTCCAGGATGGTGATTTAATACCATGGCTGACAGCTTTTCTTGAAAAAAAAAAGAAAGAAAAAAGAAAGGAAGGAAGGAAGGAAGGAAGGAAGGAAGGAAGGAAGGAAGGAAGGAAGGAAGAAATGCACCAGTATAGAACACTCAGAACCTGAATGAATGACAGGGGTCAGAGGCAGAACTAGAGCTTGACATCATCTACATTCCCTGCACCATCACAGAAAGCTAAAGAGCAGAAGCATGTCAAAAGAATAAGCTGATAGGTACGTGCTGAGTGGTTGGAATGTAGAATGGTTGGTGCACCCATACCCTGAAGGATGAACAGCTCAGTAGAACATGACCTGGAGATTGAATGATTTGAGTGTCTCCATAGTAAATTAGTTCTTTTTGTATTCGTGTGTGTGTGTGTGTGTGTTTGTGTATATGTGTGTGTCTGTGTGTATCTTTCTGTCTATCTCTGTGTTTGTCTTTCTGTCTTCTGTATGTATCTGTCTGTTTCTTTCACTCTGTGTGTGTATTTCTGTCTGTCTGTCTGTCTGTCTGTGTGTATGTGTGTGTGTATGCACATGTGTGTGTCTGTTTGTCTCTCTCCCCTTGTGTCTATCTTTCTGTCTTTCTGTGTGTATATGCATGTACACGTATACATACTATGGCACTGTGCTTCTAATGACAGAAGCCCCTCATTCTCCTTCAGCTCTCAGGGCCTCAGATACCTGTTTGAGTAGGCTCCAGAGGCTCAGACTGAAGCTATGTATTATGATAATTCCCATGTCTAAGAGCTCTTGTTTCTATGTTTACTTGTCATGATAGGAATGGCTTGCTAATAGTGCTAATTTCTCCATGAAGCCCTGAGTAGGCAGAAATTGCTATTTATCTTAGTTCAGACAAGAATTTAACCTTGATTGGCCTTAAAAAAAGTCATTCTGAGAATAAATAAATTCCTATAAGGACACAGATAATTATTAAACACATAAATATGTAAACTTTGATAATAACCAAAGTTCATAAACTATATCAAGGTAACTAGGATGCTTGGCTTGAGTCAAATTCCAAAAATGTCATCATTTGTCAATGTTTCATAGACATATTTATCAAATTGTACAAATGTCTGCAATGTTGTCACGTGCAGAAACACAAATTGTGATTTCAGTATAGTTCTTGCATAAAACTCCTTTTAATATGTATTCTATAGCAAAAAGTCAGGTAGCAAAACCTCATCTGCACTCAAAGCACCAAAAACATCAACTTGAATGGCTTCTTAACTATTAATACAAGTCAAAATATGTGCTCATGAATAAACACCAATAAAGCAAAATACCACGTGAGTCCATTTTTTATGAAAATATTTTGATAGAGTGCAGAAGTTTACAAGATCAAAAGAACACATTTGAAGTACTAAATACAATAAGCATTTCTCATGTATTTCCTATGAGTAAAGTCTTTTCAGGTGGTCCCGAGGATGACTGAGCCTAGAAGTGACTGGAGTATTTAGCTACAGCTTTCAACCCTGGCCAACTGTGCACTGTAAAGTGATTTTTATCAGGTTGCCTTGGCAATTATCTAGTATTTGGCTCATTGACTTTGAGCTAGTCAGAAACCCAATTTAATAAATTACAAAAATGCTCTTGGCTAAATTATGGCCTTAGATAAAGGCAATGGAAGCTACTCAAGTATATCTGATGACAGGCCCTGGTCTCAGGCTTTTTGCCCAGCCTAGTCCAGATGCCCTCTTGTGAGGCAGATCAGAAACCAATGTGGGCTTTTAGTAAAGGTCAATGTTTACAGAAGCACAAAGTTAAAGCATTCCAAACCTAATTACTTTTCATAACTTTAAAATATATAAACTAAAGGACCTATTTTCCTTCATATAATTATTAGTCCATAATTAAATATTTTTTCTATGCCCACAAAACATATACATATAGATAGAGATAGAAATAGATAGATAGATACTATTGTCCATATAATGATTCTTATATATTCCAAATAAACTATTTCAAAGTAGAATACTTCCAGCTTTTCCCTAATTCAATCACAGGGATCAGCAGCTTCTGTCCATTGGTTGGGTGTAAATATCTGCTTCTGACACTTTCAACTGCTTGTTGGGTCTTTCAGATGGTAGTCATGATTAGTCCCACACCACACAAGGACACAACCCAAAATTTCAGACCAATTTCACTTAGGAATACCTATGCAAAAATACTCAATAAAATTCTTGCAAACCAAATCCAAGAATACATCAAAACCATCATTCACCATGATCAAGTAGGCTTCATTCCAGGGATGTAAGGTTGGTTCAGTATATGAAAATCCATTAACATAATCCACTATATAAATAAACTCAAAGAAAAAAATCACATGATCATCTCCTTAGATGCAGAAAAAGCATTTGACAAAATACAACATTCATTTTAAAAGTACTGAAGAGATCAGGAATTCAATGCCCATACCTAAACATAACAAAAACAATTTACTGCAAACCAACAGCCAATATCAAATTAAATGGAGAGATACTTGAAGCAATCCCACTTACTTTGGGGACAAGACACAGACGCCCATTCTTCCCATATCTCTTCAATATAGTACTCAAAGTGCTAGCTAGAGCAATAAGACAATAAAAAGAGATCAAGGGGATACAAATTGGTAAAGAAGAAATAAAGGTATCACTATTTGAAAATGATATATATTAGCATACATAAGTGACCCCCAAAATTCTACCAGAGAACTTCTCCAGTTGATAAATAGCTTCAGCAAAATGGCTGGATATAAAATTAACTCAAAAAGATCAGTAGCCTTCCTTTACACAAATGATAAACAAGCTCAAAAAGAAATTAGGGAAACAACTTCCTTCACGATAGCCACAAATAATGTAAAATATCTTAGGGTAACTCTAACCAAACAAGTGAAAGATCTGTATGAAAATAACTTCAAATATCTCCAGAAAAGTCGAAGAAGAACTCAGAAAATGGAGAGATCTCCCATGCTCATGGATTGGCAGAATTAACATAGTGCAAATGACCATTCTACCAAAGGCAATCTACAGATTCAATATAATTCCCATCAAAATCCTAACATGATTTCTCAAAAACATGGAAAGAACAATTCTCAAATTCATCTAGAAAGGCAAAAAAAAAAAAAAAAAAAAAAAAAAAAAAGAAGAAGAAGCAGAATAAAGAACTGCTGAGGGAATCACCATCCCTGACCTCAAGCTATATTATAGAACAATAGTGATTAAAAACAGTATGACAGTATGATATTGGTACAGATAGGTTAATCAATGGAATAGAATTGAAGAACCAGAAATAAAACCACACACTTACAGACACTTGATCTTTGATAAATAAGCCAAACTATACAATGGAAAAAAAGAATCTTCAATAAATTGTGCTAGTCTAACTGGTTGTCTATATGTAGAAAAATGAAAACAGACTAATATTTGTCATCTTGCACAAAGTGCAAGTCCAAGTGGATCAAGAACCTCAACATAAAACCAAATACAGTCAATCTAATAGAAGAGAAAGTAGAAAAGAGCCTTGAACTCATTGGCACAGGGGGAAGATTCCTAAATAGAATTCCAATGGCTTGCTCTTAGATCAAGAATTGATAAATAGGACCTCATGAAACTGGAAAGCTTCTGTAAGGCAAAGGACATAGTAGGACAAATAGGCAACCTACAGATTGGGAAAACACTTCACTAACTCCACATCTGATAGAAGGCTAATATCCAAAATATATAAAGAACTCAAGAAGCTAACCACCACAAAACCAAACAACGCAATAAAAAAAAAAAAAAGTGTATAGAACTAAACTGAGACTTTTCAACAGAGGAATCTCGAATGGCTGAGAAGCACCTAAAGAAATGTTTAAAGTCCTTAGTGATGAGAGAAATGCAAATCAAAACGACCTTGCGATTCTACCTTACACCAATCAGAATGGCTAAGATCAAAACCTCTGGTGACAGCCCAAGATGGTGAGGATGTGGAAAAAGAGGAACACTCCTCCTTTGCTGGTGCCATTCCTTTTTCTTTAGCCTCTTCTTCACAGAACATTACCTGCTACATGTTTGTTATTTTACCTAGGTTCCCTGTTCTCAGTGTAAAACCATTATTCACCAAGTAACTGAACTAAGACCAACTTTCTTCATAAGCTTTTATCGTGCTCTTGTTGAGCTCCTCTACCACCTCCCTTGTCTAATCACATGGGGATATATTCTGTTCCCTGTGTTGCCTTTCTAGATTTTTAAAACCAGTGACAACAAGAATCATGTAGAATCCTTTCAAACCTTTTCCTGACATGCATTATAAGTATTCCCAAAGGCGATACTCAATCAATAAGCAAAAGGTAGAAGAGTAATTGATTCTGTTCCACACTACTCCATACTTTAACTCCCGACTGTTCAGTTTTGGATATTCCAAATTTGGTACAACATCAATACCTATTACTAAATTACAAAAATGGAGGAGACAATCAAATAGCCTTAACTGGAACCTTACCTTAATGCAGAGCCTCTCAACCTTAACACAAGCAATCTAGCCTTTCCCAGTGAGGTTCCTATTCCTGTTTCTCCACGCTGTTCAACACTTATATACCTTTGATTCCTCCTCTGAATATTTCATTTGCTTGTTGGTTTTCTTGGTTGATCTACATATTATTTATTGATGAGATTATGAATCTGGACACAAAATAGGACTTAACCTCCCTCATAATACCAGAAAGTAGCAAAAGTTAAGAGAACTTCCAAATCTCCTCTTCAGGAAAGGATCAACGACCTACTGAATGAATATTCCAAGGGAAGATGAGGAACCTCTTTTTCAGTTCCTTGTCATTTCCTTAGAGAGAAGGGCCAATCCCTCTTTGACCAGCCTATACAAACCGCTGGATTGGAATTTGAGAACCCCTTCCTCCCTGAGCTCCCTCTGCAAGGGACCTAATTATCACTTGTAATTCATCTTCACACACAGATCAAGTCAGCTTGAAAAAGTGAAAGTTAATTCCAAAACAATCCAAAGCTTTTAAATCTTTGGATTTCCTTAAAGCTTTTAGTAACCATATGAGGTTTAGAATCTACTTTGTATCCCAAACTGCATGCATTTGTAATAAATATTTCCTTTTATTTATTTTTGACAACCTTTATTATTTATTCTTGGCAAATAAAAAAGGAAGCTCCTTGGCTTCTGTAAAGCATCTATTCTATGATATCTTTTAATAGAAATTTTTATGACGTATAGAGAAATTTTAAAGATATTTTTAAAAAATCTTATCAGGGAGAAACTGTCATTTTTGTGAATTGCTACTATTCTAGATTTCTCAATGGAAATGCTGCCTGCTATAAAGCAGACAACTTTACCTTTCACTACAACTTTAACATTTTTTTCTTGGAATTTTTTTAAAAATTTAGATTCTTATTTATAGTTTCCTAATTTGAGCCTTTAGTTTTAATAACAAAACAAAGAAATGACAGAAGGAATGAAAGAAGAGAGAGAGGGAGGGAGAAAGGGAGAAAGGCAGGCAAACATGCAGGCAGGCTGCTTGGCCTCTTAGTGGGCTGCTATTTCTGCCAGGTTCTCTTGTGTATATATAGATACTATACTCTAAGAAATCCAATTGTCATTTGAAGCTGCTTGGGTAGTATCTATCTCTCCTCTCTGTGCTTCTGATTAATTATGGGAAGATAGTGTGTAACTATCAAAAAAGAACATATTCACCATTGAGAATAATGGTCATGGCACTCTTTGGAAGTGTTGAAATGTTTTTTCAGTATTTCATTGAGCTATCTTTCTGCTTCCCACAAGATACAACTAAGTCCATTTTAAGTGAATGTAAGCAGAGTTACAGAGGGTAAAGAGAACCAATGACTTAGCACTAAGAATAAAAAAAATGGAGGCACTTAAATTTCAGTGGGTTTCCAATGGCATGACCTAGATCCAAAACTTCAAATAAGGCAAATTCTAAACTTCTCTTATAATACATGTGCAGATAATATATAACACTACATTGTTAATTTATCTTACTATATCACAATCAACTGTAATCCAAATATGTCTACAACAGTTACCTATAAGACTTTTCCACATACAAAAATGTCAATTGCATATGACTTAAATACTTTGGTAATTCAGAAGCTCTGTGTAGTTATCACCACAATTGTTACGTTCACTCTATAGGTTGGTGTAGCAATGTATGTACGTAAATCTTATGTATATTTTAACTACAAATATTTGGTTTGCTATGGTGCTTCTTTTTACCTGGCAGAAAAATATGAATATTATTCAGTATGTTTTTATCTTACTTATAAAGTATTTGGTTCTCTATAAAGAATACAATAATATATTATTCAATTAACATATCCAAAATAAATAATTCTCAAAATTTATGTTTGCTGCAACCCAGATGTTTCTCTAGTCGTTCTAATTAATTAGAATCCTAATATATTATTTCTTTATAGAGAAAATTTCTCTACTTTCATGTAGAGTATGTTTTCTTTTGGAGGTGTGAGTTTGTGTTATGAACAATGAACAACTTCCTGCTTCTGCAAAATTTAATTTGCTGCTACACTTGTAATGTTGACAGTTTTGTACAAATGAAAGCAACAGGCAAGAGCAACAGCAAAGCAAAACAGAGCAAAGCAAAGTATAAGTCTTTCAAGTCCTGGTAGTTAAAATCTGTTTCATCCATTATCATTGTGAATATCATAACCTAACACATGAAAGACATGCACTCTCATGTCTTCACCAACAGACAGACAACAGACAGACAGACAGACAGACAGACACCCCCTTCCCCACATTCACTACATAACCATTTGAATATCTAGGAAGCTCAACCTAAGGAGTACTGTGTCAGTTGATCCATTTGAGGTAATATTTCCATCAGGACAATGGCAAGTGAAAAAGACAACCTGAATTTTGTGAATATTGTCTATTATTCACATAAAACAATGCTTTTTTTTAATAATAATAATTGTTATATTTTAAGCACGTTTATTTTAACAGAAAAGGTAAACAGAAGTACGTATTTCCCCATCCACCTCACATATTTTCCCTTCTTAGGAACACCTTGCAGCCAGATACACACAAAACATATATACTTTAGAACATATTATTGAATATATTCATTCAATATTTTTAATATATGTATTACTATTAATAAGACTTCACAGTTCACATTGTTTCACTCCTTAACTTGTGTTCTCTGTGAGTCCCACCCACTTATAGCAACTTATATCTGCTATAATGCATCCTAGGAAACAGAATTTTTGAACCTCAAAACTATATGAACGCATACAGTGCATCTGTTGTTTTTCACTTTTGAAGCAGTGTTCAATAAATTACACAAAATATTCAAAACTTTACACTAAAATTGACTATTTCATATAATTTGTTCTCATGGTAGAATCAAAGTTTTGTATGTGTGTTGGGGGCAGAAGGTACATTTAAGACATGTTAGGCTAAGCTGTGACATCTTTTAAGCTTATATACTAAACTAAAATTTTGAATTTTAATATACTGAATTTACAATAGGCTCATTGAATTATAGCTTCATCTTAAGTCAAGGATCAACCATTTTAAAATCCTACTTTGGCTCAATTGTCTATCCGTTCTTCTTTCCCCACCAAGCCCCAAACAACTTCTATGATTCTAAGATAGACTCTTCAAATCTTCTAGACTGTCACAGAGTTACAGTCTGCAGTATGCAGACATAAGAGCCTGATTCCTTGTACTTAATAAGAGGTGTTTAATGTTTACCCATGCATTTTGTTTCTGTTACATTCTTTTTTAATTTTATTTTTTCCTTTCCTTTGTCTTTCTTACTTCCTACAGTTGCAACCCTCATATTCCCTCATTGACATCCTCTCTATGCTTTTCATGCTGTTTCTCATATAGGTCTTACTGAGGAATCTGCCAGTGCTACATATATGTTTCTATGGAAACTAAGAGTTAGATTTTATTGTCAGTTTGTCAGAAACTAGTGTCACCTGCAAAGAGGTAACATCAGCTGAGGAATTGCCTCACTCAGAATGGCCTAGGAAAATCCCTGTGTTGATATGGGATAGCCAAGCCCTCTGTGGTGATAGCATCCCTAGGCAGCCAGAAATATAGTTTCTTCTTTGTCGCTTATAGAGTTTCTGCTTCCAGATACCTGCTTTTACTCCCCTCAGTGATACCATGTGACAGTGAAGTCTAAGACAAAATTCCGTTCTGAGTTGTTTTTTGTCTGTGTTTTATCACATCAACAGAAAAGATAATAGTACATGTAGTGGTTTCATTTATCTTTACCAGATTGCCATTGAATGTCAGTCAGACACTTCAAATATATATATGAATAGTGAATCAGCTTGATTTTCTTAACAAAATTGCAAGAGGGGAAAAAAGATCTTTATTCACTCTGAACATGAACTATTCATCCATTAGGTCAATTTTCAAAGACTTCAGGCATTCTGTTAAGAATATAATATAATATAATTATATAATATAATTAAATAATATAAATATATATAATATATATAATATAATATCTACTATCTATCTATCTATCTATCTATATCTATCTACTATCATCAATCTATCTATCTATCTATCTATCTATCTATCTATCTGTAATGTTATATTTTCTGTTTATTAATCATGATGGATATCTTTATTTTCTTATGCTATTTAATAATTTATCCGGTTTTTAACAATATATTTAAGTTTAATTGCCTATAAGAACATATCATGTGAATGTATTTCCTTTCACTAGTTTCATAGTTTCATTCCCACATGTTCACCTATTCCCAATTCTCTCTCTCTCTCTCTCTCTCTCTCTCTCTCTCTCCTCTCTCTCTCTCTCACACACACACACACACACACACACACTTAATTGGGGCTACCTTACAGTTTTAGAGTTTCAGTCCATTATAATCATGGCAGGAAGCACAGCAGCATCCAGGAAGACACGTTGCTGGAGAAGGAGCCAAGATGTTTACATCTTGATCTGAAGGCAGCCAGGAGAAGACTAATTCTTCCATATTGGGTAGAGCTTGAGCACTAGGAGCCCTAAAAGCCTGCCTACCAGGGACACACTTCCTCCAACAAGACCACACCTATTCCCACAAGGTCACATCTCATGAGCCAAGCATAATCAAACCACCACAACATACAAACACATACATGAATACACATTGATTTAACACATTCATATGCAACAAACACATATATATGTCGACTTACCAACATATATGAACAGATATATACAGAGAAACACATATATATATTAATGCAAAAATGTGTATATATACACATATATGTGTACACAAAAATACATACATCAGTTATATACAAGTATATACAGATACAGTGAAACAAACACACACAGATATAATTTTTAAGAAACCAACAATGAGTTAAGAAGAAACAGAAAAAAATGATGAATTCATGCTGACAAAATGTTAGATTTCTTAGCTTGCTCTGGGCTTTTTTTATTAAAAGGAAAAAAAAGACACAGGCTCTCAAACCAGGTGTAAAGTCAAAATGATTCTCATATGTTGACAGCTATGCTTTTTAAGATGAATATAAATCTCACCAAATAAATGTCAGCACTCTACAAGCTGGAGTCTGAAATTTGTATATCACAGTGAAGGAAGTGACGTGAAATAACGATTTACAAGGCCAGATATGGAATGCTTGGGTGGAAGAAGTCAGACATGTTCACTCAAAAATGATGACTGTTGCCAGGGAGGATTGAGAAGCATCCTTTATCTAGGTTACATAGCTTATTTCATTTTATTTTTTACCTTTAAAAACATCATTCATCATTAATCTGTTTTCCTATCTCCTTACATTCCAGATAGAAGCACAACAGCCTGCCATTCATTAATAAAACCCATGATACTGGATTTCCCAGCTGTAGAGCTGGGCTGTTTATTTTATTTTGATTTGGAGCATGTAATGTTTGTGTATCAGAAGTACTATATAAAAAAACACAAAATCAAGTGATTAATTTGTGGACACACAACTCATTCTTCAGGCATTTTAATTAGGTTGTGTTCTTCAAGCAATACTTTTTTGCTCTGGATGTGGCTAGCAGCAGCAGCAAACCAAAGGAATTGCATTTTATCTTTGATATTTTTTTTCCAATAATGGGGGGATTTTTATATCATTTCCAATCTAAAATTTCATATCCAAACAAATTATAATAATTTTAGGGCAAATTGAATTTGCTAAGTGACTTTTTAAAGCAACATGTTGCCATATTCCATTATTTCTAGACACACAGATACATATATTCAGATATATATTAATGATTGTACATATGCATAGAAGTATATTCAGTGTTTAACCACTAAAGTCTATATTACTAATCCATGAAGTAAATAGTTTTATTTTGAATAAACATTAGAAACAAAAACCAATCGCCAAGGCCCTTCTATACTTAGAGAAGGGAGGACATGTCAGGGGCAGCCCTGCTTATACACTGAAGGCCTAAAATCAGCCATAGGCCTAAAATCAGCAATAGGCCTGACATACATACATACTAACACCAAGTCTTGGGTCTCTGTGGAAAAACACTGAAATAGAAGGCTATAAGCTATGGTAAACAGGCAGCTTTTGTGGAAATTTATCAGCCTGAATAGTCATAGATCCTGTAAATAGGTAGCCTCGGCGGACAGTACCAACTTAGATAAGAACAAGTGAATCATCGACAGAGTCGTAGTGACCTGTCCCCTCAACCTTCACCCAGCTGATACCCTGTTCTGAAAGGTATCTGTGCTCTCCCTGATTACCTATGCTCCGGTGTCATTCCCTTCCCCACATCCTGCATTTTTGTGTTTATAAACCTTGTGTGAATAAGTAAATTATGATGTGATAAAAAAAAAATAAAGAACCACAAATGCAGTGAACGTAAATACCTCAGACAAGACCCAGTTTCCAAGACAGTGATGATCTTGGAACTGAGTTTCAGGGATTCCACTGCCACAATCTGTAAATTAACTAGGTCGGAAACATCAAATAAGACTGTGTCAAAGGCCACAGTCTGCTTCTGTTCTACAGACAAGCAAAGCAGCTGACCCCACCTAATGTGTTTTATTTTCTTGCAATTAGTATATAATTTAACACTTAAAGAATAAGTGACAAAATATACTGGGAAACAGTTAAGGCAACTCTGTTCATTTTGAAAATCAAACTGAGTTGTGCCATTCTCCATAATAACTAAAGAATTAATATGCAAGTCATATAAAATGTTATTACTTAAGTGTGATTTTAACATGGCAGGCTGGTGCCTAAGCAGGGGAGAAGTAGAAGCAATCAAGAGACAGACTCAGAACACAGGTAGGAGAAGATGAGCGAGGACTGCAAGCGTTCCTACTACAGCATTAGCCAGTAGCTAGATGCAGGGGCATAAGTAGGTTTCATTATTTTATTTATACATGACTAAAATGTCAAAAGAGCACGTACTTCATTATGATGGAGTAAAACCAATACAAAGTAGCTAGAATGATAAAATATAGAACAATGCTTTAACACTTAAATTTATTTTTCTAATAAAGAAGCTAAAAAAAATAAAAATAAGAAACAGAAACCAAAATAAACAAAATCATAATTCTATCCAGACTTTTCTCTATGAATTCTGAGCCACACTCAAATGTATCTGGGTTATCCAGGAACTCTTCATATCACAGAGCTGTGACAAATTCAGTCTGGGTCTTTCCTTTACGGAATAACAAACTCAGAGATTTTCAGGAATCTCAAAGTATTACATTCTTTCCAAAGGCATATGGAAATATCCAGAGAGCTACTTCAGAAACTGCACCAGAAGATGGATTATTTTCTAACTCTGAATTACATAAATGACTAAAATTCTTAGTGTTGAAGTGGTTATAAGTCTTTTCAAGTCAAATGAAGTCATAAAATTTTTGATGGGAAAGTAAAACAAGTTCTCTTAATTAACACAGATCAGCTCAGCGTTTATCCAGAAGACAAGTATTGGGCACAACCTTTAACATCCCAGACTGGATACCGTATCCTCTTCTACTGAGACTGCTATATTCTGACAGTAAATGAATCATGGGTACCAATCTCTAATTATGTTATTCTGAACACAAGGTGATTCTGCTTTCCTTCATTACAGCAATGGTTAAGTTAAAGGCCAGAGTGAGTGCTACTTGTGTTCACCATGTAGAAGCCAAGAATGCTGCTGCATGTCTCTCTTTGCATAGGATATCCCACATATATTTTAACATACCTAGGTGTTTAGAATTCAAGAGATTGGTGTAATGCCTTAGAATATTTTTTATTAGAAAATGTATATATCTATTAATTTGAAAAATAAATAGGAGAAACTATCCCCAATAGTGACAAATTAGCATGTCCATTGCACATTATAAAAATAATTGAGGTCATATATATTATTTTTCTAATGACAAATATTTTAAGACATAATATGTAAAAACTATAGATATTTTATGACCCTAAATTGTACAAGTTTAAATTGCTTTAAAAATGAAGAGACAAAACAGAAAAAGAAAAAAGAAGAAGGAGATGCAAGGACAGTATTAGATGGTTCTTCCTGGAATATGCTATTTATAACTCAATCAAATTGTGTCACTATCTCATCCTAAAATGATATCTTTGTAAAAATACACATTTCACAATGTCTTAGTCATTGTTCTATAGCTGTGAAGAGACATCAAGAAAAAGGGCAAGTCTTACAAAAGAAAGCATTTAACCAGGGCCTAGCTAATGGTTTCAGAGTGTTAAAATTATCATTATGGAGGGGACCGTGGTGGCAGGCAGGCAGACAGGCAGGCAAGAATGTTCCACAGTCAGCAAGGTGGAGTGGAGGGAGGTAGCGAGGGAGGGAAGGAGAAAGGAAAGGAGAGGAAGGAAAAAAGGAAGATGAGTATGGGAAGGAGGAGGAGGAAGAGTAGAAAGAGGAGAGGCTAGGCAAATCTGGCATTGGGTTCTGACACTTCAAATCCCGCATCCAGCAATACAAGATACATCTCTTCTGACAAAGCCACATTTTCTTATCCTTCCACACAGTTCATAAGTGGGAACTAAGGGTGCAAATAAATAACCCTATGGTCAAGAGGCATTCTCATCCAAACCACACTCAGCATGTCACTGCAATAAACCAAAACAGGTCATGCATATTTACTGTTGACTGTTTTGAAAAGCCATATAGTGCACTTACATGATTGTAAATGCAAGTATATTGTATTTTGTATTTTAAAAGGACTAATGGAATTTATAAATATCAATAATATACTGTTTTAAATTCTAAATGGAGTAGTTAGTTTTATAAAATGTATAAACTAAGAAAACTGAATGAATTAAGAAAGCACTACTACTTACAAAGTTTTATGAAGGAGGGTGTCATTACAACAAAATTCATGAAAGCATCCATCCTGCCACTCACCCTCCTCTTCCCTGTCCTCCGCCTCTTTTTTGTCCTCCTCCTCATCCTTCTTCTCCTCCCCATTTCTTCTACTCCTTATTGTTCTATTTGAGATGGATCTCAAGTATCCCAGCCTAACTTAAACTAGTATATGGTTGATAATGACCTAGAACTTCTGAACTTCCTGACTCTACCCCCAAGTTCTGCAATTTTAGGCAGGTAAAAACAAGCACAGTTTATATGGTGGTAAGAGATAGAATGGAAGCTCTCATGAATATTTATTGAATAAACACAGGTGAAAACCAGGCTACATCCACAGGACTACCTATATCATAGTGTTACTATGACTAACCTCCAAAAAGTGATATAGCATCAATGTCATTGGATCCAAGACTATGTTTAATAATCAGTTTAATTAAGTACATATTTCTAAGTTTATATGTTATTGTGTCATAATATATCAAAAGTTAAGTTATTATAGAATAAATCAATAAAATACTACATGCCAACTGTATAGTAAATTTCAGTACATTATAATAATTTTCTTGGCCATGGCATACTGTGTAAAATCTAAATGAAATTAAGGAAAAATTAAATAATTTATTTTAAGATTTGGAACTTATGAAAACTAAATTAGTTGGGTAACCAATTCTTGAAATTTTATTTATAATCAAATGATGAAAATAACCTGTTTTGTACCACATTCAGTCCATTTTATCTTTTCTGAGCGAGTATTAATAGGAAAAAAGTCAAATAAACTGACTTTATGTACAATGAATATACAAATGTTTTAAAATAAATAATTTATGTAGGATTATTAGTCTATTAAGATATTTATGCCATATTATATCTCATTTATTTGCTTATGACTTTTATCAGAAATGCAAACCTCTGTGTATGATGCATAGGAGACCGGGACTGTCTGACTCTATCTGCTCACAATCTTGTGACAAATGAGATTTAAACAAGTACTTAAACAAGTACTTTGAGTAAGAATTAATCTATCAGGCTTTTTTTTTTAAGAATTGTGAATCAGGCATTGGTGGTGCACACCTTTAATCCCAGCACTTGGGAGGCAGAGGCAGGCAGATTTCTGAGTTCGAGGCCAGCCTGGTCTACAGAGTGAGTTCCAGGACATTGCCACGGCTACAAGAGAAACCCTGTCTCCAAAAACCAAAACCAAAACCAAAACAAGAATTGTGTTACAGTTTTTTATTATATAAAATTTATTGGAACTATTATATAATTACATCATTTTTTCTCCCTTTTTAGTATATTGTTTAATATAAAAAGGAGGATAGGAAGATTTGTCAGTTGAAAAACATGTGTGCCATGCAAGCCTGAATACCCAAGTTCAGAGCACCAGAGAAAGGTCAAGCATGGTAGCATTTTCTTGCAATTCCCAAGCTAGTAAATCAGAAGTAGAAGGAAAATGGGTCTTCCTAGCCAGCTGACTTGGAAAAGTGTCAATTTCCCAGTCATTGAGAGATGTAGAGCAATAGTTCATACAACTCTGCTCTCTGCAACCATACACAGCATGCCAACACACACACACACACACACACACACACACACACCACGTCCGCATATATAGAGAGAGACAGAGACAGAGAGACAGAGATATAGAGGGAGGGAGTGACAAGAAGGAAGAAAGAGAAGCAGCAGCAGCTGGTTATTTAATCAATGCTGGTAGATCTCATAAAATAACCACTCCTGAATATATATATAATTTAATATATATAATTTGTTTTTTCTTTATATGTGTAGACTACATTGACTATATTGTGTGTGTGTGTGTGTGTGTATATATATATATATATATATATATATATATATATATATATATATAGTTGTGTGTATGTGTGTGTGTATGTGTGTGTCTGCACTGAACCCTTCTGTGTCAATAATAATCCTAACAAATGACACTGATCAAAAATTAAAATATTATATATGCACATATTTCTAGATATATATCTACTTATTACTATATATTTCTTTCTAATATATATTACTATATGTAATATACTATATTATTCATTACTACTATATATAACAATATATATAAAACTATATATTACTAACTATATATTTATACATTAAAATATATAATAAATGAATATATTACTAAGTATAGGTTTATATATCTATTAATACACATAACTATAAATGTTGCTAGTCTAACAAGATATCTGCATGTAAAACAATTCAGATTTATTACCCTACACAAAACTAAAGTCCAAGTGGATTGGAGACCTCAACATAAAACTGGATACACTAAATCTGACAGGAGAGAAAGCAAAGAATAGCCTTGAACTCATTGGTACAGGAGACAACTTCCTGAAGAGAACATCAAGAGCTCAGGAACAAAGATCAACAATTAATAAATTGAACCTCATGAAAATGAAAAGCTTCATTAAGTCAAAGATACTATCCATAGGACAAAATGGCAGTCTACAGAATGGGAAAAGATCTTCACCAATCCTATATCCATCGTATGGCTGATATCTAAAATATATAAAAAAAAAAAAAACCTCAAAATTTAGACATCAATAAATCAAATAACCAAATTAAAAATTGGGTACAGAGCTAAACAGAACTTTCAACATAGGAATCTCTAATGACAGGGAAGCACATAAAGAAATGGTCAATGTTCTTAGTCATCAAGGAAATGCAAATCAAAACAACTCTGAGATTACATCTTACACACATCAGAATGGCTGAGGTCAAGTGACAGTACATGATGGCTATTGTGTGGAAAAAGGAAAACATTCTTCCATTGTTGGTGGGAGTTCAAACTTGTACCACCACTTTGGAAATCAATTTTGCAGTTTCTCAGAAATTTGAGAATAGTGTTACCTCAAGACAAGCTATACTACTCCTGGGCATATATCCAAAAGATGGTTTAACATACCACAAGATTCTTGCTCAACTATATTCATAGATGCTTGATTCCTAATAGCCAAAACTGGAAACAACCCCAGATGCTCCTCTACTGAAAAATGGATAATGAAAATATGGGACATTTATATAATGGAATAATACTCAGCTATTAAAAACAAGGACATCACAAAATTTGGAGGCAAATGGATAGAACTAGAAAATATGCTTCTGAGAGAGGTAACCCAGAATCAGACACACATGGTATGTATTCACTTATAGTTGGATACTAGCCATAAAGTACAGGATAATCATGTGGATCCCCTAAGAATTGGAGCAGGATGTGCCTGACTTTGGATCCCTTTCCCCTAGTTGGACTGCCATGTCTGGCCTCAATGGAAGAAGATACATTTAGGTCTGCTTGTGTCATGGAGGATTGGTACCCATAGGGGGTCTCCCCTGAAGGGAAAGGAGAGGAATGGGGGAAGGAAGTGGGAGGATGTGACTGGGAGTAGAAGAGAAGGGGGTGGATTATGGTCAGGATGTAAAGTGAATTTTTAAAAAGGCATATTAGAGATCAACAGATTCTAAGAGCATTTCCCTGTATTTTGTTATTTCCTTAATATCTCTGTTATTTTCCTCTGACCTATCAGTTTTGTCATTTTCCACATACTCATAAATGCAGAATATACAAATTCCAGCAATGTGATATACTTAAGAATTTTATGATCTACTAAAGAAAATAAACATTCGGACATAGAAATACACAGTTATAGAAATGTACACATTTAGTTACTTCTAGCATATGAAAGTTGATTGGATGGATACTGTAATTTAAATTTGAATGACTCTTATAGATTCATGTGTTTGAACATTTGGCCCATGGAAGTGGCATATTAGTAAGTGTGGCCTTCTTGGAGAAAATGTGTCATGGTGGGGTGGTCTTTGAGGTCTCATATGTTCAGGATAGACCTATTGTCATAGTCTTCTGCAGCCTGAGTTTCAAGATGTAGAACGTTCAGCAACTTCCCCAGCATTAATGGCAACCTTCCTGAAACCATGTTTCCTGCAATGACGATAATGGACTAGACCTCTGAAACTAACCCAGATCCAATGACCAATGAAATGTTTTCTTTATAAGAGTTGCTGTGGGCATGGTGTCTCTTCATAGAAGTAGAAACATAATTAGGGCAAATACTAATGGGCAAAAGATCATAGAACACTTTGATCTACTAGAAAGTAATGACCAAACGCCAGGTCAAAAAGGTCATACAGGGTAGTGTACAAAGTCTATAAAGTCTATTTTTGTTACAGTAGATTGCTTTGTTCCTGGAAATCTAACTTCTAAAGAAGGAAGGTGGTTTCTGATTCAGTTGTAGAATGTCTCTTGGACTACATTGAGCCTTTCTGTGTCAGGGATAATCATGACAAATGACACTGAGGGAAAATGAATATGTTAAGAAATAATTGTGAAATTAGTGTTGGCTATACTATATGTTGAAGGTACAAAATTCACCTGCTTGGCATGTGCCGAGCAAGCAGCTTTGAGCTAGGGTCTGGTATTTGCAATGCAAATAACCACCCAGTAATTGTAGCTTCCAGTTGCCAGTACTTACAGGATACACATCAAGGATTGATTTTGAAGGGCAAGTATTCAACAGGCAGGCAGCTAACTCTGAAGCCAAAAAGAAAATATGCCCAGATTTTCAATATTATTTTAAATTATGGAGATCTTTCTATCACAATTTTAAGGGATTGACTATTTTTTTTAGCCTTAAGTCTTTTCAGGAATGTTTCCAACTGTTCCTAAAAGCTGTTTAACAGGAAATCTTACTTTTAATCATTGTTACAGTTTCATTTTTCTGTCTAATTATCCCCTTGGAAAGAAATCCAAAGAAATTAACTTAGCCTGAAAATGTCCCTTTCTGCCTTTGCTATCTTATTAAATCTGAGATGATTAACAGGTGCCAACTATGGAGGTCCTTCTTAAATTGGATGCATTTTGAAATAAATGAGAACTACTTTTGAACTTGGCAAAAACAAATAAAGATGCTGGTTTCCACATCTTTCGTTAATTTAGAAATTCTGTTTATTTACTGTAATGAAGCCAATCTGTAGGTCTATGGGAGATACATGACCCATACATTGGCCTTGGACAGTTCACATGTGTTTGTGTGTGATTGAAATTAAAAGTGGAAAAATGAAAGAATTTTCCCAATCTTTTATGACTCAGAATTTTAATGATAGTCCTAAGAAATGACAAGGAACCTTCTAAATCATGCATGGGAAGCAATAGTTAATAAACTCATTGAGTGCTCTACTGTTGGAATGTAGAACATCCTTGGGGAAGTTGTAGAACCTCACACCCACCAGGAAGATAGATATAAGTCATTGGTGATAGAACTTGAAGGTGAGACTCACTTCTGATTTGAACATATCTGGATTCTGCCATGGTACTCTCTTCTCCCAAATCCTCTAAAATATACAAAACTCTGCTCCAAGATCTTGCACCAAGGATAGAGATCCAATGATGATATTATCACAGCAGTAAAGACCACTCCCCTCTTTACCATGAGCCAAAGATGACCTGTGATTAAACAGATGTCTGTCAGATATTTTGCCATGAAAATAAAAAAGGTTACATTTCTAATAAAATGTGTCTCTTTCCTTGAAACCCAGTTCCAAGGATTTAGTTGTCACCGTCATTCAATGGCTTCTTTAGTATATAAGCCACTGGCCAATATGTACAATAAATCTGAAGAAGTCTAGGCTTGTGGAGACTAGCATGCTATTTTCTATGAATGCAATAGCCTCTCAAATATTTTAGCCAAAGAATACCATTCAAAATTGCACCACCTGTAATTTTTTTTTGTAAGCTTAGGTAAATTCTATTCAGGAAAAATGGTTTACATTGTGTATGTAACATTCCACTGAGAATTAAACTTGCAAATTCTACCTGTTGGTCACAAAGAAAAAAATAGAAAATTGAACATATCTTTTTTTTTTTTATGACAGTGTCAAATAATTTGGACCAAAACAATTAGATGATTAACTGTCAGAGAAAGGATAAGTTCATTTAGCAACCTAGAATTTTGACTAATTACATCTAAGTCTTATTCCATGACTGTTTTAATTAATTTATTTTACCAGATAAATAATGAAATTCCTATGTAAAGTTGAATTATCATGCCATGCTTCAATACCTGTATATACATGGTATGTAGTTTAAATTATGGCAAACATTTCTCAAACACTTCTCATTTCCTTCAAAGAAAAGTAGTCAAAATCCTGTGTTCTAATTCCTACACCCTTTAATTGCTTATTTGGCAATCTCACATCATACACCCTTACCACACTCACCACCCACTTCTACCATATCTGCCCCCCTCCCCTGTGACTCCCCAACTTAGAAAAATATAAGGAAAAAAAGTCCAGTTTGTGTTGTCCATATAATCAAAGGAGCATGCCCCAACTTCTAGTAGCCAGTCTCTCTAGGGAGAGTGAATCTTTGTCCCCCTGAACTTCTGCAGTAAGTCATTAACTGTGAAGAGCCAGTGGCAGGCATCAAGAGGCAAGGCTAGCTTGCCAGTGCCCACCTCACCACTAGCAAGGAGTGAGGCCAGCTCATCATTGCCCATGAACATCAATGTGGCTTCAGTAGGCAGCTCAGACCATGGACTTTTGCATCACTTCAGTAGTAACAAGAGCCACAGACATCAACATAGCCTCTGACCTTATCACGAAACAGTGGCTGCATGGACCACTGACCTTAACATGACCTCAGGTGGCCACACATGCTACTCACATACAAATATCCAGCCAACTCCACCCACCTCAGACAGCAATGCCCAGGACAACATTAAGGTCTCAGTCAACAGCACAGACTACATATGTTCATACAGATCCCAGGCTTCCTGGTGGCCTAGGGCAGCAGCATAGACCACAGACACCAGCACAACCTCCAGTGGCATCACAGACTATGGTTGTCCTTCAAGGAAGTCCAATTTAGACAGTGAACCTCATTTCAGATCTCCATTCTTCTCCAAGGCTAGTACAATCCCTTGTCTGGGTGGTATGTTCGGGGACTGAGTCTGTCCGCACAAGCTCTAAGCTGCTGTACCTTATGGAGGTATTGACCCTTTGGTATGTTTTTCATTTTCTTTACTTTTTCTCCCTCCCCTCCCCTCCCCTCCCCTCCTCCCCTCCCCTCCCCTCCCCTCCCTCCCTCCCCTCCTTTCTTTTCTTTTTCTTTTCTTTTTTATAAACCATTTTTCCATCACATATTTGCTCATGGTAGAGTTGCCCACCACCATCACCAGAAAGGCAAGGCAGCATCTAGGGTTCTTTTTGCACAATTATAAGCAAGCTTTAAAACAATGCATGCAGAATCAGAAGAACCAAATTATATAACTAGGAAGTATACTTTCTTATAAAACTTATATGCAATATTTTGTGAAAAAGAATCTCGATTTGTGTAAATTAATTATGGGGGATATTATTAAATGTATTACATATATTTGATTAGGAGACCCCAAAAATTTTAGACAGATTATTTTTATCATATTTCTATTTCCCTACATTTTTCAGTTTTAGGATGTTAAATATTTACTGAGTTATTCATCCTAAGTGTTTTAGAATCTTCATATCTACACTGTCCTATCTTAGGGTACTATTAAACAAATAAACAAACAAAAACCAAAGGTACCATAAAAGAAATAAACTTATACCATGAGCTTTGGTGTATAAAACTATGAAAATATAAGAAAACACATTCACTCCTTTGGAAAACTTGACATGTGTGCTTTCTGGGCACCTTTCCAAGACTTCCTCAGCAATTTTCTTCCTTTGCTGCTTTTGTTTGGCTCAGTTGGCCTCTGCTTTCCTACTTGTTAGGTCATAGTTCTACCAGGAATTAAAAATCAAGGAAATGCTAGTTTTTCTGAGCTTCTTTTAATACCAAAATATCAGAGCTTGGATAATTTATAAGAAACAGAGATTTAACTCTCAATTTCTGTAGGCTGCAAAGTCTAAAGTGAATTTTCTGGCAAGCTTTGTGTCTGATCACAGCTTAGTATCAGCTTTCAAGGTGGTGTTGATAATGTCGCTGCCTCCTGAGCAGAGGGATGCTGTATCCTCCTGCGATAGAGCACTGGAACATAACAAACTCTCTTCATGAAAAGGTCAAGTTCCCACCCACCAGGGCTCTACCCTCATGTTTTACTCAACAAAATAATACTACCTCCTAATTCAACCCTGTTCTCTATTTTGAGAGCATACAAATTTTGAGGGACACACTCCAGTCTGAGTTTATCAGCTCTTTTCAACCACTAAAAAGGGCATGTGATGTCATTATTAAGTCAAATGAAACCTGGAAATGTAGATTCTCTCAATATTCTGTTTATTAAATAACTCAAATCAGGGACACAAAGACAAAAATGCCTCATTTCATGGCTATTCTATGTCAATAATTTGCCTCTGCACTGAGATTTTCTGACAATACAAATATAACTATGGAAGTGAAGATGGACATGTGTACAAAATACCAATAAGATCGAATCTATCTATACCAACACTGTAGTGTGACTATGCCAATGTGAACTTCCTGTTTATTTTGAAAGGTATCCAATAAATTCTCTTTCTTTTGATCACAACATATGTTATTTGTTGTCATCAAATATATCTTATTTTATACCAAGTTATATTTGATCAAAATGTATTTTATTGTATACCAAATTACTTGTTTAACTAATGTGTTAAGCAGGATGTTTTTAGATTTATAAAATTTGGAAAATAACCACAAAGCAGTCGCATGTGTCATTGTTCATTTTGTTAGTGATATTTCTTGTAACCGCAACAAAATGCCTGAAACAAACAGCTTCAAACACCCTGATTTTTGCCTCAGGTCTCAATCTATCAAGCAATTGTATTAATTAGCTGTTACTATCATTTGACACAGTCTAGAGTTATCTGGAAAGGAGTCTCAATTGAGGATTGACCACATAACATTGATTTACAGGCTATTGTGAGTGATTGATGTGATTATTAATTAAAGTAAGAGGATACAGCCCACTGTGGGCAGCATCAGTCCCTTGGATGGTTTTGCCCTGTATATAAAGGATACATAACCACAAATATGGGATGAGGTCAGAAGTCAGTAGTGTTCCTCAATTGTTTTTGTTTTTAAATTCCTGCTTAATTTCCTGCCTTGAGTTTTTTTAATTATATCTGAAGTATTAGACAAATAAATCTTTGCCTTTCCTAAGTTGCTTTTCATTAGATGTTTCATCACAACAAAAAGAAATTGGAATGCAGAGAAAGGCCTGCCTGGCAGGTGGAGTGGCTCAGTGTATGGTAGTGGGAGTTTGAAACTGACTCTTCCCTTCAAGGTAGATAAGACAGAGAGGACTACTCCTAAACCTGTCTGGGCTGGAATCTTCAAAGATTAGTCCCTTTCTGCATCATCCCACCAACACCCACTGTGCTTCTGACCTCCCAACTCAAAACAACTCTATCAGCTGTGAACTAAGTATTTAAAATCATGAACCCATAGGAGACATTTCACTTCAAACTATCACATCCAATATTCCCCAACTGTAACATCATGCAAAATCAAGTAGAACATACATCCTCTCTCTTTTTTGTTTTCTTTCCATATGACCAACACCACTTTACCTCCAATTCTCATTTCTTCTTAGGTGCTTTTTGAGGAAATTAGGGACAATCACCAAAAGCGTCACCTGAGCTGTTTGCTTCTTTGCTAGCCACATTTCCCCCGATTATTGCCTTGAACCACATGGACTTGAAGGCTGAGTCCAAGCTACATCAAAAGGGCTTCCAGTGTATAGTTCCTCAAAAGGGCTCAATCTAAATATATATATTCATTTTCATATTTGTGTATGGATAATAATACACTAAACAACATGTGCTGTCTTACTTATAGCAAATATATATGCATATGGTTTTATAAATAAATTTTTAGAAAGTACATATATATAAATTCACAAAATATTGATATTAAGTATATAAACTATGACATTCATTTTTCAGTAACTTATTTACTATCTGGTGTTATTTATACACAACTTTAAACTTAATCTTCACTTACCATCATTAAGTTCATTAATTGATGGAAATTCTAGAGTTTTATTTTAGCAGTTATAGTGTCTACTCTTGGTGTAATTTTGAACTTTTGATGTGTTCTGGTTTAGAATTTTTTACTTTCATTTGAAGGATGCACATGTTTGGGAAACGTGTGTGTGTGTGTGTGTGTGTGTTGTGTGTGTGTGTGTGTGTTTGTGTGCACACGTGCTCCTGTACTCCATTACATGCAATTTTACATTGAACTGATTAAAATCCTTTTTTATTTAGTGCTGGGGAGTTGGTTTATCAATAAAAAAGCATATTTTCCTCATGAAGAAGACCTAGGTTCAGTTCCAAGCAAGTACATAGTAGCTTACATCATCCATCAGACAGAATAAGTTAGACAGATTTCCTGATAAGCAGACAGATAGAGCACAGGGCTATGACCATGTATCCTAGTTGGGTTGCTATTGCTGTAATGAAACACCATAACTAAAAGCAAGAAAAGGCTTATTTAGCTTATTTTTCACATCATAGTCCATCGCTGAAGGAAGCCAGGACAGGAACAGGAATGCAGAAACTGATACAGAAAACATGTAAAATGCCACTTACTGGCTTGTTCCACATAGCTTTCTCACTCTGTTGTTATAGAACACAAGACCACAGCCTAAAGGTGGTACCACCAAGAGTGGGCTATCCCTTCTTCCATCAATCAATAACTAAGAAAATGCCCTACAATATTGCCTACAACCAGATCATGTGGAAGCATTTTCTAATTTGCAGTATGTTCCTCTCAGATGACTACAGCTTGTGTCAAGTTGAAATAAAATTATATATAAAAGACAGTTCCAAGATAACTGCTTTCTTCCTCACTTTCCTGATCTTGTCAGGAAGCTGGAAGCTTAAAACAAAGCCCATTTCTCCCACTGATGAACTGCCTCAACATGTTACAGGGCAAATCAGGACATGTTTCCACAACAGTTGTGAGCCAATCAGCCATCTTGTCTTTCTTCAAATAGACAAGTCTAAAATTCAGAAACTGTAAAAATGTAAACCCTCAAGGGATGCTGGGCTTCATCTTATGAATTCCCCCTCTACTTTGTGGAAAGTCTTTTGCTTTGTGTACTCTCTGTATGTATTTCCATATCCTTAATACACCTTCTTTAAACTGCTGAAACTGTCTGATGCTCTTATCTGTGTTGAGATTTCTTTGCTGCTACTGGTGGTGTTCAATATTTTTCCTGCCTTTACAGAGGAAATGAACCCAGTCAAAATGCCTAGATAGTAACAACTCCAGCTTGAAGGAATCCAGTGTTCTAGTCTCACCTCTGAATGCACAAGATATGAGTTTTCCTCTGATCTTCAAATGTATATCCTTTAACTAGTCTACACATCCCCAATAAATAAAGGCATTTTAAAATAAAACTGTATTTATTAGTTATTACTGAGTATGTTATACATGGCTGTAGGGCAATTATGGAGGTCAGAGGACATCTAGGTAGAGTCACTGGTCTCTTTTTACAATGTGGGTTTTTAGGATACAATTCAGGTATTCAGGGTGTAAGGTTTTGACAGCAGGTGATCTTGCTTGCTGTTAGTCAGGATTCTAAGAGGAATAGAATTTATAGATATAGAGTGTGTGTGTGTGTGTATGTGTGTCTGTGTGTGTATTCTATAAAATATAGACAGTAAATATAAATATATACAGTAAATTATATATATATAATTTATTGTACATATTTTATGTCCCGTGTGTGTGTGTGTGTGTGTAAATAGGTAGGTAGGTAGGTACATGATAGATTGATAGATAGATAGATAGATAGATAGATAGATAGATGGAATTTACTAGAATGTTTTACAGACTGTGGTCCACCTAGCCCAACAATTGATGTATACCAATGGGTGATACAAGAATCTAGTAGTTATTCAGTCCACCAGGCTGGGTGTCCAAGCTTCAATATTATTGCACAACATCTTTACACCTTCCCAATGCACCATGTATATTTCTGCACTTCAAATCATATCTAGTTTTTATCTCCAAAATGATCAATTGATTCTCTTTGGGAGGTTGAGGTTAGAGTTATTCCAAAAGGCACAAATTTATCCCTCAAAGATGGTAGATGTTAAATAATACACACCACCGAACTGTATGTTACTTTAAAATTTTAAGCAAATGTATGTATTTCCTTCATGTGTTTAGGGCCAGTGAGTAGTCATATCACTGGTCACAGTTTTCTTAATGAATACAGAAGGAAATTGATAGGCTCTGAGGATCAGTCCACAAGAATGTCAGAGTAGATAAACAATATTTTCATTAATGTTAATTTAATATATTTCTTATATAATGAAATATAATTTCTAGTCAGCATTTAAAATAAAAATAAAATGTCCTTTAAAATTGCATATTTCATGTATGTTAAGGTGAATCTAAAATGGTAATTGTTTACACACACATATGCACATGCAAATCCACCTACTTATAATCTATATAATCAATATGCACAGGAACAACAAGATGGCCTAACATACAATGGTGCTTGGTGCTTGTTCCTTACTGAAAAGTTTGACAACCTGAGTTCAATCTCTTGGACCCCTATAGTGGAAAGAGTGAGCTGACTCCAATGAATTGTCTTATGAACTCTACATTGGTACTTTATGAGCATGCATGCACACAAATAAATAAAAGCTTGACATAAATATTGAAGTTGTTTTGCTTTATAGTACAGTTCTTATATTTCCTAATACTCAACATTGTACATTAGGTCATGTGTTCATCAGTTTATACAGAAAAGATGAGTGAAAACACCCTGCTAGGTTTGGCTGCCAATCAAACCTAATGCATTTAATGTCAAATGGACTCAGTGCTTTCAAGGATAGAATTCAATTTATTTTTTGGCAAATAAATGAGCTCCCAATTTGAAGAAAATACTACTGGAAAATTTTTTCATAATTCTTTTTCATATTTAGAGATAATATTTTGATGGGTGAGTATAAATCAATTAACTAATATAGTATGTGATTAAAACATCCTCCAATCTGTTAAAAATGGTTTAGGCAAATATGAGTATAATAGAAACTTTCAGCTAGTGTTTTGTTTTCTTTCATTTAGTCAGAAAACCCACAGAATACCTATTGATTCAGAACACAGTGTTCACTCTTCAGATATACAGGAAAGTATCACCTTGACGGGGTCATTCTTAGTCATATTTCACAACAGAAATGTAAAGGTTTAGTTTCTTTAAGTATAAATCAACCTATCAAAGCATTTAAGTGGCATTAGCCAGAATTGCAAAGAGGACCTTAAACATGAATGTACAATGAGCAGAGGACTGAGCTAGGATTCCTAAAGAGGAGTGGCTTGGTAAGGACCAGGTCTTTTCTGTCTTTTAAACATCATAAAAACACAAAATTAACATAGAAACTTAAAGATAATAAGCAAAAATTATTTTAAGAATTCCGTATCCTAGAGGTTGTATGTTCTATAATCAGAGTGTTACATGGAGTAAATAACCGACACAATTATTAAATCATGTTATATACTCAAACTTAGAGTTTTATTCAGATTACAAATTTTATAATATCAAGAATTTTTCTCTGCTTGTTAAATAACTCTGTATCATATATCTATAAGTAAAGGTACATTTCTTATATGTCTATTTTTCTTCGGATTGGAGTTTCTTTAATGAAGTTAACTTACCCCAAATATAATATATAAAAGTAAATGTGAATTTATTATTGCAACAAAATGAAAGCATCTGTCAATCATAACAATAACAACAAATATAAGTTCACAATATAAATATAATACATGTGTGCATGTACATGCAAACACATATACACATGAGCATATATGACATTTTAATAAAAGATCAGTATCTATTTCATGCAACTAAATATTTAAATGATTTTACTTTTTACTGGGTACCTGTCAATATCCAGGTGACAAGTACAATCTAATGACAGGACTCTGTCCCTGTCAGTAAAATATATCTATGAGCTCTACAGCAACATAAAATATATTATTATTATTATACTTTTACAAAACAGAATAACACATCTTCATTAAACACTGAATGATTATATAATAAGACTTAGAGTTTATTGAAATGAGCTAAAACTCTGTCACAATAATGATTTAAAATAAATAAGTTTGTATTTTAGGCAAAAAAAATACAAAATGTATTTAACAGCATGTTAGCATTAATAAAATGCTATACTGAAGTCTTGTTACATATAATTTCCTTTTATATGATATAGATTATTTTTGCTGCAGTTTTCTACATATTTAAAGAGGTAAATGAAATCTTGTCAAAAAAACTGAGATGAAATACAGCTTTTATACAGAAAATCACTTATAATGTATGCTATATGCTTAAGGTAATGAAACATTTCTTCTGAAGTTCAACCAAATCATTTCATGATTAATTTTATATTGAATCATCTCTGATCTTGTTAATATGCTATTGTTACTTATATAAATCCCAATTCTTATTAAAACTATGAAAATTATATGTGAATTAACACCAGGAAGATTTTATTAACTTTTGAAAAATAAAATTGGCAAACTATGTTCAAATCAGTATATAAATCATTTCTTCACTTAAACGTAAGAAAATCTGTGCTGTGTTACCACCAAAAATAACACTACCATGCAATTTAAATATCTCCATTCTGATGTGTAAAATAGAAAAGAATAAATATTTTACAGAGATATTTCACTCTATGTACATTTGCAACTTCATTCAAAATACCAACATACAGAAATAATCCAAGAGTCCATCAATAGGTCAATGAATAAAAATGCAGTAAAGTACACAATCACATAATATGAAGGCATTACAAGGATCAAATCCATCATCTCCAACAGTATAGATAGACATGAATGACATTATGCCAAACAGAATAAGTCAGAGGTAGGAAACCACATACTATATAGAATCTAAAATTGACAGGATCCTAAAGCTGAGAGTAATTGCCAAGAGGTGATATATGGAGAAACTCAGAATCAAACTGAAATGTTCAGTTAAGATGAACAAGTTATGGATATTCTTGTTGTGCACTGGGGTAATGGAGGTAATAGCCAAGTTGATAACGATAAAGTTTACTGAATGTACAACATATATTACATTCTAGCATTATATGCACTTAGTAAATGCTATTTTTATACTAAAGGCAATACAATGTTCTTTTCAGACTCTAATAGGGGAAGTAAATAGCAGTCATTATGTAACTCAGGAGCATATCAAATGAAAATATTAGATATTCATCTCTATTACTCTCCACCTTAAATTTTTAATTTATATTTAATTGTTTGAAAACTTCATATGTGCATGAGTTTTGATCAAATCTATTCTCCCTTTCCCACTCATCCAATGTTCTAAATTGGACAGATATAGCACACCAGGAAGCATCACAGAAGAGAGAATATGCATAATGTAAGAGTGAGAGGCAGCAGACATCTGCAGAGAAACAGTGTTTATCAGACATGGTAGTGACATTGCACACATGAAGTCATAGTGGCAGTGAGTAGTCGAACGACCTGGAAAAGATCAAGACAGCCAAAATGTATCCTGCATGGAGGAGGGGCTCCTTAAGGCCCATCATCAGCCAAAGAGATATTGACAATTTATGGCTGTTTGTGTGTGTGTGAGAATGTTTTATACAGTTACGTTGCCCCTGAGAAGTTGCTCCAATAAATACCATGTACACACAGGTAGCACTAAGTGGACTCAGTAAGTTTAAGAAAAACAAAAGATCCATCATAGTTTTTAAGATACAGTTTCTCACTGAACCTGAACATTACGTTTTGTATTATGCTGTCTGGTATGCAAGTTTCTGAGATCCATCTGTTTTTACCCTCCAAAGCTGAGGTTACTAGTACATGAAGCTATGCACAGCTTTTGCCTTGGTGTAAACTTCATATTTACTCTTTCTTATAATCTTTCTTAGTGTAATTCTCTGTACTTCAACATGAATATTGTATGTTTTAAGGGGAGATTGAGATGAGCCACATGACAACAAATGTTTCATGAGAAAACTCAGATCTTCTGCAGTTCTGAAATCACACCTAGGCATCTTTGGAACCAAAGGATTTCTTATGAATTCCAGGTTATTATTAACTCAAAATGACTCCTCTGAAATTTAATTAGCAATACACACCAATGCTTTATTTTCAAAGTTCAGTTTTTCCATTTTTGAAATATATTCTGTACACATATTTCTTAAAATTGATATATCTGCTTTATCCAGAAAAAATATCCCTTTTGGCTCCCAATATTTATTGTACTGTGAACTACTGTTGGAACAAATTTCTCCATGTCAGTGAAAGACAATATTAAATTTTGTCTAACCTTTCAGGAGTAAAGAAAATATTGTCCTTGTTGCGGAATTGACTCAATTCTCAAGTGACTCCCATCATTGGCATGAGTGACAGAGCACAGAAGCAGCTTTGTCTTTCAATCTTATTTTCAAGGTTTATTTTCCTTAATATCAGCACCATGGAAAAACTCCAAGTAATATCAATATCTGGACTTGTTGGTATTCATTTTATCACTAATTGTGAACTTTGTAATTTCGTTGTGTGTATTAAAATCAATTCTAAATACTTGAGATGTTTCATCACAATTATCTCATTTTACTAATAATATTGGATATTTGTTTTATCATACTTTGATGAAAAAAAAAAAGCATTGCCGTGTTCCACATGAGGTTACTTCATCCAAAGAGGAGATTAAGCAATATTCTAAGTTTCAGCCCTCATAGAGGATAGCCACCTTGGTTGTGAAGTCAGGAACTGTAGTATCCCTGTCATTCTCTCAGAGAAGACTGGTGTCCTTGGCTGCACCTTGGCAGCCACCCTAAATTCAAATGGTTCAAATCAAGGAAATCTTATTTTTCAGATGTGAGGTTAGAAGTTTATGATGAATAGGCAGGACTACATACAGTTCATGCTGCAAGATAAATAATTTCCTTGACTTGTCCAACTACCAACAATTTCCCCCTTTTTAGCTAATGGCCCCATTTTCTTAAACTGTGCTTCTATGGATACACTGTGTTGATTGTTGTCTCCTTCTTCTCTTAAAATGCTAGGGTTTTTTTTTATTATTTTATTTTATTTTTTTATGAGACAAAGCCTATTTAGAGGATTCAGATCAGACTATATAAGAATTTCTACAGCTGTGGTAACACACATTTTTAGAATAACTGCAATTAATGTTTTCCTCATTTAGCTTCAAATAAATGAAACTCAAGCTATGGTATTTGTTTATTAGGCTCTACACAAATATTGGAGGATTATATCTAACTAAATCTCTAATACTAGTTTGACTATTACCCTAAATATACTCCCCAAATTTTTCCTGTTTGTTAATTCTCTGGGTTATTTCTGTTCCAGTGTTCTGTCGTCATGGAAGGCATTTCTTTCTGGCATGTGTTGCTGGTCCATCACGACTAATAGAGCCCTCTTGTTCTCTCAGTCTTATTTTGCCACCCTCTTCTCTCCTTCTTCTTGTGATCCTTATCTGTGATGCCCCCCTCCAGCCTAGTAGCTCCAATTCTACTTCTCTCTACCTCCCAACCCCAAGTAATTGACTGTTGCCTATTTTTTAAAACCAATACTTTTCAGTTGGAGACCAAGGTTTACACAACAAAGGCTAATATATGAGAGGATCAGCTCATCCTGGAGCAACCAGATCTTGAGTACAAACTTTAGCATTGGAATACAAGCAGCACCAGACCAACCCCCAACATTCCAGGACCAGAAGCAACTTATGGAAGGAGGGAAGGGTTAATTTCAGTTTACAACTCTTAGGTCACAGTCCTTCACTTAAAGAGGTCACAGAAGGAACTCAAGCCAGGGACCTGGAGAGAGGAATTTTAATAGAGGCCTGGAAGAAATGTGGTTTACTGGCTTATTCTTCATTGCTTTTCTCAGCCTGGTATTATTTTGCATAATATTTTAATTTATTGTTTGGGAAATTTACATAATGTGCCCTGATCACCATTACTTTTTAGGGTCCTCCCTGGACTAACCTCCACCCTTGCCCTCTCCCATAAAAAAACATGAAAAAAAGAGTAGTGTGGTCCATATGGCCACTTGAGCACCCTGCTTTCTTTTAGCACGCAAACTAGCCTGATGAGGGTTGGCAACACCTGCAGTGGGCTGGACTCAGATGATTTTAAGTTGTATCAAGTTGACATAAAATAGCACAGACTGTGAAACAAAACATCTTCAACATTTCTTGACATAAAAGGTAACATATATAAGGACTTTGGAACAGGGAATTAAACATATTGGAAGAAAGTGAGGTAACTGTCCCAGGTGAATATATTGAATAAAATATACTTTAAGTAAATACATGATGCGCTGAGTTTTAAAATGAAATGTTCCACAGGAGATTAGCTGTATAAGTGAGGAAAAGAAGATAATACATTTTTTTTTAATGTAACTATGCGATTTGAACATATCTCATTTCTCTGAATTTAAAAAATAAGTAAAAGATAAGAACCCCTTAATCCATTAAAGAAAGAGCTATTGCTTCTTTTAACACCAAGTAAAAGATTTAACTGAGAGCATGCTTTAGTCAAGATGTAATTCAATGTTGAGTGCTAATAACATGCAGGCAAGGGTGAGGAGCTGAGGTGGAACATAAATAGAGAGGAGGAAGGAAGAGAAGGCTAAGAGAGGAAATCAGGGAGGGACAGTTAAAAGTGAGGCCCATTTGAAGGGTCATATAGAAACCTACTACCATAGACACCTGTTAAAATATATGCTTATATGAAAGAAATTTAAATGAAATCACCAAATAATTGAGGAGACAGACATCTCTTGCCACCTTCAATGCCAGGAATGGGTTACATAAAACTGAGTTGTTGGTCAAAGAGGTCCCATGAAAACTCCCAAACAACTCAGGTTACTTTCAAGGCCAGGCTATTGGTTGCTCTCCACAAATTCATGGTAATACTCTATTGCTGAAGACAATATCTGCATAATTCATTGAATGTGCAAGCGTCTACCTATATGTTTCATCCTAACAGATTAGTGTTTGCGCTACTGAACGGCATTCTGCATGTATTAGAGGACAAAGATAAACACTAACCCAACTAAAAACCCTGAAATTGAAAATGGTGACATGCTTTCAAGATATGCTGGTGCAATTATGGCAGAAAGCTGTGGGAGTAACCAATCAATATCTGATTGGTTTTAAGGTCTATTCCAAGAGATGGAACCCATGCCCAACATTGGTTGAGTTGTGAAGAACCTAGAGACTAAATAGGGGAAAATCAAATGCTACTATATGGGTAAAGGAAAAGAGAAATAAAATGATATTCTGCTATATTTATAGATCAGTGTCTTGATCAGCCACCATCAGAGAAGTTTCCTCCCACAGTAGATGGGAATAAAAATAGAGATTCACAGCTGGAGAAAGTGAAGAGATTGAGAGACCAGGTAACATTCAGTTCAAAATAGGGTATCTCCATCAATTTCCTTTCTTTGGGGTTCAGAGACCTCTGGGGAAAAGGAGGCAGAAAGATTTTAACAGCCTGTGGGGATGGAAACAAGGCATTCTAGACACAAAAAGGCTCATACACATATGAACACACAGAGACTGAGGCAGCATGCACAGGGCCTCTATGAATCCTCATCAGATTCTAGCTGTGAAATGAATAGACACTTACCCCCATCCTTAATCCAGAAGCTATCTCCAATTGATGATTATTTTTCTCTAACAGAGTCTCATTGGTTATATAAATCAAACTTAAGGGCAGGCAGGTCCCATGCCCAGCAGTAAATGACCAACAAATATAAACTTAATGGCATTGTTGTTTTGTTTGTTTCTTTATTTTGTCTCATAATACTTTGTCTGAGCTCTTTAGAAAACCTTACAGGTCACTTGCTTCTGTGTTATGGTTTCCAAATTTGTGCTTTTATGGGATTTCTGTCTGTGTTGAGAATATGTTTTTCTTTTCCTTGTTTTTTTTAAAGCAAGTATTATATGAAAACATCAATTGCAATTTAATTAAATAGAAAGAACACTCCATTGAAAAGTGGAAGTGCCATGAGTAAGAGTGATTTGGAAGTTCCAAAAAGTCTTTCATTTTAATTACTTGAAATGCCATGAAAAACCACTTAATGTGTATAATAAGAGCAATACTGAGCTGAGTGTTTCCACTTCAAGTCAAAAGTAACCAACATTAAGGAACTTTCTTATATGGAAATATGATATAGTCAAAAAAATGGAACCATCCAAATAAGAAATAATTGACATACTGACATGTTTGTAAAGCAAGAAGAAGAATGTAGGAGCCTAAAGGCACAGGTAAAAATAATTATGCTTATAATTGGTTAATTATAACTCAGGGAAATGTGGAAAGTGTCCAACTGCAACCAGAACTGCTCAATTGCCTGCACAATTATCCATTTACAGCCACAATTATTTGCTGTTTTAATTTTTCTCTCTAAAATACATTCAACACACATGTATGTATTTTAAATCAAAGATATACAACATTACACATTTAACATATAGTGAACCACACTGCTTCTTCAAGCCTTTACGATTTTCTCAAAAAAAAAAAAAAAACATTTCTAAGAGTATCATGTAAAGTGTGTTGAATATAAAATGTAAAGCTTATAACAATACACTAACATAACAGCAGAACTAATTCCCTTTACTATTGGACTAGAAGGATAGTAGTTAATGTGTTCATTTTAGGTAGAATGCTAGTGCCCACTGACTTCATTCACAGTCAGTGTGAACCATGATGTAGACTTCACTTAGATAGAGTAACATGTCATGGGTGACATTAGAAAACTGTAAATTGACCTGTAAACTGGAATGATAGGAGAAAAAAATGAGTTTGCTCCACAAGTAATTTTCTGTTTGTACACAAAATTTACAAAAACTATAACAAACAAACAAACAACAACAAAGATAAAAATAAAAATCTGACCCATGCATCTGTTAATAATCAAAATAATCTTCGAAGGATAAATCACTTAAATGCAATGCTAATAATTCACGACTGTATATTGAAATAGAGGATGTGTTTACCTTCATACTCATTGAGTATTTATTTCATTTTTAATATTAGAGTGTTTGGAAAATACTCAAAAGAGTAGATGAGAAGAAAGGCTCTTAAATCTGAGTGGATTCATTCTTCTAGACTTGGATCCAATGTTTATCAATAAAGAAAATTATTTGTTAAGAGTTAAAAATATGTGCTGTTATGAGGTGAAATATGTCCCCAGATTATATATTTATATAATAATCTCAAGTTCCTAGAATGTGGCTTTATTAGAAGGTAGAACTCCAGAGATGTGATAAATTCAGGTGAGGTCACAATGGAATAGAAGATGTATACTGAACCAGTCCGAGATACATCTACATTTAAAAAGTAAATACGAGACTTTTGACCAAACAACATGCTGATAAACACAACTACATATGTGCAAAAAGGAGAGCACAATGAGGCATATGCTGACAAGGGAGAATGATTAATACATGCCAAGTGTTTCTAGACATTGCCAGAAAACCACCTTAGGCTGGAGTGAGATTGGTCAGAGTTCCCTCATAACTAACTGTCAAAGAAATCAGTCCTGCTGTATCCTTCTCCAGATATTTTATTCTCTGATTCTCTAAGACTGTGTGTGAGACAGTGATAATATATCTTAGCTTGTAGCATTGTATTATGACTGAAGCCACTGAGAAATATCGGAGAAGCTACAGCTCCTTTTAAGTAATTTAAATGCCCAACTTTGGGGTTTCTTTCCCAAATACAGCCATACAATATATACAGTTTAATTTGCAGTAATGTCATAAAAGTGTAGTTTTCTTTTTACATAATAGCATTTATTTTCTATTTCAAAAATATACAAGTATCAGAAATGGCCTTCCTTCCCATTTTCCCAAGCATAGGGGATATAAAAAGAACACATAAAATTTGTGATACAAATTATGAACTCATATAGGGCATCCACAAATAGATTAAAATATTTATTTGAATAACAGATATTTTATACCATTGAGCAAGTTACATAATGAGTCTGGGATATTTAACTTGTGTAAATTCTTTATATAAAGGGTTCTACATTTAAAAGTTTTAAATATTGAAAAGAGAGGTTTGAAAGAAGAAACTCTTCTTGGAGGGACCAATTCTCTTCAATACTATCCTTTTCTCTGGCATTTGAATGGACAGATGCCCTGTATGTTTATGTATCTACTGTTTATTGTGTACATGAAAAGATGGAGTGAAGTGGAAAGAAAAATATAGTTTGATGTAATCATACTTTTATTAGAAATCTGTTTTTTTCAAATTAAACTTGAAATAGCATTACCAAAAATGATAACAAAATTTGGATCCCATTGGTTTAAAAACAATATTTCCTCATGCTATGATAAGACTAGAATTCTGAGATACTTCTAATAAGGCTGTATTTCAGATCCCAGGCTGATTTGACATCTGTTAGTTTAATACTAGATTGTAGATTAACCATGTTGTTGGACCTCACTATTTAAGGTTCATTCTCCTATGTCTGGATAGTTCATCTGACCTCAGAACGAAATGGAGAACTACTGTTTCTTAATGGGGCTTCCTTTTCTCTGCCTGATCTGGGAAGCCAGATCCACAATCTTCTACCTGAGAAAAGTCACATAGTCCTTGGCAAACCTACAAGTTCAACTTCCTCTTTCCCAGTAAAAACCCACCCAGCAAGTACCTGGGATTCCTGGAATGTCTCTCTGTACTGAAGCCTTCACAGTGCTCTAAACTATAGCCAATGATTTCATTCACCTTGAAAATTCCTTCACATACTGCAAGGTTTGTATATAGCCCCTGTTCACCTTGAATAAAGTATATGCATACAATCCCACCCCAAATAAATATATGTGAAAAACCTAAGATCACCTAAGAGAGCTGTTACATTAAAATCCTCAAAGGATTTATATTATAAAATATAGTATTTGGTATTATTTATTATTTTTATTTTAAATAATCTTATTTTATATGACTAATTATATAAATATAAGATTATAAAATAATATATTTTATTTTGTTATATATTTATTATATTTATAATATAAAACACAATATGTTATATAATATAAAATATATAGGTTACATTTTATATATAAAATAGTATTTTGTTCAATTTGCAATATATTGGTCTGATGAAAATGACTTTTGATAGCTATACTCAGTGCTCTTGTGAAGCCAAGTTACTACAAATTGGATACTCCCTCACCAGGGACAAAATTGCTACACAATGGAAAGTACACATCCCATCAAGACTTATGGAACCCTCACTTCATAAGATAACAACACAAAGAAGCCAAACTGCTCATAGAAAATAAGAAAAGTGACTTTCTGTTCTCCCAAGGAAACGTCACTACAAGGCTGCCTCTTGAACATATATTGCTACAAATTGCTGACAGTTTTAGTTGGGTATCAAGAACACATTATATTTTCTATCTATTGCTTGGGGAAAACTGTCAGCTATATTGATTGCGAATGTTTTCATGCCAGAGAAAAAAAACTAAATGCTGAGAATAATGCTGCAAAGCTAAGAGCTTATGGCTCCAATGTTGTTTGTCTGTCTTCTCAAAGAGTTTTTAAAAATTGACATGAGCTTGTTAATTAGGCTTATGGTATTTGGATGAATAGTTTTACTCCTACTTGTTACAAGTAAGAATTTTCTTGACCATCAAGCAAAATTCTCTGAACAAAAAAGTAGGTGAATGTACTCTGAAGCATGTATTAAGTGGCAAAAGTGAAAACTCTACATACCTAACTTTTTTCAGGTCCTAGAATCGCTGAAGAATGATACCCCAGACTCAAATAGTATGCAAAAGCAAAGAGTTTATTCAGCTGAATTTCCTACATGCAGAGGCCTCTCCAATCAGGAATGGAATCATAACTATCCCTTAAAGGGGAATCCAAGATTTATTGTTTATGTTGAGATGAAGCTGACCTTATCTAGGAGCAGTGGACAGGAATTCAAAACTGAGCTATCACATGAAATACTGGGTAATGTCCATAGAGGCATCTGTGGGTAAAGGTGTTATAAGAGAAATGGCAGTTCAATGACTAGATAATTAGGGATGGATGGAGGTGGCAAGGCCACAGTATTACAAAGTCACTGTATGTGAAACACAAATACAAAGAGACTCTTCAAAGAATCACCAAGGAACCTGTTGAAGAAGCCAGTGGATCTGGGGGAATGATTTCTTTTGTTAAGGGTTTTCTGTGCAAGCTGAAATACCTGACTTTGAATCACAAATCTCATGTAGAGTCATGCCAAGGCTGAGCACTAGTAATTCCAAAGCTAAGGCAGAGATATGAAAATCCCTAGAGCTCATTTTCCAGTTAGCCTTGCTGAATAGTGCATTCCAAGTTTCAGCAAGGTCTCTGTCTCAGAAAGCAAAGTGGAGAGTGATACAGGAAAGCACTCAAGGTCTAGCTTTAACCTCTATACTCCGAGTCCACATGGGCATAAACACCCTTTGTGGCTTTTCTTATTTCGTTCCAGTTGATATCAGCTTGAATCCTGTTTTACAAATATGAAAATAAGAAACAGTCAGGAACATTTAATAAGCCACACCTCACTTTCTGTAGCAAAGGACTGTCTAAATATGCCCAATCAGGAAGGATACCAAATTAGCAAAGAGTCACTGTTATTAAACAGGGTGACCTAATTTTGAGGAAGTGGGGGCATTTCTTAATATAATCAGTGGTTCACACATGAATATATCATTAGAGATTTGATACTGGACCAATAAAAGCTGATATAAGCAAGTTATTTGAATTATGCAAAAGGGATTAAAAGGAAACCAATTATTTGGGCTTTCTTGCTCAGTTCTGTAACTTACAAATTCAATTAAATAAGCAAGAAAAAATGTTAAAATTGGAAAAAGACATGAATCTTATGATAAATGTAAATCTAGAATGCAAAAGAAGTCTTGTTTTCCAACTCCTTAAATGCTACTCATGAGGTACACGTCAAGTTAAAAATCTACTAAAGTTGGCTTTATCATCGTATACAATCATGGACATTCAATTCTACTTTGCTTAAGATTTGTCTCCTTTGAAAAACCATATCATATCAGCATGTGACCTTATTTTATGGAAAATCAATTATTTTCATTTGAAAAGTTTATACTTTAACTGTGTTTTAATACATTTAATCAAATTTTATCAACAAGATATTCACTATTTAAAAGATATATTTTATGAATATTTATCAAGTAGATTTAAAGGAATCAATGACACAGATATTAAATATATCCCTTTTTTGGTTATAGACAATAGTGTGGGTAGGATTCATCATCATGCATGAATTGTCAGAGGACAAAATAATAGACTGAACCGGCCAGTGGTGGTGCACCGCTCTAGTGCCCGCACTCTGTCATCTGAGTGCTGTGTCTGTCCGGAAAACTGGCCGGGCGGTGGTGGTGCATGCCTTTAATCCCAGCACTTGGGAGGCAGAGGCAAGCAGATTTCTGAGTTCGAGGCCAGCCTGGTCTACAGAGTGAGTTCCAGGACAGCCGGGCTACACAGAGAAACAGTCTCGAAAAACCAAAAATAATAATAATAATAATAATAATAATAATAATAATAATAATAATTAATAATAATAGACTGAGGAATCCAGCTACAGAGCAGCAGAACTTAGATTTGTGGACTTGTAGAAATAAAGCAACATTTGAACACATATCTGAGAGTGAAAGGACTGGTCAAATGGAAATGTTAATTATAACATTCAAAATAGAAGTGTAAGCTAACACCAGCACTGAAGCACACCATCAAGGAAAGGACAAAGCTTATGTTTGAGCAGAATGAATGGGAGGGATCAGAGAGGAGGAGATGAAGTGTTGAATATGACTTATAGAACTTGGGTGTAGATGCCTATCTTGCTACTGCATAAAAGACTTAGATCTATTGGACTAGATACTGAAGCTAGGACTCTTAAAAGATACTGAAGGTGTGGGGAGTAGGTTGGTTAAGCAAGTATTATCAAGTGGTCACATTGCTCATATTTTGAAGATAATAGAATAATTTTTGATGGTTTGAATGTGTGATGGGACTAAAGTAGATTACTCAAAGTTGAAACCCCATATCTGACTTGTGAAGTTTGTTGCAAGGTTTGGGGAAAGAAAACAAAAATATATTTTCTTTTTTTTTTTCCCTTTAAGAAAAATTTATTTGTATAATCAATAATAGAGGCAATCCACAGTCTACTAAATATCTACTTTTTTATCCTTTTTTAATTTTATTTTTTTGCTTATTCACTTTATAACCCGTCCCAGCCACCCCCTCCCACAATCCTTCCCCATCTCTTGTTTTCTGAGTACCCCCTCCTCCTGTATCCCCCACCCTGCCACTTTAAGTCTCTGAGAGGCTAGGTGCTTCCTCTCCCATTGAGGCCAGATGAGGCACCCAGCTAGAAGACCATACTCCATATACAGGCTGCATGTTTTGGGATAGCTCCCACTCCAGATGTTTGAGACCTGCATGAAAACCAAGCTGCACATTTACAACATATGTGCAGGGAGGCCTAGGTCCAGCCCATGGAGGTAGATCTGTGTAGACTAGGTATGCTCCATGGTTGGTGATTCAGTCTCTGAGAGCTCCAAGGGTTCAGGTTGGTTTACTCTGTTGATCTTCCTGTGCAGTTCCTATCTCCTTAGGGCCCACAATCCTTCCCCCTATTCTTCTATAAGAGTCCTCAAGCTCCATCCACTGTTTGGCTCTGGATGTCTGTATCTGTCTGAGTCAGCTGCTGGTTAGAGCCTCTCAGAGGACAGCTTGCCCCTGTCTGTTCTCAGGCTGGAGGTTTAGATCCTGGGAGTTCTGGTTGAATCTTTTGATATTCGTTCTAAAAAGGACAAAAGCACCCTCACTTTGGTCTTCTTCCTTCTTCTTGAGTTTCATGAGGTTTATGCATTGCATCTTAGGTATTGTGTGTTTTGGGGCTAATATCCGCTTATCAGTGAGTGCATACCATGTGTGTTCTTTTGTGATTGGGTCATCTCACTCAGGATGATATTTTCTAGCTCCATCCATTTGTCTAAGAATTTCATGAGCTCATTATTTTTAATAGCTGAGTAGTACTCCATTGTGTAAATGTACCACATTTTCTGTATCCATTCTTCTGTTGAAGGACATCTGGGTTCTTTCCAGCTTCTGGCTATTATAAATAAGGCCGCTATAAACATAGTGGAGCATGTGGTCCTGTTGCATGTTGAAATATCTTCTGGGTATATACCCAGGAGTGGTATAGCTGGGTCCTCAGTTAACACTATGTTCAATTTTCTGAGGTATCACCAGACTGCTTTCCATAGTGGTTGTACCAGCTTGCAATCCCACCAACAATGGAGGAGTGTTCCTCTTTCTCCACATCCTCGCCAACATCTGCTGTCACCTGTGTTTTGGATCTTAGCCAATCTGACTGGTGTGAGGTGGAATACTCTGGTTTCTCTTCAGATCGTATAAATCTTTCGCCTTTTAAAAATATATTTTCAAATATACAATATTCATGCTACTGTCTGTACACATATGGGATATGGCTTTGTCTTTCACTGGTTTTCTGCAAATAAGCCAGATTTATTGGAGCTACACTAATAAGTTTTTAACTTATTAATATTCAAATTAATCACAGCGAACAAATTATTTTTATATAAATGAATGAACTGAGCTTTTAGGGATGGCAGAATGGCTCATCAAATAAATGTACTAGATTCACAGCCATATGGTCAAAGATTCGTTCTTAACAACCACGTGGTATAAGGATAGAACTAACTTCCACAATATATTTTTTGACCTCCACATATAAGCAAAACGTGCATGAAACTCACACACACACACACACACACACACATACACACACAAACACTCACAAGCATACATACATATGCACAAATAAATTTGTTTTAAAGTTTTAATAAATGCGTCTAAGTCCACAGGATATACCCAAACCCTTCTATTGATGTTATTTGTTACATAGGCCTAAACTTTTGGGACCTCTGCGTAGTTTATGGTGGTTATTTTGCTGATGTATGTTCTTTCAAGTTTCAAACAGAGAATTGATCCAACCTCAAATCGAACTTTCCTGACACAATAGAACTCAAGACATGAAAGGGCGTCATGTTAATGAATAATTGGTGACACTGACACAAATAGCAGTTACTTCTAGTCTGAAAAATCCAACGCTACAGTGCATGCGTGGCTTTGGAGTACAGGCCAGTGTGGCACATATACTTTCTGTTCCTAGACATGCAATAACTGCATTAGTCCAAGACCCCCATTTGTACATAGGAAGTGAACAAATCATGTGAGAACACATCCCCTACTGTGAATGGTTTGTACTGAGTACTTGGGTAGGTGCTGGCTCTAGGAGATCATGTGAAACAGCAAGGACATACAAGAGCTTGACAGAAACTATGTGAAGCAAAGGCAAAAATTCAAACAAGTTTATTCCTGTTGTATTGCATTGCATTGTTTGTATTGTATTGTATTATTTTATTTTGTTAGGCACTTAAGTATTCTCATATGGTTTGTAAAAAACTTTTATCAATTTCTATAGGCTTCTCTGTAATATGAAAATTTAATCATATATGTCAAATATAATTATATATATTTTGAAAATAATGTATGTCTTAATTCACCATTACCTTGGGGTTCATAGTACCAATATACTTTATGACGTTAAGATATTTAAGTTATTTCAAGCTGTACTACAAAGCAATAGTGATAAAAATGGCATGGTATTGGAACAGAGACAGTCAGGAGGATCAATGGAATAGAATAGAAGACCCAGAAATGAACCCCCATACCTATGGTCACTTGATCTTCGACAAAGGAGCTCAAACCATCCAGTGGAAAAAAGACAGCATTTTCAACAAATGGTGCTGGTCCAACTGGAGGTCAACTTGTAGAAGAATGAAAATTGATCCATACTTATCTCCTTGTACAAAGCTCAATTCCAAGTGGATCAAGGACCTCTACATAAAACCAGCTACACTGAAACTAATAGAAGAGAAAATAGGGAAAAGTCTTGATCACATGGGCACAGGGGAAAAGTTCCTGAAAAGAACACCAATGGCTTATGCTCTAAGATCAAGAATTGACAAATGGAATCTCATAAAAATGCAAAGCTTCTGTAAAGCAAAGGACACTGTCAATAGAACAAAGCGGGAACCAACAGATTGGGAAAAGATCTTCACCAACTTTAATCTGATAGAGGGCTAATATCCAAGATATACAAACAACTGAAGAAACTAGATTCCAGACAATCAAATAACCCTATTAAAAATGGGGTACATAGCTGAACAAAGAACTCTCAACTGAGGAAACTAGAATGGTTGAGAAGCATCTAAAGAAGTGTTCAGCATCCCTAGTCATCAGGGAAATGCGAATGAAAACAACACTGAGATTCCACCTCACACCAGTCAGAATGGCTAAGATCCAAAACACAGGTGACAGAAGATGTTGGCGAGGATGTGGAAAAAGAGGAACACTCCTCCATTGTTGGTGGGATTGTAAGCTGGTACAACCACTATGGAAAGCAGTCTGGAGGTACCTCAGAAAATTGAACATAATATTACTGAGGACCCAGCTATACCCTTCCTGGGTATATACCCAGAAGATATTTCAACATACAACAGGGCCACATGCTCCACTATGTTCATAGCGGCCTTATTTATAATAGCCAGGAGCTGTAAAGAACCCAAATGTCCTTCAACAGAAGAATGGATACAGAAAATGTGGTACATTTACACAATGGAGTACTACTCAGCTAGTAAAAACAATGAGTTCATGAAATTCTTAGACAGATGGATGGAGCTAGAAAATATCATCCTGAGTGCGAACAAAAGAACACACATGGTATGCATTCACTGATAAGCGAATATTAGCCCAAAAGCACACAATACCTAAGAAGCAATGCATAGACCTCATGAAACTCAAGAAGAAGGAGGAAGACCAAAGTGAGGGTGCTTTTGTCCTTTTTAGAATGAGTATAAAAAGATTCAACCAGAGCTCCCAGGTCTAAACCTCCAGCCTGAGAACAGGTAAAAAGGAAACACCCGTGATGTCTGCTGGTAGAAGCTCTAATCCTGATGCTGGCCTCCAGACTTATACTACTCAGACCTTTGATGGGCCATTGACAAGGACACCAAACAGCTAGAGATTGACATCACTAATCTGAAGAAATCCCTCGTTTCAATGTCTGAATTGATCTCCAAAAATTGCAAATGACTTTATTGAACTTGATTTATTCTTCTACAATAGAAAAGACTGTGTACAGCTCTTGACTGTGTACAGCCCTTAAAGAAGAATGTTGCCCTTACATAGACAAGACAGGGATGGTTAAAGAGAACTTGAAAAAAGTCAGAGAAGCCCCTGAGAAATGACAGAGAGAGAAAGAGAAAGAGGAATATGAGAGCTGGTACAAGGACTGGTTTTCAACCTCTCTATGGTTGTCAACCCCACTTCCTCCCATTTTGAGACCATTAACTGGGTTATCTCTGCTGATTTCTTTAGTCCTGGGCCTTAAATAGGCTGACTATGTGATACAACAGATAGATAATTCGGTAGCAAAACCTATTCAGATACATTATCATAAGTTAGCTATGGAGGACCACGAGACTCAAGATGAGGTTGTTACTTTATCCAGGGTGTTCCTCAAACCCATCTCCACCCAACCTAAAAGAAGAGACTTCCACCCCTAGACCAAGCAGAGAGGGGCTACCCAGAACCCTCTCTGCCTGGCGATCTGAATCCTTGCTTAGACTGTGAGGCTAAGCACTGCAAGGGAATATAAATAAAGTTTAAAAATATCTATCTGGTTCCCTGAGGGACAAGCCTGACTGCATAGGGGTTGATGTCAAAAGTATCCCCTCTCCAGGAAAAAGACATCAGGATGGGTATGGCCCTCATGTCTCACTGGACAACGACAGGAGGACCGAGCCATTACAAGGTCCCCTTCAATTATTGGAGGTCAGGCCTCTATCTCCACCTTCGCAAGAATAGAAACGTCAAGGCCCTTCATACTTAGAGAAGGGAGGAGATGTCAGGAGCAGCCTTACATATACATTAAAGGCCTAAACTCAGCCATAGGTCTAAAGTCAGCAATAGTCCTGACATACATGCATGCTAACACCAAGTCTTGGGTCTCTGTGGAAAAACACTGAAACAGCAGGCTATAAGCTATTGTAAACAGGCGGCTTCTTGGAAATTTACCAGCCCAAGTAGTCATAGGTCTTATAAATAGGCAGCTTCGGTGGACAGTACCAACTTAGATAAGGACAAGTGAATCATAGGCAGAGTCATAGTGACCTGTCCCTGAACCTACACCAGGAGATACCCTGATCTGAAAGGTATCTGTACTCTCCCTGAACACCTATGCTCCAGTGCCATTCCCTTCCCCACATCCTGCCTTTTTGTGTTTATAACTCCTGTGTAAATAAGTAAATTATGATGTGATTTAAATAACTAAATAAATTTAAAAAAAAAGAAAAAAAGAAAAAAAGAAAAAAATGTTTTAACAAAAAAAGATATTTAAGTTATAGATTAACATATTTATATTTTATCATAAATAAATCATAAATAAAGCAACTGGCAATAAACAAAGAAGTCTTTAAATATATTAAAGGTCACACAGCACATGAATTCAAAGACTCTCCTCTCAATCATGTGCCTTTAATCTAAGTACCAGACTTTTAAGAAATATGGTATCTTGATTAATTAAACTAGAGATGTCAGACAATTCAGAAATAAGTGATTCAAAAAAAAAAAAAAACCATAACGTGTCTTAAACTGGCTATATCTGTCATCATAAAGTGTTTTATCTTTTCAGCTGAAAAATCAAGGTATTTGATGTGGACACTGTGATCCATGCCTGTAATCTCAGAACATCTGAGGTGGAACATGGGCCAAAAGATTGAGTTAATTCATGATTAACTGTATAATAAATTGCAGTGCGGCCTACCTTTCATGGGATCCTATCTCAAAAAAGATAAGTAAAACAAAATAATAATTTCTTTAATCAGTTATATTCCCTTATCCTTATCATCTTATGACTGAAGCAATGGGGTTTCAATGAGTTTAATGCCAGCCTGGGATGAACTGCAATACATGTCTCCCAGAAGTAGAGTGTGAGACCTTGTCTCCTAAAAAACAAAACAACAGAAAACAACAATAAACTGAGATCATTTTAATAAATTATTTTCAAACTTCTGTGTTATTGCTTTTAATGTCGAAGGTACATATCTCTCAGTAATCACAATAGAGCCTTGGAGAAAAGATATTTCTTGGGAATGTCTAATATAAAGTTGGTTTTGGCACTTAATTTGGGCTTAGCTTGTAAAATTGTTTATCACTAACATTGTTATCCTCTAATCCTGATAAGTGGTGATTTAGAGACTTTTTGAATATCTTTATAACACCTTGTCAGTCTGTTATCAAAAATATCATAAGTATTGTAGCCAAACAGCCTCTTACATCTTGGATAATGACACTGTTTTATGCTGTACATGCAAATTAACATCGATCTTTGCCTCTGAAAGCATTAGGAAGACTCAGGAAGTCTGCAGAAGAGTTGAAGTAGGTGTCATATGAAAAGCAACCTGTCACAATCTATAAATATGTTTCTACTTTAGAAGTAAACACGCCAAAAAACCATGTGGGCCATTCACATTTTCATGGAAGAAATAATTATTCAGTCACAAGAACCTAGGAAAACTGGGAGTTTGAAAATTTATAAAATTAAGGTATGTTTAGATGTGTTTCTTTTGTAAAAGTTTATCTAAGTGTATAGGTAGTCTGAGTTCAGCAGTATTATTCATCCATACAGCTGTTTCAAACAAAGTTACTCCTACAAGGCGTTGAACTCTTTAAGGCCTTAGTCAGTGTCATGGAGAAACACAATGAGTTTATAGTCTTCCACAAAGTCAGACCACAGTGAGCAAGATAACATCGGTGAACATATTAGCTACTCATTTCTTTTATTCTTTATTTTGGTCTTTCCTTCCTAAATATAGTTATCTTTGTGAAAAAACTACAAGCTATCTATGTGTTCATCATTATCTATCTTTACCTGTTGCATGTATGTATGTATGTATGTATGTATGTATCTATCTATCTATCTATCTATCTATCTATCTATCTATCATCAATCAAAAATTTTTACTTTCTACACACTGTGAAAAAAAAAAGTATCAGATATTGTGATCTTGATAGGAAGAAGTATTGCAAACAGTTGCCATGAGAAGATAAAAATTTCTGAGGATATGGGAAAGTGTTCAATGAAAGTGATCTCAACTGGCAATCAGGGGACATGCAAATGCTTTGTGAAAGTATTATATTCAAAGAAATTCTGCTGTAAGTTGTCTGATTTAAGGACAAAATGAAATCATCACAATTTAAACACTGTCTACCTCTTACCCTGAATGCTCTTGGAAGAAAGGTCCATAAGGAAAACAGAGGTCTCCTCTTGCCTCTGTGATGTACACTTCTGGGTTACAGGAGTTTCAGAAAATCTCAGTTTGTCTCCCTCTCTCCTCTCCCTCTCCCTCTCCCTCTCCCTCTCCCTCTCCCTCTCCCTCTCCCTCTCCTCTCCCTCTCCCTCTCCCTCTCCCTCTCCCTCCCTCTCCCTCTCCCTCTCCCTCTCCCTTTTCCCCTCCCCCTCCCCCTCCCCCTCTCCCTCTCTTTCTCTTTCTTTCTCCTTCCCTCCCCTCTCTCTCTCAAACTGTTCTTCTCTTGTGCTAGGATGATAAGTTACAATTCCAATGTCCTATAAGAAAACCTTTTCTCTCTGTCAGCACTCTGGGTCAGAGATAGATTGTCTGTATTATATCATTTAGAATACCTATACTTCTTTATGCTACTTAAAGGTTCTTAAGAAAGATGTGAGAAAGCGTCAGTCTAGATGCTTACACAGCAGAGCAACATTACTGCCCTATAGTTTATAAGAGGAGAATGTCACACTATGCAGGTTCTAGTGTTGCTAAAGGAAATAGCCTCCTCACAAACCAGAGAGACATGTGTCCATTATGGACATTCAGGTCATACACTGAGCCACCATTTCCAGAAGCACTGCTATAATGACCTTTCCTTCTTAATAATGCTGATCATACATCCTCATTCCTGGGGACTCAATTTTGTCAGTTCCACTCATTTCCTCTGCTTATCACCTACACAAAGTAGAATGTCTGTTTTTCATACATGTTGCTTTCAGGATTGAGTCTTGATAGCTTATTCTGGAAGGTCATTGCCATGTTTCCTTCAGAATACATGTTTTCCAAAGAAGACTATCAGTACCTTGTATTTAGCAGCTAATCATATGTGTATACTTACATATGAGTATCATATAAATATAGTGTGTATGTGATTGTCTGTGTGTGTGTTGAGGCTGGTTTTGACATTAGATGGTCTCCCTAAATTACTTCTTTATCATTTCAATGAGACTGGCTGAGCAAGGACCTTCCTAGCAATGAAGAGGATATCATCTTTCTATGCCCCATGCTGCTAAAATGACAGCTGTGTACAGTTATGCACAAATTCAAATTCAAATGCATTGTACACAGTTATGCCCAAATATCTCAGTGTCCTGTCCAGCAGGGCATTAAACAGGGTCCGGGGAGATCACCTAAAGAGAGAATTGTGGGGAAAACGGGAAAACTCAAAGAAACACGGCTTGTCTATAGGCTGATCAAACCATAATTTTTACTTTTTTCACACAGGAGTTATATACACAAAATGTTAGGATGTGGGGAAGTGGATGATGCAGGAGCATAGGTGTTCAGGGGAGTACAGATACCTTCAAGAACAGTGTCAGCTGGGTGAAGTTCAGGGGACAGATCACTATTAATCTGCCTATGATTCACTTGTCCTTATCTAAGTTGGTATTGTCCACCAGGGTTACCTATCTACAAGGTCTATAACTATTTAGCATGACAATTTTCCACCAAAGCTGCTTGTTTACAATGGCTTCTAGTCATCTGTTTCAGCGTTTTTTCACAGAGACCCCAGACATTGTGCTAGCAGGCATGTATGTCAGGTTTATTGCTGATTTTTGGGTCTTCAGTGTATAATCAGGACTGCCCTGACAATCCCAGTTATGCTTGATATTCAAATTTAGTTCCTCAAGTTTGTATAGTTAGCACTTTGTGGTGCCAGAGAACCATGGAGCCTGGCCTGGAACAAGAGTAGGGTTGAAAAATGTCCAAATCTGAAATTGTTGTCATGAGATCTGTAGTAGTGGGATTGCTTCCTTCTTCCTCTCAGTCCTCAACCAACCACCACCACCATCACTATTACCAGCACCCACTTCCCACCCCCAAACCCCTGCCCCAGGAGCAAATGTTCCTGTCCAAATAGACCTGTGCCCACACCTTTGCCCCACCAGAGGATGTCATGTAGGAGATTTTATTTTGCTTAAATATATAGTATTTTATTTTGCTGCAAAAATCATCACGTTTGCTATCTAAACACAGTTGAAAAGTAGGCTTAAACTACAGGGCTTCTCCAAACACTATGTCAAGAAGTCCTTTTTCTTTCCATCACAGTTCCTGAGCACAGTATATCTATGCTTCCATACCTAGTAAACTTTGCTTATGCTGTGTTCTACAATTCCTTTCTTAATTCCCATATCACAAATTCCCAGTTTCTGCCAATATCCTATCAACCATTGAAGTATCAAATAGAATATTATGCTTCTTTCTCACATAAGCTAAAATTAAATATCCTCTACAAGGAATCCCATAGTACTTTTCACATGACTGTGATATTTCACATATCATGTTAAGCAAGCACCTGGAATTCCTCTTTATGTAAATTGGGCATTCTCAGTATCTAGACCCCAACCAATGGAAATTGACTGCTATAGCCCTTACTAACCCCAAAGGTTTAATAAGCCTTTGCGCGCACACACACACATACACACATGCACACACACACACAACACACACACACACACACAATAAGCTGTCTTGCTGAAGCATGCCTCTCAAGTGCCTGTTCTCTCTGGGCTCACTAGACACCTCAGGTTTTATTGCCTCCAGCACTGCTACTCATTTTCCTTCTCAGGGCACCAGTCATGATCTGCAGGTTGGGGAGTAGAGTGGGAATAACAGCACTTCACCCATTGGATCATTTTTTCAATATATATTCTTTATATCACAGACTAGAAGTTCAACATACGTTATTTCCATGCCAAACTTATATAATGTTGCTGGCCTAGTCAACTTTAGCTGTCAACTTTACACAGACTATGGCCACCTGAAAGACTTTATAGAATAATTTTCTACATCAGATTGACCTGTGAGCAAGCCTGTAAGGGTTTGAATTGACTGCTAATTGATTTCAGAGAGTCAGCTTGCTCTGGTTGTTCATCTCTAAGCCTGCTGTTATGGGATGTCTAAGAATCTAAACTAAACAAATTCATATGAACAAGCCAGGAAGCAGTGTTTCTCCTTAGTGCCTGTTATAATTATTGCTTGAGGGTTTTTGTTTTCTTTTTTTTTTTTTTTATTTCCCTCAATAATGGGCTGTAACCTTTAAAATAAATCATTTTCACCCTAAGTTGCTTTTTGGTCCTCAGCAGATAGGAAATGTTTTTTTTTTTTCTTTCAACCAAACAGCTTTTCATCTTACAAGAGTTTTATGTTTCTTTCTACTCACCACTGATGAAATAGAACATTTTGGCAGGTTCTAGAGGGCACATGCATCCCTTACTTGCCTATTTTCAAATATGACAACTCTAGGTAGTTCTTTCTAGCTGGCTTTGGCATCCTCATGAATGAAGCAGCAATAATACTCAAGAGAGAGACACTTGAATGAAGACAAACAAAACATATTTTTTCACCTGTTTCTGTGAAGTGAGGAGGATCAGAGACATGGAAATCCCCTACTATAGAAGATGATTAGCTTTTTACTGTATCCCTTTATAAAGCAGATTTCATAGACACAAATGAAATCAATATGATAAGGTAAGGAAGAACACTTACACTTGGAATGGACTATGTAAACATCTTTCCCTCCTTTAGTTACTCTTTTAATTTAATTTTTTACCTTAACTTTCTTAAAGCAGAAAATAGATGTACATATATTTGTTGTATACACTGTGGCATTTTTATTATATATACCTTGTAAAATGATTGTATAATGCTATTTAATACATCCATTACCTCACTATCCCATTTGTGATGAAAAAATTGAATAGATGCTCTCTTAGTAATTTTTTAATATAAGTTATTATCAATTATCATTGCCATGCAACAAAAAAGCTCTCCAGAATTTACTTTTCCTGGTCAATTGAGACCATTTTCCCATTCCAATTCATTATTTTCTCTTCTGAAGCCTTAAGAAACCATTATTTAACTCTTTTGTTTTGTTTTTGTTTTTGTTTTTCAAGACAAGGTTTCTCTGTATAGCCCTGGCTGTCCTGAAACTCACTCTGTAGATCAGATCTTGAATTCAGAAATCCTCCTGCCTCTGCCTCCCAAGTGCTAGGATTAAAGGCATGTGCCATCACTGCCCAGCAACACTCTTTACTTCTGTAAGTTCAGGTTTTGAAAAATTTTAAATGTGAACTCACACAATATTCATATTTTATTTGTATTACTTCCCTTAATATAACATCTCCTTGTAATCTTTGTTGAAGAGATTCTTCTTTCTAAATTGTATGTTCTTGGCAATTGTGATGGTTACTTTTAATGTCCAGCTTGGTAGGATTTAGACTCACCCAGTAGACAAATCACTGGGCATGCTGATGAGAGAGTATTTAGAACAGGTTAATTCAGGAGGGAAGAATTATGCTAAAAATGGGCAACACAATTTCATTGGGTACAGTTCCAAAATGAATAAAAGGAAAGCAAGGCCACCAGTACATCCCTACTTCTTGACAATGGACACAACAGTTTTCATCCACCAATGGACTCCAAAGCCCTTTCTCATAATTCACCACTGCATGCTTACCCTCAGCAAGGAGATTCTAGGACCTCCGCTCATACACACAACCATCATATTCCTGCTGCAGTGCCTCCCTATTGTGATAAATTGTACCCCAAAAGTATGAATCAAACCACCCCCCTTTTATCCTTGAGCTGTTTTATTAGGTGTGTTGTCATAACAGTGAAAAAGTAACTAGTCAAATCTTAACTGCCATCAATGAATGGTTTTATATATAGGATCTTAATTATACTTCACTTTGATGCCTATGTTTTCATGCCTGTCTCATGGACTATTGATTCTGTTCTTAGAGAATATTCTGAAATCAAGTAGTATGTGTGAAGTTTATTGTTTTGTTCAGTTCATTTAAGATAGTTTTTTGTTTTGTTTTGTTTTTTTTGTGACAGGGTTTTTCTGTATAGCCATGGCTGTCTTGGAACTCACTCTGTAGACCAGGCTGGCCTCAAACTCAAAAATCTGCCTGCCTCTGCCTCCCAAGTGCTGGGATTAAAGGCGTGTGCCACCACCGCCTGGCAAGATAGTTTTTTGCATTTGGAGAATTACTCTTCCTTACTTAGGGAAAGATTTCTTTATAGTTTTTCTTTAAAAAAAATTGTTAATTGATTCAGATTGCATTAAATATGTGGATTATTTTGGGTAATGTAAAGACTCAGGCATTATGAATCTTTCCATTCTATGAAGATGGGAGAAAGCATTCTATATGTTCTTATTTCTTCCAATTTCTATAAACATTTTATATATTATAGCTCTTTCATCACATTGGTTACATTTATCCCAACATTTTATGCTATCACATATTAGATTATATTCTTGATTTGGGGATTATATTTAAAATATTCTAGAATCTAACCCACTAACATTTTGAACATAATGATACCCTTTCCCCCTTGTTTTCTAACACCGAGTGAAGATTCATTGAGTGACAGACCAACTGTGAGTCACAGATTTTCAACTAATATGTTCAGAAAAGAATGATGCCTTCAATGAAAAGAAAACTAATTCTGTCAATTCTTACTTTTTTCTTATAAAGAAATGTTATTAGCCATTTCATTTTCTCTGGACCACTCTTAGCTGGACCAATGTGAAATCCAATCAAAAGGATAGTTGAATGGATTATTTGAATATGTGTCTTTGGAGAAAGAATGGGAAGTTGATTTGGGAGATTCCTATAATCATAGTTTTTGGATATAAATAAGAGAAATTTCATGATTTGTGTTTGTGAAGCCCCAATCTACTCAATAAACTATTTAATAAAAAACAATGCTTGAAATTGCTACATGTAGTCTTCTTTAAATCAAATGTTTTCTTTGGAAATATAAGTAATGATACCAAGAATAAAGAGAAGAATAAGAAAGCGGAAAGAAAAAGGAAAAAGGAATTAAGAAAGAAAAGTAGAACAGAAGGAAGAAAAAGAAAATTAAAAAAGTTATTATTGCTAGGGATAATACTGTACCTGAGACATGCATCTCTTGTTTCAAGTGTCATGGCTCCAGCAGTTTCAACAACTTGGAAATAGCATTCCTAGAATACTTTGATACAAACATTACCAATATGAACAACAATCTGCTATACAACAACAGAAAAGGTGAATTTTAAATCAAATGAGAATTATTCTTCTCACAGACCTGGTGATGATGCAGCTGAAGAGCTAGGATTTTCCAAATGGAAAGCAAATTAATCTGTATTAATTCTTGTCATTGTGATTGCATAATGTCTGGATTTGAATGTTTGATGTGTGCATGACACTCTTTCCTCTTCCTTTGGCAATCAGAAGTGTGAAAATAAACCTTACACTTTAGAAGGAATGCTGAGTATTGAAAAAAAAAAAAGACGGATGTAATCATCTGCACTAAAATGAAAAAAAAATACTTTGCAGGAGAAAAAATATACACTATGTCAGAGCTGGAGACACACTCTTTTATGTTAATATATGCACTGCTATGTGTCAGGGCTGTGAAAACAGGCAATGAAATGAGGAGGCAGGTGGCCAAATACGCAAAGAGAATTTAACAAAAAAATTATTCATGTGCATTTTTCAGAAACTCTCTTTAGAGCTTAATTAATACCTTTAAAATTACTTCCTTGAGTGATCTGTGCATAATCCCAGTTGAAACTGCCATTAGGTGCTAATTAGTGTGCAAGGTCAAGTTCCATAATAAATAAATAAATGCAAACACAAACACATGCCTTGTAAAGCCACAGCCAACAAGGATATATTCCTGCCTTTGTGTGTTTCTGTTTGCTAGTGTGAATAAGATGGATCTGTGAATGCATTCTCTGCTTGTAGGAGCCTGACAACTAATATTCATTGTGTCTTATGTTTTCAGTTAGACTAAGTACTCAGGAGTTTTACGTTTTTCTTCCCTGAAACTTGACTTCCTTGTGATCTTAGTACTGTTGAGCTTAGTTATTGACATTTTGACCCCCACCACACACATACAAATTCTCCTAAGCCTGATGTGTAGATTCTAACCTAGATCCAAAGACGGTATCTATATGGTTAGATTAATTTCTCTTAAAGTTTTCTAATGTTTAACAAATTCATAGATTAAACTATTTATATGTAGATTTAAAATGCATCTGAATTTTTATCAATATGTAGATTAATATCTAGTTATGTAAATGTCTGTAGATGTTTTTACAAGCATATACATAAACACCAATGTATTCAGCAGGTTAGGAAGTGTACTGGCCCTGAAATCTGTGATGTTTTGAGAGTTTAATGAGCATATCCAGTTGTAAATAAAATTGCTACATGTAAAACTGCTGTCTGTTCAGAAAACTCAAACCATAAGGCATAGAATTCAAGGATCATAATGAAACCCAGCAAAATGTTTTCAAATCTTTTTCTTCCTTACTTAGTGCCTTTATAATTTTATTGAAGTTGATACATTCTCTTGTGGGTAGTGGCCAAACAGCACGTGTGGTGTGCCTTTTCTCTGGATATGTGTGTTCTCTAATATCTTGTCACAGATGGAGTAAATGGGGAGAAGGGTTGGGTGCTTTTTGATCTGATCTGCAGATTCTGTTCGCCCTATCCCCAGTTCTTTGTCAAGTAGCCACTGTATGAAATGTCTGTCTCAACTCCTCTAATTTGTGAGCTTATTTGTCACCCATGAATATCCTAGGCCAGAAAAACCTAAAAACTCTAATGCATATCATTATTTTCCCTTTATTTAAAAATTTCTCATAAAATAGGTCTAGTAAATTTAGACACAAATGTAGCCACTGCGTTATTTTAGAATTTTAATGCATGTACACGTGCACTTATATTTAAAATAAAATTAGTTTATTTATATTTTGATAAGACTATTCATTTCATCTATTTCATAGTAATAAATCACTTTAGTGAAAAGTCTACCTGAACAACATTACTTTGGTCTCAAAACAAGTCACTGTATGAATTAAAAGCTTCACTCCAGCCCAGCTCTAAACATATACACAGACACACACACAGACACACACACAAACACAGAGGCACACACATACATCAGGACTTTGAAAGTGTTTTTTCCTAAGGGCATAAAATACTATAAAAACTATATAACAGACATTGGGGTAGGGTACACATATCTAGTAGCTCAGTTGATTGCTCCTTACATGAGACAAGAAAATGCTGATGCTCACAGAAATCATCTCTCTCGAAGTTGAGTGATATGCAGTAGTCAACAAAATTGCACAAAAGGAAAGGTTACAGCAAATAATATGAATACCCTTCCTGTGGTGGAGCTTGTTATACCTTAACATTCTGGCATTCATTAACTTGCTGTTTGAACTTAAATTTCCACTGGGGTTTTATATAAAAATTTAATATGTAATTATTTTTCATTTAGCTAATTTACCACTTCACCCTGACCTAGTTTTTGACCTGTAGGAGTTACATAAAATATGCCAAAATATACAGCTATAACTAATTTCAACAATAATACAAATTCTTAAAACATCACATAGTATATATTAAGTAGGGTTTTTTCTTCAGATACTTTATGTTTTACTGTAAACATATTGAGGCATGTATAATATTACATAAAGAAAATGCTATTAAGGATACAAAGTATCTCACAGTTAAATTAATAATAAATCATACAATTTAATTGAAAGGGAGATGGCTCACTGACCATGGATATTTGCTGAACAAGTTTTGTGGTTCAATTGATAAATGTACCCATAGGTTCAGGTATTGAAAGAATCACTCCTCCATTGGTGTGGCTGTTTGGGGACACTACAGGGAGCCTTTAGAGATGAGCCTATTTAATTTAATATATTTAATTCATTACATTAAAATACTGTCACACTATTTTGCATGTATTCATACCATGTTCTACACCAATTTCATGGTGTACCAACCCGGTCCGTTCGGGTCAGTCAACAGGGTCTCCAGCTCAGGAGTGAGGATACATGCTTCCAATTTCTGCAGTGTCCTTCACTGTATCCTGCTTACTGGAGCCCAGTGTTGAGGCACCACTTTGTACCTTCCTGGAGCTGCCCCAGGTTTGGGGGTCACTATATCCTGGCCTGAGCTGCTGCTTTGGCCTGCGGGTCAGGGTCTAGCAAGAGAGAGAGTGGGGAATGGAAGGGCAAGAGATGCGAAGAATGGAGACAAGACAGAGAGTCTGTTCAAGACTTGTTCTTCGTTTCACTTATCCTTTTATTGAAAGGAAATCATGGATATATATAAGCATAAGCAGGGGGACACAGCTGAAGACACTTTACCACGTGCACCTTGCAGCTGGGGGCACCAAACAACAAAACAAGATATGGGAGAAAAACACATGATGTTTATCAGAGTGTGCTCAGCTGTTGTAGGCTGTTGAAAACAAGTCTCTTGTCAGGGTATATGACTTGAGATGGCTGCAAAGATGATAGCTGCTTTCTGCCAGAAGTTGGCTCCCAACATCATGGATTCTTATTTTAAATTTAATTTCTAAATAAAATTGTTCCTGTCTAAAAGAAATTCATGGACAAAAATGCATCAAAGACTGACAGAAAGGCTGTCAAGTGATTGGCCTACCTTGGGATCTATCCTGTGTACAGGCACCAAACCCTAATGTCTTGTACAAAACCAAAACCAATAGGCATTATACATGGACATGAGGAAGTCTTGTAGGTCTCAACCCTAAATATAAAAGTACTGTTATTGTTAATATTTAAAACTGTGGCAACCAATCTGGCTTGTAGTTATAGAGCTACCATGTTCCGACTAGGCTAGACCTGAGACTGCTCGGCTCAGGCCACACCGGCTCAGGCGGTCAGAGACACTGGCCCTGCCACCCACAGACACCAGCTTGGGAGATGGCTCTGCCTATCTACTACAAGGTTGGGCTGAGCCCAGACCATCCCGCCATCCACACGGTACCCAGTAGAAATGAGACTCTAATGTTTAAAGATTATCCAGAGGCTTTATATGTTTGGTGTTGCTCAAATTAACAAGATGCCTACACAATTAGAAGTGTTAACCAATTAACTAACCTAGATATAAGTTGTTACCCAGGACTGCTCTCCATACATTGTGGTTCACCATGGCTCCTATGTCTCTGTCCCCAGCTCCTCCTCTTCCTTCTCCTTACTCCTCCCATATTGCTCCTCCCAAAATACCGAATTTAATATAGCAGGAAATATACCATTACACAGGCAACTAAATAATGCTAAGAATAGGAAAAATAGCCATTCTTAGGAGAGAGCCTTAAGACTCTATCCACAGTGGCTGAATTTTGAGTTTTTTCTATCCTGGTCCTACTTCCAATGGCCTTGTGATCTTATTACTATTCCTTCACTACTATGGTAGACTATATTCCCTGTAGAACTTAAAGTCAAAATCAGTCTTTTTTTTCCTTCATTATTTTTAGTAGGGAATATTCATTCTATCATCCCAATATAAAAACAACTTATACAGCAAACATGAAAAGCTACCTTCAACACCCATCATCCATCATCATTGCTTGGTCACAAGCCAATAATCTCAGAAAAGGGACAGAGACACTGTTGACTATAGTAGCTTATTGGGCCATCAGCGTCATTCCACGTTCATTGACAGACACATTCTTAAAAGAATAAGACAGGTGTTAATACAATAGGACACCTGGAGTTATCATCTGCTCTTCATTTTTCTGAGACCTTCACCAAGTACATGTACATCACACATACATACACACACAAACAAGCACAAGAACACATATACAAAGAAATATAGTGTTTTAGTTTATTTAAAAATTATTCATATTTCTCTATATCTCATGTTCAAGGTATAATAAATGATGTAGTAAGGATAAATAGAAATGAAACTTATATAAACTCTTTGTATTATTATTATTATTAATTATTATTTCTTTCTTTTATCATGTATTTGTTCATGAACTGATGATATATCATATTATACTCATTTTCACAACCAATAGGTGGGTTTTTCAAATATAAATTAGTAGAATTCTATATTGAGAATAATTTGAAATGAATTCAAATCAATGTTAAATTTAATATAGAATCAGCATTATATGAGAATTGATCATAAATAATAAGGTATCTTTCCTAGTATGACTTTTGCTTTACCTACTAGTAAAGGAGGAGATTCAAGCACATTTCTAGATATAGATGATATATCTATAGGAATAGACATATAAATATACACTTAGTTTAAATAACAACTATCATGTGTCAAGGCATGATTGGATTTGACACAAATTCAGTGTGGTTCTGCACACATGAGGTGCTAAATAGAAAACTGCATAAGGCTGTGACTTAAGAAATTAATAAAACATTGGCACAGGTTTGTTGTTGTCAGTGATAGAGGAAGCATGTTCAGGCCAGATGGCAAAAGTAATTGATCTTAAAACTTTTGCTAGGTAACATTTTCAGCAAATTTACTACACAGATAGTTTTTAAGTTTTAATTGTTTGCAAATAACAATTACTAGCTTTTGATGTACCATGTAAGCAGGGATGACTAGCATACAATCTGTAAAGGGGCCTGTATATAAAGTCACTAAGGGGTCTATTTCCAGGTAAATTGTTTTTCTTATCCTAGCTCAAATAATCACAATGTTTGAGAAAGTTTTGTTCTTTATTTTTTTTTCCCACACAACTTTTGCTCCACAATAAAAGGAAACATTTTGTATTCATCACATGAGTCTTGGTTTAATCCCCCATCTATTGAGGGGATAGCGTCTTTTTTGAACGCTGTGCCTGTCCATTCTCTTAGTAATAGCATATGCACAATCACTAGCTTATGAAAAGTGATCTGCTTCTATATATGATCATTTCTAACTCCATCATATTGATCAGAAATACCTACACCACTATCTTCATGGTATCGCTTTAAGAGAAGGAAGTAATAATGACCTAAAGAAATCAAGCAAGAGAAACAAAAAACAAAACAAAAAAATATCCATACTGAGAAAAATGTTTGTGAATATCCTGTCTGTTGCTTATCCTTACCAGGCTGTTATAAAACGTCATAGTCTGGTATCTCACTATGCTGATGAAGCATCTTTATGTTGATAAAAGAGCTGGGAGACTTTGCTTTGACACTCACAGACAGGTTAAACAAGTGTCAAGTGATCAACCCCATATATGATGCTAATCTTAAAGGCCTAGATGAATATTCTGCTTCCATTCTGTCAGTTTGGTTTCAAACTACAAACAAACAAAACCACCACCAACAACAACAAACCCACGCCTCAGACCAAAACCAAACCAAAACCAAACCAAAAACAAAATAAAAAAACAAAAACAAAGTAGAGGAAAATTCTGGCATTTAGTTTTGTAGGGAAGAAAAAAATATATATATATATATATATAAATTAAATGATTCCTTGTCCAATTGCTCCAATATTTTAAAGTTACCTGGGATATTTTTATTTTTTGCTTTTGTTTTTGTAGTTGCTGTTATTGAGACAAAAGCTTACTCTATAATCTAGGCTAGACTTGAGTATACCATGTGTTTTAGTTAGGGTTTTACTGTTGTGAACAGACACCATGGCCAAGGCAACTCTTATAAGGACAACACTTAATTGGGGCTAGCTTACAGGTTCAGAGATTCAGAGATTCAGTCCAGTATTGTCAAGGCAAGAGCATGGCAGCATCCAGGAAGGCATGGTGCAGGAGGAGCTGAGAGTTCTACATCTTATCTGAAAGCTGCTAGTTGAAGTCTCACTTCCAGGCAGCTAGGGTGAGGGTCTTAAGCCCACACCACAGTGACACACCTACTCCAACAAGGCCTAATAGTGCCACTTCCTGGGCCAAGATTATAGAAACCAAGTAACCCAGGCTGGTCTCAAAGTCTAGTTGATCCTTCTACTTCAGCCACTCAAGTGTCAGTATTACAGGGTTGCACCATAATTCCCAGTTTGGAGAACATAATATTTTGAGGAACAAGAGTCGAATTTACTTTGTAGTCTTAGAAGATATCAGCCATAAAACATAAGAAAGTAATCACTTGTCATTTTCCAGCCTTTTCAAATAGGAATACATTTTCACATGAAAATGTCCTCCAACAAACACTTTATTAATTGGGTGTGATGATTTAGATTTGTAATCTCAATGCTTGTGAAGTTGAAGAAGGAAGGTTGCCATGACTTCCATGACAGCCCTGGGAATACTGTGCATATCAGGCTGTTGTGCAGTGATGTTCCCTGAATTGAAATAATACATACTCCAGAAAGGTTCCTTAAGACCCAAGAGAACACAGAGTCTCACTGAGGAAGTTCCTGACAGGAATTCACAAGGCACCTTCCTGCAGTTACTGAAGCAGTAATTACAGCTGTGAAGAAGAGACTCTCTGGACTGTCAAGCTGCCTGTAAGCTGTGCAGGATGATTCAGAGATGCAGGATTTTTTGAGTCAGCATCCATACTGGTTTGGGCTTTATGGTGATTTGCCTGTCTGTCATAATGTTCCTTTAATTATACATAAATTTGAATTTTAGTGAAGTCCTTACTTTGGTATTATTTAGTTCCCTATCTGGGTTGAACAGGTGTTCATTCATCTCTGACTAGGAAAGGTCACACAACACAGGGAAGAAGCCAAGGTTACACAGTAAGACCTCATCTTGGTAAAATAAAAGTGCCTAGCTTTTGAAGCTTTTGTTCAAATATATATGAAATTACCAAATACAATTTAATTCTAGAGTAAATAAGATGGATTTGTTGTTACAGTGCTATCTCTATTATTGACACAGCCAACTTGAGCAAATATCATCTAAATTTCTATAAACACATTTGATGCCACCATCCTACTAAATTTGAAATCATAAAAGATATGAAATTTAATAGTATGTTATTTATATTGTAAATAACCAAAATCCCTTTTTTCAACATCACTGAAATGAACAATAAATACAGACACACAGGAAGATGTCTTTCCTACAGGGTTTTTCAGAGAGTTTTGATTTGAGGGAGAAAAAAAAAAGCATTGAACTTGGTGCCAGGAGATATATTTCAAATCCCCAATTTGACTAGCAGTAACTCTAAGATTTTACACCAATCACAAGGTTGCTTTGAAGCCCCTTTCCTTGACTGAAATTGAAATGATAAATCCAACCATTTGTTTTTGCTGGAAAATAAAATCAACATAAAATATTTTACTCACTGCTCTGTCATCTAAAAATCCAAGATAACATTACTAATTAAAAAGATATTGTTATAACTTAAACGGATTTAAAATAAGGCCTCCTAGTGAATTAATGGAAGTATGTATTTCCTAGAAAATGAACTCTTTCATTTCTTCTACTCCAGAGACAATTAATTCAAAAAGTTATGTGAAATGTTGATTTCTAAAATCACTGCTTCCTAAAACCCAATTCTGTGTATATGTTTGTATAAGAGTAAGAGAGAAAATGAGAAAGAGGAGAGAAAGAGAGAGAGAGAGAGAAGAGAAGAGAGAGAGAGAGAGAGAGAGAGAGAGAGAAGAAGAGAGAGAGAAGAAGAGAGAGAGAGAGAGAGAGAGAGAGAGAGAGAGAGAGAGAGAGAGAACAGTTTATATATAAATGCTATTTCTATTTGCTATTTATTCCATTTACAACTAACCCGGCTTTCTTTCCTTGGCTTGAAGAGTGTGTACAGTCAGGATTGGAGTGAAATTCACCAACACTAAGAATCTCTTTCATCTCCCTCCTGTCTGCAGGTCTCACCTTCCACCTTCCAAGACACTCTGTAATTATCATGTCCATGGACTTCTTTTCTTTCCTCCATCAGCTTTGACAAGAAGATGGACCTGCCACTGCAGAGGACCTGTCAGAGTCCCTGAAGCACTTGCCCAACAGGAACTTCAATGTTAATTGTGAAAAAGCGGCATGGGGTAAGAATCTTTGATGAACTGAAATTACTGTTGTGCTGCGACAGAAAAAGCCTTTAATTTTGCCATCTGGGTCTAATTGACAGAGAATGACTAAGAATCGTAGCTTGGAGAATTGCTGAACTTTGCATATAGACAATTAACAAGAAAGAGAAAAAGCCAGTTTGGAAAATTGTGGGTCTTTGCAAAAGCAGTGTGTGATGCCTTTCGTATTTCAAGTCATTTTTTTCCCATCAAAAAGGCCTGCTGCTTCCACTGAACAGGAACTTGGACAGTAGTCAAGATTGGTGTCAGAGTATTTGTACTGAAATAAAGATTTTAGCATCCTATGGAGACTACAGCCCTTGTTCTTTGACATATTTATACTATATGTCCCTTAACAATATGGTTTGCCTTCTTCTGAGAGGGAATACATTTCCCATCCAAAGGCCTGAGCAACATCCAGCATACTCCACTGAAGTTCATTATGAAATGTGGTATCTTTACACTAAAAGGAATTGACTCTGGACTTTATTACAACTCCGGTCTCAAAATTGAGGGAAATTCATTTATAGAATGATGGTATTTAAAAGAAAGAAAGATTTCCTAGAACAAGAAAGAGGAGTGTTATTGGATCTGTTAATCCAGAATTCTGGAGGGCCAAAAACTGGTCAACGAAGCCCTATTCTGTTTCTTTCAAACAGTATTTGTCTACCAGTCTTTATCTATTTTTTCCCCTTTAAATCAGCTTGCAGATATGAAGCTCCTATTCTTTATCTTGTATGATGATTATTGAAGAATTATCTGCATTTTTAGATTTGTTTTCTTGTAAAAAAAATAGTAATACTCATGTTTCTTACAAATTTATAAAGTATGATTTAAAAGGGAAATAGTTGAGTGTTTTAAAAATTCCATGAAAAAGTGTCACATTTGATGTTTAAGTTCCTCTTTTAGGTCTTCAGAATTTTTATCTTGAATGTAATACCTAGGAAGTATCAGATTATTTAGCTTTTTGTTTGTAATTTGCTATAAATTATTTGCAATGAATATAATGTTAATATCAAGTAGGTTATGGTATGTGTGAAGTAAAGCAGCTGTAGCTCAGGGACTTAGCAAATTCTGTGATTGGTGAGGCAGGCACTTGCAGAGCCTGCTATCTGTACTTCAGGCTAGCATGTAACCTGTCACTCCAACTGATGAACTATGAAAGCAAACCAACTGCCAGTTTCTGGCCAAAACCAGTTGCAATATATGAACAAAGTGTTGTAATCTATAAAAATTGCTTAATTTATAACTTTTTCCAAGTTTAAAGACTAGCTAAAAATAAGCTAATTTTGAATATTCTAAATTAAAATGAAAAATGATACCATGTTCCTAAAAGGAAGTGTGTCAAATTATATTATACTAAATTTTATAAAGCTAACAGCTTTCAATAATTCTTTAGGAGGTCTCATACTATACCAATCAACAAGTTTCTATTTAACAAGGATTTATTTGGATAAATAGATAAAACTCTATTCTTTACCCACTCTTATAAACATTGCCCAGAGACTTGGGGAATTTGTTTTGTAAGCTATATGTTTACACTCAGCACTTGTGAGGGTATTGAATTAGTATTCAGAAGAAGATGAAAGTAAGTAGGAAACCTACAGGCTCCAGTGCTGCCAGTATCTAGCTATGATAAAGATTTGAGTGTGTTGAAGACTGGTATTCCAAAAATAATTGAAAACCTTTTTAATAATTGCAGACTGAGTATGAATTTTCTCTGACCCATTTCCTTCTCCTCAATGCAGGACAAGTAAATCCATCAATTTTTATCACTCTCACTAGACTACTGAAAACTAAGGAACCACTGAATTATTCTCCCTGGAGGAACCATTCAGGAATATCACAAAGGATATACAATATCCTTTGCCATAATTACAAATATCCTCACAGAATAACACCCATTTAAGGAAAATCAGGTGATTTTCTGTGCAACACCAGCTCCTATAAAAAATTCCTAAAGTGGAGACACTACATGGAGCATGATGGCTGAGAAATGCTTTAGAAATCTTATTTCTGCTTTGTTAAAAAAATGTATTTCTTGAGACTAAAGCCCAGCTCCCTCTGTGTCTTCCCTGCGCTACCATTAATCAGTAATGAGATATTCCATACCCTGATATCAAGCTTCTGTTTCTCTTCATGTCTGCCAAAACATCCTATTTTAGTAACAACCTAAAATAGGTCTTTGCTGTGCCTCTTCCTATATAAATGAATTCTAGTTCTAGGTCCTTATTAACATCAGCAATGCTGTCTCCTAGGTAAAGGATTAATTACTTGGCTGTGATTCACAGAAATGGAGTAGCAACTAAATTACTAAGGGGACATATCAGAGTATCAGTTATTGTTATGTCACAGAGACGATTATTTAGAGGAAGAAATAGAGAGTCTTCAGTATAGCGCATATTGGAGCAAAACACTTCATGTCTTTTTTTTTTTTTGGAAGAGACTAGGTAAGCAAGGGACATCAATAGGCCAATATTTTATGCCTACTTACGGTGATAAATGTGATCAGACTTTATCAGTGTGTCTCCCCGTTGGTGAAAATGCTTTTTGTTTCTTGTTAATTAAATCTGAGTTAGCTGTATTTCTGTGAACCCTCAATAATAGTGGGTACTTCGGGAAAATCAAACCTCACTTTTAATTAAAAGCATAATTATGATTCTGAGTCCTAGAAATTCACTTGTTTTCTTTAAAACACTGCTGCTAGGGTTGCAGTTTATTTCCTAAACTTTTCTAGTGAATTTGAAATTTTCAAAGACCATTGCAGATCTGGTCTTTTTATTAAAATATTTATCAAAATATTAAAGGGAAACTGGGCTCAGAGATGCAAACTTGTAAGTCTAGCATGTAATGATGGAAGAACATTTTGAATTTGAGGCTACATAGTGAGAACCAATTTCAAATGCAATACTTTAAAGAGAACATATTCTTTATACAATTTAAAGCAGCATGTCATGGTATGTGCTTCATTATCATATAATAATTTAAAATTCACTAATTCATTCCAGTTCCCTAAAATGTAATTGCAAGTGGGAGGGTATGGAGGCTATTCCTAGATGTAAACTTGATGATATCTGGATTGAACTACAATCCAAATCTGGAGGGCACAACTGTGATCTGTATCTTGAGGCTGGAAGAATCAAGCCTCCGAAGTGGATCTTGACATGGAGATCTTGAGGAACAGTGTGGCCTTGTGAAGCTTAGGCCCAGGCAAGGTAGACTTTAATCCCAGGAGACTGAGGCAAGGAAATCTCTGAGTTTTCTGAGATGAGTAGTTCTCTGTGATGTACTTGCCAGCACATCTGGAATCTACTTCTACTGAAGACCAGCTTAAACAACTAGCCTTGAGGGACTGAGCAACTACTAGATTCTTGGACTTTCCATCCACAGCTACCCATTGTTGGGTTAGTTGGACTAGACTGTAAGTCATCACAATAAATTCCATTAATATATAGAGACATTCCATAAGTTCTGGAGAACCCTGACTAATAGAGAGGGTAATAAAAATTATTGAGTTCACACTTGTGGATATTTTCCTGAAGAATAATCAATAGACCAAGATCCTGATCATGAGCAGGGGAATTTGCAAAGGAGAATTGAAGTCCTGATATATCTGGTACAAAACAACCTGCTGACTATATCTACGATCTTCTCCTTATACTTCTTGTTCTTTTTCATGCATACGGAGGAACACTTATGTATATGGTGACTACACACACAGACAGAGAGTCAGAGACAGGGAAAAAGAGGGAATATGAATTCTTAAGGAAATAACTCCATAAGAAAGGAGTTTCATTGTGTGCATTTCTATGACTCCAACATCACAACAGAGTTTGGAGAGTGTGCTAATAAATAGATTTTTGTGTGGCTTAAACATCTTATTGTAGAAACATGAAATTCTTGAGTATGACAACCCTTTATAACCCCTGTGTTTTAATTATTTATTTTTAAAACTTTTAACCCATGTCATTAAATATTTTTATTTATTATGATCTATATAGTCCTTGAGAAATGAGTAAAGTTTAGCAAAATTTTCTCACACATGTAAATTAGGAAATATCTCATTTATATAGCTGTAGAGAAGCAAAATCTAGTGAAAATTTAAAAACAAAAATAACTATGAAATTATTTTTGTCTCAATTTTGGAGAATATTGAAAAGAAAGAAACTTATATAACAAATGATATTGTATTAATATACATAGATTGAAAATAATTGCTTTGTGTTAAAATTTAGTGCCAATTTGTTACCAGGAATCTAAACTAGCTTATAAAATGCTATAAAACAAAACTGTATTTATGTGCCCCTCAAATTTCTTTTTAATAAATATATGTATGTGTGCATGTGTGCAAGTCTCTCTCTCTCTCTCTCTCTCTCTCTCCTCTCTGTGTGTGTGTTTCTGTTTGTGTTTGTGTGTGTGTAAGTCTGTGTCTGTGTATGTGTGCATGTGTTACTTTTAATCATTTGTACTTGTAGGTTTGTTATCTCTTTGTGTACATCAGTGCTACAACCTGTGGAAGCCTTCAGTTCTGGTGGCTGAGACAAGGCTCAGGTCCTCTATCACTGAGTACTGTTTACATGAGTTTTTATATATATGATGCTAGAAAAATGAGACTGAACCTAGGTATTTCAGCATGCTAATCAAATACTTTACCAAAAAAGCTACACCTCCAGTCCTACGTGCACTACTTAAAGATGAATAATACAAATTATTATGGAAGATATATCTAGCATTATCTCAGTCTAACTTATCTATCCCTGTGACAACAGTACATTTTATAACAGTTGTTCAACTTGTCCATCTATTGCCCTGAAAATTGTTATTATATTAAAATAAAGCATAGTAACAAATTCTGAGCTATTTTATTAAACACTTGCTTTACATACAACACATTTCCTAAAATCTTGAATGTATTTGCAGAGGGAATTTCAAAGATTACTGAATACAGGATATTGATAATTTAAAAAATGTTATTTAATAAAATACAACTTTACTTTTAACTTTTTATCTGAACCAGCCCCTCAGTTACTGTTAAATATGTTTTTTTTTTAAAAATCTGTTTCAATTTTTGTAAAAATTATCCATATAAAATGAAGATGTAGATATTGTAACCACATCCTGCCCTTTTGTGTTTATAACCCCTGTGTGAATCAATAAATTACAGTGTGATTTAATAAAAAAAAAAAAAGAAATATTACTCAGCAAAGCAAAGCTACTATTATAGGAAGTATTTCCAAATAAAAATGTATCAGAAAGCTACAAAAAAAGTATTTATAACTTTAAACATGCACATTTTGTTTGATAGCAAGTAAAATAATTCATGTGTGTGGTAAAAGGTGTGAACTTATAATGACATTCCTATCCTTTAAGAAAAATATGATTCTTCTACATTTCATTAAAATGTTGACATAGTGAAAAGGAATGTGAGTCTTTCAAAATGTACAATAGAAATGAAGAATCTTAAAGCAAGTGTAAACAAATTCACAGGATGAAATCTGACCTGCTTCTTGATTTTGCTAACTGAAGAGACATTGTAACAGAGCCATGCATAAGTATGTAGGGCTAGCCACTGTATGGCTGTGTTCCTGTTACAATAAAGAAGAAAGCATAGCTTCAAACATTACAAAAGAAATCTTGAAAGTGAAATATTACTTCTGTCCTTTCATAGAAATAGTTTTAGCCTGTCTTCAAAATGATAAGTCCCCATGGAGGAGACAGAGTGCACCAGTAATAAGGCAGTTTTTTTTTTTTTTTTTTTTTTTTTAACTTTTGTATTCTTTGCTCTTCTGGTTCTCATAGGCTCCAGTAATACTTCATTGAGGCTTGTGTGATTTTTCATATTCCATATATAAAATTTATATTTTTTGTGACACAGGGACATCATTATAAATGGTGATCACATTTTCTCATTCAATTTTGAAAACTTAAGGAGAGCCTTTAAGTGCTTCTTTTTACTCCTGTGAGGATTAAGTTAAAATAAAGCCTTGATTGTTAAATGATACCAATCTCATTTCATTAGTCCAAGAAAGCTAAGTTTTAATTTTTTAGTTCATCTAACCTATTTGTCTGGAGTCTTCAAATATTCTCCTAGAAGTCAAGTCCCTCTATATTTTGTTATTCCATTTATCTTCTGTAAAAAATATTTTAATGTGTGATTACTGTGTAAGCTTGGTGATAACTGTGAAAACAAAGAACACACCTTCTTTTGACAACAATGCCATGGTTAAAAGAGTTACAGAAGAAAGACCTTTTGTTTAAATGTATGAAAAGCCCTAAGTAAAATAGGCTATCAGAAGTGTGTAGATGACCTGTGGGTATGGCAAGATGACCTTCCAAAAAACCATCGTGTAGTGACAAGTATGATTTGAAGCAGAAAAGGTACAGGGTGGCTGCACAGAATTGTTGCCTTCTTCCCTTAGTCAAGATGCCTTGCCTGAGGTCAGGGCAGGAAATCTTGTTCCTGTACTTGTCAGCATAGACTCCTGAGAGAAGTATCATCATCTTAATGCCCCTGTGCACCTATGTCTTCAGTCTGCCTTTTAGACCCTGAGGCATTCATATGCAGCTGTCATAGTGGTGGTTCCTTGCCTTGTTGTTGACATTAAGTATCTATTATAGGTATTTGCTTTGCAGGAGAGAACACATGATCCTCAGGAATATGAAGGGAGATTTCCTAAACACCATGCCAACTGAATGAATGAACAGGTTGGCACCTGCCTGCAAGCAGGGCACAGGGAGAGGCAATGGAGAATCTTAGCAGTGATTTGGGAGGTTTGACATTGACTTTGCCACTTTAGAACATTTATATCTGGATGCAAGATCTTTATGTGCTAATTTAGAGAAGATTTGAAGAGAATCAATATAAAAATAAATTAGATTGATTTCAGGATAAAGAATATCTTGTTTTATTTCAATGATAAACCTTTTCTGATTTTCTGTTTTTTTTTTTTTTTTTTGGTTTTTCGAGACAGGGTTTTCTCTGTGTAGTCCTGGCTATCCTGGAACTCACTCTGTAGACCAGGCTGGCCTCGAACTCAGAAATCCGCCTGCCTCTGCCTCCCAAGGGCTGGGATTAAAGGCGTGCGCCACCACCGCCCGGCATCTGTTTTCTTATATAATATGTAGTCTCAGATTTTTTGGATTTGTTTGCATGAACTAATGTGGACATGTTAAATACATGTCTAAATGTATTTAGAATCTATCTAAACCACTACATTTTGACAAATATTATGAGTGCATATCTTCTTTTTTTTAATCCCCCTTCCCGGTTTCCTCTCCACAAACTCCCTATTCCGTCTTCCAAGGGGGATTGCTTCTATGAGGGTGCTTCTCTACTTACCATCCACCTCCAACTCACCACCCTAGCATTCCCTTACACTGGAGCATCAAGCCTTCATAGGACCAAGGGCCTCCCCTCCCATTAATACCAGATAAGTCCATCCTCTGCTACATATGCAGCTGGAGCCATGGATCCCTTCATGTGTATTCTTTTGTTGGTAGTTTAGTCCCTGGGAGCTCTGAGGGTGTCTGATTGGTTGACATTGTTGTTCTTTCTATGGGATTACAAACCCCTTCAGCTCCTTCAGTCCTTCCCTTAACTCATCCACTGGGGTCCATGTGCTCAGTCTGATAGTTGGCTGTGAGCAGCCACATCTGTATTTGTCAGGTTCTGGCAGAGCCTCTCAGGGGACAGCCCTATAAGGCTCAGTCAGCAAGCATTTCATGGCATCAGAAATAGTGTCTGGGTTTGGAGTCTGCATATGGAATGAATCCACAGGTGGGCCATCTCTGGGGGGCTTTTTTGTCTGACTCTGCTCCACTTTTTGTTCCTGTGTTTCCTTTAGACAGGAGCAATTCTGGGTTAATATTTTTGAGATTAGTGGGTGGTCATGTACCCATCTGAAAAATAAGTGCATATTTTCACATTTTAATATCTCAGAACTCAGAACATGCCTCATAAATCTATATGTCTTTCAACAGGTAGGATGCATATTTATTTATTTATTTACTTACTTACTCATTTTAAATCCTGCTCACAGCATCCTTCCCAGTCACCCCTCCTTCAATCCTTCCCTCATACAGCTCCCTTTCTTCTGTGAGCAGTTGTGGGCCCTCCTGAGATCCTTCCTCCCCCAAACCCCCACCCCACCCTGGCACTTCAAGTTTCTGCAAAGTTAGGTCCTTCCTATCCCACTGAAGTCAGACAAGGAAGCCCAGCTATAAAAACATATTCCATGTACAGGCTATGGCTTTTGGGATAGTGTTGCTCAGTTTCTTGAAACCCATATGAAGGCCAAGCTGCATATCTGCTACATATATGTGGGATGCCTAGATCCAGCCTGTATATGGTTTTTAGTTAGTGGTTCAGACACTGAGAACCCCAAGGGTCCAGGTTAGTTGACTCTGTTGGTCTTCCTGTGGAGAGCCTATCCTCTTCTGGTCCTGCAATCCTTCCTTCTGTTCTCCCATAATGGTAATCCAGTCCCAAAAGGGCAAGCAGGACTGGAGCACATTATATTTTTATGAATGAATAATTTAGAGTAGTAGTTCTAAACCTTCCTAACTCTGAAATCTTTTAACAAAGTTCTTCAGGTTTGGGTGGCCCCAAAGCATAACACTATTACATTGCTACTTCATATCTGATATTTCACTACTGTTATGAATTATAATTAAGTATCTGATATGCAACCCTGAACCCCAAATGGGTCGCAACCCACAGGTTGAGAAACACTAATTTAGCACCAATCAAAGAGTTCTTACTTTGAACTTAATTGTATATTTTTTGGTTCCACATGAGATAATTTAATTGCCAATTTAAATGTATTTATAATGATTACACTATGATACATCATCTAAAATAAAAGGTTACTATATGTACAGAAATTTATGGAAAATATATATAAGCTAAATTTGGTAAAAGAAGAAAATATTTAATTTTTCAAAGAACAATAACAGAGCCTTATTTTCTTGCCAAACAACAGGACATTTAAGCCTTGTTGAAGTAGAACATTCAGAAGTCGAGTCACATCTATGTAATTTTGGTAATTTTTCTTGATTTTATAATTGCATATAGCATAGCACAATAAAGGTAGACATTTTTCTAAGATTCTGTAGTAGAAGTTGGGCGCCAATTTGTAGTAGAGGGAATTATTTAACCGGCCAAGTTTGTGGTTGTAAGTCTCCTACCCGAATGAGACCATTAAAGGAAAACTCAACTCAATAATTATAAATATGGTATAAATAGCACTCCTAGGTTGGGCACTTTACCACTACACTACTCTAATCCCCAGCTATGAGATCCCTTTTAACTTGTGGTTTTATCCAGGCCAAGTGCTTGTCCAGCTCCCTCGTCAGCTTCCTACTACTGCTGGCTTCCTTCTGCTTCAACTTCCTCCTGATCTCCTCTGCTCCTCTTCTTCTCTTCTTCTCTTCTCCTTCTGCTTCTGCCTCCTTTTATATCGAATTCCTCTCACTCTCTCCTCCCCTAAGCTTTTATCTCCACCTCTCCTTCTACTGCCCAATCTCTGGCTCTAGTCTTTATTTTACAGGCTTTAATTGGACAGGTTTACAAGATGTCATCTGTATACAGATTCAATCATCCTCTGCAGACCCTCCCAGGAGGGTGGAACTAGGATCAAAATACAAGGCTGAGGCTATCCACTGGGAACTAGGATCAAAATACAAGGCTGAAGCTATCCACAACAAGATTCCATGTTGTTAGGAATAGTTGAAAACTTAAAGTTATTAGGGAAGTTTCATGTATCAAATAGACATTTGTCAGGTTACCAAACATGAACTCATCTGAAATTTTAAGATAATGTTGGACAAAGTGTAATAGTAGAGAACACTCATTATAAATGTTCCTCTGAGCACACATGAATTAATTTCTTAATACTGAAAGAAATTTTCAAATGCTGCTCTGGAGGGCAAAGATCACTGTGATGTATAAAATAACATATGTATCAGATAATTCTGAGTAAAAAGAATTGAATTCTAGATGCAGAATGGACATCATAGATTAAAATAACCTCAGTCATATTCCTGCATGAAAATGGAGGACATCTCTGCTTGAATTCTTAAAGAACTCTTTCTTTAGATAAAAAAACAAAACAAAACAAAACAAAAACCTTGTCTCATAGTTCCAAAAACTGTATATACAGAGAGCCTTGTTACATGTGTGTCGGGAGCCAAACCCAGGAAGCTACCTGCTGTTCTAAGAGAGCCTCAGGGAATTACCTGCTGTCCTGGAAGGATTAGTCAGTGCAACATTAGGTCCCAGGAACATCAGGCATTTCCTGGGAGTTGGTTAAGACAGTAGGATGGTCTAGGGCAATAAGGTTACAACAGTGAGATGATCTAGGGCAATAAACCAGCCTCTTTTGGGAGAACTGAACCTACAACTAAGAAAGGATTTCCTGTTCATATGGAACCCCCTCCCCATTCTTTGCGCCCTTTCTCCCTCGCCGAAGAATATATATTGTAAGCTGCCCCCCATTAAAGTGAGACCTTAACAAAACTCCCTTTTTGTTTGGTCGTCCATTCTCACACCCCGCCCATGGCCCATGTTCTCTTTCAGGTGACATCCACCTCGATACCCCATGAATAATCAGACCTGTGGGTCGGGTCACATGTGACTGAAAACCCTAGTAACAATGTGTACAGGTAAATATTAATCCTTTGAATAGTTTAGGAGACATACATCACATTTATTTTTGAGGGAAGAAGGAAGGAAAAGAGCTGAGATAGTAATAGCTGAGATGGCACTGAATGATAAATGTCTATAGTCTGGAGAAAAGGAAGAAAACAAAACAGGCTTGAAAAAGGAACTAGTAGAGTTAAATACAAAAAACTTGATGAGTCTACAGGCATACCCTGAGTATGCCCAATCTCACCTGACCTTAAAAGCCAGGTGGGGGCAAGCCTTGCCGGTACTTTGATGGGAGGAATTTGTAGTGTATAGGAAGTGCTCTCTACAAGGCTCAGTTAGCTGAGTGGTATCACAAGTCCGACCATTTTGGAAACTATGTGAATTGTGCACTAAAACTGTAGCTGTTTATGAGCAATGGCCATGTTTGAGTTACCACATTATGATTATATTTGTGTTTTAACATTTCACATTAGAAGCAAGATATGGATGTTTTCAGGTAAGAACACAGTAACAGATATATAGACAAGGAAAATAATGAATGAAATGGGAAATTTGTCTACATATGTGGAAAAACCAATGGGCCAGATCGAAAGATGCAACGTAGACATAGAGAGTTAGATGTGGTTAAAGTCAGGAAGAGTTCAAGGAGGAAGACTTTTTGCTCAGTTAGAAAGGCATCCTTGTAAAAGTTCTGGGTTGAGCAACGAACAAATTCACTCACAGAGTATATCAGACTATATCAGAGTCACACTGTTTGGAAACAAATAACCAGAGAGACAGAACTGCACCTAAAATATGCTGTTTTTTAACAGTAGAAACTGTGGAAAAAAACATTACAAATTACCTTGCTAATTTGAAGATGTTTATAAAATGCACAACTAGGTCCAAAACTTACAAAAGTGTGTATATGTGTTTGTGCGTGTGTGTGTGTGTGTGTGTGTGTGTGTGTGTGTACTTGAATATTCTGTGGAAACTTTAATGGTGGTGTAACTCATAAACAAATACTGAAAGTGCCCACCCATGCGTGGTCATTTACACCATGAAAAACAAAATTATATAAAGTCATTGCATTGTGCTTGTATACTACATTGTTTTGCTTTGGATAATATTTTTATAGGCATACAGTGTTTAATCATTATTAAATTCTACCAACATTTTATGAGATTTTATATGTTGTGCAATTTATAAACAACTATATCAAGATCTATTAATGAGAAGTAATTATCAACACAGATGCATGTATTCATGTGCATCAAAGTACAAATCCATATGGATATCCATACACCATCATTAGAAATAAAAGTGTGTTCAGCAGTTATGCAAAGTAGATTTTGAAATGCTTCACATTACTTATAAAAAGAAATGCAAGAATAACAAATCCTGATTTTAGATAAGAATATTCTCAAAACCAGGGAATAGTGTCTCCTTTAATTTTTACTTTAGCAATATCTTGATAATCCTATTAACAGTAATTCTTATAAACCAAATTGCTTGTTTTTTAAGCTTATAAAGAAGAATATTTTAAAATAATAAGCACCAAAAATAATCTCTGAGGGAAAAAAAGAGTACATGGAATATAAATCCATCATATTGTGGAAACTAAATGAGTGAGATAAAGAGTCTATGGAACATAAATCAAAGATGAGCACACAGGAAGCATATTGATACCATATGTGAAGACCATAACCTATGTGTATTCAGTGTTCTGGAGTACCCACTTAGCAAGGGCACAGCCATGAGGGTTGCTTAGGTCCACAGCCAGTACATTCATTACTGAGTAGTCTTATCTATATCTCCTACAACAAAAATAACAGTTGTTAATTATCCACTATTTAAATATTTAGAAATAATCAAAATACTAAATATGTATGAGAATTGCTACTGGAATAGATGTAGGGATGGTCTTTGTCCTGCAGTGAAACTGAGAGGGACTGGAATAAAGATTGTGGCCTATTTATTTCACATTTGAGTTAACAGACCAACTTTCCTTAATATGTACAGCTGTGATGAGGGTATTTAAAGTATTACCATCCAGGGCAGTGAGTAGAAAATGCTTCCAGATCATCAGTGCAATGTAATTGGCAAATTTGCATATTTATGTGATTTTAATTTGTGTTGTTGTTCTTATGAGTAAACCCGATCAGTCTTTCAATGTTTAAGAGTGTTATGTACTTCAGTTAGAGAGGCTTAAATACAATATAATAGCCATAGTCCACTAAAAGACCTGTGGAGTGTCCCCTCATCAAAGAAGACATCATGGTGAAATTTCCCTTGCAAAGGTAAAGCTATTGGTGACAGAAGAAGCTAGAGGGTAGTAGGAGTTAAGCTTGTTCTGTTTTGACAACTTCTCTCAGGAACTAACTCAGGGTACTAGGATAATGGCTTCTAGAAACAGTAATACCCAGTCACAAACACCTACTTGCCCTACATCTAGAAAGTCTCTGTGCCTCCAATCATCGTGCACAGGAAAAGCAACCTTCTAGCACATGCATCTTTGGGAGAAATGCCACATCAGGACCAAAGTATAAGACAGGCATAATCGTAAGTTCTTGAATAAAATACCTTATATATGTAAATATGTAAACATATACATACCCATACCCATGCCCATACCCATATACATAAATATGTGGGGCACAAGAAAGTCAATACAGATGCAAGGAAGCTATAAGAGACTATATCACACAGAACTGAAGTTACAGCTGTTATGATCTTCTATACATGAGTGCTGGGAACTAAACTGCATCCCCTGTTAGAACACTAAGCTCCTTCACCACTGAGTCAGATCTGCAGGCTCCTTAAACTAACTTCTTTGTTTTTGTTTTTTATTGGTTATTCTATTTATTTACATTTCAAATGTTATCCCTCTTCTCAGTTTCCTCTCCACAGAAGCCCTATCTCATACCCCTCCTCCTGCTTCTATGAGGGTGCTCCCCCACCCCTGATTACCTCCTTAAACTCATTTCTAACTTTAGTGACTACAGTGCTACAGAGTTGTCCTATTCTTTTATCAGAATTGACCACATTATATACATCATACTTGTGGAGGATAGTTATGCTCTGTAAATGCTCCCTATTTTTTTCCTTCCTTTCCCTTCTACCCTCCCTTCTCCTTCTCCCCTATCTTCTTCCCTTTCTTCCTTTTCTTTTTCTTCTTTCCTACATCCTTTAGCCTTCTCTTTTCTCCCTAACTTCTTTCCTTTCTTCATTCTTATCCTTCTACCTTCCCTCCTTTAAATTCTCCTTCCTTTCCTCTCCCTCCCTTCCTCCTTCCTTTCCTCCCTCTCTCCCTCCCTCCTTTCTTCCCTTCTTCTTTCCCTCCTCCCTGTCCTCTCACCCTTTCTTTCTTCCTTCCTTCTTTCCTTCCTTCCTGTCTTTCCTTCCTTCCTGCAGTCTTGCCTTCGTTCCTGCAGTCTGCATTTCTCCCTTCCTTCCTTCTTTCCTTCCTTCCCTCCCTCCCTCCTTCCTTCCTTCCTTCCTTCCTTCCTTCCTTCCTTCCATCTTCCATCTTTCATTCAAATATTTTCTGTGTTTCTTTTCTCTCGTCTTTTAGGAGACAGGGAAGAGAAGAGAGTACTTCTCTGCATTTCCAAGTGTCACTAGTGTGACAGATTGGTGGGCCTTTGTGGGAGCCTGAGTTCACCCTGGAACATTCTCATCCATTGCTTGGCTGCACTTTTCCCTCCTAAATATCATTAACAACTTAGTATACATAAACACAAGGGCAAAAATGAGAAAAGAATGTGGCTATTTAAAGAGGTGCAAGAATATTATTTCAGGCAAAGGGAAAGCTGTCTAAAGGTTCTGATGAGAGAAATAATTCAGTGATTTTACAGTCTAAAACAAGAACAAGGAATAATGATGAAAATACGTAGGGTTTGGTCAGTTATGACTCTGGTAGTTGGTGAGAGTCTTCCTTTGTGATGCAGGAAGTCACTTAATGTTTAAAAGTCTAGCTTTGAGGAGGAAAGGAAAGATGAGCAGAAGGCTCCTCATTTATTAATTAAATAGTAGCCTCAGCTGCAAATGTGTGTGTATGTGTGTGTATGTATACAAAGCCAAAGAAAGAAAAGTAGGAATGACATATGATGGGCATTTAAAGTTCTGACTTTAGTAAATACTTATGTTGTGATATATATTAAAAGCTAGAAAATAAAACACTTTCATAAAGCTAATTCTAGAGAAAAAAATAAGAACTTGAAATAAATGTTAAGCTCTGTTAAAATATGTGACACTGTACCTTAGACTAAACCTGAGTGAGAGGTGGCTAGACAATTAAAATAAGCAACATTTTATTACACAAAATGACTGTTAATCTTCATGCCCATGCATATATTTGTATGTGTCTGCATTTGCATATATATGTTTAGATGATAAGGAAATACTCCAAGGAATTAATAATTTACAAAGTCTCTTTATATAATATATGTATATACATGTTTTGAAAAGATTTTTACTACAAATCTTTGTTAATTTTAACTCTGTGAAATAAACCCTAGAACTATCCATAATAATATGTATCTCCATATATTTTCTAAGAAAATATCACATATCATGTCTCTATAATCAATACTAGTAATGACAATGAAATGTCACTGTTGTAACACTTTAAGTTATATTTAATTTTATTAAATTATTTTTCATATATAGGCATAAATTTACACATTGAAGTTTTACATATAATTAGTTGAAGTTAGTACTTAATTGTACATTATTTTCTAAAGTAACATAAATATTAATAGATTTGATCATTATGCTCATTCTTGAATTCTGGTTAATTTTTTTTTTAAAAAAACTAGATTGAAATACTCCAAGACACTTAGCAAAATTAGTCCTATGAACTAAACAATTTTTTGATTTCACACACAGAGAATTATTTCCTCACCTGATGACATTTGTAGCTAAGGTCACTGAGAAGCAACTAAGGTTGATATTACATATAGATCCCTAATTTCATTATATTTTACTTTCATTGCAAAGAAAGAAATTGAAATCTCTTGTATGCACCTCTGCATACAGAAAGTACATGAGGACATAGTAAAATAGGCACTGTTTACATCTAAGAAATCCTTTATCGGCTCTAATTTTCTGATACCTTCTCCCTGAGTGTCTAGAATATGATAGTCTAGTATTTGAGATTATAGCATTTACTAGGACAAGTTGTTAAAGTTTTCTAAATAGTCAACTGAGAAAAGTAAAATCCTCTTGGAGAATGCATGTGCTTTTGATGATGGCGATGGTTGCAATGATGATGGCAGTAATGGTAATGAAGATAGCAATGGTGGTGTCTATAGTGGTGGTGATGACATTGATAATGATATTGATGATGGTAATGATCATGGTGATGGTGGGATGATGGTGATGGAGGTGGTGATGGTAGTACTGGTAATGACAGTGATGATGGTGGTAGTGATGGTGGTAGTGATGGTGGAATGATGGTGATGGTGGTGATGGTGGTGATAATGGTGAGATGACAATAACGGTGGTAGTGATTCTTTGACTCTGCAAGTGTCTGCAGAAGCAGATGGGAACCCAAAATACATTTATACAAGGGTCTCTTACAGGAAACTATAGTTTAGATTGTGATTTTTCCCAGGTATCCTTTGAGGGGACACTTAGAGGAAAGTATTGTTTTGGATAAGAGTGAAGTGAAGCATTATGGCTTCAGTGTGTTTCCTTGGAAACTGTATTTTAGAAAAGCTGATTTCTAGTTTGAGAATGTATCTTTAGCTTTATAAGCAATTACTCTAACCATAACAGTTAATCTGCTGTTAAACACTATACTATAAAATAGTTTACTAAGTGCTTTTTAAGGCTCTACAACTTGCATTCAAATTATTGGATAATCTATCTGTTTAGAGAGGCTATTTCTTGTAAAGCTTTGCTTGGGATGAATGAAGAAGGCTTTCCAAAAAACAGCAGATCCACTATCTTAAATCAAAAACCTGAAAGATATCTGTATCTGGGTTCAGAAGCATTAGTGGAACTGTTCTCCAGTAATTGTAAGTCACATGATTGACTTCATAATTATAACAATTATAACAATTGTTATATTTGAAAATATAGTGCCTCACATTTGATAATACCTCATTGAGAAAATAAATATGGAAAGGCATATCATTAATTAATTAATTGTTGTAATTCATGTGTGTAACTACCAAAAACATTCAATGTGCCAATTACAAGCAATTATTTCTGTAGAAATTATGACATGTACAATCTATAGGTGTAAAATATGCTGCAGCATTCATACTACTCCAAGGAAAAATATAAAGCTCTACATGTACAATAAAGCAATGTAATAAGTGAAGATTATGTACCGGGGTTGTGAATCTGTTGAGAGAGTGCTTATCATGCACAGAGTGAATCCTGGGTTTGGTCTTCAACTCTGCATAAACCAAGCATGATGGCTGAGCTTTGAGGTCACAGGAGTCAGAGCAAGCAATAAGGGTATTGATGAAGAAGGACAAAGTCCAAGGTCACCATCACATGTCACATGTATGGTAAGTTTGAGCTCAGTTTCATATGCATGAAATCCTGCTTCAAAACAAGACAAACAAACAAAAATAAAATCCTGAGCATACACATTGTTTTTAATAATATTTACTTATTTATTTATTAAGTTAACTTAAAAAAGTCAAAACCTCTGAATTATCTTGCTCTAACAAGGTTATTAGGCAAACTTTTGCTATTTAAGTTTGCCCTTATTGAACTCAATTTAGAATTATCAGAGGTTTGGATATTTGTTTAAATGTTAACATATTTCATCTTTCAAGGCACTCTGCTGGAAAGAGTCCAGGATAGGATGTGTGTGTGTTTTTTTTTTTTTTTTAATCTGGTAGAGTTAATGTAACCAATTTTGGCAAAACAATCATTTATTTCATTATATTACATCTGTCACAGAATCAAAATGAGGTAACATCTTCATGTGAAACCCCGTTAGAACCCATGAGTGTGAAGTACAAGTATATTTTGTAAATACTTCACCTGTCTGTAGAAGGGAAAATTACAGAGTTTCAGATAACTTCAGAAGATTAAGAAAAGTGAAATAGTTGAGAATGAATGAGCCAGGAGCAGGACTCAGTGCTGTTGAGAGGAGGTCAAGGGAAGTTTGTAGATGGAGGAAAAGGTGATAGGTTAACTCTGAGATCACAAGTCATTAGGCACGTGCTTGAAATCTTTCCACATTACTGAAACCCTTATTTGATTATTATTTCTGACCCAAGGGTGAGAGTTTATCAGCTATTTTCCTTCTGACTAAGTGATAAAAAAGCTAAATATATTTAACTATAAAGAATCATTCACGTTCATTTAAGTTATAAATAACTGGTGCAGGTTACAAATGTAGCATTATTGATAATAAATAACTGGAAAAGCCTTCATTTAAGTCAGTGTCTCTGGAATCACTAGGTTTATAAAGAAAAAAAAAACATCCCCCATCAATATCAATTACTAGTACTCTCTAGAGTTGCCATTCATTGTTTTACATTTCTGCAGTAATCCATTTACAACTTGAAAATGCTTATTTGCTACAAATTGAGTGTCCCTTTTAGTTACTAATAAGGGATTATTTTGTTCAGAGAAGTTCTAATTTTCTAGAAGTCTGAGAGGGTTCAAGAATTCCTTAAGCCAAAACAAAGTTCACAGGGCAAACAGCCAAAAGACTAGTAACATGTGCTGCGGGTATAAAAACTCTGGATGCACAAGCCTTAGGAAACCCTCTGATTACAACAGATACAAGTTTTAAAAATAACCAGACTAATAGACTAATTTTGAAAGATTAGCCCATTTATCTGAGATTGTTAAACACTGCAGCAGACTGGAACCAATTAAATAAATAACTCTAATTCTCTATGATTAACTTCAAAAGTCCTTAGTTCCCAAGATCACTGAGGAGGTATGATAAGGCGTTTTTGTTTTTTTTTTTTTTTCACCAAAAGAGGGAAGTACAATTTAGACCAATTTAACAGAGTGAACATATATCCCACTAAACAGTCAACTTATATTTTTCATATTATTCCTTTTAGAAATTCAATATCAAATTCCAAGTTTCTTTAAAATAAGAAAGACTGTATTCATACACTCATAACTTTATGTTAATTCAGTGTGCTTTGTTCATGTAACTGAAATCTATTTGGGAATCTTAAAATAACCTTATGTTTGATCCTTTAATTTAAACTTTGTTTTTGAACTATTCACAAATTAGCAGAATAAAAGTTTGAAAATAGTACAGAAAATAATATGAAATAAATTTGCTCAAACTCTATTATTGGCTTGTACATATTAAACTGATAGGTAATACATTATTTACATGATTTTATTGAGAATATTAAATAATTACAGAAATTCTCCCTTACCTTTTATCCACCTAGAACATCACATATAACCATTTTGTTCTTTCTCAAATTCATGTCCTCTTTTGTCATTAATTATTGTTACATGCATATATATACATTTTCTCACAACTCACTGCTGTCAAAGTGGGAATCTCATCCTTAAAAATGTATCCTTGACTTAAGTAAGATTCATTGATTATGTTTCTTAAAGTAAGTCTAATCTTTCATTTTTTATTAAGCCAGAAATTAGTATTAATAATTGTAGTATCATAAGTGGGAGATTTGCAGCAATATGACTTCAAGAAAAGCATGTTTGTTTATCAATACTTTGAATAGTTAGAATGAACATTAAGAATTCATAGGAGTACTCTTTACAGATCATCAAATAAGATTATCCCTGGCACCAAATAGAAAGGAAGATTGATATCATTGTCCGTATTGTGTTTTAAATTGTCTTGTTCCTTCTGCCCTTCTCTTTCATGCTCCTTTGTCCCTCTCTCCTTCCCTTACTCCCTCCCTCCCTCCTTTCTTCCCAATCTCCCTTTGTCTTTTCTTTACTCTTTCTACTTCTCCTGAACCACCCATCTAGCTTGCATATGTAATATAGATGCTTGCATATCTACAACTCTCTCCCTTATTATGTCTCCTACCTTCCCAACCTTCTGATATACCCATCTAGATTACAGATATAGCAGCATGCCTGAATATACACAGCCTACTACATGAGCATGTGCACATTAGTTGAAGTTCTTCTTTTTCACAACTAGTTTGTATATCCAAGACTTAAAAGTTTAAGAACACATAGTGATGGTATAAATGAAGACAAAATGAGTTTTCTCATCCATAATTTCTCATAAAACATTATCCTTAGGTTCTAAGGTAAAATGTCATGATAATGAATCATTTCTTTCCATGTGTCAGAGGCTAATCTAGAATCAATGAAATGTTGAGGATTCTGTAACACTTAATATATAAATTAATTATATATTAATTATATAAATATATAAATATTTATTTGGAAAAACAAAGGAAATATTTGTTAAAATACAATGTGTTGCATCACTATATGTGTGTTCACACGTCTTTGGTACACATATGTTTGCATATATACTTGGATGTGAAGAGAAATATACTAACTGGCAAAAAGCTCCAGGAATCTACTTGTCTCCAACTCCTGGTCCACATTTGACCTGGCCACTGGGGATTCAATTCAGGTCCTTAAGTTTGGACTAAATAATTTACACTTGGACTAAATACTTTATCATATAGCATCTTCAAAGCACTATTTATTTAAGCTATAATGAGATCTTAGGTAATTTAAAAAACCATTCAAGGCCTGATTTCACAAACAATAGGAATTATAAACCCATATAATGTTACAACACACACAGACTGAAGCCAATCAACTATGTAAAACATCTAGGTAGCTTGTGTCCTTTTCCTTCTACTATAAGCTGAGTATCCTCTACCATTGAACATGGACAAGCAGATGCTGACTCTTAATAAGCTAGCTAAACTTACGATATTATAATCATTAAACAAAATGTTTCATGCATTTCAATTAAGAAAATATACTAAATACTTCTTTCAAAGGAAATCTCATGTCCTTCTTTGTAATATTGGATGAGAAAATAAAAATGCTATTGCAATAGAAAAGGAAAATAAACTTGAGACCAGAGCGAATGAAAGATTAAAAAGAAATAGGAAGTTTTCTGTGAGATTGTATCTTCTAAAAATTTTGTCTTCTAGACACTACATCTATGAAACCTTAAATAAACTTTTCTGCCTAAACAAGACCTGAACAAGGACAAACATGTTAACATGGTAGGAGAAATTCATGGGGTCTCCAACTCTAGAGAAAGAACTATACACAGCAAAGGAATGTGGTAATTGGGAGAAATAATCTTCTTCAAGGTAAATAATTCCCCAATTTCTTATCTAATACCTAGTGATGAATATTGATATAATATAGACAGAGCAGATTGTACTTATATATTTAGAGATCAGAGAAAGAGATAAGAGAGAGAGACAGAGGCAGAGAGAGACAGAGAGAGACAGAGAGAAAATAACTGAAGTACAAAGGCCAGAGACTATGAGAGTGAGAACAAAGTACATAGGAGGGGTTGGATGGCAGAAAGGCAAGGTGAAAATGACATAATTATAAAGCACTAAAGAAGTCAGAATTACTGGACATCCTAAGAGAGACCCAGATTGCCTTCGTTATTGTCTTTGTGTTTACTGAGACAACAGAACTATTTATTCTAGTTGGTGTCCCTATGACATCTCATTCATCTAAAATCTCAAATCTACAGAATTAGATGTTTCCTGGTCAACTAATTGACAAGGTTCACCAGTCCAGACAGGGTGTCTTGAGAGGAAAAGAAAGCAGGAGGTAGGGAATCCACTTATTCTTAGTCACTGATTGTAGATATCCTTAGAGAAAGGTCAGCATCCAATCCACTGTCTTCTACAATTATTCTGCAAATATTTGTTTTTAGGCATTGAGTTTTATTAGTGGACCAGGCACTGTGAAATAAGAGGAACTTAATAATTTATGCTATATGTCTTGTCCTAAGTTTATTTAAAAGCTTTTGACTTTTTTCTAAAAGTGAGCCTGTATTCAGAGTTCATTGCTAAATTTATCAGCATGGACTCTAATCTCTGTTCTACATTTAGTTGCTAATCAACTTTCTTATAAGTAGGTCACTTTTTGTCTTTTTTTCTCTATTTAATTAGATAATGATAAGAAGAGTTCTCAAGAAGCTTCAGTTTAATTTTGAAGCCCTCTTACTTTTTTGACACCAAGTATCAAGGCTGTTTTCTGACTTTGTAATTAAATAAGAAATTATTCAAATTCTTCTTGTTTTCAGTCTTCATGTAGTTCTCAATGACTGTATTGTGCATTCTTTATCCATCTGTGTACTTGGAGACAGATGTATTTTAATACAACAGTGATTCCAAAGAGAAGAATGAACATTAAGCAAACTTTAACAATATTTTCTTGCTGTGAAATAAAGTATTATATGCCTATTGGAAGCCCAAATCCTTACATTGTATAATAAATATTCATAGGTTAGTATACATCCTAGTGACTTCATGATTAATTTCATCATAGCTTTGCATAATATATAGAATATAATATGCTTGAATAACACAGAATTTCAAGGAAAATGACATGATAATAACTTTTCACATGTTCTACTTAGGAATACCTTAAATACTTTACCACTTGGAATGGCATGCGGAGTTTAAGCATTATAAAAATCCAATCATTAATGAATCCAATATTCTTGAGTTCTAATATTTACCCTCATAATTCTATCATACAGTTACTTGAGGTCTAAATAAAAGTATTTTCTATATTTAATTACATTTTAAACATTATAAAATGTTGAGCAGTTATTTAGCTACTGAATTCCTTTGGTTTCAGTTTCCAATCTATTAAATTTATACACTTATTACAACATAATTTCAATAAGATTTAAATATGAGTACATACATAAAATTGAGTGTACATCATACAGATAAAAACATTTGTCTCCTTGGATATTTTCCTGTTGCTGGTGGATGATAGAATGGAACACAGTGCCTCTGTCTGAGTTTTGAATTTCTCCTTCAGTAGTTACTTCCAGAGCTCTTTGACTCTGATCGTAGCTTCTTATACCAGCATTCAGAATAAAAGCTATCTGGCAGTTTTAAAGGTAGCTCCTTTCTTCAACACCATTCAAAAACACTCGATAAAATTTTTGTGTAACTATTGCTTAAATGTACAAGTTTACTGAAATCAAGATGGTTATTCAGTTTTTGTAAAGTGATAAGAAGTGAAATTACTGCTATCCTTTCTACATTTGACATTTGTTCAGTGTGTGTGTGTGTGTGTGTGTTGTGTTGTGCGTGCCACAGTGTAAATGTAAAATTTAGATGACACCTTAAGGATATAGTTTCTTTTTTCCACCATTTGCGTTCTGAGGATTAAACTCAGGTCCTTGGGCTTGGCTGTGAACACCATCAAGGCTGAGAAATCTCACCTTTCCAAAAGCATCACTTTATTAAAAACATTTTAAATTTATTTTCTTATATCTGACAACTCTACTATGGGATTAATACATAAAGCAGAAGATTGAAGTATCACTCAAATGAAAAGTTATATGAAATAGTAGCTGAAGAATAACATTTAAACTTTAAATGGGACTAGAGAGATGGCTGAGTGGTTAAGAGTTCATACAGCTCAGGCAAAGTACATGTATTAACATCAGGTGCTTCACAACCATCTGTCCAGAGAGACCCAACACTGTTTTCAGGAGTTGACAAGCACCAACACTCATCTGGTATACAATTACACAAATGCATACACATAATTAAACACAACTAAATTAAACATTGAAAAAGTATATCAACTTACTCAATGATTAATAGGAGAGGACTCAGCTGATTGTATTTGGTGCTATCCCTGAGCTGGTGGTTTGGAGTTCTATAAGAAAGCAGGTTTAGCAAGTCTGTAAGCAGCTTCTCTCCATGGTCTCTGCATCAGCTCCTGCCTCCAGGTTCTACTGTTTGAGTTACTTCCATGACTTCCTTTCGTGATAAATAGCAATATGGAAGTATAAGCCAAAAGACTGTTTCGTTCTCAACTTGCTTTTTGGTTTGGTGTTTCTTTGCAGCAATTGAAACCCTTACTAAAACACTAAGCATACAGTATATGTAATTAACATTTATCATCTATTTTCCATCATATTTCCTATCAAAATTCAGAGGTTCTGAATACTACAAAGTCAGAATCCATTATTTATTAATAGGGCATAAGTAGATGTAATTAATTACTATGACAAAATTTTATAACCCTATTGTGAAAAGAGTATAACATAAACACTGAATATTCATCACTATATTTAATAAACTTTTAGAGAAAATGATGATAACTAGCAATTATCTTTTCCTTCAACACTATGGCAATGTAGTGTTGTTGAGTACATTTTACAAATAAGAAAATTAACATATTAAAGCCTCAATTATTTTTCACAATTACAGTATTGCTGATATATGATTTAATCCACAGTTAAGTTTAGATCACTCAATCATCCTTGAATCTTTGTAAAGGAATCCACTGTCCCTTAAACTTTTCCATAGCTTTCTAGAGGATATGTTCCTGTGTTACTTTAACTTCACAAAGAGTTCATCAAATAAAAACTCGAATAAATCACACATCAGATCAAAATTAAGTAGTATGTTAAAAGGTGAGTTCATTTTTAAGATTTGTTGTTTTTATTTGTATGTATGTGTATAAGACTGCCTGAATTTGTGTGTACCATACTCATGCAGATAACCGAAAAAGCCCAAAGACTCAGATCCTTGTTAGATGGAGTTACAAACACTTATATGTCACCTAACATAAATACATGAAATTGAACCTGTATCTTCTGCCAGGACAATAACCTCTTAACCTATGAGCCATCAAACCAGTCTCCAATGCTGTAATTTCTTAATAGGAAGTAAATGATTGAATAAAAAAATTTCCTATTTTAGCATGTTAAGCAATCTCTGTAGTTTTATTATACCAAGATAATTGGATTGTTATATTTATTATCTTTTTTTGAATGACCAACAGAACACACAGTAGGGGAAATTTCCTAGACCAGAAATAGATTACTTTTATTAAGGTTTTACTTCAATTGCTGGTTTGACATCTTAAAAAGATAACATTTATAATGATAGAATTAGGGTACTGTAAAATTTTGAACAGATCATTTTCTAGACTGAAAGATACCAAGGAAATTATAATCTAAATTGTCATCATTATAAAAGTCTTCTGTGAAGAATACTGGGCAACTTCAACAGAAACATAAGAGGATGTTGACTGTCCTGTGAAGATTTACATATTGAAATTAATACCCTCTTTCTTGAATGTACAGTTCATGAAATGCATGACAGGCATCTAAGAATGATCAAGATGAAGCTATAGGAAGCAATAACATTTCAGAAGTTCCACAGTTAAATTCAGAGGTGTAAACACACAGCTGTGTTTTCTTTAAGAGCTTAAAAGACATTTCTGCTACACAATACTGATAGGTACATTTTTCTCAAGGCAACCACCTCGGTAACAGAAGCTAAAGTTTTGCCATATATATCAATTTTACTTCCTTACCTAATTTTCAGAAAATTTCTTGGATTTATAAAATGAGAATCTAGTTCCACATCTGTGTGTGCATTTGTATTCATGTATGTACACACATGAATGCATGTGTTCATCTGTTTCACTTTTTCCTATGGAATTGTGAGAAGGTAATTTTTGATTCTCTCATATATTAAATCCTGATTCCCCATAGCAGCTTTCCCTCCTGCCCCTTCCCTCCAGGTTTTCCCCAACTGCCTCACCTCTCCCCAGAACTACCCCCAACTAACGGTCAAAAGAGCAGGCTTCTCAGGGACATCAACCAACAATGGCATCTCAAACTACAAAAAGACCAGGTATATACCATCACATCAAGGCTGGACAAGGCAACCCAGTAGGGGAAAAAGAAATATTCAACATCCTTAGCCATCAGAGAAGGTGATATATTTTTCTCTATTTAGCTCTTTCACTTCTAATAGGTCATGAAGTTCACTCTGCTTCAAAAATGCAGAGCAAGCTGTGCTTTTCTAAAGGCCTGGCATGGTAGCAATGGATGTATCCATATTTAAATAACCAGTTGGAAACAATCATTTGGATGATTCTAGCCTACTACTACTTTGATCTGTTTCCATGAATGACACTGTTTGCAATTATTCAGAAATGCAAACTACACCAGGAGAAGAGTATATGAATAAAAATAATTGGTAAGTTTAAACTTGTGATATATATGTATATATACATATAAATTTATACTATGTATATACTATATATACACAATTTATATATACTATATATATTTATATGTACAGTTATGTAACTATATTTATCTATATAATTATATACATGTATATGTGGGTTTTCTGTATGGGTATATGATATATATGTATTTTCTGTGAACTCTCTATATACATTGATGTATATATATTTGTATATATATATAAATACATTTATATGTATATATGTATTATATATATATATAGAGAGAGAGGTCACAGAATATATATGCATACATAAACCTCACACATATGTATATAATTATAATATAAATATAGTTATTATATAACTGCATAATAAATGTATATATAGTATATGTAAATTATATTTATATATATAGTATGTGCATATACAAATTATGTGTATGTGTGTAAAATTCACGAGTATATATGCAAATTTTATGTAGGTACATTCAAAATTATCCATAAGATGATTTGTCAATATGAGGGTTTACACATCTGTCAATCAAGTGTGAAACTATCTTACCAACAGAAGATAGTTCTATTTTGTTTCTACTTTTGCAGCTTCCTCATGAAATTTAATATACATTTTTTATATTATGGATAAGGTAGAGTATCTTTGTGTATCACTGAAGCGTTTTATTTTATGAGAACTTCTAATTCTCACTTGTTAAATTCACTTTTGCATTTTGAATTGATCCTCAGAGTTTTTTAAAGGGAATAAAAAGGAAGAAGACGTCTTTCTTAATAAAATTGAGTTGTAAATTCGCTCTTATTCTTAAAAACTGAAATGCTAGATATATTTTTCACTTTTTCTTTGTTGGGATTATCCCTGAACACTGTGTCAATACATCATGAAAACCCAATCAGCCTGGATCTTGACCTAATCTGAGTGTTTCATTGATGAGGTAAGTTACTAGGCATGTGACAGTTTTTGTGAGATTGGATTTACATGCCACATGCTGAGATGCAGAGCTTGTAGGGCTCTGGCACTTGTCTTCACACTCTCAGTTTTGTCACCACAATGAGTAGATGAGTATCAGAGTCTCAGCTAGAACAAGAACTCTAATATAGCTACAGATTAAGGAGAACCCATTTCCCCACATGCATGGGAAGATAAATGGATAAGAAAGAAATCCTTCCATAGCACATATCTGATTGTTTTCCCTAGTGTGTTAGACACTTTAATTGACCCAAGAATAGATGATCCATGAACCAATTTTAATGCTATTTACCTGTCCTTGCAATTCACATTTTCAGATAATTTTAATTGTAAACTATTTCAGAAATAAATTCTGAGTTTTCATGTTGTCAAAAAAAAAATGTCTGACCTCTGGTAAAGTGAATAAAAATTAGATATGCTGTAATTGTTGTCTTGTAATAACATATTCAATTGTTCAATACTGAATTCTGCATATTTTACTATTTAAGAAATTCAGTGGAATAATTTATTCAGTGTAGCATATGAAATACTCATAACTTAGTTTAATAAGATGATATTTCTAATAAAAAATGAACTTTAAAATATTGCTGAATTGTTCCTAGAACTTAAAGATAAAGAAAAGTTAGACAATTGAGTTGTAGCTTCCAATCCACACCTCAACCTGCACTAGTGCTGAATTGGTGACACCTCCCCATGCCCCACTGACACCTCACAGCCCTGTCTGATTCCTGGAAGAACTACTTTCACCAGGGACATAGGTGAGATCCATGCTCATCTCACATGCTGACTGGGACCCCAACAGAACCAGCAGACATGGATTCTATCCCACTATGCACAATCACCTCCCCTTCGACCTTGAATCTGCACTAAAATCAAGGACAAGACACAGCAGTCCATTCTTCTCATATTTCTTCAATATAGTACTTGAAATTCTAGCTAGAGCAATGAGACAACAAAAGGAGATCAAGGGGATACAAATTTGAAGGGAAGAGTCAAGGTATCACTATTTAAGGATGATATGATAATGTACATAACTGATCCCCAAAATTCTACCAAAGAGCACCTACAGCTGATAAACAACTTCAGCAATATGGCTGGATATAAAATTAACTCAAATAAATCAATAGCCTTCTTTATACAAATAATACATGGTCTGATAAAGAAATTAGGGAAACACCAGGCAGTGGTGGCACATGCCTTTAATCTCAGCACTTGAGAAGCAGATGCAGGTCGATTTCTGAGTTCGAGGCCAGCCTGGTCTACAGAGTGAGTTCCAAGACAGCCAGGAACTTTTAGTTCCAGGGCAAAAAAAAAAAAAAAAAAAAAAAGAACAAATCAAAAACCAGAAACAACAAAAAAGAAATTAGAAATTAGGGAAACAACACCTTTTACAATAGCCACAGATAATATAAAATACCTTCATGTAACTCCAAACAAGCAAGTGAAAGATCTGTGAAAGGAGAACTTCAAGTACTCTGAAGAAAGAAATTAAAGAAGACCTCAGAAGATGGAAAGATCTCTCATGCTAATGGATTGGGAGGATTAACATAATAGAAATGTCGATCTTAACCAAGAGCAACCTACAGATGCAATGCAATTCTCATCTAAATTCTAACACAATTTTTAACGGACATTAAAAGGGCAATTTTCCATTTCTTACAAAGAAAACAAAACCAAAACAAAAGATAGGCAAACAATAGAATAATTTCTGAAGGAGTCATCATCCTTAGCTTCAAGCTGTACTACAGAGCAACAGCAACAATGATAAAACCTGCAGGGTATTGGTAGAGAAACAGATAGGTTGATCAATGAAATAAAATAGAGGACCCATAAATAAAACCATACAACTATAGACAATTGATTTTTTTATAAGGAAGCCAAACCATACAGTGGAATAAAGACTCTTCAACAAATGGTGCTGGTCTAACTGGCAGTATGCATGTAGAAGAATGCAAATTGATCCATATTTATCACCCTGCAGAAAACTCAGGTCCAACTGGATCAAGGACCTCAACATAAAACTTGAAATGCTGAATCTAATAAAAGAGAAAGTGAGAAACAGCCTTAAACACATTGGTATAGGAAAAAATTTCCTGAACAGACCACCAGTGGCTCAGACTCAACAATTGAAAAGATCAACAATTGATAAATGGGACCTCTTGAAAATGAAAGGTTTTTGTAAGGCAAAGGACACTGTCAATATAACAAAATGACAGCCTACATATTGAGAAAAGATCTTCAGTAATTGTACATCTGACAGAGGGCTAATATCTAAATTGTATAAAGAACTCAAGAAGTTAGACTCCAACAAACCAAATAACCTAATTAAAAAATGAGGTACAGAGCTAAACAGAATTCTCAACAGAGGAATCTTGAATGGTCAAGAAGCACTTAAAGAACTGTTCTGCATCCTCAGTCACCAGATAAATGCAAATCAAAATGATCCTGCGAGTTTACCTTACACCAATCAGAATGTGTAAGATCAAAAACTCAAGTGGCAGAACATGTTGGCAAGGATTTGGAGCAAGGAGAACACTCCTCCATTGCTGGTAGGATTGCAAACTGGAATCCTTTGGAAATCAATCTGGCAGTTCCTCAGAAATTTGGATATAGTTCTACATGAAGACATATGCTCCACTATGTTCATTGCAGCCCTACTTGTAAAAGCCAGAAACTGGAAGCAACCAAGATGTCCTTCAACTGAAGGATGGATAAAGAAAATGTGGTTCATTTACACAATGGAATACTATTTAGGTATTAAAACAAGGACATCATTAATTTTCCAGGCAAATAGCTGAAACTAGGAACGACCATTTTGAGTGAGGTAGCCCAGAGCCAGAAGGACATACAGGGTATATACTGACTGATAAGTAGATATTGGACCAAAGTACAGAATACCCATGATACAACCCACAAACCCTAAGAATTTAAACAAGAAGATAGGTCCAGTGACTATGCTTCAAACCCACTTAGAAGGAGAAACAAAATAGTCAGAAGGAAGGAGGGACTTGAGTGGGAGATGGGAGCAGGAGAGGATGGGGAGGAGAAAAAGGGGCAAGATCATGTAAGGAGAGAGACAGCAGAGAGACCCAGAAAGTTAGGAGAATGAATGGGAATAGTTAGATGCCAGGGGTGGGGAAGTGGTGATACGGGTAGAGGTGGGAGGAATCTCACCTTCCCAGATACCTGTATGGGGTAGGCTCCCAGAACTCAATGCAGGTGACCTTAGTGGATATGCCCAATAGTAGTAATATGGAACCTGAAGAGATGCCTCCAGTAGTCAGACAGTGCCCCAAGTCAGGGAATGTGGACAGTAACCCACCTACAAAACCTTTGATCTCAAATTGTTTCTATCTAAAAGAAATGCAGGGACAAAAATGGAGCAGAGATTGAAGAAATGACTCATCAGTGACTGGCCCAACTTGGGATCCACCCTATGGGCAGGCACCAATACCTAATATTATTACTGATGGTATGTTGTGCTTGCAGACAGAGGCCTAGTACTGGGGACTTTCAAGAGGCTCTACCCAACAGCTTACTGAGACAGATGGAGATACCCATAGCTAAGCATTAGAAGGACTCCTATGGAAAAGTTAGGGGAAGAACTGAAGGAAATGAAGAAGATGGCAACTCCACAGGAAGACCAACAGTGTCAACTAAACTGGACCCCTGAGAGCTCCCATAGACTAAGCCACCAACCAAAGAACAGACAGGGACTGGTTCAAGGCCCCCTGCACATGTGTAGCAGAGGGCTGTCTTGTCTGGCCTTACTGGGAGATAAGCCTAAGCCTGGAAAGATTTGATACACTAGGGTAGATGGATACCTAGAGGACACACTCTCAGAGGCAAAAGGGATGGGGAGGGCAAAGAACTCTGCTAGGGAGAACAACGGGCTGGACAGCATCTGGGATGCAAATAAATAAGATAATTAATTAATAAAGAAATGTAGACAAAAGAAAATTGAGTTGGAGATTGTAGGAGTGGGAAGTATTTGATTACAGTAATGAGTAGTGTCATTACTACAAAAGGGTCACAAAAGGTTCATTGCTCATATGAACTCACAGTGATTGTGGCAACATAGATGAGATTGCAAAAGTTCCATCCACACAAAATCTCAGACTTGCTTAGGCAAACTGAATTCCATGGGGAAAGGAGGATTTCAACATTGGGTGTGAAGGGATAAAAGGGTAGAGAGGGTGGTTGTGGGAGGAGTTAGGGGTGTAGGTGTATATGTAAAAAATACATTGTATGAAATTATCAAAGAATTAATAAAATTAATAAGAACACTTACACTGAGCTTACATTGATATAAACTGTTGCCTCAAAAAACATAGGAAAATGTAATCCTAGATCAATCATCGTGTAGAGTAGGAATGAAATTGTCTCAAAGGAGCAGAGAACAGAATCCAGCTTCAAAATAATATTTCTGTGTACAGATTCACTGTAGCCTAAAGGTATGAGATTAGAATAATTTGTTCACATAACAGTAAGTGAAACTCAAAAAATAACCCATAATCCTATATTTATGGAAATAAAGCAACATGCATTTTTTTATGAAAATCTTAATGGAAAGAATGCACATTTTTTATGATGGATAACATAAATTTGTCTTTATTGAATAAATTGAGGTTTCCTTTCATAACAATCTTTTACTGTGATGGAAACATATAGGACCTTACAGTTGGACTCATAAATAGAGGGAACTTCCCTTTCTTCCCCCACTCCTACCCCTTACTTTTACTGTCCTACTTTCACTTGATCTATCTTATCTTCTTCATCTCCAGTCTCTAGAACTCTATTAATCTTTATGTGTAGATGTTTATGAGCTGGGGCATGTGTACATGTATGTCAGTGTGTGTGTGTGTGTGTGTTGTGTGTGTGTGTGTGTGTGTATGGTGGGGTGTATGTGAATGAACTGATTTTTTTCTTTTCAAGTCCTGCTGGGAAGTACTTAACAGGGTCTTCTCACTTATATTCCTCACTTCCTGGCTTTTGTCTAAACTATGATCTATAGAAAAGTCTTATTTCACCTGCATATTGCTATAGCAGTAGGGGGAAATATATCTCTACTTTTGAATCTGAGAATAAAGTGTTTGCCATGTATGGCAAGAGAAAAAAGTAGTCATGATGAAATCTTGCTGAGGCTCATCATGCAGAATTGCCTGGATCAATGCTCACTTCCTTCATATTCCCAGAGTATGTGTTCCTCAAATTGTACTCCAAGTTTCCTAACATATTTTGCATGAAGACACTCTACTTGATACTTGGGTGAAATTAATCAATTTATGGCATATTTACTTTTAAAAGTCTGAATCAAAACATCATCATATGTTATACCAGTAATAAATTCTGAAAGCTCTAGTAGATGCTGGAAAAAAAAAAAGAAGAAGAGAAATAACAGACATAAGAGATACAATAGTTCACAACAGGAACAGCAAAATACAGTCCTTTGTTAGGATATTAATAATTAAGACGAAATGACTTGAAGATACCCAGAATTTTCATTGATTTTAGGAAATAGATGGGAAGATAACAGCAACTGGAGGAAACTATGACCCTGAATGAGAGAGACTCTGAAACAAAGAGTGGGATTATGAAGACCAGTTAGCCCAGCATCCTGGCTTGGGAGCTTGCTCACAATATTTTCACCATGGATGTTGATTGTATTCTTTGCCACATACATTGAATATGGTGAGGGCATTTTCAGCAAAAGATGCTATCTGAAATCTTTAAATTCATGAAGTTCTTTCATATTTCCCCATTAATACCTACAGTAAACATAAAAAAAATTATTATTACCAAGCATTTCCATTAGGACATGAGGCTAAGAATGATTCCTTACTTGTGTTTAACATTCATTGAGATGAGGTTGAACCCTAAATATTTAACGTGAGAACATTCACTCTGCTTTACACTATGAAATATTCCAAACAGAAGCAGATTCGCTTCCATTACCAAGATGTCTTATGCATGTTAAGAACTGTTAAGCTTGGAGGACCTAAATGAGTTCATCACTTACTGGTAACCACTAATGTTAAAGTTAAAATGCATTCTCATAGTGAGAGGCATATGAATGATTGAAACTCTTAGAGAAATATTGCCCAAAGGGGGAGACTCCACATGCTTACTAAATGAATGACCTGCCTGGCATTTGAATATGGTAAGCTGGTATTGCTTTGTTTATTAAAAGAAGAGAAAGATAAGACATGCATTCAAATCATGGTAGAAGGGGCATCAACTTGGACACCAATTTTAAGAATTTAGATTCTTTTAGATACATTTAATTTATTTTACTTGCCATTATAATTAGAATAATTTCTTTCTTCTGTTTCCTCCATCCAAAGCCTCTTATATATCTCTCCCTGCTCTCCTTCAAATTCAAGACCACATTTTAGTACTGATTGTTAGTGTGTGCATAGATAGATATGTTTATACAAATTATTCCTGAATCTAACCTGTGCAGTCTGTATGATGCTACACTATGTATGAAAAGTCCCCTATATTCCTCATGAAGTAAAGTTTCACACATACCTAGTTCAACAAACAGTGTTGTTCAGAGAATAAATTATAGAAACCAGCACTTCTGCTATTTTGTTGTACATACAGCTTTTTATTAGATCCTGGTGATAAAATGTCATTCTGAGACATTGTAAACTTTCATGTTTGGGAGCTGGAGTGATGGTTCATCAGTTAAAGCCTTTGAATCCCTTTCTGATCACCAGAGTGAGGTCCCTCGAACCCACATGATGGAAGGAGATAACCAGAGAAACCACCCTCACAAGACTTCGAGGAGCCTACTCATGCTTACAATGAATAAGTCAGTGTAAAATCACTTCATTTCCCTTCTTGAGTTCTTATCTAAGGTCATCCATAAGAAATAAATGTGTACATTCCTCAAATACGGGCTACAAACCACTTTTCATGAAACCTGTATCTCTTTCATCTAAAATTCTCCTTTTGATTATTTAACTGCTCTGAAGGAATTATTTGTGTGTCTTTGGTTTTGATTTATTTCCAGGGGTTCTTTGTGCATTTGTGAGGGCACCTATTTCATGTCTATGTTTTCTAATTAGGTGCACTCAGCTCTTTTTATGTGTTTTGATAATTTTTAAAATTGATTTTCTCTTGTTTTAGAATATCCATTAAACTTGGGAGTCTTTTATTTGTGATTCTCTGTAGTTCTTTCTTATTTATTTATTTATTTATTTATTTATTATTTATTTATTTTGGTTTTTCGAGACAGGGTTTCTCTGTGTAGCCCTTGCTGTCCTGGAACTCACTCTTTAAAACAGGCTAGCCTCGAACTCAGAAATCCGCCTGCCTTTGCCTCTCAAGTGCTGGGACTAAGGGCGTGCACCACCACCGCCCTGCTCTCTGTAGTTTTTTCACTTTCTTAGGTATTCATTCATTCATTCATTCATTCACTCATTCATTCATTCCTTCCTTCCTTACTCTAAACTTAGGACACAGTCCCTGAGAGCATTTTAGCATTGTCCACATAAAATTCACTTTATAGCATTTTAGAAGGCAGGAAAGGTCTGAATACTTTCTAGGCTCACGGCTCTAAAAGTCTTCTCTGTGTTTTCAGTGATTTTTAAAGACGTGGGTACTTTCTATCTAAAATTATCCGTAGTTTCCTTTTTAAATTTGAGCGTCTGTTTTCCTTGTCCTATTCTTTATGTTATGGTAAATTTAGATTTTCTTTTAAGTGTATGCCCCTTAATGTAGCATGCTGCAGACAGCACTCTAAGGGTTCAAATGCCTCCTGTCAGTCAATCCTAAGCCAGGACACTCTTCATCCTGCCTAATTCAACATGTATGAAAACTTGCTTGGAACTTCAACAGCTTTTCTCTGGTGGACCTCCCACAAGTTGCAGTGGCCGCATTAATGTGTTCTTCTCAAGTCTCTCAAAAAATCGTGCTTGCTCACTCTCTCTCCCTCCCTATCTTCCTTCCTCCCTCTCTTCCTCTCTCTGTCTCTCTCTTTCTTTCTCTCTCTCTCCCCTCTTTTTGTCTCTCCCGTTGCTCTGTCTCTCTGTCTCTCCTATATCTTTTTTCTCTGTCTCTCTCGATCTCGCTCTGTGTGTGTTTCTTTCTCCTGAAGAGATGTGGCTCTGATGTGAATATCTCCTCCTGACATTTAAACAATAGTAACAGGAAGTAGGACATTTAATCACAAGGACTAGACTTTCATGAAAATATTTGTGTCATTAATGTAACCATGGATCAGTTACCCTGATAATCTCTTTGTCTTAAAAGTAAATTCCCTTACCCACAGGTTCTTTGGTCCCCAACTTCTTAGTCTCTTTATGGGTTCCATGCCACATTGACTTTCCATGTTATAATCCAGAAAACAGATCCCAGTAGAATGCCCTGGCCATGCCCTTGGACTTTCAAACCCTCCTGAGCCGCATGGAAATAAGCATCTATTGTTTGCAATTTACCTGTCTGTGGTACTCTGTTATAGTACTGTTGTCTTGTTCTTATAATCTGTGCTTTAATGTTTTTATTTATTTATCCATCCATCTATCTATTTATTGAAATATTCCTTAATCTTATATACTATATTAGACAGATAACATTTCACACTAAAAACTGTTAAAAAAGATTTCTACACACACAACACACACACACACACACACACACACACACACACACACAGGGGTGGGGAGAGGAAAGGAGGCATGCATATATGCAGAAGAAACTGTTTGTATCTGTAAGTGGACTTTGAATTTCCTAAAATATTATCATTTTCATTTTATGAATTCCATTCTCAATCCTCACAGAGAAGTTTTATTCATTTTAACTTAACATCAAATGGTGTTCATTTTTTATTGTAGTATAAATATTTCAAATCACTCTTCCTATTCCAGTTAGATTAAAAATTGAGAAAGTCTCAGGAAATCTGATAAATATGAATCAGGTATCCTTTTATGGATTTCACATACCTGATAGCAAATATTTTTCTAGAATTGTTTAAAACATTTAGCCTGAGATGAATCAGGAAACTTAGCAATTTCAAAAATAATTTCTGCATAAGAAACACAAGCATTTTGCACAGGTGTTACCAAACTGTTTTTCACCTGAATAATTATGTGTTTTTGCTTGAGAACTGTAATTACTTGAAGCTGGTGGGATTGGATGTCTCACAGTAAAGGGCAGTTAGTGCTATGCTTCCGCAGTGCAACTTGGATGTCTCAATCAGGACCTTAAAATTGTTTCTTTTAAAAAAATTGAAACTTCTCCAGATGTTTATATCTAATTAAATTGGAAACACAGCGTGTGCTTAAGAAATAAAGAAAAATTCCCATGACACCAGCAATGGGAACACAGAAAAAGTGGCATAAATCTCACAACAGTTATAGTGGAGTCTCAGCTCCATTTATCCAAGACTGAATAAGATAAATGAGATACTTAACCTTCTGGTTCCATGTATTCTCCCTCTGAAAACTGTCAAAGATTAAACCTGTACTTCCCTAAAACACCACTCAATAAATCTTTTTTGGGGGTCTAGTAAAATATATTATAGAGTTTGTTACAAACACTTTTTATCTATGTTGATAATGGAAAGGTTAAGTCTTCGAAACAAAGCCATTTATTAATTTTAATTAAAGCATTTATATTTTTCTTCCCACAAATATTTAGATATCTTTTTACTTAGATCTAATCTTATAACAGGAGTTTAACCTCATCTCTAGAAACTTTCATGGAACTGGAAACACAAAGCATGTATTATCTTGTAAGATAGTATGATTAATATGCTGCTTTTATAAAACTTGGATAAGATACAAATACAGGTAATTAAAATTTTTAAATTAATAGGAAGTCTAATATTTGTCCTTCAGTACTTTTAATTTTACTAGTCCATTTATTCTTTTTAAATTATTGTGGACTGAGTTTAGCAATAAGTTTATAATGAAAGGTGGTCCACAGATGATGTCCTTGGACACTGACCTTACTGAATCATTTTGTGATGTCAAGCAAGTTAGTGAGGACCAAAACCTTTGTCTATCTAGGTAAGTGTTCCATTGAAAGAAAACAGAGGTCAAGTTTATTATGTCACCACACCCTAGAAACAGGAGACCCTACAAGGTGCAAAGAACATCTAGAAGACATGGACCATAAAATGGACAGAGAAGACTATAGAGTCTGGGCGGGAAGCCTATGACATCAAGCAAGGATAGTCTTAGATTTCTGACCAGGGTAATGCAGGAAGGAAGAACTGACAGATACATATAGGAAAGCTGGGATCAGATAGAGGGTAGGGAACATTTTCTGCCCAAATTGTAATACTCTGTTTGAGACATTTGTTTGACATTCAAGAAGAGTTGTCAATTCCCAAAACATGGTTATCATACATCTTTACTCTTCAGTAACTCTCCAAGAAATCAAAAGGTGTGTCTGATGCTGATAAAGTTCCTAATATACTTATCAAACTATATAGTAAAATGAAATAGGGTCATTTTAGAAGAGTCTGGAAAAGAGCTTATGTTGCTTACTAAGCTTGGTAAAAGGGCAGGCTGTTCTTAATATAGATATCCTTTAACAAAAAATAGCTTATGAGTATTCTAGTAACAGTTTTCTTTACTGCTAGGAGAAAGTCAGTAATCTTCATTATTTACATTGTCACTATACAATGTCTCAGAATGTAACCGACTGAATAACACAGAAGGGTTATGTAATGCGTTCCTGCTGTCAAAGATAAAATAAGTGTTCATTACTTCATAGTTCATGACTATACCTTTAGAGTATGCAACTCAAAATAAAATATAATAGTATTAGAAAGTCGTGTGAAGTAGGAACTGATCTTTTAAAAATGTTAGATTACCCAAAGTACTAACATACTAATAGCAGAACGTTGTTACACAGCTTGTTTGGTTTTTATTTAAAGCAGCAAATGAGATATCGCTGAATTTATAAAATAATGACTGATATTTATGTGATCAAAATAAAACCATTAGTGAAAAACAATAGTGAAAGCAGGAAGCAATGAAGAGACACATCAGCTTGAATATCAAGATCAGTTATTTTAGTAATATAGTAATAATCAATTATTTAGTAAGTTATTACTAACTTTCATAAAATACAGGTAAGAATACACACACACATATTATGAGGAGAAATGCATTTACTCTAGTGTAGGGAGGAAGGAAGGGACAGTACTTTCTATATTTTTTTCTGGACACTTACATGAAAATGTATTTCCAGTTCATATGAAGAAAAGATAAGGAGATTCCCCTTTCCAGTGTCCATGTGCATAGTCTATTAAATGTTTAATTTCAACGACCAGGTCCATTTACCAAGGAGAAATTCAGAGGTTCTTTCAACTAGGTTCAATATGCCCTTGAACTCTCCCTTTTCAGTCTCCTCAGTACTGTTGAAGTGTCTGCTCCTTGCATTGTCATTTACAAATGTTAAGTGAACCAATTACAGAAGTCTAGATGAATTATGACTATCCTCATCAAGCTCTTCCCCTGCCTCAGCTAATCCAAGGCTTCCAACATAGCCTTTTTCATGCTACAGTTGATCCACTGGGGTGTGTGTGTGTGTGTGTGTGTGTGTGTGTGTGTACATCAGGAGTTAAACCTAGGGCTCATGTTAGTTTTAGTCAAATATTCAGCTACTGAGCCACATCCCATCTCTCACCACCCCCCCCCCAAATTTGAAATTATCAAGTGCAAATAAATGCTCCTTTTTCATAAGCATCTTGGACATTTTAACTTTGGTTTCTTGCCAATCTTGCATTTTTCTGTTTCCTACATATATGCCCACATTTACACACCTGTAATGAACATGTGTACTCTCCTTCTGCTTTGTTCAATTCCCTACCATTTCACTTCTGTAGAAAGTCCTCCCTGAGTCAAACAGCTGATCCAGTCTATAGCTGACCAGACACTTCTATTATTAGTGTCTGTGGCTCCTACAGTTTGTAAGTGCATTTCCTTTCTTGTCCCTGACAAATTGCACTGTGAGCATCTTGGATGATAAAATTATCTCCTTCAATTTTTATAGTATCGTGGCATAAAATATATATTGAGGAAAGGACAAAAATAGTTTGTAAATCCACAGTGTACAGACACAGGTAAATTCCTGATTGAATGACATTTAATTTGTAGTTAAAAGATTGAAATTATATGAAAGTTACAAATTATTAAATATCGTTTGGTGACAGAAAGAAAAAAAAATGTTGCAATCTAATGATATAAACTGTGTTTGTGACCACAAACCCTCACTAAATCAAGGACACATGGGAAATTAGCTAAAATGTGGACAACTGTGTTCTCACAAATGTTAGTTATTCCTTTATTTGTAGGAGGAGCTAAGGTGGGAGGAGTTAAGAAAGGAAGAGGAGGAGTTAGGAGAGGAAGAGATAAAAGGAAGAGGAGGAGCGAGACAGAGCAGAGATGTAGGAGCGATGGAGACATGTTTACATGTCTGTAGCAGTCAAAGGTAGTTGGTATACCTAGGTTGGGTATTGGGTTACACTTCTGATTGTATGGGTATCTTGTTACTGATCATTGCCAAATATATAAGCTTTGATTAATCTATAAGAATTAGAGTCTCATTTCTCTACTGAGCCCGCGTGGATGGCGGATTGGCCTGGGCAATGCCCTGCCTTGCGGAGACAGTGTGGAAGATTGGCAGAGCCATCTCTCATGCTGGCATCTAGTGGGTGGCAGGGCTGGTGTTTCTGGCAGCTGGTTCTAGCTGCAGCGTGCACTTGGCCTCAGGCCGAGAAACACAGCAGCTGGGCTAGGCAGAGTGGCGCAGCTTAGATAGTAGGCCTGAATCAGAGGCCGTTTTAAATAATTACTACAACATTTATTGAAGCTTAAAGTCAAAGAAAATTACAAACAAAGCAAATTTATTTATATATTTAACTGTGTAAAAGGTAAAATACTCAGTGGTCCATGGCCATCGAAATTTTATGACAAATTTTGGAATAATAGATTTCTGTAGACAGCACTAAATTTTATGCATTTAAAAATGCACTCCCTAAAATATGTTTAAAAATACAAACTTAATATCTTTCCCAGAGAACAAGATATCTGAATACTCTAGAGCCTGTGCTTTACACACACTCTTAGATCCTTACATTCTTAATGGGTGTTAGGCTGACTGACTTTGTACTAGACCTTTAAGAAGAGCTTTAGTCAAATGGTTTTATAAAGAAGATAGTGTCTCCCTCCCTGACAAATGGGAGCATTTATTTACTCTTCATTCCTCTGAACATGCTTACTTCTGTGGAAGGATCAGATAGATTTAGTGGTGTTTATAAAACATTTGGATTTTGTAAGCACAGTTTGTTTGTTTGTTTTGGTTTCCTGTGACATGCTCTATCCAATATGAAAATGCTACCTACACCTTTGTGTCTATAACAATCTCCCACTCTTTCTGAAAGGGTTGAAGTTATTTTCCTGACTTTGGAACCATGTATTGCTTCCAGCATCTAGAAATGTATGGCAGTCTAATACTAATTTGCAAGTAAAGCACATGTGAGACCCTCCTCAATTTTTGAAAACTAAAGCATGGAATATAGGATGTAGTTCAGAAGTACAGGGTGCACTTCTCCTGTACAAAATGCTGAAATCAATTGTCAGAGTTAAAAATGAAAAGTAAGTTACATGTACAGTTTACCAGTGTACCTGAAAAAGTGTTCTATTCAATAAATGGTGCAATTTATGAAACTTGTGGAACAAGAAATTTAAGTCCTTTGTTCAGCAAGAAGATAGACAAGTGACTATGGCAACAAGGAAGCCAGGTGAAAACAATTGACAAGACAGCATAAAGAACTGAAGCTGTTGACTCAGGTCAAGAGGAAAGTTTACATCACATTTCCAGTGTTATTTTAGGAAATATAATCATATTTTTCTCTTTGGAAATGATTGAAACAGCAACTGTTTGTGAACATAATTTGTCAAATCTTATGTAAATGATAGCAAAGTATCCAGTTCTGCATTAACATATATACATAGCACCAGCAACTAGAATTTCACACAGAAATGCAAAATAATGCTTACCAGCTCGGCAATGCATGAAGTGTTTCATTACACTATAAAATTATTTGAGAACATTTTTTCAACATTTCTAAGGAATTTTAAATGGTCATTCTTCACTAGCTTATATAAAACAATTGGCGAATTTCTTCATCTAACACTTGACATGGGTTGATTAGATATTTGAGAATGGGTATGCTTTTTTAATATTTTTTTTATTCTTTAATCTTTTTTTTTTTTTTTTACAGTCCAGACTTTATCCCCCTCCTGGTCCACCCTCTGACTGTTCCACATCCCATACCTCTCCTCCCCCCATCTCCAAGAGCATGTCCCTACCCCCCAACCCTAACCCACCAGACCTCCCCACTTCTGGGGCCTCAAGTCTCTTGAGGGATTGGTGCATCTTCTCTGACTGAATTCTCACCTGGCATTCCTCGTTCCAATGCTGTATATGTGTTGGAGGTTTCATATCAGTTGTGTATGCTGCCTAGTTGGTGGCTCAGTGTCTGAGAGATCTCTGGGGTCCAGGTTAGTTGAGCCTGCTAGTCTTCCTATAGGGTTGCCCTATTTCTCAATTTCTTCCAGCTTTTCCCTAATTTGACCACAGGGTTCCCCAACTTCTGTCCATTGGATGAGTGTAAATATCTGCATTTAACTCTTTCAGCTTCTTTTTGGGTCTTTCAGAAGTCAGTCGTGATAGGTCCCTTTTGAGAACACCATAACATCAGTAATAGTGTCAGGCCTTGGGGTCTCCAATGAGCTGGATTCCAATTTGAGCCTTCTTTTCCTCGAGGTTTTCTCCAATTTTGTCCCTGCAGTTCTTTTAGACAGGAACAATTCTGGGTCAGAGATTTTGACTGTGGAATGTCAACACTATCCCTCCACTTGATGCCCTGTCTTTCTACTGGAGATGGACTCTACAAGTTCCTTCTCCCCACTGTAGGGCATTTCATCTAAGGACCCTCCTTTTAGTCCTGAGAGTCTCATACCTCCTAGGTTTCTGATACATTCTAGAGGGTCCCCCCACCTCCAACCTCCTGAGGTTGCCTATTTCCATTCTTTCTGCTGCCCTTCAGGACTTCAACTCCCCCACCAATACCTGATCATGTTCCCCTCTTCCCTTACCTAACCTCCTTCCCATCCAGGTCCCTCCGTCCCTCTCCCCACTCCTGTGATTGCTTTCATCTCCCTCCCAAGTGGAATTGGGATCCATCACCCCCCAAAACCCGCACCCCTGGATATGCTCTTTTAATTTACTTTTTAGTAACTAATTTTGTTCTTTGAGAGTTTCATACTTGTTTAATATTGTATTATGATTCTCTCTTTCTCCACCCTCTTTTATTTTCTCCCATTCCTATCAACCCTTCCCTATACCATATCACGTCTGTATCACCAGTCCCTTTTCCAGTTTAAGACGTTTGTTTGTTTTCGTGTCACATTTAATTTTTCATGGGTGTCCATGTGAGCATGTGTGGATACACACAGCAGAGCCTGGTATGTTTACTAGTTGATATACAACTAATAGTAAATTACCCCTTCTCCTTGAATCTATTAAATAGAAAATAGCTCAGCATGAGGGGTAGGGCCATGCCTAAACGGTGAAAAGACCATTCTTGTGTTGACCCAGTGAAAGCATCTACATTGGTGACCTCTGAGTTTAACAGCTTACTTGCTCATAAGGTGACATTTCTTTGCCCTCCTTCTTCTATTCTGGCTTCCACATTCTTTCTGTCCTCCCATCCTCTATGAAACCTGAGCCTTAAAGGAAATGGCATAAATATTTTGCTTTTTAATTGTCAAAGACTTTGCAGGGGTTTTAAAGAATGCAGGATGTATTCGAGAATAGTTAATTTTTATACTTTTGTGTCAGTAACTCCTTTACATGCACCATCTTGTGATTTCAGATCTATGTGGTTTCATCAAGTGAATATTGTGTTGTAACCCAGCTGTTCTATAGTCAATCAGCACAAACATTGCCATCGGATCATGTTAAATTTCAAAACTGAGTTTCTTAGAAGGTCAGAATGAATACATGTAAATACTTCATATTTTAGCATCTAAGATGGTCCTATAAAGCAAACACAAGAGAAACAATACTGCCAGTTAAAGACTATAGCTGAATAATGTAGAAAGAGAAAGAAAAGAAAACCAGGTAAATGGTTAAGTCAGAGAAATAGTCAGATTCCAAATAATGTTTCAATCATTTATTAAAACTAAATTTTAGTATATAATCTAAAGAGTACTTATAGCAAATTATTTAGTTACTGAAATTCACAGAATGTTGATTATTCTTAAAACCCAAATGGTAACAACTAACATGATTTTTTTATTATATTTTCTGAAGTCATGAAAACAAATAAAAAAGAGAACATTGGGCAGAAGGAATGGTCTATTCAGGAGGTTAGAGAGCTTGCACTGCAAGATGAAGATATGAATTCAAATCCCCAGGACCCATGTAAAGAAAGCCCAGCATAACTCAATCCTTCCTAGAGCCCACACACCAGAAAATTAGCTTAGCTAAAATACCTCCATTCAATTTTAGCAAGAGACTCTGTTTGGGGACAATAAGGCAGAGTAATAGAAGAAGATATCCAATGTACTACTTTGGCTTTATATGGATATTCATGGAAGGGCACACCCACAGACTGTGTAGATGTACTTACACTCAAACAAACATACATATATAATGCCCCCCCCAAAAAAAAAGAGAAAAAAGAGAGTCCCTGAAATATTTCATTATTTTTGAAGAAAAATTACCTCTCAGAATTAAGATGTTTTATTTGGACATTCTTAAATAATTTTAATTTCAAATGAGATGTCAATGTTCACTAAAACCATTTCAAAATATTAAACTCAAAAAGGATAAGATTAAATATCCTGGAGACATTAAGACTTATAACTGTATTTATTTTTACTAACAGATTCTTCCAAACAGTGTTGTATTGCTAATGCCCTGTAAAGTTATATAGTGCAAAGTTCATGTGATCATGTACTTCAGTATTGCAACTGCAGCATCTTGTACTATATGGTTTATCACAACATTGTTTGCTGTGAGTCTTTGAATTCTGATATCTCTAATAGAATTAGTCATGAGTCAATCCATTCCAACATTCTTTCGTGGATTATTAGCAAGAATAAAAACAATTTTAAGTAATTCTTAAGTTATGGAATTTAGAATTTTTAGGTGAGTGCCTTTGTCTCACAATAACAAAGAACATTTACCTTATCATGTGATTCTGATCTAATGATTAACTTCCACAATTTTATTAAATTGATGAAAATCAGAAAAAAAATGATAGAAGTCCAGCGTTGTGTATGGTCTCATTGGCTAAGTAACTGCATCATGAATGAAATCTGTCCAGAACAAGAGACCTTTCATGTATTTTTAAACATTGGTTTCTACATAATGAATCATGAATACATGTATTAACCTTATTCACTGCTGATCAGTGTAGGATAATGTCAATGTTTGTGCTGATACAATGCTTAGTGTTTTGAAAATAAAAATATTAATAATACACACTGGATATTTTGACTAAGCAGAGACAAAACTCCATGAATATAAGAACCCCATTCCCTCACTAGCTTTACTTCTGATTTTGTTCTTCATGCTTATATTTTATGATTAAAAATAAGTTTCACATTAAAGTTGTATTATGTGTTTTCTGTGTGTATCTAAATGTCCATGGTGAACCTTACATGATTACTTATACAATATGATAACAAAAACTATCATTACAAATGAATATAATTTACTAGAAACTAATAAAACTTTAAGGCAAATTTGGAGAAATTGAACATAATAATGCATCACAACACTGGATAACAGACTTCATAGATAGTTTTCTTGGTATAATGCTACATTCATAGTGTAAATATTGTCAATTGAGGATTTTGCTTTAGTACATCAGGAGTTTTGCACAGGTGGAAAATTTATCTGTGCAATTTTTTTTTAACCCAAGTATGAAAAAAAAGTTGGTTACTCTGGGATTTATAGAATCTCAAGAAAACAGTATTAGGTTAATGTATCAAAAAGCTATATGCCATTTGAGCAGAAAAATGTTCATATTAATTAGATAACCACCAAATATTTGCTCTTTCCCCTAAGATTTACATTATTCTCCTTGGGGAATAGTCTAACTTCCATCCAAATTGAAATAACTTGGTTGGCTTAGAGTGAGAGGATTCTTTTGGTTATTTGTGGGGAATTTAAAACAGTATCTCAAACTTTGACTTAAGCAAAACCAGTTTATTTGGTTCTATTTCTTTATACTTTAAGTTAATATTTAACATATTATTTACTTTATAATATGTTTTATTTTTGAAATTATATATAATTATATCACTTCCTCCTCTTTCCTAATCTCTCTCATACACCCCTCCCTCTCTTGTTTTCTCTCAAAACCATGGCCTCTTTTAATAATTGCTGTATATGTACAGATGTACACCCATGAATCCAAGCTGCTCACACTGGCCTTTTATTTTAAAATAAAGAATGAATCAAATCATATATTGACTTTCTTTAGAAGTTTAACATGAGTTTGGATATATCATATAGACATCTCTTTCTAAATTTGATTCATGCAAATAAATATATAAATTGTTGCTGAAATAGCTACCTTCTAATTTAAACCAGATCTTTATTGTTCCTAAAACAGTTCATATTTATGGCAGTATATATGTGTCAACTACTTTCTGATGAGGTAAGTGTATAATAGATAAACAATAAAAGCACAATATTACTTCCGAATACTCACAAGGTTAAAAATGTCTTGTATTACTCTTGTTGAACAAAGTCATTGAGGAAGTCACTGACTTAAAATGGGAGAAATGTTTCCAACACTAATACCAGCTCTATATGTAAATCCTCTGTGCAAGCATGAGAAAAGAACTCCAAAAGTTTTTGACTCAATTTTTTTTTCCTGAGGTACTTCAGTACAGAACTACAAATTAAAATAAGGAGTAGAGACATAGTATTAAGTATCTTTCTGCACTCAGAGGATGATGAATTATAATGGCTAAACCCCCAGACATTAAGTTGAATAGTAATCTGATGACAGAATTTGGAAATCAGCCAGAGCAGTGCAGGCATCTGGGTGCTTTCTATCCTGCTGTCAGAATAATACAGAGAGGAAAAGACAGTGCTTGCTCTTTCTACTTAAATTGCTTCAAACATACTTCTACCTTATGTGTAAAGGTAAGTGTAAATTATAAGTCTCTGGCCATTTTTACTGTAAGCATACGTTGATATTTATCTCACTGATTGATACCCATCACTATACTTTGGGATGCTTAATGCAGATCATATTCAAACATACGGAGGAAAAAGGCAAGCATGATGAGGAAATGACTTGTGTCTGCAGTTTTCACTTACATTTTTTTATTGTGGTTTCTTGTTCTCTAGGCAACTATGGAGGACAAAAAAATATTCTTGGAGAGTTAGAGGCCACTTTCAGGTGGTTTTGATTTACAGAACAAACACCCACAATATTGCTCTGTATCACATGGATTCACAGGGCTGATGTAAATAAACTCAAAGGGCAAATGGATAAAAGGTCAAGAGATAAATGTTATTAAGCACTTTGCTGGTACACAATAGAGAGCGAAACAGATTCCATAGGAAGAGCTGGGAAAATAACCAGTTCCTTCAAATTTGTTCATACTTTTGAAAGGAGTCATGGACCCCAGTGATAATAGAAAGGGGTGAAAAAACCTTGCAGAATCTTTTTACACAGCTCTACTTCTCCATCTTTGATAGATGGAGACAAAGAAACTTATCTGGGTTAGCATCACTTCCCTGAACACTTATCAATTTCTTTTTTCAGTATGGATGAATTGGTCTTTATGCTGTTCTCCACATCTCTTGATGTGTTTCATTCATTTGGAATAAAGCTCCATTCTATTGCTCAGGAGTAAGATAATTTCCCACTAACTTACTGCTGTCGTTCATTTACTTTGCTTGGAGTGAGATCTGGACAGAGATACTCATATGATGTTGCAAAGTTTATGCCATGAGGAATAAATGGAATTTTAAAATCGTATATGAACTTCAGTGAAAGACTGTTCTTAAGTCTGAAAAAGATGATTCACTATGATTGCATGGATGATTACCAGGAAGTCATACTGGGCTAGCAATAGGAACTGTCACAGTTTGAGTTCAGAGAACATGAATGTCTTCAGGTAATCCACATGCCAGAGAAGGGAGAAATAGTCTTAGACTCAACCTGGCTTTTTATCTCAACAACCAATATAATGGTTAGCTTTTAACTATTAATATCTCAGTGGCCAAGCTATGTCTTAGTCCAATCCTCCAAAATATTTTGGGGACATGAAAGACATACAGTCCCTAACCTAACATGGTAAAATTTACAAATATCCCAATCCATTCATCATGTGTGTAAAGCATCAAAAATCATGACTTCACTTGCAATCAGCCCCAAATGGCCCAGAACCAACATCTGGTCAAATCATGAGACAGGCATAAAGATAGCTATTATGGTTGTATTTTATGTACTGTAATGCAGGAGTAAAATAAAGATTAAAGATAATCCAAATGAAATTTTCAAAGAAAAAAATGGCAATTGTTCACATAAATGATATATTAGATAAGTATCATAACAAACAAAACTGTTATGAAAGAAGCTGATGAATTAGAAAACACAGCATATGCTGTGTGAAATGAATTTCTCCCATAATGTGTCTGAGTTCATAGGATTTGTAAGTTGTGGCACCACATGTAGGGAACTCTGAGAAACTTTGCATAGATGCAGTTCCCAAAAGAAAGATGCAGAAGCTTTGAAGAAATGGGGGCTTGTTCAGTGATTTACCAACTTGATGAACACTCATCACTGCTGGGAAACTCAGCAAATGTAGGAAGGAACACAGAACCATAGTTAGTCACAGAGACATTATTGAAGACAAATTTAAAGAAAAAAATGTTTTATAGATGTGAGAGAAACAAAATCACAGATGAAACTATTTGACTATTTTACCTCAATACTCATTTAGTATGATGTACTAGAGTTCTGTACTCATTGAAGAAAATTCTTTAATAAGTGTAAGGAAAAGAACCTTCATATAAACTCTTGGAGTCTTTACTATTGACAGACCTGTACTTTGAAAAGCAGAGAACCAGCTCATTTTAAAAACAGGTAACACCAACTGGTAATCCATAGTCATCAAAGGGAAAAACACGTCCCAGGTTCTATAGAAAAACAGAAGTACTGTTAGAAATACTTTAAATATTTGAAAGGAACTTGATCATCCAAATAAACATTAGAGCAGTGTAAAATAAAATTTATAACACATATAGAAACAAATAAATTATGTCATCAAAGTGCTACATATCAGAATAAGTAAGAAGTAGAAATAAAACTATTACAAGATTTTTGTATTTTGCATGAAATTTCATAGTATCATTTAAAGATAGATTGGAAAAGCTATTATTGCCTTAAACTCACAAGCAATAGAAGGAATGATTTTAAAAACAGTCATAAAAAACAAATAAGGCAATAAGATGATTTTGGTGATAATTTTAAAATACTCAGGTTATAACAAAAAGGGAAGTACAAAATCCAAACAGAGGTGAGTACTAAAAATAAGGTGTATGACTCACACTTAATGAGGTTATTACTTGATTTCATACATGCTCTCTGCTGCTTATGTAATGACCATAGAGAAGTCGCCACTGAAGCCAGTAAGAGTGTTCAGCAGCCAACCATGAATTTTCTTGGAATTTCAATGACAAGTGTTTCCTGTCTAGAGGTAGAAGGAGAGAATAGGTATCATGAAAATGTCTTCTCAATGCCACATAGATGACAGCATGCACATCCAAACACATACATTATGCACACATATAGAATTATATATACAAAATAATAAATAAAAATTTTAAAAGTAAGAATAGGGCTGAAAATGTGGCTAGGTAGTTATAACTGCTTCTTGATCGTCCAGAAGTTCCTAAGATAGCATCTAGCAACCATGTCAGTCAGCTCAAAATTCCTTGTAACTCCAGCCCCAATGAATCCAATGACATTTTCTGACCCCTACAGGCGTTACATATAGATGGTACACATTCACATAGATATATTACATAATACACATAAATATAAAAATAAAATAAAATAGATTATGTGCTGCCTATATGTAATATTTTGTAAATATAAAGCTATAAGCAAGGGGCATAAACCACACAGTCAAAGGGATCTTAACAGAAAGGGCTATTATTAAACCAAGATAGGGATTTAAAATCCCAAAGGGCCACCAGTCTCATTGGAACTTAACAAAAAATAGAGGAGACTATCAATGTCAAAGATGGTGCTACAGAAAAATAAATTATTTTTGAGAATCTGAGTTGACTGTACAAACATCTACCTGTATCATTGTAACTATTAATTGGAATGATGTGTTTTAGAATAGTTCTTGACATTTGAAATAAATCCCTGTGCAATCTCCCAGCTCTATTTAATAAACACTGCTATGTGCCCTCTGATTAAGGATGTGCCATATATTATGTAAGCGCCTCAACTAAAATGAATTGTGATGCTCCAAGTTTACATACACTACAATCAGGCCTTTGGAATCTTAATAATTCAAAGTAGAATTGGCCAGAAATTGCACAGTTCACATGCAGGGTTTTTTTGTGAAGAAGCCTGCTAGCATGTATTATACTTGGAAGGTTAACCTTTCAGACAGTTTATTTAGCACACTACGTTTTTAAAAAGACAAGATGTTGACAAAGCCATAACCAAAAATCCATTAGTGCAAAAAGCTAATCCTGCCAACTGGTTAATTGAATGAGACATTTAGCAAGGCCACAGTTTGTGCTAAGAAGCTGAGGGGAAAATGCCACTTAAACAAGGCAGAGCTGAAATATGCACAAATACCAATATTTTGATAGCTAAAAAAACCACAAGGTAGAAGTGCATGTGTTATGAATATTAAAATGACTTTCACAAGATAATCTCACATTCTCCAGATGTTTTACAAAACAACACACAAACTTAAAAAGCCTTCTCCTGGAAGGGTTTGATCTATGAGCTTTCTTAGTCATTTGATGTTCTAAAATCCATATTTTAATGCTAAGTTGTGCAGCACAGCACCTGAAAGCTTCTATCAATGAACGGGCCTTGCCACAAATGGGCCATGTTTTACACAAGTAAGAGTAGGAATATATTTCAGGGAGATAATCAAAATGACTGACATACAAGATTAATGCAAAACATTTACTCTTTCTATGATTTAGCTGCAATGTCTTGTGAAAAACATGTAAGCAGAAAACACATATTTTAGACTTTAAAGTAGAGCACATTTCAAAAGACCGTTGAAACAGTAGTATAAGTTTCTGATGCACACTTTTGAAAACAACATTTTATGTCAATCACCCTTGTGAAATCCAAATACACAGCAAGGACTCACAGATTTCGTTCTTTGCACATAGCTCTCCACTGATGTCTCTATCTTGTTCTCCAGCTTGCATTTTTCTATGAGTATTCTGATCCAGAAGTAGAATTGAAACCAATCTCATATATCAGAGAAAATCAATTTACTTCCCCTTTCCTTTTTTTATTCTAATCACATGGATGTGCACATTTAATCTGTTTAAGTCATGCAGTATTAAATAAGAAGCATAGGTGACATTGTTGATAATCTCAGGTTCCTTTCATCAAAATTGTTCCCAGACCCCCTCTATTTTACCTAGATTCATTTTCAAACATCCCAAACAGCTCCAATCTGTGTTGATATGCACCATCAAGGTTCTAAATCATGCATTACATGTTATTGTTCAAAACATTTCAACTCACTGCTGTTTCTGTGTCTAGCTGAATGTTCAATAACATGGCTGCATTTATTTGGCCATTTTTTCCCTGTATATCACTACATTTCTTTTTCTTCTTCTTCTTCTTTTTTTTTTTTTTTTTTTTTTTTGGCTTTTGGCTTTTGGCTTTTGGCTTTTGACAAGTAAAACATGTACCGGGTGAATTCCAAGACATCAAATTTACCAGAAAGATTTGTTTTTCATGTAAAAATCTGCAAAAACAATATTTTAATAGCATAAGAAAAAGTTTATGTCCTGTGAAGTTATTGAAATTCTATTTGTAAGGTATTTCTTCCAGTTAAGATTGTCATCACACACACACACACACACACACACACACACACACACACACACACACACATATTCTTTATTTGTTGTGTTTCTCTCTTAGCACTACTCTAGGAAGTTCCTATTTACCCAAGTTTCTACCAGGTGCATCTTTTATGGGCTTCATAGACCAAGTTCTCAAGTGTGACAAATGCAGACAGAAAGGTTACAAGAGAGAGGAGGATTTTCCTTTCCTACATCAAAGCCATTACACAATGCTGAGCATAACTGTGTATGACACACTTGAACTTTGCATTCTAGAAATATCCTAGCCTTTCTTGGGTATGGTGAGTCTTGCCAGGCACTTTGCAATTGAACTTGCAAATATGACTCCCATCTTTGCAGTACGATCCAGAAGAATGATGCATGAACAGGCAACCCTCTTATCACCTTACTCCAGGAAGAGCAGATGGAGACTATGCAGCATGTTCTGAGCAATTACACAGAGACTGGTCCTGATGGTACCTCTTTTCAACCCACACATACCTTACTGCTTACATAAAACAATTGCTACCTGGTGGATAATTTTAAGAAAGCAGCAAAGAAATAGCATTAACATGACAAAACAAGGAGCAAAAGTGAACCTACTCTGGGCTTATGAACAAAGAATCCTTTTCTAGGCTTAAAAGTATACCTGGCTGTGGTAATCAAAATTAAACAGTAACTGTACATCAAAACTTTATAAACATCCATGCTACTCTGGGACAAAGGAGAGATGAACAAGCAAGCATACATTAACTTGGTGATTGTTTTTCTCATGAAATCAGAAACACTCTTTAATCCCTTTTAAGGCAACCGCTGTGAGAGAAGAAAATGCTTATGGCATTATTCTTCTATTTTATCAAGTGAGGTGATCCACAGATTTAGAAGAATTATATAGATAGATGACAAAATATGATGGATAATATATGAGAAGCAGACAGACAGAAAGACAGATAGACAGATGATGGATACCTTAAAGCATTTAAAGTTAGACCAATTCAAATTAATTGTGGATATTAATTTAAAACAGAGACTGACTGAACTCATGATCAGTGCAGAAAGGAAAATTATGGATATCAATCATGACATTATCCATTTCCATGCCTTTCATGAGCCTAGCAAGTTTGAATATTAATAATTTATGATAGTATTTATTTCCTTTAATAATAGATAGCCCATGAAAAATTAGAATGGGCTAAACATAAAGATAGCCAATAATTAAGACATTTATTTAAATTTTCACATCCTTAGTTACATAATTTTAAGGAAAAAATAATACACATATTGCACACTAGACATGTTCCCATATAATTTCTCCATATACAACACTAAAGCAACCATATCTGACATATAAACAAATTAGACTTCATCCAAAATAACCCACAAATATCATACAAATGCACTTTCAAGGAAAAGTTATTGGATATCGATCTGTGATTGAAGTATTTTTTTATTTTAATTTGAGAGAACATTAATCACCTTGGAACTTTATAGACCATTCTGTGTTACTCACTTAAATTTATTCTTTTGATATATTTTTTCTTAAAATCCCTTGATGAAAAATTAAGCAATTAACTTAGTTTCTATATTGTAAACTAATGAATATTTTTCATTCTCATTGTTTATTGATATGATACTCATTCCACACCTGAGTAAATATTCATCATGTAGAACATCTCCATCAGGTGATTCTTGGCTCTTTATTACTAGGAACACAGTCATGTCTGGGTTGTGAATTGCTGTGGCTGCCAGAGGTAATTGAGGCTTTCAGTTTCCAAAAGGTCAACTGACCTAGGAATGACCTAACAGTTTCATCTCAGAGGGTCATTGTTCTTAAATGTCACAGTTATTAAAAGCCATTACAGCTTCACTACATACCTTAGACTTGTCTTCAAATTATAAAGAATTAGAAAGCCAAATAAAAATTCTCACTTTTATCAGGTGTTGGATTACCTTCAGGTCAGTGCCTTCAAGGGGCCATGTCAATGTCTGTGCACAATTTTGCACTTATATTTGAACAAGCCCTAACTTACTCAGAAAAAGAAATATCCACACTGAACCCCTGCCTTGTCTTTGGAGGCAGTGTCTCACACTGTTTTGCAGGCTGGTGTCAAACTTGCTGTGTACACAACGATGTACTCAAATTCACAGTAAAATTTGTGTCTCAATTTCCTATCCCCTAGTTGTTAGGATTATAGGCAGTAACCATGATACCAAGCTCCTGCATTTAATGGGAAAAACTTAATGATAACTAACCAAAAATTTTTATGGAAGTTTTCATTATATCTTCGTATAAAGGCAATATGGAAGAGTTTTCTCCTTTTCTTGTCTATACAGAACTTACTAAGGAAAGGGTAATGAAACAAAGATCTGCTTTGCTCTCCACTCCTATCCATTGAATATGGAAATATGGAAAAGTCTTTCTTGTCTTTGATGCATACAAGTTTTCCTGAGCTTCTGCTGGTGAAAGATTTTTTTTTTCCAAATGCACTGAATTGCAATGTAGATGGGCACAGTGTGCTGATCAATAAGCATGATTCTTCTTTTCATAACACGAAATTGTGAATTATTTTTGTGTAGGATGTGTGTGTGTGTAACTGTGCATATGTTATTAAGAAGATGCTATGCACTAGGCACTAGGAATTGTAGTCCTGTACCTCGATTAAGCAGCAGAGTAGAGGTGACCCTAGTAGCATAGCTATTCAGCTAGCCAACTCAGCTTCCACCCAAGCCCAGATCTATGTCTCTGAGTTTGTCTACTTCAGCATCCACCCAATTTATGAAGTCCTGGAGCACATGAAGGGGCTAGTCCTGCAGATGCAAAGCTGCAGAATCTCCATAACTCAGGGCAACAAAATAAGAGAAGTTCCAATGAGGATCCAATATAGATAGTGTAGAAGACGCCAGAGGTCTCAAAACAGATCCATGACTCATTGAAATGAAAATTTGCAAGTAAAGCTGCTTGGGTAAAATGGTACACTGTGTGACACACAGAAACACACTGCAGCTTCCATGGAAAGATTTTTTTTTTCCTTCACAAAGCAAATAATATTGAAATAGTGAAATCAAGTATAAACCCAACAAAAATATATAAGTTATAGTCCAGTATCCCTCATGAATATACATACAAAAATTCTCAATGAAGTAGTTGCAAACTGAATACAAGAGATATAAAAAAATAATATTCCATGAACAACTGAACAACTGTTTTTTTTTTTTTAGAAGATCATACTCCATATACAGGCTGCATGTTTTGGGATAGCCCCCCTCCAGATGTTTGAGACCTACATGAAAACCAAGCTGCACATTTACAACATATGTACAGGGAGGCCTAGGTTCAGCCCATGGAGCTAGATCTGTGTAGACTAGATATGCTCCACGGTTGGTGATTCAGTCTCTGAGAGTTCCAAGGGTTCAGGTTGGTTTACTCTGTTGATCTTCCTGTGCAGTTCCTATCTCCTTAGGGCCCACAATCCTTCCACCTATTCTTCTTTAAGAGTCCTCAAGCTCCATCCACTGTTTGGCTCTGGATGTCTGTATCTGTCTGAGTCAGCTGCTGGTTAGAGCCTCTCAGAGGACAGCTTGCCCCTGTCTGTTCTCAGGCTGGAGGTTTAGATCCTGGGAGCTCTGGTTGAATCTTTTGATACTCGTTCTAAAAAGGACAAAAGCACCCTCACTTTGGTCTTCCTCCTTCTTCTTGAGTTTCATGAGGTTTATGCGTTGCATCTTAGGTATTGTGTGTTTTGGGGCTAATATCCGCTTATCAGTGAGTGCATACCATGTGTGTTCCTTATTTTTTGTTTCCTTCAGTGAGGGAGGTTGCCAGGGCAGAGGGTGGATATGAAGGAACAGAGAAATGAGTAAGATTGGCATGCATGATGTTAAATTCATGAAGAATCAATAAAAAGTTAGAGAATATAAATTAAGAATTTCTCAATATATTGAATTCTCCTAGGACTGCCTTCCTCTCTGATATTCTATGAGCCATTATTCATTCAAAGGTACATTACTTAGTCACCTAAAATTTCTTCATTTTTTTTTTTAGTTATGTAATTTTAATTCTACCATTTGTACAGTGTGCTCCAATATGATTACATGGTTATTTCTCTGTTCTCTATCAAAGTTCGGTTTGTGGCTTAGAATTGTGGTATGATCAGAATGCATTTTCTATGTGTTCTATGTGATATTGTGTAGATATCTTCTGTCCAGTTGATATTTTGGCTACTTGTGGCTGAGGATTCTTCACAATCTGGACATGAGTACCTGTACACATGTGAGAATGGAGACTGAATTGTCCCGTTCTCACCATGTCCAAACTATGTGAAACTTCATGCTTTTAATGAAGTATGATTAGATGCATCAATAGTTACAACATTTATGTCCCTGACTAATATAAAGTCGCTCCATTTCTTCTGATTCAGTTTGAAGTCGAAGCCAGCAGTTAAGAAGTTTACTCTACGATGTTTGTGCAGGTTCCATTTGCTTGATAGTTTCAATGTTTGTTTCTGTTTCTTGATCTCTTTTATATACATTTGTTGAAGACAAATCCTGTATATTACTGTACCATTTAACTTGTGTGTTAAAGCCATTTCTATTCAAAATAATAGTTGAAAAGTGTTGGCTGTTGCTTATGATTTTGTTTTTATGTGGGTTGGGCTCCTAACTTTTAGATCTTTTTTTTTTTTCCCCACTCTTGTTAGTATTGTGTTTTGCTGAGAAAGGCAGAGATTCCTGGAGAAGATAAAAGAAGGTTTAAATAGCTCCAGTGCCCACATCCATCTTCTTTACTTAACTGGCTTTATTATTGTTGCTGTTGTTTAATTGCCCTTGAATTATGAGAAAAATTATTTTTTTTCTGGTTCAATATTGTGATTTTCTTTTACCTCCATGGTAGCATTCGTCCATTAGGTAATGCGAATAGAATGAAAGTACTACCATCCATATATGCTCTCAACAGTTGTGAACTGAAATTTCTGGGAAGAATAACAACTACAAAGTTGTATGAAATATTTAGGGCTGACTGTTATTCTGTAAAAACATATAATATAAAAATCAGGATTAACATATCAAGGGCTAACTCTGCACATGGATTGCTATTTACTGAACTTGTCTTGTGTGTCCTTACAGATATAACAATTAAGTTAATTATTTTAGGATGTTAAAACAAGTGTCTGATGTCCACCAAAACAGCATAAATGCTAAGAATGTCATCAGAGAACAGTAGAGACATATCTTTGATTTCTCCCACCACTTTGTTAAATAAGCATGTTTTGGAACATAGTTTGATCAATAAATTTCTTTCTTCTGTAACTATTAATATACCATGTAACTGTTAAGATGCTTTAGGTGACCTGAATCTGAGTGATGGGCTTTACTATGGTTACACTTGTTTACCCTGTGGGGTCATCCCAGCTTCTGTAAATAACTTATCCCCTGGGTGTGTAAGAAGCTCCACAAGCTCATATTTATCAGAATGTTAGACTCTGGTGAAATGGTTGCATTGGTGCAAATCTGGAGTAAATGGTGTTTGAGTTTTTCCCCAAGAAAAGCTAACAGAACACATTGTTAATTGTATTAGGTTCCAGAATAAAGACTCTCTTAGAATCTTTTTAAAAAATGCTGCAACATATTAAAAAATGAACTGTGAAAGAAAAACTTCAAGAAAGTAAACCAAGCAATGAAAATTTGTAAAAAATCTTTGCAATATGTAGGAAACCGAAATGAGATTTATACTGGGACAACTAAGTGGTTCTTGCAATGATTTCTTTCTTCTTGCAAATTGACTATTAATTGACATTCTTCTGGATAACCATAACAGACTTGGTTAAAATGTGTCTGTGATGCCTAAATTTTTTAAAGTTTCCTTTATCTTTAAGGAATGCCTTGAATGTATTATACAATATTTATTTTTTAGTAAATGTTTCTAAATAAATGCTCTGATCAAAGGGAGATCAGAGGCCAGTGATTAATAGGATACCTACGTTTACCTGGTCTCCTTACCTTACCAAGCTAAGGAGAACTTGGATGCTTTTGACCAATGGCTATACATTTATACAGTTTACAAAGCTTTCATACTTGTGCATTACCTTTTTGGATGTAAAAACAGCATTGGCCTTGTCTATTCCAATTAAAATCAGATATATTTAATATGGCTAATTGTTTGATATGTATTAATAATTGAGTATTTTAAACAATATAATTATTAGAGTACACATGATATAGAACACTACCAAATACATATAATTACAACCACAGTGATTTTCAATATCAGATTGAAGAATTATAAGAAGAATAGAAAGATAATGTTAATTAATCATGTTCAAGAAATGTTAATTTTCTATTTTTTGATTGTACCATTGCTTTTCTAGTTACTGACAGTGCTGGTTGAAAGTATGGATTAAGCTTTTAAAAGAAGACAAATGAGAAAATCTGATGTAATTGCATAAATAGATATACACACATATATATATGAAGAGAGAAACAGAGAGAGAGAGAGAGAGAGAGAGAGAGAGAGAGAGAGAGAGAGAGAGATTTTGTTTTGGACTATAAGATACTATTTTGCTGAAACTGAAAAACCTTCCATTCCCTCTCTCAGGCCTTCTTGTCAAGTACATATCCTTTGTCCTAGTTTGCGTTTCTGTTGAAATATGTTCCAATATGCTGACCAAAAGCAAACTTGGTAGGGAATGGTATATTTGGGTTATATGATAGAGCTCATAATAAGAGTTAGTGGAGGAAGAAACTGAAGACAAGGACTGAAGTAGAAACTGTGGGGTTTACTTGATTACTAACATGGTTTATCAGCTTTGCTTCTTATAAAACTTATGCCCATAGACCCAGAAATGACATTGCTCACAGTGGTCAAGGCCGTCTTGTATCAAATCATAAATACTCCACAGAAACACACACAGGTCAGTTTGATGATAGTTGTTCCTTAACTGAGGTCCTTTTTTCCTGGGAATGTCAAATTGACAACTGAAGCAAACCATGACACTGTCATTGTTCTCCTTGAGAAAAATATGGATGGACTGATTACAAAAATACAATGTAAATAGAAGGGAGATGTTAGTGACATTGACCACTACCCAATTTTCAATGAATGAAATCCAGAATTGCTCCTCCTCAACATATATAAAATCTGTGTCAACTGATAGCTTAAAAAATAGTCAGTGAAGTCATTTCATTTATATTCCAGATTTATTTAAAATTCTTAAGTTCAAATATACCTCAATCTCTTGAATATGCACATTTTCATGCTACCCAATCCCTGCTGTGAACATTAGAAACACCTCTCATCTACTCTATTATATTATGTGGGTAAAACATTAGAATTGATGTACATCATGATTGGAGCTGCATTACACTTAAAAATAAGGTACTTGTTTGCAGTGCAAACATCTGGCTCCTGTTATCAGATTCCAATGGAGCAGCATGCCCTGGACCCAGGGGTCGGAATACAATAGCACCATAAAACGTTGTGCAGAATCTGCTTAGCACTTCCTAAGGGTATTTCAAAAACTATGTGGGAGGGTGATAGGACAGAAATGGAAGTTCCATTATCTGAATTTACTTGCTAATTAAGGTAACCAGAGTTCTATTTGATTAAAGTGACTTTAAAGAAAAGCCAGCTTTAACCAGACATGTTATCTCTTGAGGTCCCTTACCTGACACAGAGCTTCACCTCAATTAATTCTATGCTCTTTCTCATGCATGCTGTCTCTTCTAACACATATATTGATGGTTTTGCTTATAGCGTTGGATTGCAGTACTTTGAAGCCTACCTATTTTAGAATCCCATTGAAAATCAAAGTATAATATGTTCATCCTCATGGGTCCATCACTTAATTTGTTGCCTTATTCTGAAATCAATGCTAAATTGTTGGTGAAGGGTATCTAAGCACACTGTCAAGGATATGAAACAGAAAAGGGATGTTCTAAAATGTGATTAGTAAAATGAGCTCAGATTAGTTACATTGAATCTGAGGGTTTCATATGTTTTGTTACAGTACCACTTCACCTCAAGTGGTACTGTATAGACTGGAACATTATAGGCTTGTCATGTAATTTTTTTATACCTTCATTAGTGAATGAATAAGTTAGTGAGTGAGTAAATGGGTTGCTTCTGATCAGGGTCATCCCTAACATCAAGACTCCCACAGACAAGTTGGGCTCTGAATAATTCTTTAATGGATTCAGAAAAATTTCACCCTATTTGTAATTCAGTATTTTATTTCAGTCACATAGCCCTGTATGGGTGAGACTGGACACTAATCTTTACATGGAACAGTGATGTTAGTGCTCTGAGTTAAGATAAACTTGAATTTCAAAAGATTTCCTTGTACACAAAAAGGTAGATGAAGGAAAATGCTCCACTTATATATACATGCATATATATATACATATATGTATATTTTAAACTGAAGTAGAAATATTGTTACATTTTCATGATTAGAAGTTCATGTTCTATAAAGCTTAACTGGAACATGTGAGGATATTCAGCCATTTAAAATATGTTAGATTAAAAAGGGAAGAAAGAAATGTTGAAACCTGTAATTCGTTTTTGACGAACGTGACTACATTCACATTTACTAAGTATGCATGTAGACGTCCCCCAACTGTGCTGCCGAAGCAAACGTCATGATCCTAAAATGATGTATTTTAAAATATATATCTTGCTTCTAAAAGAGTGTTTCATCAAAATAGAAGCTGTCGTTCAAAGTCCTAGAGTCCAGGTGTCCTCATGATATAATTAACTTAAATGGCTGTCTTTCTGCCAAAATGACAAAGGCGGAGCGATTTATGAAACCACTATCCATCTTGTAGAGAGTTTATAAACCCTTACTCATGATTGGCTTCACACTCTGATTAATAGACACTTTCCACTCCAGACTTTAATTAAAAGCAATAAAAGCAGTCAACTGTAGGCCATGAATGCCTTGGTGACAGAAAAGAGTGTCATTAGAGGGATGGGAGATCAAGCTATGAACAAATTTAGTGTGAAGCCTGATAAGTAGATCCATATGTCCATGGTGAATTCACTCTGGGAGAGCCATGGAGGCCATGAGATCACACAGATAGAACCAAGTAACAGTGGGACACTCAGTTTTCAGTGCAATCTGCTTTAACTTAGGGAAATGTGCAGCATTATTTTTTCCTATTTATGACAATGCCAAAGTTCATGGAAACAAAGATGATGACTTTGAATGAAGTTTAGCCCCCAAGAATCATAATAGAATACAACATGTCACAAAAGTTAATTTTATTACATGGGAAAGTAACTTAGCACAGTCATTAAAGAAGGCATAAACTGTTGTGAGTCAAAGACAAAATCTGAACATGTCTAATGGTATTAATCTAATTATTCACTTAACATCCTATAATAAATATTTGCTTTATCTCTAAATCATGTGACTTACTGAAGTTGCAAGTAGAGATACAGATTAGCACTGCAGGGAAGGTATGAATCTGTTGTCAGTAGAAGAAATCTCATCTGTGTATTGGTTTTGCAACCTTGACAAGCCCTCCTTAAAGACATGAGAGAGAGAGAGCAGACAACAGATGGAGTCCTTAAGATTATGTACACATATCTTGATACATTACAGCACATAGGTCCTTCACTTTAATAGACTATAGGTTCATTTCCAACATGGTAAGTTTAGAACCAGAGAAGACATCAGCAAACATTTGAGCTTACTTTATCTTCCAAAGAGAAGCATTTTCTTCCTAGTTTGGTCCCCTGCATAGTGTGGCCTCCAGTTCTCAACTCAGCTGTTTAGCACAGAAGGCAGACTCACAGCAACTGAGCAGTGTCAAACAGTGCAAATTATAATGGTTTGAAGAATTAAATCTTGTGTGACAGAAAAATCTTAACACATGAGTTTCTTCAGTCTACCATTTTCTTCACTAGGGATGATTCAACTTCAGACAGTTTTATTCAAGTTTTTATTGTGCATGTTGGCTGAAGGGTGTGATGGCATAAATTACAGGAGCCAAATACAACTGAGTGATTTCATTGAAAGAGGAGTTTATTCCAAGAAAGAGGAAAATGAAACTAATAATCTAAAACAGAGCAATGGGAATTGCATATTAAAGCAAAAGGCTTCAATATTTTTCTTCATAGAGGAACTATGGAGATAGGAAATCTATATTCCTTTCTGCTTTACTGGAGACCATGCATAATAGGATTGAAAAAGGACTGCCATGGTTGCTGGTTGTTTGCTGGGAATGGAACTCAGGACTTCATACACTACACAAGTGCTTTATTGTTAAACTACTCACCAAAACCCATTGTTCAAATTCAATTTAAAATTTCTATTTCTCTTTTGGTCTTTTGTAGATAGAATATACTAAATATTTAATCTATATTTCATTAAATATAGGGTTTAATTCTCCTATAATATTTGGCTTATAAATTCATTCTAGTACTAATTGGAATGCAAATGCAACTCTATATGTGTATTATTATCTCACAGGAAGTTCCCTCCAGGTTTATTTCAAATCTTTTCTGAGTTTTTAAAATTTATATGACACATATAAAACTTGGGGATAGATGACAGTCATATGATACGACCTGAGTACAAGATCTTCTTGCAAGTATTGAGAAACCTAGACAATCACTGTAAGCTATTTTATTTATTTTGTGAATTAGCAATTAAAAAATAAAACTATTCTCATTTCAGAGTTTCCTGGTAAAAGTCTTTCACGAAGTCAAGGGATATTCTCAGGGTTAGCACAGAGTAAACTTTAAGATCAGAAGTGAGGATATTAGTTACAACCATCATGATTCTGCTGCTGCTACAGCCTTAATTGTTCCTATTGCAACATTTACAAATAGTGATAACCTCAGCTGCAATCTACCTAGGACATTGTAGGCAACTGGGTGGATCATAGTTGTATTGGATTCTGAAGATCCCATGTTTCCACTGCCATGGCCTCTTGTCTACCAACCTAGCTGCTGCATATTGCAAAACTCATTTTTCTAAGTATTAATGTTCAATACTTCAGAATGCAAAGTATTTGGGAAGAGGATCTTTAAATAAGTTACTACTTTAAAATAAATTTACTGGAAATAGATACATTTCTCAGTGGTTAGACTACTTGATCCTGCTGTACAGGAGACACAGGCTGGATTATCAGCACCTGTGACATGTTGACTCACAACTTTCTGCGACTCTAGCTCCGGGAACCTGATACTTTTTTCTGTCCTTAGTGAGTACCAGTGTATATATGTGATATACATATATACCTTCAGGAGTTTATATATAAACAGAAAGTGAATATAAAATGCTAAAATAAAAATGTTATGGTGACTCTTATCCAAGATGAGATAAGAGAAAGAAGAATAGAACGAGGTATTAGCAGTCCATGCACACACAACAATGACCTTATGAAGGAAGGCACAATAAGAAAGTAGCCATCTGAAAACTGTAAACAGGACTCTGAAGAAACTAAACATGTACATCTGGTCTCAGTTTTCAAGTGCTAAAACTCTGAGGAAAGAAAATTCTATTGTTAAAGCCACAAGCCCTGAACATCCTTACACACCCACACAAATCCCGAAGTGGTTTGCCAAGGGGTGAGGGTGACATGTAGTATAAATATGATGCTGTTAATGTAAAAATAAGTTCTGGTGACAATAAGATTTACATGTTATTTAAAGAAGAGCTAAAATATGGAAATTTTTCTAAAACTAATGAGTAGTGAAGATTAAAGCTTTCTTTGAATTTATTAAAATAATCTCACATGGATCATGTCCTGATTTAGGAAAAGAAGAAATATCCATGAAGAAACAGATACTTAATATAAATAAATAAAAGAATGCCAAAGTACTCATCTACTTCGAGACATGTCTTATATTTTACCAGGTAAAACAAGAGAAAAGTTTAACACATAGATGATAAAATTCTAAGAAATTATTTAGTTATGGTCCCTAATATCAAGGGACCTTCTAAGGAGAGACATCCAATAACAACATGTAATCTCCAGTAAGAATTTGTCAACAAGGCTTGTAATTTGAGGGGAAAAGCCTTCATGACAAATATAGAACTGTGGTTAACCATGTATATTTAGAATGATATTTCAAGACAAATTTTGCATAACATTTTTTCATCCTGCCGGAGAAAGACATTTCCAGGAAAAAAAAAAAACTGTGTCATTACTACTTTTAGATTATAGAAAGGAATATGCATTTTGGAATAGTTTGATAAATGATCAAAATCAGCATGTGTATCTTGAAGCAATACACACATGTCCACCCACCGATACGCATGTACAGCCCTCCACACAAGTATTCCCCCATCCCCCATACATATAGTATACTACATGAAGGTTATGTTATATAAAGAAATCGAACAACAAAGCACAGAAAATTGTTAGCTAAGAACATAAAAGATATGTCACCAGGGATAGAAAAGATGGAAAAGATGTTGTCAACAAGAACTCTAGTGAACAAGATCAGTATTAGATGTCAGGTAAATTTCAAGAGGAAAAGGGTAGTTAAAATAGATGTTTAAAGTATTCCTTAGTGCTGGGTTGAAATAAGAAGCATGGCTGAAAAGAGTAAAAGAAGGTTGAAATTATAAGGACCTCCTCTGTGAAGTAGTTCATAAGACATAGTTGACAAGTGCCTCAGACTAGAGTGCTCTGCATCTCAACTCAGAATATGTGGTCCAAGGTAATATGCACAGTCAGACTTCTATCTCACTTGCTCTAAAAATAAAGATTATATTATGCTGATACTCAGACGAACAGATTTAAACATTCCTGAGCTGCTGTTATATGGGTAGTGCTATCCCTCTCTGTTTCCACATTTGTTTTAATCTGATATACAGTGTCTGGTTTAATTTCATCTTATTTATCCTTGCTATATGTGTTGGAGGTCTTGTCAAAATGTGGGTTATGTGGAGGAGTTTTTACATTTAGTCCATACTGAACGAGTATAATCAACTACCACTTATCCAGTCTTCTAAAGAGTTGGAATTACTGTGCTTGGAAGCACATATTTGTCACAGGTTTCATGACAGCCAGAATTACACTGGATAAATGGTCTCAAAGAAGTACTTGATTACATTCCTTCTGCTGGCCCTCAGGGTTTCAGTGCTATTCCCCTCACCCAATACCTGATCATGTTCCCTCTTCCCTTCTCTGTCCCTTTTCCAATCCAGATCCCTCCCTCCTCTCCCCCCTCCTGTGTTTGCTTTCTTTTCCCTCCCAAGTGGGATTGAGGCATCCTCACTTCGGCTCTTCAGCTTGTTAACCTTTTGAGTTCTGTGGATTGTATCCTGGGTATTCTGTACATTTTTTGGCTAATATTCACTTATAAGTGAGTATATAGCATGCATGTCCTTTTGGGTCTGAGTTACCTCACTTAGGATGATACTTTCTAGTTCCATCAAACTAAGGATGTCTTCATTCTTAATAGCTTAGTAGTATTCAATTTTGTAAATGAACCACATTTTCTGTATCTGCAAGCTGTTTGTAGCTTCTGGCTATCAAAACAAGGCCATTATGAACATGGTAGAACACATGCTCCTGAGGGATTGGTGGGGCATCTTTTGGGTATATGTCCAAGAGTGGTATACCTGGATCATCAGGTAGATCTATTTCCAATTTTCTGAGGAATCTCCAGATTGGTTTCCAGAGTGGTTGTACCAGTTTGAAATCCCACCAGCCATGAAGGAGGAATGGATACAGGTAACCTCGGGAGGTAGGAGGTGGGGGGATCCTTCAGAATGTACCAGAGACCTGAGAGGTAGCAGGCCCTTAGAAGTCAAAGGGAGGAACCTTATATGAAATGCCCTATAGTGAGCAGAAAGAACTTGTAGAGCCCAACTCCAGCAGAAAGACAGGACATCAACTGAGGGATGGATTGCCATCCGACAATCAAAACTCTGAATCATAATTGTTCTTGTCTGAAAGAATTGCACGGATGAACATGGAGAAGAGCCTGAGAAAAAGGAGGTCCAGCAACATGCCCAAATTGGGATTCAGCTCAAGGGAGGGCCCAAGGCCTGACAATTTTATTTAGACTACAGAGTGCTCAAAAAAGGGCCTATCATGACTGCCCTACTAAAGAACCAACAATCAGCTGAAAGAATTAGATGCAGATATTTACACCCAACCAACGGACAGGACAGAAGCTGCTGACCCCTGTGGTTGAATTACGGACAAGCTGGAAGAAGCTGAGGAGGAGGGTGACCCTGTAGGGGACCAGCAGTTTCAATTAACCTGGACCCCATAGATCTCTCAGACACCAGGCCACCAACCTGGCAGCATACACTGGCTATTATGGGGCTCACATATATAGCAGAGGACTGCTGGTCTGGGTTCAGTCATTGAGAATGCACCAACCCTCAAGAGACTGAAGGCCCCAGAGAGTAGGAAGGTCTGGTGGGTGTGGGGTGAGGTGAGGGTTGTGGGACATCCTCGTGGAGTTGTGGAGGGAGACATGAAATGTAGAACAGTAAGATAGTGGACCTGGAGGTGGATAAATTCTGGACTGTTAAAATTTTTTAATTTTATTTTTAAAAGGAAGAAAGTTGAACATGTAATATTATAAAAATGTACCTTCAAGGTAATATGTTGTTAAAATTTTGATATATTTCCATTAAAGGCAACAAGCAAATAGCTTCAAGCCTACTCAGTCTGAAGTTTTTGGTGATGAAATCTTAGAAAGTAGACAAAGTATTGTTTTAAAGAGGCAACAAAAAGAATGACATTCAAGAGTGAAGGGCCTGACATGTCATAGGCCCCAGTGGGGAATTTATTACCATTGTTTTCCTAAATGGACATGGTGTCAAACTTCTCTAAATATTTGTGCTAATAAACATAAAAAAGATTGCTTTTAACCTTCATCAGAGAAGCTTCTTCTGGCTTTGAATAGAGGTAAATACAGAGATTCATGGTTCCTCATGGTGCTAAAAGTAACTGCTGAGTATTCATCCCTAAACTGAACATCTAAGCCATTCACTTTAGAGTTCAAGGAAATTTGTGGGAGACTCACAGAAGAAAAATAAAAGTTTGAGAAAAAATGTGTAATATCATCTTATAGACAGGGCATAGCCATTGCAACCATGAAGTCACATCAGTTTTTAACTTGCACTAGATCCACAAAAGAGTGAGCCTGTCAAAATTCAGTCCTGAATGGTGGAGGGACTCCAGGTGCCCTACCATGCCCTGGAAAACCATTGGCTATTGACAGATGGTAGGGAGAAATCAAATTTTTTTTAAGTTCTGTAGGCTCCAATCAATAATTCCACATCTATTTTTCACATGGAAAACCCTGGTTAAACTCAGTGTGTCACAAAATGAAACAAAAATAGATGAACTCCAGAAAGATTTAAGAGTAGGTAGTTGATGGGATATGAGAGAGATACAAGTTTATGGAAGGTGATGGTAATTAGAACGCATTAAATAAATTATGGAATTGACAATGAACAAATTTAATTTAAAAATATGTCAGCCTGGAACAAATTTCATCAAGTGACACATAAGCAGTTCATGCTTACGTAGGTTCACATTTCAGTACTGACAGTAGAAACAAACAAGATGCTATCCTGATTCTATTCCCTCCTCAATACAAAATTAGTATAAAGAACAAAACACTGGAGGGCACATTTGTATTTTATGCAAATTAGCTCAACCAAGGGAATGAAGCCATGACTCATATATGGACATCCTGCAGCCTGTAGCTGAGCCACTGGTATTTTATCATTTATGTTACAGGTGTCTGTTGCACAGAATCATTGTGACAACAGTCAATCGTAAAGCCAAAATGAAATTATTTAAAATTAGAATAAAATGTACAAAATATTTAATGATGCAACCATTAAAAAAGTATTGGACATCAAGTCTTGGGAAAGCTTGAAACAACATTAGCCTGAGTAAAATCTTAATTTATGTTTACCTGCTCCATTAATCAAGAAACTTGGCATTTTTGACATCAATTTAAGCCATGAAGAACCCATATGGGATAGAATACCAACAGGCATGTCCAGATTTTGTACAGTTTTACTAGATTAATACCTAGGCACTCACTAAATTTCATAGATGAATCACTTAACTCTATGATAAAATATCCAAAATGCCCACTATATTAGTTAAGCAATGCAGGAGACAAAGCTGAGTAGCCCATGTTACCTGCATTGAATTCTATACCAAGACCAGACAGACAAGGAAGCTACTTAGAGTGGGATGATTGACCCTATAGCATGAGTCTCCTTAGACCAGATTCACTGGGCCAGCTGAACCATTTTGTATTATGACATATATCATAATGTAAGCTCACAGTTCTTGGTGATTCTATCAGTGTTGTTGAACTACAATGGCAAACTAAACTATTTATCTAAGAAATGAAAGAGGTTATTTTACCCAAACCAGTTACCAATTCACTTGTGAGATAAATCTTTAGTTTTTTAACAGTAAGATTTTGATTCTTTATCATATTTTAAAACTATACTGGAGCATACTCCAAATTATTTATTTACTTACTAATACTTTCTAAATGGAAACCAAAACACACTTAACAAAAATGAAGGAGTGATAAACAAGAAACCCCACAATTGCTGCTACCTTTGATGACAATAGCCACAAAATAAAACCCTTACAAAATCAATAAGCAAATATGTAAACAGGATAAATGTTGTTATCAACCAGTATAGCAAACATGTAAGATTATATGGAGGAAAAGCTATGTAATGATCTAGGGATGAGAAACATCCATGAAGGTAACAATTCTGATATGACTCATTAAAAGGAATTTGACAATGTTCCACTAAGCTGAGTACAGAGAAACCTTATATGCTGATAGAGAACAAGGCCTGAGATTGTGGATGTGCAATATGAACAGCAAACTATGGGTAAGAAAATTTGATTAGAATAATGTCTCTAGATGAAAATGACCAATGAAGCAGATGTCAAACCCAAAATTAAAGCTGAGATGGAGCTGTTAGTTTGGAAGCACTATTGTTTACAGAGTATGACTCAAAAGTAGCCAACTTTTATAAGTTTTATGAGTTCAGATAATCAGAAAAACTAGAGCCCACATAAGATAATCTTAGAGTGTCTACTAAGAAAGATACTTATGTCAAACAAACGAGTTGATATACTCTGTAAAGATCCTAGTGTCCAGACCTGAACAATCTACTCAGTAGGGGTGGGAGCTAAATAACTGACTGACCATGGTTCAAAAGAGAGTCAGTTACCTTGGTGTTCCATGAGGATGAACTATAAAGAACACGTGCTTTCTGGAAAAGAGACTTGCAACTGTTCAAAGAGAAAGTTGCTCTCCCTCTAAATTTTACATCTTCTTTTGTCTATACCAAAAGCAATGTGATACAATTTAAGAATACAAAATCAAGAGCAAAAGGAAACAGGTGATTTTGAATATATCAACTTCAGGGTCTTTTCAAAGCTCAAACTGGATTTTTACACCGACAAAACTTAGGGCTAAAATCTGAAAATGTCCAGTTAGATAATATTCAGGTCTCACTGACTAGGGAAGGACTGAGTCTCAAAAAACCAAGAGATATAGATTTTGTGACCTGGGAAATTCAATGAGGGATTAGTCTGAATGGTGGTTATTTGAACATAAGATTCAATGTATAAATGCATTAAAAATACTTAGAAGACCCAAGAAAATGTCCTTAGAATTTTCTTGAATCACTTGGACAGGGTATCGCTATCTCAGGTGAGCCCATAAATATGGAAAGGAACTGATGGGATAGGAAAAGTTGTGGATTTGGTTCCTTTAAAAATCGCAGAAATAACTCATAAGGGAAGGGCTATAGATAGAAAGCAATGCAGAAGGAACAATCAGGAGCTATACTCTTTTTGGTCACAGTATCAAATTGCAACTCTGCCAGGCACAGTGTTTTATATTTGATTTGAGTTGGAATCAATATGGTCTAGAGGCTGAATAGTTTTATTGAGAACTATAATGGTTTCCTCAGATTCTCTCAGTGTTTAAGTCTCTGTGTGTGAGTCTCTCCATAGTTCTGATATGTCTTGGGGGTTGGTCATGTGTACTGTATATTCAGATGCTGATTTGTTTCTCTAGAGAACTAGTTACAATAAGGACACCAGCACAGTCGTGATTATTGAACAGTTTCTTGTATCAAGGTTATATAAAGAACTCTCCCCAATTATTTGATTCTTTTTTTAATTTTTAATTTTTAATTTTTATTGGATATTTTACTTATTTAAAATACGGATGTCATTCCCTTTCCCCATTTCTCCTCCATAGAAGCCCCCTATCCCATACTCCCTCCTCCTTTTTGCTTTTATACTATTTTAATTACATGTATGTATTAAAGTCAGTTCTAGGTTGAAGAACTAGCAATACAATAGATGCAAATAGTCAAGGAACAAGCAAGACAATAAACACAAATAGTCAAAAAACAAGCAAGGCATTAAGCCCAATTACGTGACAACTCCCGTGGTCACTGTTTCTAAAGGCTTATCAGGATGATCAAAGTATCTGAGTTTACTTCCCTGTCCTAGCCCAAGGTCATTTTCATGTCTGAAGTCTACTTCCTTGTTCTTGCCTAAAATTTAGATTCCTGTCTGAAATTACTTCTTTGTTCTAGCCTAATATTTAGATTCCTGCCTGAAATTACTTTTTTTTCTACCCTAAGATAGGCTCAGTCTTGTTAATGAAATAATAAAGGGGGAGAAGCAGAGACCCTTTGGGGCTGCTTGGCAGGAATAAGACATTGGCCAAGGACAAGGAAGTAGGCTTCATGCAGGAATTGGACATTAAGCTAGAACAAAGAAGTAACTTCAGGTAGGAATCTAAATATTTGATTGGTTATAAAGAGCTGATAAGCCTATGGATGGGCATAATAGAAAATATGGACTTCCAATCCCAGCCAGGAGACTCAGATTGAGAGACAAATAGGAGAAAGTTCATGTGGAGAAAAAATTACGGAGATCACATTGAGAGACCAAGAGATGGCCATGAGTCAGAGGGTCTAAGAGAAGTCATGATGAGCAGGTCTTCAAGAAAATTATCCATGAGGACACACATGAACCAGAACACACCAAGGAGAGACTCAGACTGAAGGTAACAGACCATGTCGCTGAGAACTAAATAGCTTAGAGAGTTAGAATTGAGGATTATCTACCCAGTTTAGGCTTACAGCTTATTAATAAATTTAATAGGGTTTTGTGCTAATTATTTGGGAGCTAATGGGAACAGATAAGGATTTTTATTTAAATTACATAGTATAGATTTGTAGCACCTGGCACTTTTTCTAGAGAACATTTGTGGGTTTGGTCAGCAATGTGGAGATATGAAGCCTGGAGCTGCCTGAGAGATTGCAGCTCCCCTCCCCTGACATGTCTGTTAACTCACTCTTCTTTCAAGATAGGGCACACTCTGGGGGATAAGTAATGCCTTGGAACTTTCTGTGGGGTTATTTAGGTCTGTGTATTCCCAAGAGATCAGAGAAAGGATCATCATCTCCCCATTTTCTCTACTTCACCATCCTTTTTGCTTCATTCTCTTGCGGGTATCCCTAGTAATTGGTCAAAATTGCTTACTCATGATAAATGCTAACATAGTAAGCTTCTGAAAGACCACATATGAGAAAACTATGAGTCCCACTATAATCTTATGGTTCTTTCTCTTCAATCTCTACTCTTGTTGTTACACATGTCATTATAAAGGCTGTAGAAATAAAGGCTTTAGCAGTCAGTCACCCTTGCTAACAGTGAGTAACCCACTTCTTTATTGATTGCAGCACTGATGCAGAAAGCTATTAACAAAAGCTGAATGTTTTCAAGGTACTGAGTGCTAAAACTATGTCTTAAATATTCATCACAGGTTCTTGTATGAAAAATGACTGTCAATTTTGGTGGTTTAGAAACTGTAAGAGGTAAGGCATGGTGGGATATCTTTAGGTAATTGGATTCCTGTACTTGAAAGAGAATGTAGGACCTCAGTTTTCTACTGTCTCATTTCTCAGCCATAATATGTGTTAGTTTGCTCTACTTCAGGCCCCTGTATGTATATGAATCAGGAGCATGGAAGTAGTACATCCAGTTTTAGGGGAAACAGTCTCTGATACTGTAACCAAAAACAAACTCTTTTTTCATCATGTGCATTTGAGTAGACCATACTATAGGAATGCTTAGAATAAAAAAGAATGACAAAGGAACTGGAGAAAGTCTCACTCTCCTAGAATTTAATCAAGTTGAAGTGAGACAATAGGAGGCCCAGGCATTGCTTTGGTAATCAAAGGGGATATTTGCTAGGTATTTGAAAAGCAGAATGCTATTTCTAAGAAATAAGTAATTTCCATTAATTACTGTTTTACATTCCTATGCATAGCCATCAAATCAGCAATAAAATGAATTATCTTAGTTCATGTGAGAAGATTTATAATAAAATTACCAAATTGAGAGAGACAAGGGAATTAGGTAAAAAGAATAGTTGGAGCAGGTTGGAGAATCTGATTAAAGAATAGTAGATTTTACTCTAATAAAGTCAATGGGGCTCTAAATTTTCATTTTGAAAGACAAAAACAACAACAGATAAGGACACTACCTTGAGATATAATGTTTTGTAATTAGTATTACAATTTATTATTTCATATGTTTGACATTGCAGTCATTTCTAAAACATTGGCATATTTTCTGTTTACATATCCCCTGTACCTGAAAAGTTTACATGGTTTTGATTCACATGCATAATGAATCATTGATCCTTCTGCTGATTTGTTACCTATGGGGAGAAACATTTATGCTAATGAGAAGTCACAAAATAAGAAAGAATATATGAAAAAATATCCAAGATAGAGGGTCCAATATAACACATCCTAGGATTTCTTCAAGCCATCACCACAGTGCCTATTCACTAGATATTAATGCTGTGTACACTGGAAAATTAAGCAGCGAATTGAAACAAGACTTTGAAGCAATCTCTGCCCTCCTATACCCTCAGTGGTCCCTGTCTCCTTTCTCTGAAGGACCCACAGCTATGTTGGCTTGGTAAAGAAAAATTAGTAGAAATTCAGACATGCAAATAAGGGTAAGATGTAGAAAAATGATGTGCTATCAGGTCCAATAGGTAAATATTGCTGGACAAATGGTTGATAGGGAACTAATAATTACTCCAATCTTCTAAGTGGTTGACTAGATTTTCTGCCATGAAAAATAGACACAGAAAACAGACCCTAAAAATGTGAAGTGATTTCATAAAGGGGCGTCCTCTAAAAATAAAAGCAGACTGACCAATGCTCAAATATATGTTTCATATTTTTTGTTTGTTTCTTAATCAGAGAACTTACTTAAGTATGAATTCTTATTTTTTTTTAAAGGTGCCCACTTGACCTCAAAAACATCTCAACAAATCCCCCTGGGAGAGGGAGTAGCATTCATTGTTCACCAAGGCTGCATTCTTGCTATTTCTATAAATCAGAGCCTGACTCCTACTGAAAGGAGGAGACAGGGATGAGTCATGCATAGCATATGTCCCTGTCTGCCTCATCTCCCAAATACAATTTCCAGGCAAAGAAAGAGTATTAACCATTTCATAATTTCAATTCAATGGACACTGGAACATGCTACACACAGCAGCAACGTGTGGACTGCTACCCCCCCCCCCCCACCGTGAGTTCCAGATAATAATCATATTCTTCTATTGCTCTATGGGTCTATATCTCACTTTCCAGCCCAGAAAGTAAACACACAATTCCCTTACATCTATCTTAAGACGTTTGAGGGAGAAAAGCCGATAGCACCAGAGACCATTAACTTTCTTTTCCAAAATCACCTTTCTCATTAGAATTGAAAAATGTGCCTGAGAACAGCAGTTTATGGCAGTTGACTAGATAAAACTTCAGAAAGATAGTACACACAACGAAAGGTGAGACAAATTGCCATGATAAGGTGTGTCAGCAAAGGGCTGATGCTGCAGGAATAGAGTGTCTTTGTATCTGCAGCCATTCATTAAGCAGGGTTATGTCAGAGTGGCTGGCATAGAGAAATGAGGACGCGAAGATGCTGCAAGACATCTGAGCACCAAGATCCTTACTTCGGCATCCTTTCCTAGACTATACATTTGCTCTTATATATCCATTTAGAATATATGCGTGTTGCTCAGAAAATGTACATTAAAATAATTACTGTATTATTTTAATATATGATTCAAAATAAAAAAAAATCACTACTCAATTTTTATTTTAAAATTGATGCTTTCTCCTTCAGTAGAAACCTGATTATTTATTCTGAATAATCATGCAAATCCAACTGTGTCCCATTAGCTTAGGAAACACTGTTATGTTTCCTGCGGGGATATTAAAAAATAATGACACTTAAAATGAAAAAAATCCTGATTTCAATTTTAAATTATATCAATAATATTTCCAAAACACTATTTTTTAAAAAAGAACATCATTGTTCAAGTGTCCATTTCTCTATCGTGAACCTGAGAGGAATTGATATCAGATAAAGAATCAACTGCTTTACTCTCAAAAGCTACTGAGAACAAGGCAGGTTTTTTTTTTTCTTTTATAAAGAGATTTTCAAGTTTATAATTAAGAAGCATCTTCCATATAGAGAATATTTACAGCTTCCCTTCATCAATTTCTTCTTGGAAAAGGAATTGAATTCATACCAAGATAAAAAGACCTTCACTAAAAGCAGGGATATGAAGTGAGGAAATTCCATTTTGAAATATTAAAGCCCTCAGATGTAATTGTGCAGAAGTCAGAAAATGAATTTTATACTTACCATGGATACTCCTACCTCCCTGCTGTAAATTTACAGTTCTGAGTTAAATATTGTCTCTTTAGATGAATCTTTCTGCTCCATCACAATGGTCCAACTACTCTTGCTTCGGTGGCTGTCATGTTCACAACACAAGAAAATTGCTTTTGCCAATAAACTTTTCACATGTTTACTAGATTATTGTATGAGCTCAGAGAAATTCTGCAACATCCTCTATTATGAATATAATAGCAAAGACTTAGAGACTACCCACTTCATAAGTTAAGATGTAGAGAATATATCATTGTCTTTGTCCTATCTCTTCTCCTGTCTGTAAATAAATACATAACATCTATATCATCTATCAATATCATCAATGTATCTGCAGTGGGAGATGTGTACTTATCTAAACTCATCTCTGTTCAGGCAATGATATAGATACTGACCTATGTGAATACTCTTAGTCCATACGTTTTGGGAATTTTGTTATTTTCTCATAACATGGATGACCATTATGCTATGAAGAATAAGTTAGACCAATGGTGGAAAATGATACATGGTATTATTTTCATAGGAATTCTACCTAAAGTTTTATTTTTTTTATTTTTTTATTTTTATTTTTATTTTTATTTTTAGGGAGAGTAGAATAATGCTAATCAGGATGCAAAAAAAATGACATAGGGGAGGCAGAGATGTTCACCAAAGTCTATAAACTTTCAGTTTGAAATGAAAAAATTCTAGTGATTCAATATATAAGATGGTGACAATAGCAAATAATATTTCAATGTGCTTGATAATTTCTAAGAGTATAGAATATCAGTGCCTGTACCACACACAAGTGACATACAAGTACACTCCTCTTCGTAGCTATCATTTCACAATGGATATTGAAGATTTCTATATTCTTGTATATTTCTACCTTAAATTCATCCAAAGAGACAATATTTAACTTTCAATTATACCCTAAATAAGAAAGATGGGTGGCTGAGGGGATAATTAAAATAAGTATCTGTATTTTTTTAATGTCACACCTGTAAATTTTATTCTGTAAATGTCCCTGAAATTCTAATACAAATGGCAGCTTTTGGTCCTTTTTTGGTCATTTTTTTTAAAAATTGTTTTATTTATTTACAGTCCAGTCTCCCTCCAAGAGTTCTTCACTTTATCCCTGCTCCCATTTGCTTCTGAATGTGTGCATCCTCACCCATGACTGCCCACCCCCATTGCCCCATCTACCTACCCACTCCCACATCATCCCCTCTATCCCTCTTCCTGGGGCATCAAGTTTCTACAGGATTAAGTACAATCTCTTGTGGGGGGTGGATACTCGAGGGTGGGGAGGTGAGGTACGGGGGAGGGTGGGTGGGGGTAGACCAACGTGGAAGCAGGAGGAGGGGGGAAGGGATAGTGAGTTCCTGGGAGGGAGGGGGGGAAATGGGGTAAGGAGAGAACATCTGAAATGTAAAAAAAAATGTAACACAGAAAGTACAATCTCTCCCATTGAGGTCATAGAGTGCAGTCCTATGCTACATATGTGCCAGGAGCTAAGGACCCTGGGAACTACCAGGAGTCCTGCTTAGTTGACACTGTTGGTCTTCCTATCCTGTTGCCATCTCCTTCAGCTCATTCAATCCTTCCCTTAATTCTTCCATAGGGGTCCCTGACCTCACTTCAATGTTTGATTGTAATTATCTGCATCTGTCTCAGTCAGATGCTGGTAAAGCCTCTCAGAGGACAACCATGCTTGTAAGCATAACATGGCATCAGTATTAGTGTCAGGGTTTGGTGCCTGTGGATGAGATGTATCCCAAGTTGGGTCTCTCACTGGACTGCCTTTCCTTCTGTCTCTGCCCCATTTTTGTCCCTGCATTTCCTTTAGACATGAACAACACTGGGTTAAAAATTTTGTAGTTAGTTTGGTAAGCCCATCCCTCTACTAGGAGCCATGTCTATCCTCAGGTACCATCTCCCCACTGTTAAGCATTTTGGCTAAGGTCATCCACATTGAGTCCTGGGAGCATTTAATGTCCTGGGTCTCTGGAACTTTCTAGAGGTTCCCTCCCCCCTCCAAGACCCCCATAATTGTATATTTCCATTCATTCTCCTGGCTCTCTGGACTTCTCTCCTGTCTCCCCCCATACCTGATCCTGCCCTTTTTCCCCTTCCCCTCCCTTTTCCCATCAAGGTCACTGCCTCCTGTCATTATTTTGTTTGCTTTTCTAAGCATCCTCACTTGGGCCTTCTTAAACTTCTTATGGTCTTTGGGGTGTATCATGGGTCCTCTGTACTTTTTGGCTAATATCTACTTGTCAGTGAGTACAGGTCTTTGGGAGTCTGGGTTACCTCACTCTGGATGATAGTTTCTAATTCCATCCATTTGCTTGCAAAATTCATGATGTCTCTGTTTTTAATCACTGAATAGTATTCCATTGTGTAAATGCATCATATGTTCTGTATCCATTCCTTGGTAGAAGAACAACAGGGTTTTTTTTGTTTTGTTTTGTTTTGTTTTGTTTTGCTTCTGGCTATAACAAATAAAGCTGCTATGAACATATGGAGTAAATGAGTCATTGGGAAAATGCAAATCAAAATGACCCTGAAATTTCACCTCATACCAAGAATGGCTAAGATCAAAAACTCAAGTGACAGCACATTGTGGCCAGGTTGTGGACAATAAAGAACACATTGCTGGTGTGATTGCAAATTCATACAACCACTCTGGAAATCAATCTGGCATTTCCTCAGAAAATTGGAAATAACTCTATCTGAATACCCAACTATATACCACTCCTGGGACTATACCAAAAAGATGATTCACCATAACACAAGGACATGTGTTCTTGTCATTGTTCTTCCTCAGACCACCCTTGACTTCACTTTCAAGTTATTTTCACTTTGTAGTGACTTCTTAATTTACATTTACACATTCTCATCCCTTTGAGCTTTTCTCTTTTCTTCACAATTAATCATTTACAACAATATTGCAGTAAAGAGTATTTTATGCAGTCAATTCCAACATGCATTTCTGTGACCACTGTCTTAGCCAATACTGGATAGCTGTATTATCAAGGACTCCCTCAGTGTTTCCTTTCTACCTCTCCATATTTTAACTCCAGTAAATGAATGAAAATTGTAAGTAAAGAAACTTTGAATAGCTACTATATTGTCATCCCTTTCAAAATAAGAAGAAAAACATTATTTTACCAATGATGTACTCTACCTCAGTCTTTATAGTGATAAATTATTTTAAAACAAATTAAAAACTGACACATAATATGGGCTTGATCATGTGTAAAAAATGTGCAAAGGATCTTCTTGCATTTAACACTTGAGAGAGCATTCTATACTTGTATATATATAGACAATTATTCAAATTCTAGGACACATAAGATTTAGTTTTAAGTATATATCCTGCAAGAATATTCTTACAGAAAGAATATATTAGTTGACTATCATGCAACTGTGCCTAAAATTTTACATATTTCTAGAGTGACAAGCAGGTTCATTACAAAACCACTTGGTAGAGTAAAAGTGGAAAAGCATATAATTTTATATTAATAATAGAAGGGACAGATTTTGACATTCTCACACATTAAATATAGATATCTTGGGTAAAACAGGAATAAATGATAAAACCAATATGAAGAATATGTATATTTGTTAATGCATTTTAGATATTCATACATACTTATAACTGTAGCTAAGTCCTCCTAAAAAGAAATAATTCACTGTATTAACACAATGATACCTCTGTGTATTGTAGGGGAAAAAAAAAACCCACATCATTAAAGTTTTGGGTTCCCATACTCCAAGGGTTGCTCAGCACTAATTGATCAGTGAAGTGTACAATATTTGGGAAAACATCATAATGAAGGTAACTTGTAAGAGGAAGAATTAAATTTGGAGTATGGTTCCAGAGGGTTGGACTTCATGATCATCGTGGTGAGGAGCACTGCAGTAGGTAGACAGGCATGGAACTTGGTAAGGGACTGAGAACTTATATCTTAACTACAAGATTAAGCCAGAGTGGGCTTTTGAAACCAGAAGTTCACCCTCAGTGACACACCCCTTCCAATAAGGCCATCAGTTCTACCAACGGGGAACTACATATTCAAACATATAAGGCTGTGGAGACTATTCGCATTGAAACTGCACAAGTAAGGATCCAGAACCAGCTAGGCCGAGTTCCTATCCAGACTCATAGATTTAGACTACTTGACTAAAATTAAAGATAGAAATATTGTCTCTCATTTATCATGGCTTGATAATTTAATGAGATGCTTACTTTTAAAAAAAAATGTTTCACATAATTATTGCCATTAACAAAATTTAATTAATATAATTTATTATGATCAGCTTGTAAACATAACCTGATCTCCCTCTTTTAACATGATTGTTTAAAGAAATAGAAAATAAAAATATCAGGGTAAAATTTAGAAATGTTAATAGTTAGGTTGAATCTCTTTATTCACTCCATTCTAAATAAATACACATTGTTGATAAAGTTTTTAGCTAGAAGAGTTAACCTCTATTCTTGTTTAGTTAGCATAAATTCTCATGCATAGGTATGCTTGGTAAGCTATTTTCCATCAACTGACACATAATGCTATGTGTATGAAACATCAAATTAAAGAGATTAATCACTGATACTTGCAAATTCTTAATATGAATGGTTAAAAAATGAATGAAAACTACTTATTAATACACTAATGTTTTGCATAGTTTATACTGAAACAGAAATGTGTAATCAAATGAAAAGTAAAAATCATTAATCATCATCTGTCAATATCAGCAGGATTATATATTTATAAGTTGGAGGAACTGTAGCCAAAGGCTCCATAAGTACATAACATTAAATTTGCTGAATTTGAGTCTGTTTCCCTAATTTATAACTTTTTCTTTTTTCACATTTGAAAATACAGCAGAAGTGAAGGTTAAAGATGAGACAGGAAAGAATTTCTTAGGAAGAATTTAAACTAAGGAGACAGTGCCTGCCTGGCCTAGTTACCAGATTTCTGCTGAGTTGGCATTCCTTCCAGCGTGCCCTGTGAACACATGCTTTGTGTTTATTCCCCAGGTTTTCCTCATTTCAGCTTCAACATGCTACTTTCTATAATTCCCCAAGGACCACCTGGCCTCCTTTCCAGACTAAATGCTTGAGTCACTACCGAAGGCGAGCCAGTAGCCACCTGCACTTTGAGTTGTCCTCCCCCAGCTTCTGTAAAGCAGCTGCAGGGCCCACAGAGCAATAAAACACAACTACTTATGGGGGCTGGATACTCACTATTCCATTTCACTATGAAGGTGTGAATCTCTAGAAATCCTTGGGCAATTTTTTTTTTCTGTTTCAATAAAATCAGAGTATGTCTAGAAGAGATTTAAATTGTCTCAGACACAACAAAATTTCAAGCAACATACAATTTTATTTTATAGTAAAATCTACAGGAAGGAGTAGGTTTCTCATCTTTATGTGGATATGGACATAAAAAGAAAATGAAAACAAAACAGAAATTTCTGATTATTAGGCTTACATACATCCATACATAGCTATAACATAACTCAGGAAGTCATTTTGAAGACAGTTCCTGTCTATATTTGAATATAACTAATGTTTGTTCTAAAAGTTTAATTTTGGAAAAATTAATGTAGTGATTTTATTGTAAATATGTAAACAAAATATATTTATGGAATCATAGGAGTGGTACATGGTTCAGCATATGCTTTATGGCACAAAAATCTATGTAATTAAATATCTGAGCTTTTTCTTTTTTCTCTCTTTTGGTTTCATTTTTTTTAAGATAAGTTCTCACAACCTCACAACGTGTAACCTTGGATGGCAAGTAAGTCACTGCGAAGACCAGACTGGCTTCAAACATACAGAGATCCACTTGTCTCTGTCTCCTGTGAACTGTGATTAAAGGTATGTGTCATGACACTTGACACTATTATAAATTAGTTATTAATTTATTAACACAGATGTATTTTAAAAATTAAGGGTGGAATGTCAGTATTAAAAATATCAGATATAAAGTTTAAAAATAATGTTCAAGTCATTATTAAAAGTATGTATTACAGTGTGAATGGGGAGTTTGTGTGAGGGTGTATACAGACACAGAGGCCATTTTTTTTGGTTAAGTGATATTTTGAAGCTATATATTTTCTTTAAGTTAAAAGTTTAATGTGTAAGTAGTAATTCATTACTACTATTACTTTTAGATTAGATACAAATTCACCAAAGAACCAAAGAATAAATTTTAAATATGTGTCGTATTTTCAAAGTATGGTGACTTACAAAAGGAACTATGATTGACTGAAATTCTATATCTTTCTTTGAAAAGTAATTTTAAGGCAGTCATGGAGGCACATTTCTTTACTCTCCTCTTTCAAGGAGAAGTAAGTAGATCTCAGTGAGTTACAAACCAGCTAGTATGGTCTAGATAACAGACTCCAGGATGGTCAGCACTATATGGAGATACTGTAGAAAAATTATATAGAATTTGTAAATTTTACATATTTAAATTTGAGTGTTACATTTACATTATCAAATAGAAATCGCTCAACTATTTTTATTTCTACTTTTTAAATTATAAAACAATAAATTATTTTGATATTCTTTTCCTTTAAATACATAGTCTCGCCCTGTAGCTCTGATTTGCCTGGAATGGGAAAGCCGATGTAGGAAACCTGGGCAGTACACTCTAGACATGGTAGGAACTGTGCTTCTAACCTGGTATGCAATGAAAGTTTCCATTGTATTAACAGCATGATCAGCATAGAGTTTGTCTATCCACAAGGCTACATAAAGTACCTAGGGAATGAGGGAAGATAAAAAAGGAATCTTTCATGAATAATCACTGGATTAATGCAACATTTAAAGCATGAATGGGTAAGAAGGAGACATTAAAAACAGAAATGAAGAAATAGCCACAGAAATACAAAAGAAAAAAAACAAAACAAAACTATGGATCTCCCTATTCAGAAAGGTGACATAAGGGATGCTTTGAGGAAAAGTACAGACAGATCCCGTATGTTGGGAGAGGTCCAAAGAGTATCACAAGTCTAATGGCTTAAGCACAATGCCTGTATGACATTTTCATAATTTATCTAAAATATGATTTTTCAGACTCTAGGTAGATTTTCTTTTCATGGAGACTTGAGATAAAATGTATTTGTTTGTATGAGCCTATGCTTAATGTCATGCCATGGTCTCAGAAGAAAAATCCACTTAGTATTATAGGCAAAAGGTAAGTGAATATATTTAACTTATGCTAAGCTTGCCTTGATAAGAATTAGTATTGATTAGATAAAGACTATATCCATTGGGCATGTGTGAAGAAACAACATACTTGGAGAGTTCTCAAAATATGCACTCTGTCCCTTTCTCCAACAAAATTCATCAAGGAAGTTGATTACTATTATATTTCCATATGTCACCTTAAAGTCAAGCATGATTTAGATACTTAGTGAGCATATCATTGAAGTAAAACTGGAAGCACATACATTTGATTAGCCTAAAATAGCTTATCTTGGGTCAAAAGGGAAGATGTCTCAGTTATAAGGCCACAAGCCTAACTGTCAGCACTATTTGGTTTGCTTAGTAGGTGTGGTTTCCACCATTTCTGGGGACAAAAACCAAAAATAGCCTTTGAAGATAAGTATATGTTTTGACTGTTCTAATAGACTAATAGTAGATGGCAAATATTCATTTGATAAGGTCCAAAATACAACCTTGTTTAATTTATTGTTGTTATGTGATATATGTTGCAATGATACTAGTAATAAATTTAGAAACACACATACTATTTTGACATATAACATGTAGTAGGTATAATCTAAGTTCAATACTTAATACTATGAAAAAGCATATGGTTTTTCTTATACATTTGACTAAGCCACATAAATAAGTTAATTTGAATGGTCCCCAAAAGTAGTAAAATGATAACATTCAAAAGTATAATTTCTTGGGATACATACAATTCACATTAAACTGCATAATACATTTAAGATGTTTCGTTGACATTTATGACATTTAGGTGTGTAGATATTATATAGAATATTTTATATAATATTACTTTATAAATTTTTAGAAGCTTATATAGGGCTGTTTAAAATCATTTCCCTATGTAATACATGACATTTTATTAACTATATGGCACATTTTATTTTTTTCTGTTTTATGAAGTTTGGATCATAAATGATTGAGAACTAATTATAATAATCTGCTTTGGGATAATTACCCTGAGTGACACCCTGAGCCCAGCTGGAACAGAACAACAGTGGCAATATGTTTAAGGTCATTGGATTTGTACAGCATATACCAGCTGTGCTCTAGAGTCCGTACTGGCTGCCTACTCATTTCCAAATACAATTCATACTGTTGACATTTTGATTTATAATGATGTCAAAGTCCTGAGTGCTACTCTAGTAAATACCCAAGCAAATGAATGCTCTGTTGTGTTATTCTGAAGTTCAGTTACTTTTCTATCATTTTTTAAAAACTCTCTATTCCTCAAGATCTATTTTAGATACCATCCTGGGTTCAAAGATAAATGCAACAATTTCTTAATGTAATTTTTTCAGCAATTTACCTGGATTTCTAGAATAGTTCAAACATGACTCTAAGCTCTGTGTGAGATAAATTGGACAAGCCAATCAAGTAAACTACTGAAATAAGTTCCTTCATAGATGAACATGTGGGAAGCCTTTCACCACAGTGTATACTCAAAAGCTACATCTGGACTCTGAACCATGGACTTACCAAAGTTTTTGAGAAAAGAAATCAAATCAAATTCTATCAGAAAACAACCCTAGTTTTACAAGTAGCTATCAATATCTTTAAAATTTTATTCCCTGTCTTCATCTTTATCGATTTCTTTACATTCTCTTTTGCTTTAGAAATTGCTATGATTTGAACATGAAATATACATCATTATTTTAACACTCAATCCTTAGGAGGGAGTGCTACTGTGGATAGATTTAGAAATGGTTGCAGGTGGGACCAAATTCAAGGATTAATGGTAGTTGGTTGGTGGGGGTTATGTTATCCTTGGCTTTTACATGCTCTGTCTCTCTGTTTGAAGTTCACAATAATAAAAACAAGTTTCTTTCCCCCATAGCTATCTGTGGAGAGCCGTTTAGCCACGCCCCCAAGGTACTAGCCACGCCCCCAAGGAACTGGGGAGAGCCGTTTAGCCACGCCCCTAAGGCGGACGTGAGCCTTGGCTTGTCCTTGCCAGTTACAACTCCTTATATGGTGTGGGGCTGTGCTGACAGTGATGTGAGGTTACATCTGACCACTCTGGACCTATGGGCTCAGACCATGCCACGACCCGTGATTGGCCAGGATGGAGTACCTTTTACTTCTGGACGCCATTCCAAGATGGCGCCGGCTTTCCAAGGTCAGCTCAGCTTCCTGAGTAAACAAGCCCATTGCGCATGCGTCGGCCTTGAGACCTCCCTGAGCAGGCTTATGCTAATGAGGTATTGTCAGCCTAACCTATCCTGAGAGAACACGCCACCTAGCCTGCCTAGGGTGGATATATAAGCAGCTGGCTTCTGCCGCTCGGGGTCCCCGTGGTCAAGATTCGTTCCTGGAATAAAGCTGTCTGAGAAGGATCCAACTGTGTCGTGTCTTACTTGCTGGTCGAGGCGGACGCGACATCTGGCGCCGAAACCCGGACCCGAGGACAGCATCCTCGTGGATTCAGAACTCAACAGCTCAGGACGGAGGTACTGGCTAGAGCTAAGACTCTAGGCTAGAGGAAGGTAAGGCCCTAGGGTATAAATAGTAAAGAAAGAAAACGTTCACGAAAAGAGACGGAGGTACCGGCTAGAGCTAAGACTCTAGGCTAGAGCAAGGTAAGGCTCTAGGAATAAATAAAAGGCCTAGGTGTTTAAGTTCCCGGGGAAAATTGTAACATAATTTTGGTTAGAGTAGTATTATGTTAATTGCAGACCATTGCGGGTCGGCTTGTGTGTCGCTATTTTGTTTTGCTTGGGGACGATTCTAAGGTTCTCGGAGGGAGATAATTGTACCAAACGAAAAGTGAAAGTAAAGAAACAGAGACGTAAAATGGAAAATTCTCTATCTCACCAGCTTTTTAGCTCTGCTTCCCTTAAAGCCGGAGGGAGTCCCTCCTTCCGCACCACCGGCCTGGACTCCCTTGCTGAGGGAGGGTGCCGGGATGGTGGAGTGCAATGGACAAAGAAAATTTATTTTTAACAAAGATACAAAGTTGAACCTTGAACATAAAAGGAAGCAGGAGGGTATAAGGAAAGAAGTTGCCCGCTCTCTGGCGTGTTTACAAAAAGAAAAACAAACAAACAAGAAAGCTTATTACAGAGCCCTCCAGAGAAGCAAGAGATGATTGGGGGACGCCCTAATCTCTCTGGCTATCTCAAGGAGAGATTCTCAATTTTGTTTTCTATGTTTATTGTCTAACATTGGTATACCAATTTGTCCATATATGTATCATATGTTTGTTTTGTCTGGCATGAATGGTTGTGTTCTATGTCTTATGTTTTGAAAACTGCCTGTTCAATTTACTTTCAAACTTGCTTGGGAAGCAGTCTCAATTTATAATTTACCCTGCTCTTTGGCTGGGAGATGAGCACTAGCCGATACAACCTTGAAAAGTATCAACTGTTTTCATAAGCGGCTTTGGAAAGGAGGCCAACAGTTTCTGCAAGGCCAACTGTTTCTGCAATAAGGGTGTCTCCCAGTTTGATAAGTACTTTTCTCTTAAATTACAGCTAAAAAGGTAAAAATAATTTGCTCAAATGTGTATTTATTTTTATTCTTGATTGATATTAAAAAATGCAAATTTGTTCTATATCATTGGGTATGTTTACAAATCTACAATTTTAGTAACAAAACTGAATTATAGCTGGTAATTCAAGTTGGAGTCATTCAAAACCAGATATTTAAAAGAGATCTCAATAAGAGTTTAATCTGGGATCAAACATGAACACCTTCTTTCGTTGCACAATTGGCTTATTAGTTGATCCCTCTAAGAGACTTTTAATACAAGCCTTTGCTCTCATACAACGAGCTTTAACATATAGTCTTTGTTGATCCTATAAACATCTAAAGATAATATCTTTTCAATGCCTAATACATCAGCTGTATTCCTAAATATATTGTGACACAGAAAGTTCAGATAGGAGAAGATGGTTTACTTATTTTAAATTATTTTCAAAGGTTTCTAGGGATGCTAATTGGCTAAGATCTTATTTTAAGCTCTCCACCAAAAAATTTAGTCTCTCTTTAATGTTCTCAAGAAAGATACAAACCCTAATTTCTTTCCATAATTGGCTGATAAAGAAAAAAATAATTTTACAGAAAATAGAAAAAACTGTTATTAATAGATATATAAATTAGTTATTGGCTGTTTTATAACAGTCCTTTAATACAAGAGATTATTAATATAGATTTATATTTCTTTACTTCCATAAAAAGTTTTACCATCTTGTTTTAAAGCTATTTGCTATATTAATATAATATTATCTTAATATAATATTAATATATTAATAAGTTAAGATCACAAAGGTATCTTAAAGAAAAACTTAAAAAATATTTCTTATTCCAAATAATAATATAATTAATTATTACAAATACTGGTATTTGGCCTGATACATGATCAGCTTGTTACAGCTTTTTTCTATGCATGCTCTTGTATTTCTTATGCATGCATATATATAGCCCAATGCCTTTGGAAAATCAGTTAGCTGATGATTTAACTAAAATTCAAATATATAATGTTCATAAGGCACAGGACCTTCATGCTTTGCACCATGTGTCTACAAAGACTCTCCAAAAAATGTTCCATATAACTAGAAAACAGGCTAGAGCAATAATTACAGACTGTTCAGCCTGTGCTCCCTTAGCTTCTGTTCCTCATTATGGCATAAATCCAAGAGGACTAGTACCTAATGATTTATGGCATACGGATGTTACACACATTCCTCAATTTAGAAAGTTATCTTATGTTCCTATAATAGTAGATGCTTTTTTCCTCTAGGTTATTACATCTGCTTTATGTGGGGAGAAATTATCTCATATATGTTCTCATCTATTAAAAATTCAAATTAATAAAATAAAAAGGTGGGATATGGGGAATAAAAGATACCCCTTCCTTTATATTTTCACATTCTCTATTTGTTTTGAATTTTCTCACATTGGATAATGCTGGTCTGTCTGCTGCAGACCGTCGGCGGAGTGTGGGAAGTGTTGACAAATCCTTGGTATATTGGAAAGATCCTGTGGATGTCACTATGCATGGCCCTGATCCAGTGTTGGTCTGGGGTCGTGGTTATGTTTGTGTCTTTCTACAGGAAGAGGACAATCCAATTTGGGTTCCAGAACGACTGACACGGAGGATCTTAACAGTGGATGATGATCCTTCGACGGACTCCCCGGATGATAATTCCAGTCCTCGCCTTCTCCTTCAGGCTTGGGTTCCTAGTATACAGGGAGATTTACGATGGGCTATACTATCTGCCTATCCTAAGCCTATGCCAATTAGATACAATTCGGTTGTTTTCCCTAAGTTTTTCATTACTAACAAGACTATAGATTTGCCTTATCTCCCGTATGACCCCATATGGGCACCTTTAGGGGAGTCTCGCTCCTTGTTAGAGCGAGGCTCTCTCTGTTTTCAGCTAGAGGAAGAAGGAAATTGTATTCAGTTGACAACTCAGGCCTTTGGGAGGTTTGATGAGGATAAAGGCGGTTGGTGGCCTTGGACCCAGGACAACGGCAACCCAAAAATTATTGTTACTCGCCAAAACTTTTGGCGAGAGGTACTCTGGACCAATGGTACCTTTATTTCGCCTACAGTTGCTCCTCTAGACCGTCCTTTTCAACCTCGAGTAGCTCCCCATTGTAATTTAGATGATATAGAAAGCATTCCTCCTTGGTCGGATTGTCAATCGTCTCTTGCTGGTTGGGCGAACCAGGATAGGACTTTCTCTTATTCCCCTAATATGAGGCCTAACCCTGGAGGAATACTAGACATGGCCCAGGGTATGTTCATACAAAATCTCGGGCTGCATCCTTTTTATAAATGGCTACTGTGTGGAGTTAATGGTAGTTGTACAGATCTCAGTCCGTTGATTTTCATTCAAGGTGGATCTGCAGGTAAAACCGTCTTTAATGGCATTACCACCTTGTCTGTACCCCGTTATATACCGGGACGCAAATTTTACAGCAATTCCACTATGGAAATTACGGGAGTTAATACGACCCTAAAACAAATTACATATTCGCCTACCCCAGTGTGTGTCTTTTTTCCTTTTCTGTTTATTCTTTCTAATTCTTCCTTCGAGTCTTGTACAACTGATTCTTGTATGTTGTCTCAGTGTTGGGCTGCGACCGAGCACGGCGTGCCATGATTACTAGAGTGCCAAGATGGATTCCCGTTCCCGTGGACACTCCATCTACGTTGTCTTTATTCAGACAACAACGAGATTTTGGGATAACCGCAGCTATTATAACAGCAATATCACTTAGTGCGGTTGCGGCTACTGCTGCCGGGGTTGCTTTAGCAACCACAGTCCCATCCAGTGTTACTCTTAACCGGTTGTCAGCTACTGTGTCAGATGCAATTGATCGACAAACTTTTGCTAATTCTCAAATAAAAGGCGGTTTAATAATTCTAAATCAGCGCCTGGATTTGGTGGAAGAACAGATTGACATCCTTTTCGGCTTGGCACAATTAGGGTGTGAGAGAAAAACTGGAGCGCTTTGCATCACTAGTATTCAATATAAAATTTTACTCGTGCGGCTAATTTGTCTAGGCAATTATCTCAATATCTTATAGGTAACTGGTCTGAAGGATTCGAAGAAACGCTGGAGAAGCTGAGGGCAGCAGTGGTGGCTATCAATTCGACCCGTGTGGACCTTTCGCTGACGGAGGGGCTCACTTCCTGGATTACGAATGCACTTGGTTTCTTCAAAGAATGGGCAGGAATATTTGTCTGGGGTGCTGCTGTTCTCTTAGGAGTTGGTTTCTGCTTTTGGTTCCTCTGTCGCTTGCGTCGTGACCATGCGAGGCATAAGGCTGTGGTTTACCAGGCGCTGACAGCCATGGACGAAGGTACTTCCCCAGCTGTTTGGCTGGCCTCCCTTAAGGAGATGTAATAGAGTACCTTCTGGACCCGATGATGACCATCTAGACATTATTTCCTACATTCTGACTGTTTTGAACGGCATCACCTTAATTTTTGTAGCGGAGAGTCTTGACTGGAGATGTTCTCGATTTTTGAGATAGATTCTCTGAAAGTATGTCTGGGGACATGGAGGTTTTGTGCCTTTTTCCTCTCCCTGAAAGAAATAGGCGCGACGACAAGTATGAGGTAGCGCGCACCTCTTTACTTCGTCGTCTTCCCTTGCACAAGGGCTCGGACCTCTACTTTCCTTGCCCTGCTACCTGGTGTTTTCCGTTCGAATCTGTTTGAATGGTGGGACCCTCCGTCACCGCTCTAAGGGTCCATGGTCGCCTGTTGGCTTTCATGGTTCGTGTGTGTTTTCTCTGCCCTATGGTCTAGTAGTGTAAGAAACGCCTTGCCCTGCTAGCGCATGCTGTCCACACCGTGGAGACTGGCCAGTCCCTCTGCCCTGGCCTGCCATGACACCGCAGGCTTTTTAGCGTGCTTTTGCTTCCTGGAGTCTGCGATGCAGGTGATTACATCGTCTGTAGGGCCCAGCCAGAGTGTCGCCTAAGACAGGGGCCACGCCTACAGGAGATTGCCAGCTTCTCCTGGGCCTTAGTTGGCTTTTGCTGCGTGTGCGTCCAGACGGGCTTGACTCTCTGGCCTAGGGATTGTTCTGCCTCCCTGTGTCTGCTCCTTTGGAAGAGCTGGTTGCCGCTATTTAAATTAAAAAGGGGGAACTGTGGAGAGCCGTTTAGCCACGCCCCCAAGGTACTAGCCACGCCCCCAAGGAACTGGGGAGAGCCGTTTAGCCACGCCCCTAAGGCGGACGTGAGCCTTGGCTTGTCCTTGCCAGTTACAACTCCTTATATGGTGTGGGGCTGTGCTGACAGTGATGTGAGGTTACATCTGACCACTCTGGACCTATGGGCTCAGACCATGCCACGACCCGTGATTGGCCAGGATGGAGTACCTTTTACTTCTGGACGCCATTCCAAGATGGCGCCGGCTTTCCAAGGTCAGCTCAGCTTCCTGAGTAAACAAGCCCATTGCGCATGCGTCGGCCTTGAGACCTCCCTGAGCAGGCTTATGCTAATGAGGTATTGTCAGCCTAACCTATCCTGAGAGAACACGCCACCTAGCCTGCCTAGGGTGGATATATAAGCAGCTGGCTTCTGCCGCTCGGGGTCCCCGTGGTCAAGATTCGTTCCTGGAATAAAGCTGTCTGAGAAGGATCCAACTGTGTCGTGTCTTACTTGCTGGTCGAGGCGGACGCGACAGCTATCCTCTGACATGATGTCCTGCCCAAGCACATGACTAATGAGTCTAAGTGATCACGAACTCTCTGAAACCATGAATGAAAATTATATTCGCTTTATTTTACCTCAATTATTTGGTCAAAAGAATAGAAAATGATTGTTACATAAAAATATTAACTTTTGCCCGGCAGTGGTGGCGCACGCCTTTAGGCAGAGGCAGGCGGATTTCTGAGTTCGAGGCCAGCCTGGTCTACAGAGTGAGTTCCAGGATAGCCAGGGCTACACAGAGAAACCCTGTCTCGGAAAAAAAAAAAAAAAAAAACCTCTTGACAAAAAAAATATTAACTTTTAAAATGTTAGAAAATATGAAAATGACCAAACACTGTTGGGATGATAAAATTATGTCCATTATTCCCGTTGAATGTCCTGTAAAGTTATTGAATTGTCATAAAATCACAGACAACAGAAGATGCACAAATTAAGCCTGAGGATATATGTGAGTGTTTAAAGTGTTTTCTGTGTGTTAAGACCAAACAAGCATGGTGACCTAAATGTAATTCCAGCATTTATAAGAGGAAGACAAGAGATTCTAGGAGCATTCTACCTAGCCAGACTATAAATACTTTTGAACTCCAGGTTTAAATGTGATCCCCTGACCCAGTGAATAAGGCAGAAAGACTTCTGATGTCAACCTTGAACTTACATATTCATACACATACATGCAGGCATGCATCTCATACTTGCAAACATGCATCAAATATACTTGCATACTAAGTACCCCCATACATAAGAGGCAAAATATGCACAAACTAATCACCACATATTCTGTATTTTAATGATGACAAGATATAAAAACATAGTGTGATATCCAGTAGCCTGGACTTATATAGATAAATTATTGTTCAAAAAATGTTAGAGATATCAGATTATAAACTATTGAATTGCTTCAAAATCTAAATATGAAGAAATCATGGAATATATTTGCATTTTCTGTTGTGGAACTTTCACCTCTAGATCTTATTTCTTCCATTTAAATATCCTGTATCTTTCTAACTATTCATCATAAGTGGAGGAATAAAATAATACAGTAAAATATATACATTAAAATCATTAAAATTTTAAATCAAGTTAAAATGTCTCTAAAACAAGATCCAGCATGTACCTTAAATAAAAACAAAACAAAGCAAAAAGATTGTTTTCATATTAAATGAAAAGATACCATGTCACTGGGTGGTTATAGGCACCCAGTGTAGATCCATCTCAAAACTGGAAGTCTCAAATCAATGAGAGGAATATGAAAAGAAACTGCTTTACCTGATAAATGGATCTTACAATCCTGGCTTTCAGAAGGGACAAACATAAATGTCCATGTATCAAGCACAGGGGATCATGGTGAATAAAGAGAACTATTGAAATAGTTGAGTAATAACCAGTAGACATATTTTTGGTCAAATTTACTTCTTAATACACTAAATACACAACTGTCCCCAAGAGAAGATCAAATGTTCTAGCCCAACTTTTCCCCCACTCCTGCCCAGAGACAGCTTGACTCCCAGGAGGTCCATCATAACCAGATTCACAGGAGAGACAGGCTCCACTCAGAGATTACCAGATGGCGAGAGGCAAGTGTAAGAACATAAGCAACAGAAACCAATTCCACTTGGCACCATCAGAACCCAGTATTCCCAACATAGCAAGACCTGGATACCCTAATACACCTAAAAAGTAAGATTCATGCCTAAAATCTCATTTCATGAAGATGATAGAGGACTTTTAGGAGGATATTAATAACTCCTTTAAAGAAATACAGAACACAGGTAAACAGGTAGAAGCCTTTAAAGAGGAAACACATAAATAAATCCCTTAAAGAAATACAGGAAAACACAAACAGGTAAAGAAATTTAAAAAAAACATCCAGGATCTAAAACTGTAAATAGAAACAATAAAGAAATCACAAAGGCAGGCAACCCTGGAGAGGGAAAACGTCAGAAAGAGATCAGGAGTCACACATACAAGTATCACCGACAGAATACAAGAGATAGAAGAGAGAATCTCAGGCATAGAAGGCACCATAGAAAATATTGACACAATAATCAAATAAAATAAAACATGTAAAAGCTGCTAACCCAAAACATCCAAGAAATTCATGACATAATGAAAACCAAAACTAAGAATAATAGGAATATAAGAGAGTAAAAATTTCCAACTCAAAGGCCCAGAAAATATCTTCAACAAAATTGAACGACTCTCTATTCAATTATAACTTGGTCAGGGAAGAAGATAAAAAAAAAAAAAAAAAAAAAAAGGAATTAAGGAATTAAAGACTTTCTAGAATTTAATGAAAATGAAGGCACAGCATAACCAAATTATGGGACACAAAAAGAGAGCAATGCTAACAGGAACATTCATAGCATAGTGTGCCTTCATAAAGAATTTGGAGAGACCCTACACTAGCAACTTAACAGCACACCTGAAAGCTCTAGAGGAAAAAAGAAGCAAACACACCCAAAAGGAGTAGATGGCAGAAAATAATTAAACTCAGGGCTGAAATCAACAAATTATAAACAAAGAGAATTATACAAAGAATCAACAAAACTATAACTGATTCTTTGAGAAAATCAACATGATAGATAAACCTTTAGCAAAAACTAACTAAAGGGCACAGAGACAGTGTCCAAATTAACAAAATCAGAAATAAAAAGGGAGATATAATAACAGAAACTGGGGAAATTAAAAAAAAAAATCAACAGGTCCTGCAGTGGAAAATTTTCCCTGCAAATCAGGAGGAGCTAAGGTGGGAGGAGTAAGGAGTAGAAGAAGAGTAGGAAGAAGAGGAGAGAGAGAGAGACAGAGATGTAGGAGGATGGAGAAACACACTTGTATTGGGAGTAGTCCTGAGTAACAACTTATATCTAGGTTAGTTAATTGGGAAAAACCTCCAATTGTGTGGGGATCTTCTTAATTGAGTATTACCAAACATATAAAGCCTTTGTTTAATCATTAAGCATTAGAGTCTCATTTCCTACTGGGTACCACAAGGATGGTGGGATGATCTGGGCTTAGCCCAACCTTGTAGAGACAGCATGGAAGATTGGCAGAGACATCTCCCACTCTGGTGTCTCCTGGGTGGCAGGGCCAGGCCTAGTCAGGAACATGGCGGCTCCATAATACAAGATTGGGTGCCACCAATTTAAATATCTCCACAACAAGATTCTACTACAAAAATCTGTACTCAACAAAACTTGAAAGTCTAGATGAAATTGTTAATTTTTTAGACAGATAACAGGTACAAAACTTAAATCGGGACCAGATAAACTATCTAAACTGTCCAATAATGCCTAAGGAAATAGAAGCAGTCATTAAAAGTTTCTCAACAGAAAAAAAGACCAGGGCCAGATGGGTTTACCCCAGAATTCTATCAGACCTTCAAAGAAGATGTTATATCAATACTTCTAAAACTATTTCACAAAATAGGAAGAGAAAGAATACTACATAACTTGTTTCCTGAAGCTATAGTTAACCTGATACCTAAACCACAAAAAGACCCAACAAAGAAAGAGAACTTCAGAACAATGTTCCTTATGAATATTAATGCAAAAATACTCAATAAAATTCTTGCAAACTTAATTCAAAACACATCAAAAGGATAATTCACCATGATCAAGTAGGTTTCATCTCAAGGATGAAGGGATGGTTCAATATACAGAAATCCATCGACATAATCCCCTCTATAAACAAACTCAAAGAAAAAGTCACATGATCATCTCCTTAGATGCTAAAAAAGCCTTTGACAAAATACAACAACCCTTTATGTTAACAGTCTTGCAAAGATCAGGAATTCAAGGCACAAACCTAAACATGATAAAAGCAATATACATCAAACTGACAGCCATCATCAATTTAAATGGAGAGAACTTAAAGCAATTCCACTAAAATCAGGGATAAGACAAAGTTGCCCACTCTCTCCTTATTTATTTGATATAGCAGTTAATGTTCTATCTAGAGACAACAAAAGTGAGTCAAAGGGATACAAAATGGAAAGGAAGAAATCAAAGTTCCACTATTTGGGGACAATATAATACTATATATAAGCAACCCAAAAGATTCCACAAAGGAACTCCTACAGCTGATAAACAACTTCAGCGAAGTGTCTGGATATAAATTAACTCAAATAAATCAGTAGCCTTTCTCTACTCAAAGGATAAATGGGTTGAGAAAGAAATTAAGGAGATGATACCCTTCACAATAATCAAAAATAATATAAAATATCTTGTTACAGCTCTAACCAAACAAGTGAAATATATATATGACAAGAACTTCAAGTCTCCAAAAAAAGAAACTGAAGAAGATTTCAGAAGATGGAAGATTCTTCCATGCTCATCAAATGGTAGGATTAACATAGTAAAAATGGCCATCTTACGAAAAGCAATCTACAGATTTAATGCAATGTTTACAAAATTCCAACTTAATTCTTCACAAAGATTCAATGAGCATTTCTCACCTTCATCTAGAATAAAAAAAAAAAAAACAAAAAAACCCCCAAGGTACTGAAAACAATTCTCAACAATAAAAGAACTTCCTGGACTTCAAGCTGTACTACAAAGTAATCGTGATAAAAACCACATGGTATTGGTACAAAGACAGACAGGTAGAACAATGGAATAGAATTGAAGACCTAGAAATGAACTCACGCAGTTATGATAACTTGATCTTTGGCAAAGAAACCAGAATCATATATTGAATCTAATAGAAGAGTAAGTGGGAAAGAGCCTCAATCACATCTGAACAGGGTAAATTTTCCTCAACAGAACACCAATGGCTCAGGTCTAAGATCAATAATTGACAAATGGGACCTCATGAGACTGAAATGCTTCTATAAAGCAAAAATCACTCTCAATAGGACAAAAAGACAACTTACAAATTTGGAAAAGGTCTTTTCCAACCCTACATCAGATATAGGGTTGATATCCAATATATGCAAAGAACTCAAGAAGTTACACTCCAAAGAAACAAATAACCCAATTAAAACATGGGGTACAAAGTTAAACAAATTCTCAACTGAGGAATCTCAAATGGCTGTGAAACATCTAAACATCCTTAGTTCAACATCCTTAGTCACCAGGGAAATGTAAGACAAAACAAAGCTGAGATTCCACCTTACAGCAATCAGAATTGTTAAATCAAAAAAAAAAAAAAAAAAAAAAAAAATCAGGCAACATCACATGCTGGCAAGGATGTGGAAAAAGAACACTTCTCCATTGCTGGTGGATTGCAGGCTGATACAGTCTCTTTGAAAATCAATCTGGTGGTTTCTTAGAAAATTGAAAATAGTTCTAAGTGAAGACCCAGCTATATCACTACCAGGCCTATACCCAATAAATGCTCCAACATATAACAAGAACACATGCTCCACTATGCTCATAACAATTGTATAAATAGCCAAAATATGGAAACAACTAAAACATCCCTCAGTGGAAGAATGGATACAGAAAACGTAGCACTTTTACACAATGGAAGACTACTCAGCTATTAAAAATGAAGACTTCATGAATTTTGCAGGCAAATGGATGAAACTAGAAATATCATCCTGGGTGAGGTAACTGAGATCCAAAAGGACATACATGGTATATACTCACTGATAAATTCTTATTAGCTCAAAAGCTCAGAATATTCACAGTACAACTCACAGACCATATGAAGCTTAACAAGAAGGAATGGCAAAGTATAGATGCTTTAATCCCACTTAGAAGGGGGAACAAAACCGGAGGCGGGCGCTCACCTTTAATCCAGCACTTGGGAGGCAGAGGCAGGTGGATTTCTGAGTTCGAGGCCAGCCTGGTCTACAGAGTGAGTTCCAGGACAGCACGGGCTACACAGAGAAACCCTGTCTCAAAAAGGGGGGGGGACAAAATAATCATAGGAAACAGAGGGAAGGAGGGACTTGGGTGGGAGATGGAAGGGAAAAGGGAAAAGGGGTCAGGATGAGGTATGGGAAAAGATATGAGAGAAGTCCAGAGGGACAGGAGAATGAATAGAAATATGTAGCAATGGGGGATGAGAAATGTGGGAGGGGGCTGGGAATCACTAGAAAGTCTCATATGCCAGGAATGTGAGAGGCCTCAGGACCCAATGGGAGTGACATTAGCTGAAATAGCGAACAGTGTGGAAGATAGAACCTGTAGATACCACCTCCAGTAGATAGACATGACCCCAGTTGAGGGCAGGGGCCACCTACATATCTGAAAATCTTTAATCCAGAATTGATCCTTTCTGAAGGAAACACTGGGACAAAAAATGGAAGAGACTGTAGGTAGGCCATGTTCAACCATGGGATTCAGCCCATTCGCAGACACCAAACCCAACACTATTGCTGATACCAAGAAGTGTTTGCAGACAGGTGCTTAGTATAGCTGTCCTGTGAGAGACTCTGCCAGCACCTGACTAAGACAGATGAAGATGCTCACAGCCAACCATTGGACTGAGCCCAGGGACTCCTATCAAAGAGTTATGGGAAAGACTGAAGTTGCTGAAGGAGATTGCATCCCCATAGGAAGAACAACCATATCAACTAAGTGAACACCTTCGAACTCCCAGGGATTAAACCAGTGACCAGAATATACATGAGTGGGCCCATGGATCCTGCTAAACATGTAGCAGAGGACACCCTTATCTGTTATCAATGGGAGTGGAGGCACTTGGTCCTCTGAAGGCTCTTTGCCCAACGAAGGGGGATGCTAGAGGGGTGAGGCAGGAGTGCGTGGGTTGATGGGGGCACCCTCTTAGAGTCAAAGGTGAAGGGAATGGGGTGGGAGTTTGCAGAGGGGAGACTGGTAACAGGGAAAATTTGAAATGTAAATAAATAAAATAATTTATTTAAAATAAAAAATAAAAGGAAAGATGTATAGCAATTCAACAATTCCAGTATCAGACCTTATAGGAGTCATATCAGCCCATATAATCCTCAACTGGCTGTTTCCAGTAGGGGATATTATTTGCTTTCTTTCATTTTAATTCTCTTTAAAATGTGTAATGGTCTTTTCTTTTAAACAGGAGAATGGAATTCCTATAAAAATATAAATGTTGAAAACTTCCCAATAAAATAGACATCTGTATTGTTAAGGTTTCTTTCAAAAAAGATACTAAATATCCTTGAAGCCTAAGCAAGAATTCAGATTACCAGTCAGAGAGGCTAAGCACTGTAAGGTCAGGCCTCTATCCACACCTTCGCAAGAATAGAATCACCAAGGCCCTTCTATACTTAGAGAAGGGAGGAGATGTCAGGAGCAGCCCTGCATATACACTAAAGGCCTAAAATCAGCCATAGGCCTAAAGACAGCAATAGGCCTGACATACATGCATGCTAACACAAAGTCTTGGGTCTCTGTGGAAAAACACTGAAAACAGAAGGCTATAAGCTATTGTAAACAGGCAGCTTCTGTGGAAATTTACCAGACCTAGTAGTCATAGGTCTTATAAATAGGCAACCTCGGTGGACAGTACCAACAGGACAAAGCGGGAACCAACAGACTGGGAAAAGATCTTCACCAACCTTACATCTGATAGAGGGCTAATATCCAAGGTATACAAAGAACTGAAGAAACTAGATTCCAGACCATCAAATAACCCTATTAAAAAATGGGTAGAGAGTTGAACAAAGAACTCTCAACTGAGGAAACTCGAATGATTGAGAAACATCTAAAGAAGTGTTCAGCATCCCTAGTCATCAGGGAAATGCAAATGAAAACAACACTGAGATTCCACCTCACACCAGTCAGATTGGCTAAGATCCAAAACACAGGTGACAGCAGATGTTGGCGAGGATGTGGAGAAAGAGGAACACTCCTCCATTGTTCATGGGATTGCAAGCTGGTACAACCACTATGGAAAGCAGTCTGGCGATACCTCAGAAAATTGAACATAGTGTTACCTGAGGACCAAGCTATACCCCTCCTGGGTATATACCCAGAAGATATTTCAGCATGCAACAGGGCCACATGCTCCACTATGTTTATAGCAGCCTTATTTATAATAGCCAGAAGCTGGAAAGAACCCAGATGTCCTTCAACAGAAGAATGGATACAGAAAATGTGGTACATTTACACAATGGAGTACTACTCAGCTATTAAAAATAATGAGCTCATGAAATTCTTAGATAAATGGATGGAGCTAGAAAATATCATCCTGAGTGAGATGACCCAATCACAAAAGAACACACATGGTATGCACTCACTGATAAGCGGATATTAGCCCAAAACACACAATACCTAAGATGCAACGCATAAACCTCATAAAACTCAGGAAGAAGGAGGAAGACCAAAGTGAGGGTGCTTTTGTCCTTTTTAGAACGAGTATCAAAAGATTCAACCAGAACTCCCAGGATCTAAACCTCCAGCCTGAGAACAGACAGGGACAAGCTGTCCTCTGAGAGGCTCTAACCAGCAGCTGACTCAGACAGATACAGACATCCAGAGCCAAACAGTGGATGGAGCTTGAGGACTCTTATAGAAGAATAGGCGGAAGGATTGTGGGCCCTAAGGAGATAGGAACTGCACAGGAAGATCAACAGAGTAAACTAACCTGAACCTTGGAGCTCTCAGAGCTGAATCACCAACCGTGGAGCATACCTAGTCTACACAGATCTACCTCCATGGGCTGGACCTAGGCCTCCCTGCACATATGTTGTAAATGTGCAGCTTGGTTTTCATGTAGGTCTCAAACATCTGGAGTGGGGGCTATCCCAAAACATGCAGCCTGTATATGGAGTATGGTCTTCTAGCTGGGTGCCTCATCTGGCCTCAATGGGAGAGGAAGCACCTAGCCTCTCAGAGACTTAAAGTGGCAGGGTGGGGGATACAGGAGGAGGGGGTACTCAGAAAACAAGAGATGGGGAAGGATTGTGGGAGGGGGTGACTGGGACGGGTTATAAAGTGAATTAGTAAAAAAAAAAAAAAAAGATACTAAATATAATCTTCCACCCCCCCCCACCTGCCTCTCTATTGATCTCTCTCTCCTGTGAAGTTTTACCATGGACATTCCAACTTGAAAACTGCATGACTTTAATGTGATACTTAGTTATTGAACTATGGACTTGAACGTTTATATAGTCAAAACTATTTTTGGTAACATTTCCTAACCATGGTTTAACCTCATGGGAATTAAAAGCTGTATGTCTAATATTTATGATACATATAGCAATCGCATACTGAATACATGCATACTGCAGAAGGTTGAAGAAAGAATACGTCACACTGGTCAAGGTGTATATATGTGTGAGTGCTTTTCTTGGTAGAGTCAAAAATCATGTTGTTTGTCACTCATGTCAGAGTAAACTTAAGTTTAATTGAATCTACCTTGTGGTCAGCAACTCACATTTAATCTTATAAAAATCTTTATATCCTTTTTTAATGGTTCAAGGTTGACAGTTTGGTGGTATTAGCCTAGGCACAGATACAAACAAAAATTTTTACATACACTTTAGCTGTTCTGAATGATATATTAAAAGCACTGTTCAAATATTTATTCATTCACTTAACTAACCTTCATATATTTTTGCAACCCATTTTCTCAATAATGCCCCACTATAAAGGACTGATACATATCTCCCTATGATTGTGATCACCATAGTGACTAGTAGACTCCATTTAACCTGTACCAACAGATAAACACACACGCACGCACGCACGCACGCAGGCACGCACACATGCATGGACAAACGCACACGTGTGCGCACAGAGAGATGGGGGAAAAAGAATGAGAGAGGAGAGATATACATAGACAGAGAGACAAAGAGAGTGAGAGAAAGAATGAGAGTATGGAGAGACTAACAGATACACCCAGAGAGAGAGAGAGAGAGAGAGAGAGAGAGAGAGAGACTAACACACACACACACACACACACACACACACACTACAGTAGTCAAGCCTCTCAAAGAAAATACAAGTATATAAAATAGTATACTAAACCAAGTTTTTTTAAAAAAATAATGGATTTGTAAAGCCAACCATTCCAGTTTAACATTTTTGAAATATTATTAGCTTGTGTGACATAAAAAATTAGAGAAAAATATATGCATGCAGAAATAAATTAGATCTCAAAGGCATCATTTTTAATAAAGGGTTTTAACTGCCTCAGTGTGGAAATAGTCTGCAATCTGGTTGATAAATATGCGGCAAATGACAAATTAATATGTGTTGGCCCTCATCAGCATCAGAGACAAATGTTATTATAATGTTTTGGACTCTGCTCAGTTTTGTGTGTCTGGGGAAGATATACCAGTGGTGCAGTCTGCAAATCAGAGGGACAAAGCTGCCCTCTATATGAGAATAGTGAGTGCTGCACCAAAAGAGAAGAGAAGATGGTAGGATTTACAGGGACAGAAATTCATTTATCTGACAACTTAATTAAACTCCTGAATATCAAAGAGAAGAGAATAATGAGACTTAAGTCAAAGAACAAACCCCTAAATCTAAGTGGACCTCACTTGCTGTCCCAGTGCTATATACATCTTTACAAATTAAGGAATCAAGTTGTATCTTTAAGGTTGCCATACATAAACGCATATATATGAAAATAAAAGCAGCATATATGCCAACACCAATAATTACTTATAGCTTGCTTTGCTTGTTCACTATGTATTTCTTTTCTTTTTTTTATTGGATATTTAATTTATTTACATTTCAGATGTCATCTCCTTTCCCCATTTTCCCTCCCTAGAAACCCCCTATCTCACCCCCTCCTACTTTTTGCTTTTATACCATTTTAATTACATGCAAGTATTAAGGTCAGTTCTAATTTGAGGAACTAGCAATACAATAGATGCAAATAGTCAAGCAACAAGCATAAGCTTTTAAAAATGCAATAATATTACAATTCTGAATACTGTAGAAAATTTCAATAACATAAATTGTTTCAAACATTCCTGTTATTTTATATTATGTCGATGCACATAACTAAACTGAACATTTTTTATACATTGTTATAAATGTATATTTTATAAATGAATTTCTTATGATGCAGCCAAATAAAAACAAAATTGGTCAACTATCACAAACTGAAAACATCAAAATCTGTAAATTGGTCCACAGTTATTAATGTTAAGCAACTAAGTTTATGCACGTTATTATTTACTTTTTAGCCCCTCTCTCATATTTAATGTCAGAAAATAATGATCAAGATAACGTTCTCCTCCTTCTTTCATTTTTTAAGGACAGAGTTCTCCTATAGAACTCATGTTTACAGACCTCACTAAGTAGCTCAGGCTGACTTTAAAATCAGAGTTATTCTATCTCACTCACCACCACCACCCATTCCAGGGTTGCTTGAATGCAACATCATAATATGAAATCTCTGGAACTTACCATGGAAGGTGACTTATAAATAAGTACAATTTAGCGCATGGTCTGGGCATACTTGTCTTTAACAAAACATGAATAAACATTATACATCTTTCCAAAAGTAAATAAACCACAGTATGAAAACAATAATAACAGGCTTCCTTACTGTGAGTCATACCTGATTCTCCCTAGTGTTATTCCTCCTAAATTTTTGTCACTGATGATTATGGTGATCATGGTGACCTGACACTTTCTCAGTCCATTGGGCTTTCTTACATCCGCTGCACCTGAGAGTCAATGGTAGTCTGAATATCATACCCAGTGGTATCAAACTCTTGCCACATTCAGTTCTGATTCAACTTCATGCATGATCGCTATGATATCATTCTCTAAGTTGGCCTTCTCGCTTTCTATGTAAAAATTGCTCTGGGAGCTTGGGAACTGAGTTTGCCCAGAACTGGAGAAAGCCTAAAGCTAGCAATATTCCACAAGTACATTACTCTGTGAGAATTCCCTACAACAAATAAAACACTCCCTACATAACAAAGATCCAAATTCTTGCCAAAGGCATCTTTTGCATAAGCTGTAGTCAATACAACTAATGTTAAATAAAAAAAAAATCATTAGGAATGTTGTTAATAGATAGAATATGATTCATTCAAAATGGAAGTATCATTCCTTTTTATTGATGCCTCCATGCTATTTTCTATAGAAAATACATTTATATATATGGAAAATATATAAAATATATAGATGTTTTATAGGAAATATATTTTATAAAGTGAAACATGAAATTTTATTGCACAAAATCAATTCTCATTTTATAGATAAGGAATACGTTAAAGTGAAGATGTTTGGTCCTTTCTGTAGCATCCCAGTGTGCAGAGTCATAAGAACATAAAAATAAGGAAATCTCCATATGGTATCATGAAATATAGCAGCTACCAAGGGAAAGTCTCTCTCTAGAATTATCATGTGACTTTTGGAAAATCATATGACTCACTTATAATTCTAGCACTCTATTTGTAAATTCTATATGCCCTATTCTCCAGGTTATCTCTCTACTCTCTTAAGCTGAGAACCCACCTTTGTTTTCCTTAAAATTGTATCTCTGTTGACCTTCTTTATGCTGAAATAGAAATGGCCCTGAAAGAGTCAAGCTAAGCATGAAGTCTTAACAGTGCTGAAACAGGATAAAGGCATTGAACCAACTTCAAGGTAGCTAGCGTGCTTCAATGTGATATGCAGATACTAGTCATTGCTTCTTCATCACTAATGTGAACAAGTATCATCTTTATTATCCTTTACAGTTTACAGTGGAAACCACACACTTGAAAGCTTGATAGATAGTTAACAAAAACATCTTTGTAAATAGGATTTTAGCAGTCATTTTAATCTGTTTAGATAAGCCATAAATATAATGTACATTGGGGCACTTTTCATTTAATTGGTAGTTTTGGTGTTAAGAAGAATCTGAAGATTTGTATAAACTAAAATTTAATAAACAAGTGATAAAGAGGTAAAAAGTAAATAGATATACAGGCATACGGACAGATAAAATGAGTAAAACCAATACATCTTTTATTATCCTTACAAGAATTACCCATGTCATGTCAGGTATTAAACTCGTATTTAGAATTTTCCTCATTTAAGCATGAGAAATCTGAAGCATTGAGGATTTTCCACATTGAGGCCAAACATTTGGCTCACTGTGTAGTGGGGATTTAATGCCATGAGAATAAGTCACTGGAGTTTTCAACCGTTCTTATGAAGTACTAGACTACATATCATCACCCGGGAATAATCTCACTCATTCTGATAATTAATATCCTCAATGCCAAAGCTTTTCTAGAACTTTCCTTTCCAAACTATCTTTAAAAAAACATGAGACAGGAGTGGGTGAGTGGGTGGAGGAGCACCCTCATAGAGGCAGAGGGGAAGGGGAGAAAAGGAGGGATTGGATTGTGGGTTGTGGAGGAGTAACTGGGAAGGGAAATATCATTTGAAATGTAAACAAATAAAATGATTAATAAAAAAGCCATCTCTCTTCTTTCATTCATTCTTTACACAGTCTCCCTCCCTCTCTCTCTTATGTGTGCATAGGAATGCACATATACACACATTCTAATATGTTTACCATCAATTACATCATTTTCATTACCATAGTAATATATCAGATGTCTGCTTAGTACAAAACTTTAATTTTATTACCCCTTTAGACTTACAATTGTGACTTAGCATTAACAGCATACCTACCCCATAGAATCTGCCTGAATAGTATCTCATTCCATAGTGGTACAAAGGAGGTTTTTCATGGTAGGTAGGATTAAGGAAATACTTCACATCAAAGAAGAATACATGTTTCTCATTTAGTAGATCTTGATCAATGCATTTTGGACCCCAATTAACTAGAAACATGTGCCTTTTAATGAATTAAATTTAATCTCATTAATACATGCATCTTTGAACCACAAATACTTCAGTGTATGTTAAACAAAACTAAGATGTTTTCAACAAGTTAATGTATGCCATTTGTACTTAATACAGGTAGTAACTAGTCCTCCTGTAGACGTGAATAGATTTGATAGTTAATATACATTTTATTTACAAATAAAGTAGCCCTATGTTGCAGAGAAAATGACATTTAAAAAGTAGATCACACAATAAAAGTTAATTCAAAAGTGCTGTTTAGGTGAGTTTTGTACAAGTCTGGAATAGACTGGATTCATGGATGTTGCTTTTTTTCCCCTCATACTTTCTATCTTTATTCTAAATTGAAAGTTGCTCTTATAAACAGGAAGAAGCATTGGAGAGTTAGTTTTGAACAATTGTCAAAGGTTAAGCCAAACTGAAAACCTTCAAAATTGACAGAAGAGAAACCTGAGCTTCAAATGGAAATTTGAGCAGCATAAAATCACAGGCCGCTGATATTGGCATTGCTAATTATAAGGTCTTCAAAATTCTTTTAGCATAAATTAGATGTAGAATAGCATAATATAACAACATAGACCCAGGAAAGCAGACCACACAACATTCAACAGGAATAATACTTATGAAAATAAAGTACAGAAATTACCCACCAATAAATGATACTTGTATTTCAGTATAGTGTGGCAGAGCAATGGAACACAGTTTAAGTTTTTAAATTATGCTCTATTTGTTTATCGTGTTTCTGTTTGAGTGTAGGAGTGATGTAAGTATAGAAAGTTTTGTGTGTGTGTATGTTTGTGTGACTTTGTGTATGTGTGCTTGCATATATATGTAGTTCAGAGGACATTATAAAAGATTATTTTTTTTTATGTCATGTGAATTATCATGCAAGGTGGCAAGTATACTTTTCTGTTGAGCTATCTTGCCCACTCTATGTCTTTTAATTAAAAAAAAAAGTCACAATATAAGTAGAATAAACTTCATTATGAGAAGCTAAACACTGTTTAAATCTCAGGAAAATGTAATAGCAAAGCAAGTTAGAAATTACAAGTATTTTTACAATGGCAGCCTCTTTAAAGGCTGCCTTTAAAGCCAACACGCTCAAGTAACTCATGGCTGAGTACACAGTGATTCACTTATTCATTTTTTTTTAACATAACTCAAGAGCTAAGTCTTATCAAACAATGAAGCCTGTTGTTTGAGTCAATGGTGTTGTAGTAATTATTTAAAAAGGTCTCTGGCTCAGGTCTCTAAGCTGCAGCGGCTCTGCCTAGCCCAGCCACCATGTTTCTCAGCCAGAGGTCACGTGTGTGCTACAGCTAGAACAGGCTTCCAGAAACACCAGTCCTGCCACTCACTAGATGCCAGCATGAGAGATGGCTTTGTCAATCTTCCACACTGTCTCTGCAAGGCAGGGCATTGCCCAGACCATTCTGCCATCCATGCGGGTCTAGTAAGAGAATAAGACTCTAATTCTTATAGATTAATTAAAGGCTTTATGTGTTTGATAATGATTAATAACAAGATATCCATAAAAAGAGAGTTGTATCTCAATTAGCTATACTAATTATAAGTTTATAAGTTGTTCCCCACAAGTGCTCTCCATACCTGTGTGGTTTTCCACCCTCCTACATCTCTGCTCTCTCCTCTCCTGTCTCCTAGCTCCTCCTCTTCCTTTTTCTCTTCTCCTTATACTCCTCCTCTTCCTCTCCTAACTCCTCCCACCTTAGCTCCGCCTACAAAATGGTATGTAGATTCTACCCCTTCTCTTTATTTTTGAGCACAATAAATCATAATTCCTTCACTTGCACTTCATTGTATCTCTGATATCTTTTTTGAGCCATATAAACATCAATATTCTTTTGAAAGTTAACTAATTTTGCATATTATATCTTCACAGTAAAAAAAAAAAAAGCCCACTATTTCATTTGATTTAAATTGAATTAATAAAAGGACTTGAGGGGTATTTTTTTCTACAATATTGTTCCTTGACTTCTATTAACCCAATACAAGAACTGTCTCTAGATGATTTCTTATTGTCCTTTAATAAAGTATTATTGATTTATCCATGTTTTCTTTCTTAGATTTATTTCCATTTTCATCATATTTTTATAACTGTGAGAAATCAATATATTGTTCATTTAAATTCCAATAGGTCACCAGTTATTTGAGTCTGTGTTATGTAAGGCTTGATTAAACAGTGAGCATATTTAGGCAAAACTTTAATCCTAAAATTGCGATAATAGTCTTCAGAATTTGAAGTTGAAATTTTTGTCAATACCTCATAATGCTTATAAATCTAAAAAACAATGCTCATGCTTTCTTCTTTTCTTTTCTTTTATGAAGTAAAATAGTTCTAGTCAAACAAAAACTAACCCTGGCAGTATTAGGCAAATATAAATGATTTTAATTAGAATATAACTTAAATTAAGGAATTACTAGGTTAGTTTTATATTCATTGTTCAAATGTCATGAAGGACAAATTTATTTACTGTTTATTTATTTATAATCAAGTGTTTACAAAATACTTTATCTATAAAACATATTTTGAGAATTCCTTGCCTATATAAAGAATCCAAATGAACCAGTTTCTAATATTTCAACATTTTGCTTTGCTTGAGTGAAATATATAATAGTATATTTCTAAGGCAGCAGGCAGTATATTATTTAATGTTATGTGCTTATTTATGACTTTGATCAACCAGTTTTTTTTTTTAATTTAGTTCAAGGTGCCCAAAAATTTGACTTGTGTAGTTTCAGGTATTTGTTCCTTAATCAATGGATTTTGATAAGCTTAAGGTCTTAACTTTTTCAGCAATCTATTTAAATAAATTTACAGATGAATGTTTGGAACATGCCCTTTTTTCCTCAAGATAATTATCTAGCTGTTCTAACATCATTTGTTGAAAACCACCTAAGCACCTAATTGATCTCTTGTGACCTACATGTAAAAATAATTTGATCAAGTGTATGTTTATTAACTTTGCCTGATTTATTAATCATACCATCTCTAATTTATCAAAACTAAGCTGTATATATTTTTGTATTATGAATTTGATTTGCTTTATTGTATGTACATTTCAGCTAAGAAATCATGGGTATTTAAACATTAAGATTTTCTATTTATACCTAAGTAATATGTTCATATTAAATTAGGTTATATTTAATTTTTTTATCAAGAATAATTTGACAATCTAAACTTATAGGCCATCTAGTACATTTATCTATAGTTATTTTATGATTTAATGTCAGTATAATTGTCAGCACAGCATTCTAGTAGACATTATAATGAGTTGTACTCTGGAGTACTACTTAAATTGCCCTTTAATAAAATATAATAATTCTAGAATTAGAAAATTCATTTTATTCCTATAAGCTTTCTGATTCTTTTCATAAACCCATTTATTTCTTGGGTCTATTAGCAAACTATTAGCAAAGTTTTAGTGCTTGCTTTCAAGTCTTTGAATTTCTATTTAGTAACTTGTGAGAATGAAGTACATTGTCTGGCAGAGGGTATGATAGTGTTTCTTGACTGAAGCATAGTCTCATGAAAAATTGTTCAGTATTTTATGGTTGGTAATGGTACTACTTCTCTGCAATGATGAAAATTCATTTGTGGTTTAGATTTGTCTCAACTTTGTGAGGGAATGTCTTCACTATGTGACCATTCCTAGATTTCTTTCTTTTTTAACCTGAAAATATACTTACTATTTTATTAAATAATGAATTTATTCACTTTACATCCAGATTTCAGCCCCTTCTCTCCTTTCCTCCCAGTTCCTCTCCCACCACCTTTCTTTAATTCCCCCTCTACTTTAATACCTTCTCCTTAGAGAAGGGTAAACCCCCATCCTTTGGGTATCAGCTTGTCCTGGCACCTCAGTTTTCATCAGGACAAAGTACATCCTCTCTCACTGGGGCCAAACAAGCCAGCCTAGAGGGGAAAGGGGTCCAAAGGCAGTCAACAGAGTCAAAGTCATAGACAGCCCCTGCTACAATTAATGGGAGATCCATATAAAGACCAAGTGGTACATATATGTAGGGAACCTAGATCCACACTTTGGTTGGTGGATCAGTCTCTGTGAGCTCCCATGGTCCCAGATTAGTTGACTCCCTAGGTCTACCTGTGGTGTTCTTGACCTGACTCTCTCAATCCTTCTTCAACTTTAACACAAAACTCCCTGAACTCTGCCTAATGTTTGACTGTTGGTCTGTGCATCTGTTTCCATCAGTTTCTAGATGAAGTCTCCCAGATGACAGTTGTAGGTAGGCTCCTATCTGCAAGAAAAATGGAGTATCATTAATAGAATCAGGAGCTGGTTCTCTCCTGTGGGGTGGGCCTCAAATTACTGCAGTCATTGGTTGGCCCGTCTCACAACCTCTGCTCCATCTTTATCCCTGTATATCTTGTAGGCAGGGTAAATTTGGGGTGGAAGTTTTGATGGGTGTATTGTTGTCCCCACTCACTTGAAGTTCTGCATGACTACGGGATGTGACTTCAGACTCCATATTCCCAGTTGCTAAGTGACACAGCTAGGGTCACTGCCATATTCTTTCAGGAGCCTTCCCAGTCCCACGTCTCTTTCTTGTCCCAGAGATGCACCTCCTCCAATTTCCCTTTCTTAGTCCTTTCCTACCCTATCCTAGCTCCCCATACCTGACCTGCCCTTCCTCTTTTGCCCTCCTCACCTGCTCTCCACTCAGTTTTCTTCCTCCATTTAATTCTGGATTCTACTTTATTTAGTCTTCTGAGTGAAATTCAAGCATCCTTTTTTGGACCTTCTCTGTTACTTACCTTCTTGAGCAGGCTTGAAAGACCTTATTTACCACAATAGACCAAATAATAGGACCTAGGTGGAGTTACCCACCTTGGCTGCATGAACACCCTGCTACAGGAACATAGAAGAGTAATCTGTCCATTAAGCTTGCCTTGAGACATCTCCAGCTGTGACTAAGGATGGGTTCCCCCACCCATCTCTGGCTGAAACAAGAAGGGGTTCGGTGGGGCTTTCCCTTTAAATTAAGAGCTGAACATTAAACTTCGAGCCTTGATTAGAGAACTTTGTCTTGGTTTCATCTTTCTCTTGCCCTCCATCCCTTTCTTCATTTCCAGCCCTGCTTTCAGGAGAATCTGGTTGGTCTGCAGCTGCAGGTGGCTACAAACAATGCCGCTCAATGGAAGAATGGCTAAAGAAAATGTGATACATTTACACAGTAGAATACTATTTGGTCATAAAAAAATAAATACAGCATGAATTTTGCAGGCAAATTGGTGGAACTAGAAAATATTATGCTGATGGAAGTAACTCACTCCATAACTACAGCCTCTTTATGTTGAACGTGTGGTAAATTTTGTGAATATTTTATATGTCTTTACAAATTATTACTTTTTTCTTTAATTAGTGAATTTGTTTACTTACATTGATAACAACATATATTTTAATGAGAAATCATTTTTATGTATTGTTTCTAAAACTTGATAAAATTTTGAAGGATTTCACTTCAACAACCTCTAGGCTATCAACTTACAAATATTCTACTAAATTTCCAAGAACTCAGCCTAGACTAATTATTGTTTGGATTCTTTAAATACGTATTTTCTTTCAGGGATAGAAGAGTGTAAAAGCTCTTGCTGTTCAAGCTTTATATTTTCATTATTGTTTTAGAACAGACGGTGCAATACATTCAAATCTCAGTCTAACAGGACATGAATGATAGTTAAGTAGACCAGCTAATTTTTATTAGTTTAGGCAGAGAAGGGACAAGATGCTACCTGGCTATTGGTACCCTCATAAGAACTGTACCATTTCTATCTAAGTGTCTTAATACATGTTTTGTAGCTTTGTTTATTTGTTTGTTTGCATGTGGTTGGCTATCTCCATGAGAAATTTATAAACTTAACATGATGGTTGTACCTTTTGAGCAGAAATTATGTGACCAACATTCCTTCACATTTTTCCACACCAGTGTGTGGTGTCCCAGCTTCTAGATATCAGTACTCAGTGTTATTTTTCCAATGAATATTTCAGTTCCTGGATTCCACCTGCTGTTTTGAAGGTAAGACAGGAGAACTAATAGTTTGACATTCAAGTTCTCTGTAGTTTGTGTGTGTTAAGTAATGATTTGTCACTGTGTTAAGTACCTTATGAAGGTTTTAACGTAAATAAACTTATCCATCCCTCTCCACTTTTCCATGACCCTTCCTAGCTACCCTCCATCAACTATTCCCATGCATCACATTAAAGAATTGATAGCCTCTTTTTCTTTGATGATGATGATGATGATGGTGGTATACATGTATGTGCTGAGTCAATTTTTGTTTGTGGAGTTTGGTATATGACTTTAAGGCTGATCATTTTGCACTGGACAATTAATAAGGGCCTTATCCTGGGAAAGGCTAATTTTTCTTATTCTCCAAGTAGAATACCAAAAAAAATTTCTCCCTTCTAATTTAACATGTCCATTGATAAAGCCATTGTTCGAATCTACTCAATGCAGCTAATTCTAGGAAACTGCACTGCAGACTTTCAGGTATTTTGATAATCTTTCCAGCCCCTTTCCTACAACCATCCCTGAGCCATAGATGCGGAAGCTATGATGTGTATCCATTGTGACTGGGATCCCAAAATATGAAGATCTCTCCTTCCAAACATTTCTAAAGCAATTTATCTGTTTGAAATCATGATTGTTGTTTCCCTTTTAATCACTTCTTTCTTAGTTGGAAGAAGTCCCCAGTCCAGAATATTTCTTGGCCAAATTCAGCCTTAGATTTCTTATCTTCCCTGTCCTATAGGACACAAGGAGCAAGTGCCCTGTCCTCTGCATGAAAGATCCTCAGCAAGGTTTGATATTACCCTTCTCATTCCCTTTTATAAGTTTAATGTTTGTGATAAATTAGTATGATTTTGTTTGAATCCTTCTAGATTTATTTAGCAACCACCCCCACAAATATAGATATGGAACTCCATTCAAATATAAATAATTCTGATTGGAAGATAGTGAGATGCTTTATCTAGATGAACAGTCTTCTTTCCCATTCAGTACAATCTAAAAGCCATTAGCCTTCACCTCTTATATGCTAGCCCTGTGGTTTGGCATAGGGCCATAAGGAATAAACCAGAAACACATGTGATAATGAGGATCCTATTGATGTGTTTGCCCTCTGTGTAGCAGTACAGACAACAGAATGTTGAAGAAAACATCTTCTCCTGTGGTTATTTCAATTGAATAAGCATAATTTTAGCATGAAGCCATTATAGAAATGCTTTGGTTCTGGGAAGCTGTGTATTAGAAATATGATGAGCGGTTTGGAAGATGTTCAGCACTGAACATCAGGAGTAATTAAGGGAATGGAGAGATTGATTTATGAGAAAAGATTAAAGGAGCTCAATCTGTTTAGCTTGGCTAACAGACAACGAAGTAGGGGATATGGTAATTGTTTACAAGTACTTACAGGATGTAAATATCAAGGCTAGGGGAGAAATGCCCAGGCTGACATCAGAAAGCTTGAACCACTCCAGTTAATAAAGAGGAAATTGATGTTGACAGCCATCCAGTGTTCAGTGATAGCTGAGGCCTTTAGGCAGAAACTGTCTCTCAGGACAAAGTGAAAAAATAAAATCTGGGATATTTGAATGTGGAATGGCATATTTTTCACCTATTGCAGTTTCGAGTTCATTATCAACTTTAGTCAATGATTATTTAAACTGCACCATCATCTGTGCTAATGTGAATTTTACATGGTTCAGATGAACCACAATATTCTTGAAAGATATTACATAAAGTTTTATAAACATCTATTATATGTGATTTTATGCTCAAGATAACTTTAAAATGTTCAACTTACATATTTTATCTACACTTATAAATGCTTTATTAGCAATTATTCTAAACTTAGGCATTTAAAAGAGAATATAATATATTACTATCATGTTTTTTGGTTCACTTTACTTTTAACACATGCCATCAAAATTTTCTTTAATTCCAGCAATATAGGCACAACCATCTTTGATTCATGCACAAATAAGGAAAACTTTACATACCTAACTTTTTATTGTAATCACACTAAAACATATAAAAAAAATATTTGTTGACTTTTGAAACCAGTTCTCCTGTAGCTCACACAGGTAACCTTCTACTTGGTATGCTTCTAAGGCTGTCTTTGAACTCATGGCCCTCCTGCTTCTGCCTCTCAAGTGCTAAAATTAATTATATGTGTCACCAAATGTAGATAAACTGTTAGTGTGTGGTTTCATTTATTTTTTTTTCTGTAACACTAGAGATTAAGTGTGAGCCTCAGACCTTCCATGGATGGAAAAGACATGAAGATACTTTTAAGCAGATGCAAAGTATCTTGAAACCCTGTCTTTAAACAAATAACCACGATTAAAAGATAGCAATTCAAATAATTTCTTACAGCTAAAATGCACTAATTAAAAAGTAGCATGCCATCTTAGGTATAAATTGAAATTCATAGTAATATTAACATAGAGATGTTTCTTAAATTAGTAGAAAAAATTTGAGACAAGAATTTAAAATTGCATTGTCTAAAAATGTAGAAATATGATAAATAAACTCAAAGAAAAAAACCACATGATCATATCTCTTGACGCTGAGAAAGCATTTGACAAAATTCAACACCCCTTCATGATAAAAGTCTTGGAAAGATCAGGAATTCAAGGTCCATACCTAAACATAGTAAAAGCAATATACAGCAAGCCAATAGCCAACATCAAACTAAATGGAGAGAAACTTGAAGCAATCCCATTAAAATCAGGGACTAGACAAGGCTGCCCACTCTCCCCTACCTGTTCAATATAGTTCTGGAAGTCCTAGCCAGAGCAATTAGGCAACAGAAGGAGATCAAAGGGATACAAATTGGAAAGGAAGAAGTCAAAGTTTCACTATTTGCAGATGACATGTTAGTATACTTAAGTGACCCCAAAACTTCCACCAGAGAGCTCCTAAACTTGATAAACAACTTTAGCAAAGTGGCTGGGTATAAAATTAACTCAAACAAATCAGTAGCATTCCTCTACACAAAGGATAAACTGGCTGAGAGAGAATTAAATAACTCAAAAACAGGTTATGAAACAGGTTTGTGAAAATATATATTTCTAAATTAAAATAAGTAAAATGATTTACCACTATAGCAACTTTAATGTACCTGTTATATATATGTATATGTACATATGCATTTATTTTTCTATGTTTCTACCAAATATAAATAGCAATTCAATCTTTTTTATATTAATTGTATTTCAAATTCATATTGCATACTTAAAAAATATTTAAGTAGTATTTTAACTATGTCACTCTTTAAAATTATGCTTTTTAAAATTTACATTTGATTATCAGGAATATTTAATTTGAACTAAATAATCAAAAAGCACATATGTTCTCTAATATTCTCTATAATGCTTGTACATATAAATATTTATATTAGATTGTTACATATTCCCTTATGTATGTCAGGATAAGAAAAAGGATTTAAAGTATGAATACTTATTCCACAGCATATACCACATAGCACACCACAGATCTCTCTCTCTCTCTCTCTCTCTCTCTCTCTCTCTCTCTCTCTCACATACTCACACATACAAACATGCATGCATGTATGCACACACAGACATGTGACACACAGGCACACATATATATCATCTTTTTGGGACACACAATCTCATGCAAACCAACACACATTTTACTATCATTCACACATACATACTAACTTTCCATCTGTCTCAGATTCGCACATTGTCTCTCACAAAAATTCACACTGTCACTTTTCCTTATATACACACAGCTGCACACACAAACACCTATTTGTACACATAGGCCCACATTTTGTTCTGTCACACACACATGTAACTAGTTTGCATCATGTTTATAGAGAGAACATTTATTCTTAATTGAAAGTTTATGAGGTTTCAAATTATATATAAAGATTCATAATACATTTCATAATATGATTTAAAAATAATTTAAGCTAAATGGGGAATTTTATATAACGTACAAAAACATTCCTTTAGGAATACTATACATAGATAAAAAACTAGTACAACTTTATATAAAATATACTACAATTTAGGTTGTTAAATTACTGTGGAAATGCAGCACTAAGATTCTATGTTCTCATAAAATAAAAAGCAAACACTCATTTACTTGCCAAATTACCAAATTGTATATGCTGAATACTTAAATTAAAGTGAATAACATAACAAAATACATACAATGCCGAAGTCATGTGCACAGAAACACAATTACAGGAGAATAGAGAAAGACTAGAGCTAGCAAGATTTCCTAATGTGGAGTCTTGTGGAAATTAGTAAGCGATACACATTTCAATAACTAAGAGATATTAACTAGATATTTAACAGGTTCACAGTATTACTTGGTCATCTGATCTCACTTTTTACATGTCCCTTGACACATATTCCAAGAGACAAAACTCATTCCTCCATGATTAAGAATGTAGTTTGAAGTATTACAACCACTTTTCTCAATCAAATTTGATTTATGTTAGATTCTGTATATAGTGTCATGCTCTAAGAAACACTTTCAAAGTCCACATGGATTCATCTATCTTCACAATTCAAAAGTAATGAATGATATTTACTCCAGGCAGTGAAAACCATAATTCCAATTCTTTTAAAATATTGTTGATCTAGTGTGGGATTACTGTCTAACATCTATGAATTTCTATCAAGAATTAGTGAAGAGAGTAAATGAAGTGTTAAAAGAAGAGTCAGTTGGTAAATTATGCAAGCAGAAGTATAACTGCAGTTCCCTTGAACAAATATCAAAGTTGATAGGATTACATTCTCTTTAATCCTATAAATTTCATGAGGATGTGGGCAAAGACAGTAGAATCCATGAATCAATCAATATCTCTCCTCTCTCTCTCTCTCTCTCTCTCTCTCTCTCTCCTCTCTCTCTCTCTTTCTCTCTGTCTTTCACCACTATGCAGCTGAAATGGTGAGCTCCAGGTTTAGTGAGAGCCCCTGTCTCTAAAATAAGGTAGACGGCAGTAAATCTGGACACCTCAAGTTTCATTTAAATTTTTATGATAAATATCACTAGATAAAAGTAACTAGGGATAGAAAAGTTGATTCACTGCCCAATTCCAAGTCACCATTTACTATGAGGATAAGTCAATACAAGAATGCAAGCAGTTTGTCACATCATATACAAAGTCAAGAGCAGAAAAAAAACTGAATGTACTTATACTACTTGCTTGCTTTCTGCTAGCTTGCTTCTGTCTTGTATAGTTCAGGGCCTAACTGCTATCTTTGAATTATGCTACCCATAGAGGTCTCTTGTCATTCCATAACAATCAAGGCATTTGGACATTCCTGATCTGACTAACCTCTCAACTGAAAATTTTTTCCCAAGTGATTCTAGATTGTAGCAAATTGGAATTTAAAATTAACTATCAAAGTAGCTGAAATGAACCTTTGGACTCTACATATAGAGTCATAGACTGGCACACTTACTCACGTATGAACATATAAATACATACATCATAAACACATACATGTAACATGAACAAACAACACTATTACTTCCTAAAACACAAAACTCCTTGAATATTAATGAACCTCCCAGATTATGTACTACTGATAGACCTGTGAGTTCTGCATAATAGGGAAATTAATTTGTCTAAAAAGACATTAGTGAGGTGTCTTAGACTGCTTGGACCATAAAATCATAGAAAGAAGGGGCTTTCAAAATTTTATGGTTTGAGAAGCAGAATCCAACATCAAATACCAACTTTCTACTGAATGTAGTAATTTCAATTTTTGGCTTGGAGGATTTAATTGTTCTCAAGAACTTCAAAATTCCTAGGCACTTGAAGCTCAGCTTTTAAATTATGTGAGTTATCATTTACTGGGGCACTACCCAAACTACAGCATCAGCATTGTCATTTAGTCTCTCCATATGATGATAGCTTGATCCCATATTCACTTTGTAAGTATCTAGAGCAATCAGGAGCATAGTACTCACTAGAAACATCTGAGGCACATGTTTGAAATGAAGTGAGAAATGAGATGGATCTTCTATCTTTTGTTTTGTTGTTGACCCCATTCATTAATTTCCGTAGTGAGGTTTATGTCTTTAAACATACTGTATGACATTGGAATATTTTCCAATATTAAACCCTGATGGTCAAAAGAAGGACACTTCATAGGATATATATATTTCAGAAACAAAATTATTGATCTTCCTAAAACAACATTCTCAGTATTGAATCATAAAACTGATACTCAAAAATTATGAATGCTGTCCAATGTATCTAATTTCTATTTTATGATTTAGCTAAGGAAATGCATGGATGGCCTTTATATCTTATGTAGATTACAGAGGCTTCTATTACTGGTTAGAGAGTATTATTTGTCCTAGACCACACTCTGAAGTGTGACTTATTGTAAAGATTTACTAGACCAGATTGAATATTATAAAAATCTTGTCTGCTGAAGGGTCTGGGAAATAGATGTTGAGTTTGAATGGAAGAAAAGACAAATGGTTTAAATCTGCTTTCATTGTTTACTGTCTGTTCAAATGTTTAACAGAGTTTCTGGAGAGGAAAGACATGTCTCTCCTATGTTCTAATTCCAGGGTCATAGGTTCATAGGAGAATCACTGTGGTGACCATTTCAGCTTAAGTGAAAATTAGAGATATTTTAATCTATTACTATGAAATGGCTTCTTCTGCAAGTGACCTATGGCCTGTCACTAACTCTATTCTCTCACTAAATATGACTACTCTGTCATAATGACTCATTTCTTTTCAGCAATATAACCAAAACATTTCTAGAATTCTTAGAATTTTGAAATTCTTCACAATTCTCAACCATATTCCTGTTACGGATTTGCACTATGATTGTAAGACCAAGCTAATATATCACAAAACGCTTATCCAAAAATTCACTGAAATTTAACAGTAAATAAAATGTCACAATAAAAGAACTGAAAACAGCAAGTAAAAATCAATAGCTAAATGAGAATGCCAATTTGCCTCACAGAGTTGTCTGAACACTCCAGAGTGAAGGGATACATTTGCAAAAAGAAACTTGGCTTTGTTACAGACTGTTCAGTGAAGTCATTCGTCAGCATGCACATGTGACACAACATAGATTATGTCATAGATCTGAGATCCCAGGCCGATTGGGCTTTTCTGAGATTAGATGGAATGCACACAAGAGAAACCCATAAGCCTAGGGCTTCTACATCTGTAAAGTATTATAAAACACATGCATTCCATACTACAATCTGCCAACATGATATCTTATCATCCCACTCCACTATCTTTTAGAACTTAGACAAAAAAAAAAAAACCATTTTGTTCATTTTATCCAAGTCCAAGAAAAAAATAGGGAAAATAAAAAATAAAAGTATAATAATTGAAATTACAAAAATGTATAAAATGAGCCAAAATCTAAGAAATATAATACACCTTGGATTAATGCTTGTGCTGCCAGAGGGTGAGATTGAGGTTAAAGATTTGAAAATCTTGTCTAAGGCCTCAAAGGGACTGAGAGGGGTCATCTAAATTCTCATATCTGGTTAAGCTCAGTGGTTCTGTGGCTGCTGTGGTTGACAAGTTTTCAAACCTCCACACAGAAATGAATTGTTGCAACTAACTCAGAGCAGGAGCTGTGGGCAATACCTTTGCTGAGTGTGCTTTGTTGACACCAACAGGATGAGAGTTTACACTAGATCAGCAAAAGTTAGGGCTGGGAGGACACATTTAAGTTTATTAATTGCTTCCCTATCTCAGAAAAATTGTTGAGTATTGTGTGAAGCTAGACAGCCTTCTCTTAATTCATGAAAGACAAAGAACACACCTACTGGAAGGAAGTTATGGATAGGATTCTAAAACTGGGCAGTTTGATCTGTAAAATAGGATGGGAATGGATTTTTACTAATTGTTTTAAATATTAATTCAATAAATGACCTCTTAGGCAGACTACATAAATCTTTAGATCTAGCAAGTAAAACATAGAACTATCATCATATGGGATTTGAACATCCTTTGGATATTTGTGCACATTGAAACACAATGTAAATGAGAAGGAAAACCCCAGTAGTAGGAAATGTTTGATATGTCATATGGAAGATGACATAAGCAGCAATCAACCACTGGAAAAATAACTTAGAAAGTTTGTTAGAAAATAATGTTTGAGACTCTATCATTGCCACATAGACCAGAGTCATGTCCAGGTAAGAAAAGTGTTTCTTAGTGATGGTATATAGCATTGTCTAGAATTGGCTCTCCTTATTGGAAGGAGCCTTCCAGGTTTCTCTTGAGAAATAAGGAATTTCTATTCAAGCATCATAATTGAGGTGGATTTCTAAAACCCATCATAACCCTCCTGTGTAACTCAATGAATCCCACCCTCCAGGCAAAGAAAATTAATCTGGGGAATCAAACAGTTAGAAGCGTTACAGTGTCATGGACTAGCCACTGTTTAATCAAATGGTTGACTCACCTATGTCTGCATTAGGAGCTTTTGAAAGAGAGACTTCCTCTTTCTCTGGAAATTGTGTTGTGAGGTTTGGAGCTCAGAGATAGTTGCATACATGTGGTTCCTTTAAGAAGTCGAATGTGGAGATAGCATTGAGCTGAAAGGAAAGGGAAAGAAGATTGCAAAGAAATGGAGCTTGAAGCCAATTGATGAAGTTGGAGTTTAGAAACCAACCACACTTAAAGCTAATGCTTTTCATGAACTATTCAAATAAGACAGCAAATCGATTTCTTGTTGTTTCTTTCTTCCTCCAGTATCATTAGAGTCTTATTCTAAATAGTAATGTAAACAATTTCATTTTTCATTTATGAACATAGAAATAACAACAGTGCAGTTGGCTGGGTCTCTGGAAATGAAATTTCTGTGCCTGCTTCATCTACAACTTGCTAATATGCTGAAAAATTGTGACATTTTTCAGTGTGTGTGATTTTTGACCTTTTCTATTTATTTGTTTCCCTTTATTTCTTTATGCTTTTCTCTGTAATTATCCCTTATTTGACTCAACACTGTTAGGACCTGGGTTTTCAAGCATGAAGAAAAACATCTCATCTTTAAGATTTTTATTAAGAATAAGAGTACAGTGAAATAAATACTCATGTGGAGCAATGTCATTGGTGTTCTAGAGTCTCCAGTCAAGTAAAATTTTGAAAAAATCTTAGAGGCTTCACATCATCTTTCTTTAGATGCTATAGACTCATCAACATCCTGTGAAAACTATAGTTAATTTTATTACCACATCCATTTCCTGAATTCCTGTACTAAAGTCATTCCTCACAATGGCTCAGCAATATGGCAATTAATGCATACAATGTCGGTCCCTCCCATTCTTAATAAACAGTGAACTTATAATATACAGCTGTCAATCTCAAGTTTTCTTTTTACATAAAAAATTTCCAAGGAACATACAGAAGAATACCTGGATCATTTCCATAAGTTCAGAGAGAACTTGATATTCCATACTTAATAAATAAAGTCCCTAAGTCAGCATGGCTGAATCCTAATAATATGAATCCTTTGCCCAGGTATAGAGGAATAGTATTATTACAGAGGTGATGAAGAAGAGAAGTACCACACTCACAAATGATTCTCCATATGCTCACATATTTACTTTCACTTGATACATTTGATTATATGTACTGGATATGTTTGATTATACATTCATCTGGTGACAAACAATGTCAAGGTTTGAGTGAGATGCCCCCCATAAGTCTCAGTCATATGAATCCTTCATCCCCAGTTGACCATTAGGGGAGAAGACTGGACTTGCTGTACAAGTGATTTCATTGGATGTGGCCTTTGATATTTCAACCCACTCAGGCTATTTTGAGTTAGCTCTCTGCTTCCTGTTTGTGGATGAAAATGTGAACTTTCCTGCTCCATGTGCCTGCTTGCTGCCTGCTTTCTGGCATTATATATTTGCATGGTTCTGGAGCTATAATCTAAATATACTTTCCCTTCTATACCTTGCATTGGTCATTGTGTTTCACTATAACAATAAAAAAGAAAGAAAGACAACTAGGTTGATCCCACAACATGGCTATTTTCAGTGGTATTCTAATAAAAACGATTACCCCATAGTGTGCTAGCATAGATTCCAATGTATATTCCAAGATGACATACAGCGGGATCTTACTAAATTTATAGCCTTTATGTTTGTTTCATTTTATTTTTAAGGAAAATACATGATAATTAAAGGTGGAGTATACTCATGTCTTTTTTGAGGTTTTGAACATAGTTACAGTATATTCTTACTTCACATTTTATTTTTTATCAATTCTTCTCTCACACAATACAGCCTGACCAGAGTTTCCTCTCCCTCTACTTCTCTCAGTTCCCCTCACCTCCCCTATCCCCCATATTCACTACACCCTCCATCTCCAACTGAAATGAGTGGGCCTACCACAGACATCAAGCAAACACTATACAACAAGATACAGAAAGAGCAGAATTATGCTGGTAGGGTTTGTTGAAGGAAGTGGAGGCAGAGGGTCATGAGTTTGAGATCGTCAGGGGCTATGATATTTCATAATTCTTGTTTCCTTTGAACATTTGTCAATTGGTCTTCATAGGTGACTGTTATTTCAAGATACATCATATTTGAAAAATATATGTTGCCTTGTATTTTGCAATGTTTGTATTTTTCACTGGCATTTGTGCATCAGGAGCTAGCTAGTTAAGTGAAAATGTGGATGTGGGTTGATAGTATGAGGACCACTTAACTTTCATTGAAGGAATCTAGGAAATTTTGGAGTTAGATGTTGCAAAGTCTCTGTAGCGTCTAGGAACCCCTTAACTGGTAGTTCTAGGAATGTGTGAACACTGGATTTTGAACATTTCAAATTATTTCCATAGTGAATATTTCTGCCAGCACAGTATATATAGGGCATTTATCCTGCTTGTTCTTTTGATTTTATATTTGTAAACTTGACACAAGCCACAGCTATCTGGGAAGATGAACTTAGAAAACATATCCAATAGATTGGCCTGTAGGAACGTCTGACGGGCTTTTTTAAAAATTAATGATAATCATGGAAGAATCTAGATTATTGTGTATGGTGCTACCCCTGGGAGATAGTCCAGGGGCATATAAGAAAGAAAGGTAAAGGAACTAGGTGAAGCAAACCAAAAAGCACCATTCCTCTGTGTTTTCTGCATCAATTTCTGCCTCCAATTTCCTACATTTAGTTGCTGCCTTGGCTCCCTGAAATGAACTATGACTCTGGATAAATCAGGTGATATTGCTTTTTGTTATGCTATATTATCACAGCAATATAAAGAATAAGACAATTTCTTTTCTTTTACATTCTTCCGTTCATTTATTGCTATTTGTTTCTTTTCTTAAATAATAGCCAATCTAACTAACACGAGATGTAAAGTGAGAGTATTCTGATGAGTATTCCAGTACAATTTTAAAGTTAAGTAGGATCTCATCATATATAACGGGAATAACTGTATTCTTCCTTTCCATTTGAATCACTTTTAGTTACGTTCGTGGATTATTTCTCTGGCCAAGGATCTAATATCATATTAAGACAGGGGACATTTGACATAGTTATGTTTTCCTGATTAAAAAGATAATGTTTGAAGATTGTTATAATAGCTATATTTTTCAAAATTTCATATGTACAAACACAAATTTTATAACATTTCTTTCCTATTGTCTATGGACCTTTGTAGATTCATGATATTTTATTCTATGAACATTTTTGTTTTATGTATAAATACATATAAACTATATATACATTATTTACTTACTTATACATAAACACAGATGCAAAAACTACTGAGTTTTTTTAGTGTTGCTTTTATATTCATGTTTGTTGCTGATCCCTTGGGATTGGATGACATATTGGATACTCATTCCTGTAATAAACCGTCTCTCTCCCACAGCATTCATCAACTGCCTATAGCTTTCTATGTAGGAGTATAACCTTGTAAAATGCTCTCCTAAACCTTGCAGCATGTGAAAATGTGTCACCATTGTTCAGAACTTGTTTTGGAAAACATATTGCTGAATTTTTATGTCTGTAGCTTCCAGATCATGGCTAGAGAACACTATCATACTACTATCATACTGGTTCTCTGGGTCTTAAAAACTTTGTTCTTTCTTTGGGGATATTGTCTCGGCCTTGCTTTTGACACTTTAACACATATGCAAAATACATCTGAGTATTTTAATTACTCAGTTTGTCTAATCATCCTCACCTTTATTATATTCTGCTCTATCATTCTTTAACTATTGACAAGCCTATTCTTCTATAAACTCATTGCAGTCAGTCAAACTGCTGTGAGATCATGGTAGCACTAGCTGTATCATGCACTTTTTTGATTTTTGAAAGTATCAAGTAGAGAAAAAAGTTTTCTCCTATACCTCTGAACAAACACATTTACAGCAGCGGCAACTGCAGCACTCTACAACAACAAATATGTATACAGAATTCCTAACAAATCTATTACCAAACACAAAGTGTTAGACATTAGTGAATTTAATCGCAATAATCACAACCAAGAGATAAAGACATGAAGGTTTAGTAATTCTACTAAACAAGAGAAACGGAGTGTGACTCATTCCTAAAGCAGAGTCTCCCTGGACAATTGAAGGAAGGAATTTTAGAGGGAAAGTTAACATATAATATAGAAGTGAGACGACTCTTATCATGTTCTATCCAAAATCATGCTTTTTTATCGGATATTCAAACACAGTTCACAGTAACACCTTCCTAAGACACATTGTAAGGCAATAATGAGAATATAATGAATAAATCTTATGCCAAGATACTCAGTGTAGACCTACATGGTTTCAGATATTTAACCTGTTTTATTCCATGATTATAGAAAAACTTAAGTGAAACAAAGATATACATTGAAAGCCTTAATAGTAACTCTATCTGAACTCACGATTCCTCCCTAGTAACTATAAATTTATATATAATTATATATTATATATATTATTTATTTATTTATGGAGAGAAAGAGAATATATGTGGACTAATATAAAAGAGGTAAATATAAAGGTTGGGATTTATATGTGCTTGAAAGAAAATAATGTTGCATGAAAATATAAACTAATATGCATTAATTTATGTTCTTGTTTATACAAATAAAAAACCTATAATACACGCATTTGATGAATGATGCATTCAAATGATCCTCTAGGGGAGGGGGAAATGGTGATTCTATGATATTCCAAAAACATAAAAATTAGAAAAGTGCATCACAATGTTAACATCTGTTTAATCTTGGGAGTTGGAGTACAGGGTCTGTTTTGTTATTTTCTGAATCTTGCCATATGTTTAAAGTGGTTTGTAATTAAAATAATACACGGATGAGTAGGAATTAGTCTAGTAGAAAAAGACTCAGATTGCATTTGCAGGCAGAAGGCAGCAAATGAGGGAAAAAGCTGGACAATAACAAAATATTTTCAGACAAAAGTACAAATAATTTTGCATGATTTTGTTCTAAGTGTCTAGGAAGGAATTAGGAAAGGAACAGAAACAATAAAGTAGATTTGAATTTGGCAGTAATGAAGACTGGGGTATAATTCTATCACATGTAAACTTCGTGGTCAATGTAACAAGTAGCATAGCTGTTCTAATAACAATATTCACTCTCTAACATGCAGAATGCAAGTCTACGATGCTAACAGTAGTCTGTGTGATTAATTTATGAATTTGATGTAAGGACATTTTCCACATGGACTAATGCAATCAAAAGGGCCCACGTAGAAAGCAAGTATAAATCAGGTAGGGAACATTTATCTTAAAAGCAATTCAACGATTGCTTCTAGCTCCTAGAAGCTAGGAAACACAGCTTTAACAAAATGGCTATGAAGGTTTAGTGTAGACAGGCTTGCAAATGGGTAATGTGATTAATATTCACTGTGTTTGAGTACTAGTGTAAGACAACATGTCCAGAGCTACTTAGAAATGGCAAAGCTGTGTTTCTAGACTCATGTTCTCCTAGGAAATTTAGCTCAAGTTAGGGTGCTAACATGAAGGATCCACATCTTCAGGTGACTATGTAGAATAGGGCAAATGGCAAAGGAAAATATTAAAGAAAAGAAAAAGCAAACAGCCTAAAATTATAGTCCAAAGTCCTCTCTTCATTGTTGATATAAGATATGTAAAAATTGTACAAGAAAAAAGAAATGCATGGCATTTCATTGTTTACTAAGAAATTTTCAGATAAAAGACATTTGCCATGGGAAATGGTTATAAAGAAAATGAGAAAGTAAAAGTCATAATACACTGTTGTGTATTCATATTAAAGTTACAAGAAATGTAAAATATATTGTTCCTTTTGTGTTTATCTGAAATGAGTTAAAACTTAATACATGGTTAAGTTGTAAATATGACTATTATTATGGTGACATAGCACTGACCTACATTCCATGTATCTGAGCTTAAGGTTTAAACATTATTTCATTAAATCATCTGATAGGACTAAAAATACAATGAAACTAATGAATACTATTTTAATATGAACTTTTCCACTAATTAGTTATTTTGTTAAAAGTTGTACTGATGAAGTTTTCTAATGAAAATTAGAAAGCTTGGTATATGTGTTTTTAAAGAAAGAGTTACGTGAAAATAGAGAACAATCAGTCACCCAAATGCAGATGTTCTTTTGTTTTAGAATTACTGCTACTATAGTTGCCAATGCATATGTATTTCGAATTTTAGGAAACACCCCTACATTCTTCATAGCATGTTTGTCATTCATTTTTTTCATATAAATATTTATATATTTTATTTTTTAGGCTATCTTAGTTTTTTTGCTGTAACAAAACATCATGACCAAGAGAAACGTGGAGAGAAAAGGGTTTATTTTAAATATTTTGCTTACACTTCCTCACCACAGGGCATTATCCAGGGAAGTCAGAGCATGGACTTAAGACAGTATCCTGAAAGCAGGAACTGATGCAGAATGCTGCTTACTGTGTTTCTGTGTTGTTTGCCTGCCAGCCAAAATTTGGCACAATTCACAATGTGCTAGATGCTCCCACATCAATCAATAATTAAGAAAATGCATTACAGACAGAAAACTAGCCACCAGGTAAATAAACAGCATAACTGAATATAAGGAGCCATGACTCTTACAAGCCAATTACTTACCTTCCATATTTTCCAATAATCAAATTATGTTAATATATATATTAGCAAATACAATTTTAATTATCATAAATATCAAAACAAAAACAACCTACAAATTTCGAATCAAACAAACACAGTGAAAACTTAAGTCAGCTGCTTCCACAGTGAATGAGTTGCTTTGCTCATAAATGTGCCTTTAATAATTTTATGAGCATTACATTAAATATTTTGCTATAAAGCTAGAAAACTGATATGTATCCTAAAATTCTAATGAAACTGTAATTATCTATTGATTATATTAAATGAAAATGGTCAATATTTAAGAATGGAGAGATATTTATAAAGGACATTTAAAATATTAATAAAACATAAATAGTATACTGTACTTTGACTTGTACTATTTCCCATGTCAACTTGGCCAAGATGTCTTGCATGAGACAGAACACTTAAATCTAGAAGGTTATCTCAACCTAGGGAAGATTTAAAGAACAGCCTGAAACTGATAGTGCCTTGTTACCAGCCTGTTTCCCTGTGTTGAGTATCCAGCTCTGATAATTAGCTACTTCTGATTTTGTATAATTTTTAAATAAGATATAACCGTCAGGCAGTGGTGGCGCATGCCTTTAATCCCAGCACTTGGGAGGCAGAGGCAGGTGGATTTCTGAGTTCGAGGCCAGCCTGGTCTACAGAGTGAGTTCCAGGACAGCCCGGGCTACACAGAGAAACCCTATCTCAAAAAACCAAAAAAAAAAAAAGAAAAAAAAAAAGAAAAAAAAGATATAACCATGAACTAGCTTAAGTGTTCTTTGCATCTATAATTACAGTTTTCTACTGTAACTATACCTCAAAATGCTAGACTAGGAGAGATTTATATATGTGTGTATATGTAAGTTATAAGGAAGATTCTTCATTATTTACAATAAAAAATTCATGGAAACTACTCAAAAATAAAATTAGTACAAACTATGATGCTTTCTTCTGTGATCTTGTTGCCTAGTCTAGTGTTCAGCAAATTAAAATATAGACCAAACAAAATCACAGTGGATAACAAAATTTGAAATGTCATCATTTTTTTAAATGTTGATTTTTTTTACTTAGTTATTTAACATTCCAAATATTAAAAATTAATGATTTGTGAATTAACTATAGACATAAAAAGAAGTCAGAAGTTTTGCCCAGACTTCATGGAGACCTTTCAGCCAGTTTAAGATCATGTCACAGTTACTATCTTAAACAATCACAATGAGTTAATCAAAGGCAAGGGCTTGCAACTGTTACACTGAGGTGATAAGTTCTCCGGTGCAACAAGAAGCACCCCACAGTATCTGATTGCTTCCTGAACACCAGCCTCTATTCAGAGCCCCATATTTCACTCTATTGTATGTTATGTTTGTACTATGCAATCTTTGACGCCACATCATATTTGTCATATTTAAAAAAAAAAAAAAAACTCTAGAATATCCTAAACTTTTGTTTTTAATACATTTTTTTTTCAAAATGTCCACCACCAACAGCCATCCTGTCTCAGATCGTCCCATCTACATTATAATTAATACAAGCCTTTCAGACTCACGTCCATTTTATCAGTTCAAAGTCACTAAATTATAGCACTTTGTATTGTTAAACACAACAGATGTTTCATACATCTGTTTGAACAGCCTGCTTTTGAAAAGCCATAATGTATACCTTTCATGTTTTGAAGATGGCCTCCCTTTAAATTATTGTGTGCTTCATCAAGAAATTTGAAATGAATGTTGTCTCTGTTTTCCAAATGACACATGATCTCTTCTTACTGGGATGCTGAGCTATTTTCTTAAATCTGGATGTATTCACCTACCCTTTTCCATGTAGTTTCCTTATTCGTGCATATCTCATTTATTGTATTAAGTTTTGACTGAGTTGTTTTCACTTGCTTCAGAACCTTCTCTTTGCTTATCTGATAAACCATTTGATAAGAAAAGGCAAGACTGGGATCTTCCTAATGAGAAATATTACTATATAATTCTCTAATCAAACCTACTACCACCTCTCAAAGATACAGAAACTTGACTGAAACCAAGCTCTTTCTGACATTCATTAAATACCCCATTATGTTCCAAGGCTAAAAGAAAGACACTTATACCTTAGTCATGGGGCATCTTTAACAGTGAAGATGGCAGCTGTAAAAGAATTTCAATGCAGCAAACATGACAGCTCTGGTAAGAAATCATATTCAAAGATATGATCCAGCTGAAATGCAAACATGCCAGACACCTTTAATCCCTTTAGCTGGAATACACACCTTAGTTCCCTCTCTCTGAAATACAGCTCAAACAATGATGTCTAAATGAGGGTCAGAGAAAATGATGAAAGATTTGACACAATGAGTCAGAGATAGCATATGCCCAAATTTCATGTTAACAGAGGGGCTACTTAAAGAGCATTGAGAGATGATTCAATTGAAGTCAGTAGTGTTCAGTTCAGTTGGAGCAGTTCAGTTACTGGAGTTCAGAGGCAGTATTTCCAAGTAGAGAAATACATTCAGAAGCTGAGAGAAATCAATTTGAATTAGTCAGCTTGGAGAGGATTTTGAGGCTGAACAGCTGAGTTGAACCAGCTAGCCAGAGTTCAGAAAGTGCTAGAAAGAATGAATTCATTCAGCATTAAGTCTCAGAGGCTGAAACGTTTTAGGCCTAGGTAAGCATAGAGAGACTATAAGCTGAAGTCTTCAAGGTCCAAGAGGAAATAAAGTGGCATTTACATTTACAACCAGCAAAAGTTTGTTATAAAGAGTCATGTGGCTTCCTTGTACCTGTATATCCACAGATCATTGATCCTTGGCTGCTTAACCGTTTCACTTAAAACTAGTGTCTGTTCAACCTTTGTAGGTTATTCATTCAAATAGGACTTGTCCTTCTAGTAGTCAGTTCCTGCTTCTGACACTGTAAAAGGCTTAATAAAAGGCAGCTGAAGACTACTGTTCTCTCCTCTTTAATACTTTACATCAGCTCAGGTGTTTTGTCAGTCTGCATGTTAGGTCTTCTTTGCTAGTCCTTAGAACTAAAGTTACAGCTGCAAGCATTTCCTGCTGGTATCAACTGTAATTGGAAAGCCCTACTCTGCTGCCCCATCTCCCCGTTAGCCACTGCCTTCCCATGCTTTAGCACCATAAAAGCCCAAGTTTGTATACAAAACAATTATGTACCCACACTAGTAAAAACCTGTAAACTGGGCCTACTGTCCTAAATGGGGTTCTAAGTCTACTGTAAGCAGAAAAGAAATCTCTTTTAGCTACTTTTAGATTTTTTTTTTTAAAGAAGAACATTAACAAGATAGTGTATATTTATGGGAAACTACGACAAAATAAATGATAAGACCCATGGTTATAAGCCTGCAGATTTCTAATTTCCAAAGTCAATTCTTAATGCAAGAGCACATGGAATAAAGCTAAGCCAAATATGCCAAATGAAGTCCTCTAGTGATATATATATAGTTTTATTATTACAAAACATCAAAGGAAATATTTCCTAAAGATTATTACATTTATTTTAAAGCTACAGTTTTATAAATATAACTTAACAAAAGAATAAAATGACATATGCAGCTGAAGTGAATTAAATACATGTATTAATATATGATAGACTGTTAAAATGTAAATGAATATATGAATATGGATATGTTTGAACAATTTCTACACTAATAGACTTTAATAAATTTTATATAAACAGGTTTCATATTTGCATTGTATACATACACATTATTTCCTACAATGTTCTGTGGTGCTCTGTGAAGATAGATGTAAAAATAAATGTAGACAGTTTCAAAATTATGCAGACTTCTCTTCGGCTTCATCTTTAGAAGTAGATAAAAAGGCAGCTCTCAGTACACAAGCCTTTCTTCAGCTTTCTCCTGGGTACATCAACTGGACTAGTAGCATTTTACTTAAGATAAATTCCCTTAAATCAAAGACAGAGTTATTTCCATTACTCCCACAAGCTTTCAGGCCTTCATTCTTTTATTTCCTTTTATTTTTTATTTATTTTGCGGTTTGTGCAAGAGTCCTTTTTATTATTATTTTTTATACTTGGTTTCCCCATCACTAGATCTTCTATGATACCTCTCCCTCAGGTGGCCCTTCAAGAACCTTTTCTAAATGCACAAGCAAACAAGAGGGAAATGTCAGCTTCCACGGCTGGTTGGCAAGACAACAGGCCTGAGGGGAGGAAAGAGCTTCCCAGCACGCAGCTAGATCAACAGCGAGAAATGGGCCTGTGAGCCAGAGCTGATTTGCTAGCAACAGGTGCAGAGGAGCCAGTCTAACATCCTTCACACTTTATATTCATCAAATACTGCTCGTTGAGGGCTCTTTCTGTATTAGATTTCTATAAGGCCTGTGTCAAACTGATCAGAGAAATCAATAAAACAGAGACACAGCAAAGTGCATTTACTAATTTGCTATGCTGTACAACTTATTTATACCACTCAGGTTCAATTCTTATGATATTTTCTCTTTCTAAAACATTAAAGATGCCTAAAAGATGCCTCTCCACCAGAAATTCAAATATTCTAGGACATATTTATACATGTATTTAAATTTATATATATAAGTATGCATGAACTTAAACACATATAAATTCATAATATACAATGTACAAATAAACAGCATACAAAAATACACACAAAAGATACAAGAAAAAAAAGCAGTGTAAAGTACTTAGATTGTATGGAGTATGTTATAAAAATTTCAGTAATTTAGAAAATTTCTAGAAAATTGAAAAACTTAGCATTTCATATGAGACTCCAAACAATTCCCAAACTCAGTAAGAAATTGACTTTTGAGTATGATAAATCCATTCTGCATATTACTAAATGTGTCTATGATACTCAGCATGTATAATAAATACTAATGTGATAGGTTGATACATTGAGTGATAGTACAGTATACTTTTATTTTCCTTATGACTGTAAAATTATTTTGTACAATATATTTATCATGTTCTTTCACTTATCCAAATCATTCAAAATCTTATTCTCTTCCCAACCAAGTTCTCTCTGTCTCTTCCTCTCTCTATCTCTCTCTCATCTGTCTCTGTCTTTCTAGCAAAGTACAACAAGCAGAAGAACCATAAAACAAAAATTTTCCAGTCAAAATGAGGCAAGAATTCTTCTAAAAACAAAACAAAACTAAAAACAGAGGAATTCATTTTATTTGGCCAACTACCCCTGGCAAGGAGCTTGCCCTGTATGGTATCCACTTTGACCTTTCATGCTGGGATTTTTGCCTGGTTTGAACCTGTTCATGTCTTATTCTTGCTTCCACAGCCTTCATGAGTTCGTATGTGCCTTATTTCTCTGTGTCAGGGAGACACTGTTTCCTTGGGGTCATCTACTAGTTTGGTTTTTACAATCTTTCTGTCTCCTCTTTTGCATAGATTCCTAGGCATTGAGGAGAAAATTTTAATAAGAATACTCCAATTATCACTGTTCGAAAGTCTCAGAAGCTATTCATACTGTCCAGTCTCTGTGTTAATTCCCTTCTACATAAAGAAGATTCTCCAATGAGGGTTAAGGAAGGAGCTGATCTATGGGTATATTAACAGGTCATTGTAAATAGGAGATTAAAAAAAAAGAAACTAGAAGGATTAAACAAGAAGGGGTAGGAAGAAATGTACAGGAGGGAATATGGAGAAGGGCAATCAATATTAAAAGCTTTTGAAAAGCTTATGGAAACCTACTACTCTAAAAATTCTTAAAATATACCTGTATTTAAAATGACCTTAAATGGAGTCACATATGATGGGGGAGATAATTCCCCAATTATTCAAATGTTCCACCATATAAAATATCCAGTGTCAAGAATGGGTTATATCATGTTTATTGGCCAATGGGTTCCCATTGATCACTCCTCAAACATCATAGACTATCTAACAGAAAAAACTAGAGTTGGTAATTAACTAGACGTTTCACTCCTAATGAATAGTGTTCATGATCCTGGGAGGTATTCTGCATATTACCAGAGGATACAGGTTATCGTTAATATCACCCACCTACAGTTCTAAAACAGCAAGCTACTGCTAAAATATATAGTACAGTAATGTTACAAGTGTCATGAGAGTAACCAACCACTTTTAAACTGGATTTGGCCTGGCTCATTTCATGAAACAGAACCCATACCTGATACTGCTAAAGTGTCCAAGATCCTTAGATGAAATAGGTCATAGACCTAGGCAAAACCTACCACTATTACTACTATTACTACTACTACTAACTACTACTACTATTACAACTACTATTAGTGTTCTTCTAAAAATATATATGTATCATGTATCTCATATCTCATATCACATATTACATATCACACATCACATATCACCTATCCTGTAAATTATCAATCATATATCATATATCAATTGTGTTTCTCTCTCTCTCTCTCTCTCTCTCTCTCTCTCTCTCTCTGTGTGTGTGTGTGTGTGTGTGTGTGTGTATTAGAAAAATACTGAGATCTTATCTTGACTCTACCCTCACCAACAGTATGGTTTTTTGCTATTAAACTTCTTATAATCTCAATTTGCTCAGCTATAAAGACAACATGTGCATGACAGTTTGTAATAAAGCATATATAATAACATATTACCCACATTATATGTGAAGATTTCATCAATGATCATTTAGATAATAACATAATCACAGAGAAGGCCAAGATCTGGATTAAATATGTCTGGGTGAGGTCCCTTCTGAGGGTTATACAGTGACATCTCCCTATGTCCACACATAGAAGATATAGTAATAACTGTCATCATTCAAAGTACTAATTTGTCATGGAGCTTCACTCTCATGACCTACTTATGACACTCCATTATAAATCCATAATAGTAGTGGTTGTAATCATAACCTCTTCATTATGGAAAGGTACAACTTTGGAGGACATCAAGACATTAATGACAATTAAGAGGTCAAAGAGGAAAATCCTATTTTCCTAACACCTAAACTCAGTTGTTACTTAACTTATTCATATTGACAACAGGCATTGACATTCTGTAAGATTTTTAATGAAAACTGTGATCAATCACGAAGAAGTATTTTATTTTTCACTCACTTGTATTTCAGATTTACTTGAAGAATTAATCAATTAGGGTCTTTGCTATATTTAGCAGACGTGTAGATGCAATTCCTTGACTTAAAAAGTAAAATAAAGTTTTCAAGTAAAATCAAAACTAATGTAAGTAAAGGTAATATAAGCAATTATGAAAATATTAATATTGAGATCTTGTTACTATAAGGAAGATTTGAAAAATGATCTAAAATTATGTTAAATATATTTAAAATAATATTTGGGCATATAAATTATTTGTTCTACGTGGTAATTTAATTAAAATAGTTTATCATATATGAAAAATGCCACAAACTGCTAAATAAATAGAATGAGTTTTCAGACTGCTGATTTGCAGCACGTTATATATCTTTTTCCTTCAAACTGAAACCTTTCTTAGAGTTAAAAAGGCAGGTCAGGAGACTTATAAACTCAAAAGAAACTTATAAGTCTCAGAAATTTTGTGAAATTTACAAGACTCGGGAGCACTCCTCCAACCACTAGTTATATAGGCAGTCACAGGTTGCTGAAGAAAGTGTAGTCTTCCATGAGAAGCTGCCTGTAGGCTGCTGAAAAAGACAATACAAGTGAAATTCCTCCTTAGCTTGCTACATAGTGACTGTAAGTTGTGCATGTCTTTCATTACATATATTCAGTGTAACTGAGAATCAAATTGTTCAATTACTCAATGAGTTGTTTCTTGTTTTACTGTCTTCTTCTTATTCTATCCATGGAATTTTTTATATGATTTTATTATTATAATTTCCTTTTTTTAATTATTTTCTTTTTTACATTCAGAATTTATTTTTTTTTTTTTGATTTTTTTTTTTTTTCTCTCTCCATTTCCCCTCCCTAGAATCCCCATCCCATCCCTCCTCCTCCTTTTTGCTTTTATACCATTTTAATTACATGAATGTATTAACGTCAGTTCTAGTTTGAGGGTCTAGCAATACAATAGATGCAAATATCCTTGCTTGTTCTTTAACTATTGATGTTTTATCTAATCAGATGAAGATACCAGAATTGGGGTTAAAGTATGGAAATCCTTGCCATACAATCATCATGAGGATCCAAGTTTCATCCCAGTATTCATCTAAATACTAAACACTAAATACTAAATACTAAATACTAAATAAATGGTAACTCAGCAGCAATCCTAGTGCTAGGGAGATATTGACAGGTGAATTCAGTGGCTTAGTAGCTATTCACTTTAGCTGAATATTCAGCTCCAAGTTCAATAAGAAAATACAAAAAGTAAATGTTGCTCTCTGGCATCAACACACAACACACATACACAAAATAAAAAATGTAAGCACAGATTGCACATATACATATTTAGATCATTTAGATATCCTATATGCAGGTACATCCTCACCTTATGATGATAATTGTTTCACATACCTAATTAAGATTTATGTGAATGCTAATCACATCACTTCAAGGTTCATATATCCATTTTGGTAGAATGGATCTTTGTGACTGCAAATTGCTATCTGTGTAAGAAGTGCAATATTACAGAGGCATAACCACTTACCCTTCAGTCAATACTAATGACATTTCCCATCATTCTAAGCAAGCATCCTTTTGAGCTTAATTTGTCAGATTCCATAGTACACCTGAATCCTTAGATTAACCAGCTTCAATTTTTATATTTATTATATATTTATTATTTATGGTTACATTTCTCAGCATCCTCATCATTAAACATTCTGTGCTGCAAAGTTCCTTGAAATATGTGCACAGTTAAAACCTATTTTTTGTAATTAATGATTGGGACTGCATGATTCAAATTCAAATCATTTTTACTTTTAATTGGCATATTATGTAGGCTATATAACACAATATGTAAATAAAGCATAACTAATATTTAAGTAATTGTCACTGAATTTTATAAATACCCAAAAGTTTAAAGTCTCCAATGTTAACCTGCCATATTTGTTAAACCACATACTATGTGCAAGTACTGGCCTTGGGTTTGTTTCCTTAATTTCTTTCCTCTTCATTCTAAATTCTAATATTACATAACCTATAGCTTGAATGTTTTTGATAAAAGGATGCTTCCTTCAAGCCTGGCCATGATTTTCCTACTTATAGGATAGAGTTGGGTTCCATGCTTTGACTATGAAAAATCCTTCTGAGAATCATTACTGATGCATGACCGCCAGCTAATGGGCTTCTAGAAATGGTTGGATCCTGAAGATTTGTAACTTTATTAGTCTATAAATCTCTGGACATATTCATAATATGAAAGTATTGAGATATTAAAAAAAGGATTGAGTTGGAAAAAGAAGATCACTAAGAGTGTCATTGGGGTTGGTTACTTGTCTTGGATTCTTCCTGTTATTCCCACTTTCCTGCTGTCCTACATGGGTGAGTAGTGTCTGATACATGCTTCCTTCTCCGTGATGTTCTGTCTCACCATGACTGCAAATCAGTTGAGTCAAGTAATATAAATCAAAATTATTTTCATGGAATCCCACAAGATTTGGTATGATGTATCATCATGTTCATTAAATTCTAAAAATGTCTTTAATTTCTTTCTTTATTTCTTCCTTGACCAAGTCATCATTGAGTAGTGTGTTGTTTAGTTTCCATGTGTATTTGGGCTTTCCATTGTTTTTGTCATTGTTAAAGACCATCCTTAGTCCATGGTGATTTGATAGGATGCAAGGGATTATTTAAATATTTTTTGTATGTGTTGAGGCCTGTTTTGTTACCTATTTTGGAGAAGATACCATGAGGTGCTGAGAAAAGGTATATTCTTTTGTTTTAGGATGAAATGTTCTATAGATATCAGTTAAATCCATTTGGTTCATAACTTCTGTTAGTTTCATTGTGTCTCTGTTTAGTTTCTGTTTCCATAATCTGTCCATTGCTGAGAGTGGGGTGTCTGCAGGCCTAAATTAGTATTTCTTCCCTTCAAGTTATTTTTCTACTCTTATACTATACATCAAACCATAGATTTCCTTCCCTTTACTCCTCCTACCTTTCCCTTTCCTATATCCTCCAGCTCCACACAAATGCCATTTCCTCTCCAGAAAATATCAGGCCTCCTATAGACAACAGCAAAACAAGACAAACAACACATTAAGGCAAGCCAAAAGCCTTCATATAGAGACTAGACAAGGCAACATAATTGGAAGGAAAGAGTCTCAAGTGCATGCAGGCATCATCTTGATGAAATTGAGTCTGTTTCTTGAAACTCTGGTACTTCTTAACCTTAAAAAATGAAGTCAAAGGCAATGACACCAAAGAGTTTTTAAAATAGTCATTTATGGTATGAAATATATTGTACAGTCTTCTATTTCTGTGAAAATGGTGGAAAAATACACAATACCTCCATTGCCCAACAGTGTGGATATACTTCACAACCATTATGGTCATTTTATTTTCATTACTCTACCTATAGTTAAAATTTTTTTTTTTTTTTTTTTTTTTTTTGGTTTTTAGAGACAGGGTTTCTCTGCATAGCCCGGGCTGTCCTGGAACTCCCCTCTGTAGACCAGGCTGGCCTCGAACTCAGAAATCTGCCTGCTTCTGCCTCCCAAGTGCTGGGATTAAAGGTGTGTGCCACCACCACCCGGCTTCAGTTAAAATTTCTAAATAAAATTTATTTCTGGAATAAAATTCTACTGATAGTCATTCTGTCATTATTATATTAACAGTTAGTTAGCAATTAGTAATATTAATTAAAAATATATTTATAAAATATTTCAATATTTAAATGAATTACAAAAGAACAAGCCTAAAGTAATAAAAAAAAAAGGCACTTTATACTTTCAAGGAAGTTGACACTTGATTTTTATGGCATGTGACATGTAATATATCTACATATACATTTCAAATGCTCTAAATTTCCAAAAAAGCCTTATGTCAAAATTGTAGCATCATCCATGGTTTTCAGAGAAATAGTTAAGAAAAGATCCCCATCAATGTTATACTAAAATTAATGACTTTTACATTTTTCTAAAGCAATTGTCTTGGATGTTATTAAAAAATAACCACTCTAAACACACCAAGGGAAAAAGCAGTACTGGTGTTATTTGAGGTCATATTTTCTAAATGGAGAGAATTCCCTTAAGATATTATTCAGAGTAGGATAGCAACATAGTGTACTCTGCATTGTGTCTTCAAGAAAATGTTATGAGTATTACTAAGCTGGGTAACACTCCTGAGACAGGATGATCCTTTGCCCTCTCAAATCATTATGGAACAGAATTTGTTTTTAGAATATTTTCCCCTGAATATTGATCCATCTGAAAAGCCCATAAAGTTCTGGGGATAAAACCTGCAATATAATTGAGGTCATACTAACCTTAAATATTTCTGAAAAATAAACCTTATTTTAGTGAGATGTATGGGAATATATTCTGGTGCCTTATTTTCTGAATACTGTTTAAGGCTGTTCAAACTCCATGATTGATCTCATGGCTCCTGATTGACACAATCTGTTGATACAGGGTTAAAATAGGACTTTCTAAAATTGATGTTTTATCATGTGGGCTAGAACCAGAGATCTTCAATGACAAATCAAGTTGTATACAGATAGAGTTCTTGGGTTGTCTGTTAGAATCCCCTTCTTCAATTCCATTGCCCATATATATTTTGTTCATGGATATCACAAAATAATATAGAGAAAGCCCCTAAATTCGAAAGCCACCTGAGAGAAAGAGAAACATGATTTGAAGGACCTCAGTTTTTGTTCTTGCAATAATCACATAGCAATCATTGTCTGAGAAGAATTCTTCATTTGTGATATCAGACTATTATTGGAATTAAATTTTGAGGCTTGTTTTACTGGTCGATGATCAACAAGAGACTATTGTTGGAAGGCTACATAAATATTTTGTTGCAGTCACTTGTGGGCATTCCCAAATTCTTAGTTGCATGAGTATTCATAGTGATTCACTCTTTTCTAAGAAAAAATGTATTGTTACTTGTCAGGATTTGTTACATGGGCCATTTTTATTCTTTACTGAGGGGTGATATGTCTTTAGCAAGACTTGGCTTCAGGCCATGGTCACAGCAGCAGTGAGAAGAGCTGCTCTTTGGGAGATGACATGTCATATTTGGTGCATTTGAACAGAAGGCATGGCTTCAGTTTACTGCTCAACTGAGTTTCCAGACACTCTCGGGGGTACACTGTTGGAAAGGCCATGAGCCAGGGCTGCAACTTCTGCAAAACACTCAAGTTCAGTTAATGACATTTCTGGAAATTCTGGGTAAAATTTTTAAAAGTAAAAGAAAAAAAGAAACTGTGACATCTGGGGAAGTAATTTACTTCTGAATTATTGCTTGGGAATTTTTAAGTGATCAGAAACATCCAGTGGGGAATGTTAACACTGACTGCTAAATCTTGGCGAGGACCTACTGAAGTAGGTCTGACCTCATGCCCAAACTAGGACTGCAGAAGAATACAGAAGGTATGACCTTATTGCTTCAAGTCATTTGTAGTCATTGAGTAAATCAGTTGCTGATGCCAGTGGACTGTGGACTCATGGGGCATGAGCTGTGTTATATTTGCATTATTTTCAAAAATAGTCTTGACCTGGCATAGTAATCTAGGCCAAAGCAATGCATTTTGGAGTTATTTCTTTTTCTGAATGTAGAGGGCAATCACAGGTGAAGAAGAGGTTACCATCAAAAGCTACAAGATGAGGCTTTGCCCTACTTTCTGGACCTTCATCTTTCCTTAAATTTTATGAAGATTCTGGCAGAAAACAAGTCATTTAAAAAGCAGAAATGTATCAGTTACCGGAACTCTGCCTATTTCTGTTGATTCCTCTTGCATTAAAGTCACATAAGTGTAGGGTAACTAGTCATGAAGACACACACACACACACACACACACACACACACACACACACACACATCTATTGGAGGACAGAATTGTGCCATTTAACAATCTACTATTTTTCGCAATTGCAGAAGTGTTTCACTTCAGGTGTTCCAAATTTAAAATCTTTCTTTAGCACACTTTATAGGTAGCATACTCAAATTGATTGAGAACGTAGCTCATTGTTTTACAGTCATGATTAAATCAGGTGACATTTCTCCTGGACAATACAAGGTGAAGGGCCAGTAATCTCAGCAGTCATTCAAATGGAATTTATGCAAAAATAGTGGATTTATTCATTATTTTCTCTGTTGCTATCATAAGATATGTTACAAGAATATTCTAAAGAAGAAAAGAGTTTTAGTGGGCTTACAGACTGAAGGAGTGTACCCTACCCTGGAGGGAAAATCATGGAGTCAGGGCCATAAGGAATCTAGCCACAATGTGTCTTGTGTCAAGAAGCATAGAGAAATGTATATTGTCATTTCATCTTCTTTGTACTATTAGTCTAAAGCCTGTGTGTAGATGGTATCTTCTATATTCTGAATGGGTCTTTCCTTTTCAGTAAAACCTCCCAGGAGGAAGACTCAGACATAGAAAGAGGCATGCATCTTAAGTAATTCTAAATCCAAGCATGTGGACCTTAAAAATTAACCACTGCAGTAGAACTTGGGTACTTCAGCATTTTTAAAATATGAAGCAGTAAAGAGAAGTAATAAAGAAAGCAAAGAAACAGGAGAAAACTTAAAGAAGCAGAAGCATATGAAATTTATAGACAGAATTTTTCGGAGGGAAACTCATGCAGTTTAATAAATCAACACATTTCACTAAAAAACACAGCATGAAATTAGGGTAGTCGATCATACTCTTTCATTCTGTCTGTTTTTTGTTCCTGGTAAAGTATACTGAAGATTCCTGGAGCTTTTGTTTATATAAGTTATGTCCCTTAATACTATTTTAAAAGTCGAATGTGAGAAAAACTAAGTGCTTATTAGTTTAATCTTCAAAATAGTATTTGCATCTTTAAGAGACCCTTACTTTATTTTTAACTGTGGGTGCATTGTTTTCCATCTCGGTAAATCTATTTTATATCTCTTTTAAGGGTAGATAATTTAGTTCATATATCTACCCTGTATTCTGTATTAAGTCTAATTTCAAAGATTGAAATATATGAAAAAAAAATCTAGCCTCACATGATAATTGGTTGAGTTAGAGAGGGGATTTTAAAGATTATTTTTGACAATTCTGGATATACTCATGTAATAAAATACTAACATTTGACAAATTATAGTTTTTAAGATGTAGTTGAAAATAGCTGGAAAATTATTACTAATTCTGACTTCTTTTACATTCACATTTACTCATCTATCTTGCTTTGCTCCTCAGAGTAATTATTTACCTTTGTTATGTCATATGCAAAAGATTCTGAAGCCTTATCTTACAAATGCTTATGCATTTCATTATATAACATTGAGCTTCACAGGTATATTTCATGATAATCCCATTATAGAATACTTAATAATTTGGTATTCTATACATCACAATTGTAGAAACAAGATATCTAAATGCTTAATTTTCCACTTGAACACAGTATTTTTTCATTGGCAATAAATATTATCAATTCTTCCTCTGTTCTTCCCCCAAAAAAACAGGTTTACCTTTATTTTTCACCATGAAGGAAACACCTGCAAAATAGCAACATCAGAGTAAACAGATAATCTATTTGTCCTTCATTCAGGAAAGATGTTGCTACAAGGAGGAGAAAGAGTTAGCAGACAATGCATATGGCTTTTGACTCATTAACATGAGCCAGAGAATGATCAGGACACATTTTGATGCACTATACTTTTGGGGTTCATATTTTGTTAACCACAATATAACTATGGTCTTGATACTTAATACATTAATATTTTATGCCAAAATTTGTACATTCTTAGTTTTTGCTTCTTCCCCCTATAGTTTCTTGGTTTTAAAAAAATGCAAAGGTTGCTAGTAGTTACACGCCACTCCCTTGATTCTGACAACACCAGTAGTTGTTTTGCCCATTTTTGTCCCCTTATATGATGCATAGTGGAACCAAGAGAATTGTAAGCAGTATGCTGTTTTTAAAATGGGAGAATGAGGCCTCTACCCTCTTCTAAGAGCCAATCTAATATTTGTGTTTTAAAATATAAATTCTCTATTCCCATTATCTCTTTCTCCAATATATGTATAAATAAAGGCTACTCTAGTGAATATTCAGAATTTTCATGTGACAGAGGAGTATCAGATACTACTTATTAATTCATTAATTATTTCTAACTTAGCCGAGTTTAATTGCATGAATTCTGCATCTACTTGACTGTCAACAAATATTTTCTGCAATTTTCATATTTCAGTTAGATGATAAAATATGATCAAAATCTGTAAATATAATAATGTACCATAGAGGTTTTTTTCCATATATCCGGGGACAAAAAACATCTAAACTTGTCCAAAATTGATCCATAAATGCCTCCCATGAAGACAGGACCACTAACTGATGTCATATTCATTATAAACCAACACTGTGGAAAAAGCAAATAATCCCTCTACAAGTTTTCTAAAGGTGCTTTGTTTTGAGACAGAATCTTGCTGTATAGCCTAAGCAAGCTCCAAACTCCTGATCCTCCTGATTCTACATTCTCATGGCTTTTGAGCATGATAGAAATGTATCATATTGAAATAAATAATATAATAAATACTCTAGAATTAGTTCCTATTTGACAAAACCTGAACATAGACATACACCTATGCATTCAATGTTCTCATTATTTCTTTAAACCTGAGAATAGTGTTGTGGATAGCCCCGGCCTTGTATTTTGATACTAATTCCACTTTCCTGTGAAGGACTGCAGAGGAGGTATGAGTCATTACACATGTGATTTCTAGTGAACCTTCTGCCCATCTTAATTTTTAAAATAAAGGCTGGAGCCAGTGATTGGGCAGAAGAAGGGGAGGTGGAGAAATAAAGACTGGGGAGAGAAGAGAGAGAGGGAGGACGACTGGAGGATGACTGGAGGTAGACAATGGAGGAGAAAGATGACAGAGACGACAATGACTCGGGAAGTGAGAGGAGAGACAAGATGACAGAGGACGAAGGAGGAGGACAACTGGAAGTAGGAGGTAGAAGGACAAATGCAGGGTCTGGAAAACCCTCAAGTTACAAGGGTTTCATAGCTGGGGAACAGAGTAGTGTAGGGGTATCTGCCCAATATAGGCTTACAGAATATATTCATAATTACTGAGTCGTGTTTTCATTTACCGGTTATATTTGGGATGGAGATTTAAATATCTCCCACAACATACAGGCAATTCAAATGTCTTAAATTCACAGTGCTGAATTGTAGAATGACTTAATGATCAATATAGTTTCGATTTTTAAATAAATCTACTCCTTTAACACATATGATTAAAAGCATTGTACTCAACTTGTTCAGTTGCATATGCATATACTGCACATGAAAATTTAACAAAACTATTTTTAAATATATGAAAATTTTTTTAGTCCTTTATTACTCAAAACCATTTGTCCACATTTAAAGTAACACGGAATTTATTTTCCATGGAGAATAAAAAAAAAGGAGAATCTAAACAAATTACTTCAATTTCCAAATTTGGTTTTAAGTAATTGTAACTAGAGCAATAATTAAGTAGATTCTAAATTTATATGTTTGAGTTATAATAAGATAGAGTGAGGAAAATGATTTATATAATCCAAAAATATCACAGGCTATAGTGATTATAACATAAAAGACATAATGAATACCAGATTAGTACATATGATATGCTGACATGCTCATCAACTTCTCAGTTTAGTGAACCCTGGTTTCAAGCAGAAAGACAAAGCCCACAGATGGCATTAGATTATAGAAGATAATTTTGCCCAAGAAGCAAATCAATATTTTCATTCCAAGGTGCCATGCAGTGAAATTTCTAACATCCCTGTGAATTTAGGGGAAAATTTGAACATAGAGGAGATCTGTACATATCTCCCATGGATAATCTGAAGATTTTAAAACCTTGTAAGAAAATGCCACATCCAGCATTATACTGAAATAGTAAAATTGATGGCAGCTTCTGATTTAATGAGCTTGATGTGTTTCAGATAAGGAGGCACAGCTCAGAAGGCCAGCATGTCAGGCAGTATTCCCCAAAATTGGTGAAAAGACATCATACACTCTGGTTATTCCACCCAGAGAGTCTAATCTTGATGATGTGCTGTGTGTTTCTTCTGAATCATATGAGTTTGTGAACAGTGACAGTAACATCATACAATGTAATTCATAAAAGTTTAACAACTCTCTCTTGCTTCTCTTAGGCTTTGCCTTTTCTTGAAATATAGCCTCTCTGAGTCTCAACAGACAGTGAAGGCACTCTTCTAAAGTAGAAGGAAATATTTCTAAGCAGGTCCTTATCCCCTTGTCCTATTTACCATATTTTCTCCCCTACCTGTGGATGGTGGACTAGAAGGGTGGTGGAGAGTTTTAATTAAAAAAAAAATCTAACTCTATACCTTAAGAAGTATAGAGCAACCTAGTAATGGGGTCAAATTCTTAGAATGGTTGAGTACTTCACAATATATGTCTCAGCGCAATTAAACATGAGGAATTAGAAGGCATACAAATTTCTAGACTAACCTATAGAACAAGCAGCCTGTCAAAACTCTGGCAACAATGTGAAGGCCCTATAATCACCACCTTCCGTGCAGTAGTCATCTCCTTTTTTGAAACTCAAAGCCTGTCGATCTACAAAAGCAGAACACCAGATGTTTGTTTGTTTTTTTTTTCATACATTTTATACACCACCCAAGATCACCAAGACTCCAACATATATGGCAAAAGCAGCATCTTTATTCAAGTTTTCAGACTTCCCGATTTCTCCAATGCAGTGGATTGGTGTAAAAGGCACCAAGCTGGTAAAGCTGTGTGTTTTTATTGTGGTTACAAGCAGGGTGAGGAATTTTCTAACTTGTCAGTTACATGATTGGTTGACATTTAAAGGTCATAAGATTGGCACAATTCTATTAGCTAGTAATGATTTCAACTGGCTTTGAACAATGGGGGCCAGCTTGAGAATTCTTATCTGGAATGTTAGATACTGTCCTTCTTAAAATACTGATTAATTGTTGCTAGGGTGGAGTGGCTGTTTGCTAGAGGGGTGATTAAGGGTCTAGTCGTTCCTGTAACAAGATATGGTTCTTGCAGTAACTGAATTCAAACTAGGGGCAAGTTAAACATAAGATGGAGTCTAGGCACAAAATGGAGTCTGTTAGGCTAAAGCTAGAATAGTAAAGCTGGGTACTTCAAGTTAATTAGAAACAAGTTACAAGTAGATATGTTTTTATAAATAAGTCTTTACTGTAACTTGTACAGATCACAACTAGGTGATACTTCATGTCATCTTCTAGTGTTATATAAAAATACCTTGTAGGGATGACACTTCAAGATCAGTGCCAGCTTGATTTCTCCGTGCAAGCATGTGATGCCTTCAGCAATATGGTTCTATCACTAAGTCCTAGAAAGTAACCTAGATCATTGGCAATAGCCTGCAGTCTTTGGGCATTTATGGAAACTCACATGCTTGTGACTCAAAAAAAAAAAAAAAAAAAAAAAAAAAAAAAACCTCATTCCTGGGAGTGGGATTTTCATTTTTAGACTGTGGTGTCAAATAGTGGCAAGATATGTTCAATGAGAAAATAATGGCACTAATTCCATGGGAGTAAACAAACATTTTCTGATTGGATTTAAGGCCTGCTCTTCAGGATGAAATCCATGCCTGACCAGATATGTAACAGGCCTTAGGGGAAACTCATCTATTGTTACTCTTCTAAATGGATGAAGTATTAAACCAATACTTAAGGATTTATTATTATACTTAATAGATGTGCTATAAAGTGACAAGACTGTGCTGGCATGCACAAGATTTGTTCAAGATTAAGCAAGAGCAAATCCCACAAGTATTACCCATAGCTGAGAACACACTGGCAGTGATTGGCATACTTCTATCCTATCCTAATCCTGGGAGCAAAACATAGCTACTTGGAGAGGAAGAGTCAGCTTTCATTAAGGATGGGGTGCCTGGTCATTTGACCATGGTCTAGTAGATGGCCACACACTTAGTTTGAATGGGAGTGGATGTTGGAGAAGATAAGGAGGTAGGTAAATATAATCAAAATGTTCTGTACAAAATTGTCAATGAACTAATAAAACAAGTAAGCCTTCACAGTATGATGCTGAAAGAATTCCTCTGATTGTCCTCTTTTCCAATAATGCTGATTGATTGAAACATTCCATCATGTGTGATAGTTCTAGATTCCTGTCTATTGATATTTGGAAAGAAAGCATCAGTGTATGGCCTTTAGGGTGAATTAGTGATCCTGTAAAACCACTAAGCAGGACCAGAGTTCTCTTAATATATGATCACATGGTGAGAAGGCAATTTCTGTGTGAGCCAGAAAAGAATGTTTCTCTGAAATCCATTAATGCTGGTGCCCTGATCTGGGGCTTTTATTTCAGAACTATGAGGAAACAAATCTCTATTGTTATGGTTACCTAATAAATGTTTTGACAACCTGAATTAATTTATAATTTATATATTATATATGATAATAGGAATAAAGACACAAAAATAGAGACAGTATAAGTTCATGTCTAAAATTCTAGATGCGTAGTGATCAAATGAAGGATTTAAGGCAAATTAAGTTTAAGCTGAACTGCATTGCTATAATATTTTAGTCTAAACATGGTAAACACCAAAATGGTCCCTTGACAATCAGTTAAATACCACTTGGTGATACTTGTGAATATAATGCTTTACAGTGTACCCTGATTCCCTGAAAATGGAGAAGAAATCAGAAATGCAAGCAATGGAAAAGAAGATGCTTTTTCCAAGTATTGAATAATGATATATTTGTGGTAATTAATCAATGATGTGCTATATAATCTGCAGTTGTAACAAGAAACATATAAATTATAATCTATATACATAAAAATATACAATCATTGTTTTGTTTCTTATAGCTCTCTTTGCCCTAAGAAGGGCACCATAAAAACAATCAGAAATGTAAATTGAATTTTCCTGTGTGACAAAACAGTTGTACCAATCACTCAACTCCAATTGACCTGGAAAGAAAGTTAATGACTTGTATTTTTCAAATACCATATTAATCACTTACATTAAAATATTATTACTAGAACCTACATAAATTAAATAATTTGTTTAAAACATAACCTATCTGGTATTGATGCCTCCACACACATGTAAACACCATTTTTAAGAACATGGTCTTTTTAAGAGGTTTGACTATCGTGGAACTCACTATAAAGACTAAGCTGGCCTCAAATTCATACAGATCTGCCTGCCTCTACTTTCTTGGTTAGGATTAAATGGATGTTGCCATTACCTCTCATTGATGCCTTGATTTCCATGACATTATCATTGCAGGATAAATTAAATTAACGACTGAATAGCTAATAATTTTAGTTGAGTGAGTTTCTCTTATCTGGTAGCTGGGGCTTGAGATAGTGTAGATTTCAACTATTTAGAGATATCAAAAGCTTGCATACATACAGTTAGATATCTTAGAGAACCAACCTATGTTTAAACATCAAATTATCTTTCATATATATCCACTTGTGTAGACTGAAGGTCCTTTTTCCAAAATTCTTTAGTGAACCAGTATTTTCCCTTTGAGCTGTCTATAAAATGGGTAAAGATTTTTCCACTAATGGTGACATATGCACACTCAAAATATTTCACATTTAGAGCATCTCTCATTTTCAAATTATGATTGCTCAGTCTATACTATTTCATGAGATACGTGTAAAAAGATTGTATGTAAAATGTTACAAATACTACTTGGCATTTAAAATTAATCTGAAAATATAAGTATGGGTGTGATTGTAATCATTATTCCCATTGGTATTCCCACTATTTTAAATACCCTAGAAACATAAGATTTCTTTCACTAAGAAAGACCTGTTTGAAACAATACAATGGTCTCATCCACTCTCTTCTGTCTTGTGGGTGATTCTCATGATTTTATCAATTGACCATTGACAATGCCACTGATAATTTTATCACCATACAGTACCCTCAGAAGCACGTTCTTCCTTTATCAATGGGTCTCCCAAGATACAATCACGGACAAGAAGTTAGGAGTGAAAATTAATGGGGTAAAGAGGGAGGATGTTGAGCAAAGGTGTTAGGCATTTGATTTGATCAAAACAATATATTTCCATTCATCCTGAAGACTGCTGCAGTTGAATTAGGAAATGGCTGGAAGAAGCTGGGGAGAAGCTGACCCCATAGGAAGATCAGCAGTCTCAACTAACTTGGACCTCTGAGATCTTTCAGACTCTTAGTCATCAACCAGGCAGCATACATGAGCTGTTCTGAGGCCTCCTACACATATACAGCAGAGGACTGTCTGGTCGGTCCTCAGTGGGAGAAGATGTGCCTAACCTTTGAGAGACTTGAGGCCCCAGGGAGTGGGAAATCTGGCAGGGAGGTTGGGTGGGGGTTGGGGACATCCTGTGGAGAGGGCAGGGAGAAAGAATAAAACTATGAGAGGGCAGACTGGAAAGCAGGTAACAACTGGACTGTAAAAAAAAAAAAATAAGTAATTTAAAAACTTATATTTGAAAACCCACAATATATGCATGCATAAAATTCTCAAACAATAAAAATAATTTTAAAATATTATTTCCAGAACTTTAAGTCATTTGGATGCGATTATCACTTACACTTCAGTTGCATAAATTAGAATTATTTTGAGCTTGAAAATGGAGTTGAATAGTCTTAGGTAAACAAATACATAAGAGCTTTCAAATGATTGTACACATTTCCTATGAGTTAAATCTGAAAGAAAAGAAAAATCAAATATATGAACCAAGTGTCAATCGTGTAATAACTTGTTTGGTAGGTTACATAAATGTCCTTCATTTGGAGATTAAATAATCATTTAATTTTGTGTAACTTTCAATTTTTTAGCAAATACCTAATAGTCATCACAAATTAATAAAACTTTTAATAAAACAATTAATTATAATATAAATTAGCTTAAAGCGTATATATGTATCTAATACATACTGTATATATTTAAAATGTTTTAGTACATATAAACCTGTATGATATCTACTTGATATTTCAAAGATGCAAAGAATGATGCGAACCAGAAGATGGTCTTACACAGTGTTTTGGGTGAAATTTGACCTGTTCCTGTATATGCGGACCTCCTGCAATTTCAATAAAGGAATCTGATATGTTTATAACAAACCATATCCAATATTGTGATCAAAATGACATGGACAACTTGATGCTCATTGGCTCTTGATTTCTTCACGATTAAGATAGACAAATAAGTTGTTAACTGGTAATTACAGTATATGTGCAATACATGATTAGCTAAATAATTAAGTAGCCAAATATGATCTGTTGGAGAAATTCATTATCTTAAATCTATTGAACAAAGCTAAAAATACTTAAAATCTCTTATATTTCCAATTCGATGGTACTAATTAAACATGGACTGTTGCTGTTGTGTTTTATAAAAGAGAAAAAGGAGATCAGGGATATGTTTGGTAGAGTGTGGTGGGGTGCAGCGGTCAAGTGAGGGTGCTTCTGGGGCCCATGCTGAGGCATTCTTTCCCCCTGAGGTACCAGCCACGGGACAGGTATAGTATAGAATGGAGTTTATTTAAGCATGAGGAGGGGAGTTGGGGGGTTAGGAGAGACAGAGGAAGAGGGGAGGGAGAGAGAGAGAGAGAGAGAGAGAGAGAGAGAGAGAGAGAGAGAGAGAGAGAGAGAGAGAGAGAGAGAAGAGTAGAGGTGGGCCATTACCATACACGTGGAGAGAATTGGGGAGGAGAATGGAGAGAGAAGTGAGAGACAGGGAAGAGAGTAAGAGATCAAGAGAGTGAGGAGATATCAAACAGCCCCTTTTATAGTGAGTCAGGCATACCTGGCTGTTGCTAACTAACTGATGGGCAGAGCCTAGAAGGAATGCTAATATGAACTGTCATTTTTATATCAGTTATGTTGTTTTCAGGTGTTTCTTTACTCCTCCTTTCTTCATAATGGTATATCTCGTTTTCCCTTTAGACTGCGCAGATGAAAGGACTCATTCATTTTTTTTTATAAACACTGCAAGTATTTAGAATTAGGTACTAAGATTTTTTAAAATTAGATTATTTTATTGTGTTGCTGAGGCTGTGCTAACAGGCTTAATTTTTGTATGTTCTAGTTAATTTCCTACGTGGCACAGGTTACAATACAACTCATTTGTTCCACCCGAAGCTGAACGAAAGACAATATCCATCATGGTGGAAGTAATATCTGCTTCTGAATTGCAGCCTGAAGCTTCGGTTTTATTGACAATTAGGTATTAGCATTGTTGTCACATAGGTACAGGATATTTGATTGGCTTAATTCTCGTCAATAACTCGATAAACATTTACTGAGGATCTCAAAAGCCTGGCACTCTTTCAGTTATTGGCATTATAAATAACTGTTTTATTTGTCATATTTCAGAGAGAGAACATTGGAAAGTGATTTTCATATGGCATACTTCTTTTTAGTGGCATATTATTGCATTACCACAAAATCAGACCTCAGAAGGCCATAAAGTAATGAGCCAATTGTTCTCCCGCTTTTGACATGCCTGATAGAATTTTTACTCAGCCATTTGCATTTTTTAGATGAAAGGGAAAATAAAGACAAGGCAGTTTATCCATAATAGTTAGGCTCTGGGTTGTAACACAGAAACTCAGGGAAGAAAAATCAAACTGCTGAATGAGTCAAATAGTTACAAACAGGTAACCTGGTGCTGTGCAGATGAAAGGTTGAGATTTGTAAGGTCACATGAGTCACACAGGCACCATGTTTTCATGATGATTATTATATAATATATATTCTTCTTTCTATATATTTATATATTTTTGCATATTATCAATTAAATATTAATTAGATAAGAAATATGATTAAATATATTATGTATAATTATTTATTCATCTAAATATATTTATGCATATGTATATGCATTTGAGGTAGAGAGACTGCATGTATGAACTCAGAGAACAATTGGAAAATTACAGCAACAGGCTCTCTCCACTATGAGGGTACTGGATTCAAACTTAGGTGGTCAGTTCCATGGTAAGCCAATTTCCCCAATGAGCCAAAACAATGGCTGACTGATGATTGCTAACATCAAAGACTAGAATGCAGTTGTTCTTTGTGTTCTTTAGTAATAGTAGAAAAGTGCCCATGCCTATATCTACATACAAAGATACATATATAAATGCAAATACTAATAAACTGATATGTGCACATATTTAAAATAGCATACATCTATTATGAATTAATAAATCAATTTTTAGAATTGCACATGGTTTATAAAAGCCATAACTGAATCTAGAGCATATGAATGCATAAGTATTTATAGACATACACACATACCCACATACAAACATATACACATATGGTTTACATGTAGTCTATTCATTGGACTCATAGAATTACCAACCTTACATCATGTGCAAGTCTTTTACTTTAAGTGGCACAGCATTTATTCTGATATTTAGCACAAATTAACTGTGATATTATTCAAGAAAGAAAGTAAATACATACGTGTTCATACATGTGTGTGACTTTATTCCACATATTTTGATGCAGTTTTAGTTTAATCTATGAAATCACAGCCCACAAATTAGTATTGCTCAATTATGTAAAAAAAAGTACAGATAATAGGAAAATTGAATCTTTCCATTGACTCTTCCCCTTCTAAAAACCTATGCAATTCTTAATTCAATATGCTCAATTATTTCTATAGGTTTCCTGTAACACAATCTGAGTTCATGCTGTTTTCCAATCTCTCCTGCATCTGTGATACCCACATCCCAAATGGTTACCTGTGGTGAGGTAAATTTTAATACATCCTTCATTTAATTCTTAATTTCATGTCCTATCACTAGTTATATAAAGATAGTATGTCAGTTATTGATATATTCAAGTTAACATGGATACTACCTATTTGGATATATATCCATGTTGCAAAATGGTAGGCTCTCCTTCCATTTATTTCTTGTTTAACGAATGGTGGGGTTGATTGTTCCATTCCCTGGAATATGTACTGTTATCATTAGAATGAACTGTCTACTGGATAGAATCTTAACTAACCTAGGATAGGAATCTTGTAGCATGCCTGTTGTAGTTTGGGGGTTAATTAGGTTATCTGGGGTTGGATGATCCTTCCATTTTGGGTGGCTCCATTCCCATGCTGGGATCGTAAACTGTGTATGCAATGAAATGAAGCTGAATGTATTCGTTTATAATCTATTCATTAATAATGGACATGATATAGCTTGCTACTTCGAGCAATAGACTCTATCCTTAAACTGTGAGCCAGAATCATACATTTTTCCTTGAGCTATTTTCTTATCCTGGACAAGAAAAAGAAAGAAACTTAGACATAGCTTACTGAATTTTAACTTCATAGATAAAGTATGATTTATTTTGAGTGCTAATAGTTCTCATGTAGTAATAGTATTATATATATATAAATGTTATATATATATAAATATACACATATATACATATATACAATATATATTTCAAATATATCGCATATATATAAATATATCTTATATATATACCACATTATATATATATATATCATAATATACATACATATATATACATACATATGTATATACGTATATCCATATATCCATCCATATATATATTTTTTTTTTTCCAAATATCATCTGGTGAGTCCATACCATGTTACTTGTATGTGTGTTTTTAGGGATAACCATTTGGGCCCAGGCAACCAAATGGATGCTCTTCCCTGAAGATATATTGTCCCTCCTGGTCTGCCTCCCACAGTTTTTTAATCCCATTCCTCCTCCCTCTGTCCCCAAAAGGGTGTTCCGGCTGCCAGGCCTTCCCACTCCCTGGGGCCTCAAGTATCTGTGAGTTAGACACATCTTCTCCTACTGAGGTCAAACCAGGTAGTCCTCAGCTCTATATGTGTCAGGGGCCTCAGACCAGCTCATGTATGCTGCCTGGTTGGTGGCTCAGTGTCTTAGAGATCTCAGGGTTTGGGTTAGTTGAGACTGCAGATCTTCCTATGGCATTGCACCCCTCCACAGCTTCTTCCAGCATTTTGTATTTGCAAAAGACTTGAAAATTATATCAAAAATGTATAAATAAATTTTGAGTCTTTTCAGTAAATCAGTGGTGGGGAATGGTTCCAATTCATTACTGCTATAGCAGAATCCTAATAAAAATTTCCACCTAGGATGATATAACCACAATTTTCAATAAGCACCATGTTGCAAAGCCTTGTTTTATGCCAACCATTCATTACAATAAGAAAGTTTGCCCTATTTTATAAATGATGAGATTATTTCAAATTACAATGACATGTACTATCTGGGAGTCAAGATATAATAAGGTGTCTACCAGAATTAGTATGATAGTTATCCTGAGGTTATAAGTATGAATATAAGTGTAATAAAAGATTTTCATAAAAGTCTTCAAATTGTATTATGATTAAACATTAATAATTTTAAAAGATTAATTTCCTTTCCACTTCTATGAAATCTATCAAAAGCATATGCATTTATTATCTTTCTATGAGTATTCTAACTTGTATCACTAAGAAATATTTCTAACTCAAGATAAATGATGTATACTTTATAAACTGTCTATTTTTTGGACAGTCTGCAAAAGCTTCCTCATCTACTATATCATTCTGCAGTCTGAAGGACACCAATGAGTAAGTTAAAAGGGGCTTAAAACAGCAGGATGCTTCAATTAATATGACAAGATAAATATTCAAGTAGCTTTACAGGTTCATTTCTAACAAATGATTTATATAAATATCAGATGTTAGTAATGAGATATCTTCATAATCATCCAAAATCCCTTTCAGATTAAATATAGGTATATACATATTACATGTAGATATATTTATTTGACACATCCTCCCAATGAAACAATTACTTTTCTGGATTTAATGGCCTTCCTCCTAGCTGATAGAACTGTGTAATGGTCGCCATTCTGCTATTAAAGTATTCTAATTAAATCAGTCACCATGGTCCCATCTGTTATGTACTGATCTCAAGCCGAGAAGCTGCTGGAATCTCTCCAGGGCAGTCAATGTACTTAGTTCCTTTCAAGGCTCATTGGATGTCACACGCAGGAGGACCTTGTTCTTGGTTTGAAATTATAACTAAGACTGTGTGGTATACAATAAGCCTCAGTAAATGCTATGGAGATTAATTCAGCTCTTTTCTCAAGCTCTCAGTGCTTGTGGAGTATAAACAGCATCAGGTCATGTTGGTACTTACCAATCTACAGACCGGAAGACAGTCACTGATTCTGAATATACAGATAAGGGTATCACAAAGCCAAGTCTACAGGAACACCCAGGCAAAGTTAAGTTTAAGCCAGAAGCCCACAGCTCAGTTCCAAAAAGAATTCTGTATGTATAGAAGATCTATTTCACCAAAGATCACAGGGCCTGGCCTCACCACTTTCAGCTACTTCGCTGGTTTTTAACATTTTTAATTTCTTAGAAATTACCAATCATTTGGCAGTAGGGTAATCCATAGAACTCCATGTATATAATCTTCTTGTTAAAAGATGATAATAACAATAGTCTTGACATGTTAATTAGGAGAGTTTGGCTGAAGAATATAGCAATCCATTTCCATAATTGATAGGTGAGAAAGTGGCATTTTTCAGCTCTACTTGATTCATAAAATGCCAGATGTCTTTTCCAAAGAAGCCAGTCTCAGTTTCATTACTGTGGTTCAATAATTAAGAGGGTTGGCCTATCTGGCACTGCTCTATCTCTCAAGGCAAATCTATACACATTGTCTGTGAGGATACTTTATCAGAAAAGGTTGGATATTCAGTCTATATCAAAATCATTTAAGGGCATGAAGCAGGCCATACATAATATCAAATAACATATACCATCTACTTGAGCCATATAAGTCAAACACACACATGTAAAATATATCACATATAAGAGACTCTGAGGTTGAAGGAATAAGATATAGGATAAGCACAGTAGGTGTCCATTGCTGACTGTTGTAGATTTGTGGGAGTGAACTCTAGGGGAAATGACATAGTCACAATCTATCTGGACCAGCAATATTTTCTTGTCTTCCAAGTTGTTTTGTGTTTTATGAAGATACAAAACACAACAAAAATGTCCACAAAGTGTATTCACAGTAGATCTTTAGATGCCAGTTGTAAGATTTATCCAGAATGACTAATGAACATTAATACAACTACCAGACAACAGAAAGAGGAGGAAACATTGCTGAAATCTTCTATAGGAATGTTAAAAGTCTCCACGTATTGTGACATAATCTGAAACTATAAAGAAAAATGTAGAACATGTTGAAACTACCTTGCCTCACATTTTAATAACATACTGTTTATGAGTCCTAAAGAAAATGATCTCCCTATTGTGAGATTTAAACCAAAACAAGCCAAAGACCAAATCTAAGGGAAGACTCTTAAGATTTATTTCATCCATCTATAAAGCATTACCACTCTGATTTGTTGTTTCTTTTTAGATCATTGAGCTTACCAATATATAAAAGTTAAGCTACATTTTCACCTTCAACTTTATGGATATTGCATAGATATCAATCTGCCATTACTAAAAGTAGATGAAAGATGGAAAACTCTTGTGTAAAACCCAGGAAACTAGATTGTTTAGCAATGCCTTGAAAAAGGAATTCTTCATTTCTGCTATATATTATCCTAGAATTGCAATAATAATTTTAAGATAATATTGAATATGAGAAATCTTTTCATAATTGTAACTGTTAATTCAAGATTTATATGAACTGTGTTGTTTTAAATATGTTTGATATATGTATTTGTATGAATGTGTGTGTGTGTAAATGCATATCTGTGTATATGTTTTAATTTGAGGAACAAGTACAGAATCTACAGATGATTTTGCCTATTCCTGGTAACTTTTCTTGTTGTTGAGAGAAATAGAAAGATTTACATTTCCTAAAAAGACTACACCATGTCCCTAATGTAATTACAATGCTAAACACTTAGTCTTAAAATTTTAGTAAGGAATATGTTTGCTTAATTTACTTATAAAGTCAAGGCATGAACATTTATTTGCAGGATTATTCAAAATTAGAAGCATTTTTCCAAAGAAACACAATACCAACAAAATTGTACTTTCTCTTAACAACCAACCACAAAATTATATTTGAATGTTAAACATTACTTATATCTTTAGGAACCTATAAAAACATTGAAATTCTTAGACATAACAAGAAAGTACAAGGTTTATATGCAGAAAATAATTCAGGCAAATAATCAGTAATTATAGCCATTACTAATTTTATTATTGTTGGTACCAAACTTCAAAGACCTGTAAAGCCATTATACAAGAAATATATAAGACATGGCTTGTACTCATGTTATACATTTTTAGGTTAATATCTATGTTTATATGACAGATACTAGCAAAACAAAATAAAATCAGCCAATTTCCCAATTTTCAAGTAAAATTATAGACAATAAAGAGTTGTTAATACTCTCTGGAGAATACATAAATACGTAAAGTTAAAAAATAAAAGATACATAGAGTTAAGCTTGACCCAGATATTGAGAAACTAATGGGTAAATTTTGTCAAAATGACATGATATAGAAAATCATAAGGTAAAATAAAGAATGATGGAGTTGGTCACATGAGATAGAGTTTATACAAAATATATCCATGTTTTAAGGTTAAAAATAATTATCCAAGACCCCCAAAAAATCCCAGAGAGAATATACATATGTATTTGATTAGCTTTAAACTTAGTTACATATAGAAAATATAATACAACATGAAAACTTAAAATAATTAAAAAATTACCATTACATGAAGTTTTGAAATATAAATTCATAGTAACCCCTATTCTAAAAATTCTTAAACAATTCTTGAACAAGCTACTCTTAGTAAATACAGACTGGCCTCATGATTCTCATCACTGAAGAAAAAGGCAGATAGATCCCACATCCCAGAGACTATTACTTTTGTTGGCACCAATTGGAGCCCCATAATTTAAGTCAGATAGGGAGATGTATTCATAGATTTAGACAAAAGTTCCTGCCTAAAGCTAACTAATGTGAACAACTGGTTTCACCATGAATGTGAGACATGTCTCAAACATTGTAGCATAATCAGATTTACCAGAGAATAATACTTTGATATTGTTTCTCATACCCCTGTGTTTTCAGAAATAAAGGAAAATATTCTGAAAAGAAAGAAATTCCTTTCAATCTATGCTTCAAGGTTACTTCACAAATCCCAAGGCTCTTGTCAAAAAGGTGAGAAGGTACCTTGGGTGAGCCCAGGTTAAAACTAAGAATTAGTGTTGCTTAAAGATAATATATGTATAGCATTTAAGAATTAACTGAAAGTTTTAAAATCATGGAAGGAAATATCTATGCAGAAAACTCTGAGGTAAGTTAAAATTTGACAAGAGTGACAGGTATAAAGAGACTAAGACTCCAAAACACTCAGACAAGATAGAAGACTATATGGAACATGAAAGAGATGATAAATATCAGATGGAAAAATAGAAAAAAAAAAACCTGCTATCATTTTTTTTTAATTAACTTTCCATATGGAAGGAGTCCAGTAAGGTTTAAGAAAGAAGTGCTAATTAAACATCTAATCTCTGAAATTTTACTGGTAAATGAAGTAATACCAAAAAAAAAAAAAAAAAAAAAAAAAAGTTCATTAAAGTCGTGTAGGATAAACAGGTCACTTTCAAAGAGAGAACAATTAGGCTGATAGCTGAGTAATTTCCATTTGTATCAAGATCCACACAGAGGGCAGTACTGTAATGACTTAATCTCCTATGGGAAAACAGCCATCAACAAAATTAAAATTCAAATCAGTATTGAGCTTTAAAGTTCCTGGCATGTAAACCTAACTGTTATTATCACCAACATGTCTTCATTAATGGGAATTCTGAAAGATGTAGTTTAAGAAAAGGAAAAGGTAATTATTCCAGAATGTAGTTTACAAGATACCTCCCCTTACCCCCACACTTGCTCCTTCAAATTATTTTAATTTTAAAAAAACATAAGAGAACTTCAACTCGGCCGGGCGGTGGGGCGCACGCCTTTAATCCCAGCACTTGGGAGGCAGAGACAGGCGGATTTCTGAGTTCGAGGCCAGCCTGGTCTACTGAGTGGTTCCAGGACACCGGTATAACAGAGAAACCCTGTCTGAAAAAAAAAAAAAAAAAAAAAAAAAAAAAAAAAAAGAGAACTTCAACTCCATATATTTAGTTTTGAATATAGTTTGATTTTTTGTAACAAAGCAGGTAAAATACAATTTGAAGAGAAGAATCACATCTCAGTGGAAAGATCCCCCAAATAGATACAGGGAATTAAAGCACATGTCTATGAACACTGAGGATTGTGGAAGAAGGGAAGGAAATGAATTTGTGCCTTGGTTTATGGTTTGAGAATGGAGGATCCCAGAGGCAGACTCTACACTTTGCAAATGAGAAGCAAAAGAAACTTCCAAGTCACAGCCCTTGGCAATTAGAATTCCATATTGTCTTTTATCTGCTTCAAAAAATGGAAGAATTTTAGCAGATGAGAAACCTGCTATCAGAAAGAAAGAAAAAGAAAGAAGAAAGAAAGAAAGAAAGAAAGAAAGAAAGAAAGAAAGAAAGAAAGAAAGAAAGTTCTTCACATCCCAAAGCCTTCTTGACTTGACTTAATTTCTATTTCATATTATATGAAAAGACATATTATAAAAGTATTTTGTTTTGTTTCCTGAGACAGAGTTGTTCCTGTCTGTCCTGGAACTCACTTTGTTGACCAGATTGGCCACTCACAGAGATCTACCTGCCTCTGCCTCACAGTTTCTGGGACTACAGGCATATGTCACCATTTCTTAGCTTTGAAAAGCTTTTTAAAGAACCATTTTATTTTCTGAAATATGTTAAAATATGAAGAAAACCTATAATTTGTTTTCTGAGAAGATGAGGTCAACAAATATCATTTATAATGGAACAGAGAACAAAGAATAATAAATGAAGTAGATTATATTATTTACACTAAATGCATTTTTTGCATTAATTCTTCTCCTTGGTCTCCTTTGGTTGTAGAAACTCTAAAAGGTATTTGTACTTATCTAATTTATTATGTCTTTTTGTATCTCATCTTGTGATGCCACAATTATAAGTACCTTTCTGTACTTGACCTTTGAGGTCCTGTCAGTAGTCTGTTTTGCCAAAAGTCCTCCTTTTAGCATATCAAGTCAGGGTTCTAATAAGACCTTTAAAATTAGGATCACCATATGCTTATTTTGCCCCAAATTCACTAGAAGATATATCCCTTTAGATGTCATTTTTCTATCTCTTTGCTTTCACAATCTCTTCACTCTTTGTGTTTCTTGATTTGTGTCTCAGTATATGACCCAAGGTCATCTGATTTCTCCAATATGTATGCATTTGTGAGCTTGTCTCCTGAATAATTGTCTTCTTAAATGTTACATGATACCCTGGGTGAATTATGGGGTTGCAGACATTCTGCAACAGGAAAATTTAACACACAAAGTAGTCCTAAAGTAAATCTTAGCAGCCATCTTGGATCGCTTTCTGGAATACTCCAGAATATATAACTCATCGAGCTTTAACATAAGTGTATGAAAATAGACTCATTTAGCCAATACTTTAAATACAAGAAGACACGAGAAATTATTTCTGTGTATCTACTATTTTAATCTGACATTTTCTAAAGTAAAAAAAATATTTTAAAATTACCATAAAGCTATTAAATTACCCATTCTTAAGAACCCTCTCTTTTCCTTCTTCATGACTCTTGACATAGGCAGGAACACTTTGGATAATGATGCTAAATTTAAACTTCAGGGTAGCAAAAGGGCTACATTATTATTCTGTACAGCCTTGATTCCCATGGTTCTCTCATTTCATGATTTTACAAAATCATCAATGTAATGAACTTCAAAGTAGCTAAAGAAAAATCATCTTTGACATGGCTTTTCCTAATTGGTGTTGAGTCCTGCCGTGGAAATGTCTAAAATTGGCCTTTACTTTTAGCTCTGTCTTGAAAACCATATAACTTAGTGATTATTAAAACTAGTCTACTTTTTTCTTATTTTAAAAGTCAAGAAGAATCAAAGATACTAAAATATAAGTTGATCATTTCTTGCATCCATAAAATCTTTTTTTAATTGCATATTTTATTTGTTTACATTTCGAATGTTATCCCTTTTCTGGGTTTCTCCCTATCCCATTCTCCCTCCCCTGCTTCTTTGAGGGTGCTTTCCTACCCACCCACCCACTCCTGCCTTCCAGCCTTGGCAGTCCCCTACACTGGGGCATGGAGCCTTCCCAGGACCAAGGGCCTCTCTCCTGTAAAATTTAGTAAATTGAAATAAACCTCTAAGTCAAAACTCTTTGGGTCAGAGATATTCTCTGACCCAAGAAAAAATATCTCCTCAACAACTTTGTTTTCTTGTGGCTTTATTATACTAATGAATAACTTAAATAGTTTTCCCTTCTGAGATCAACAATCATCAGATGTAGTATTTCTATGACCCTTTTGTCACTGGGTGACTGTCATCATTACATAATTACCACATGATTACCACTACAAAATTATTACCTAATGCTTCAAGAAAAAAATTTCCATGTTACTGGTTCATTATAAGTTAGCTATCACTTGTGGTTTTTTTCATACATAAGAATAAAACTTCAGATGTTTTGAAGCTTGATTGATATATATCAGTGTTCTTTTGCTATCACCCAATGAGGAACCACATAGGCCAAATTGAGAAACTCATAATAGCTTTGCACATAAACAGAAGCAAAGAGAATGAGGAAGCATATGAGAAAAATTCTTAGTGTGTGCTTCATTGAATTTACCACTAAGCTTTGAGAGACTTCATTGAAACCTCACTAGACACAGTTTGTTCATAGAGGTCACAATTAACTTTAGCCTTAACTAGATGAACTCTATCCCTGAATTACATTTTTGCTCCTTTTTATCTTTAATTTCTACTTTGCCCATATCCTATATTAACATCCATGTGATATTCAGTAAAAATTTTTAGGAGAGCAGGTTAACCAGTGCAAACACTGATTATAATATATTTAAAAAATCCTGTTGAAGATTTGTTGTCTAGATTCTTTCTCACTTTTGTTAATTAAAATGACCAAAATTTATAAAATTATTAGCAAAGGTGAAAAAGACTATGGTATCAACTAAGCTAGATAAAAATTAATTATGTGTAAATATGCTTAATGAAAATGCCAATATAAAATTATATAAGCCTTTTGTCAAGGCTAAAAACATGAAGATAGCTGAATAAGTGTTCTTAAAATTTGAATGATAAACTACTAAAGGTCCTCTTAGAAAATAACCTGACAGATATTTTTATAACACATGACCGCCATAAAAAATACAAAATATCTCTATTTTATGTATTCCAAAACCTGATAACCATCCCTATAGGTGATGACAATTTCTAGGTCTTCTGATCTATAATCAACCCTGTTATCCTTTGTGTACAGGCTTAGTGCTAATTGTAGATCTTCAGAAGTAAAACAGCAGCTTCAATTATGTATCCTCTCAATGAATTATTCATTAATTAGTTATTGAAAAAATCCAAATTTGACTAATTTTTCATGATTAGTATTGAGCTCAGGTAATTTTTTTTAATTCTTTAACCACATCTAGTAATTTTTTTTTTGTTTTTTTTTTTTTTTTTTTTTGAACAGGGTTTCTCTGTGTAGCCCTGACCGTCCTGGAACTCACTCTGTAGACCAGGCTGGTCGAACTCAGAAATCCGTCTGCCTCTGCCTCCCAAGTGCTGGGATTAAAGGCGTATGGACCACCGCCCGGCTATCTAGTACACACATAGAAAGCTCTGTTTTGTGTGTAACAATGTAAATTAAATAAATTATAATATAATCAAAATAAAGTCCAAAATCAAAACAAAATAAGATCATTATCAAGTAAAGTTTGATTTTATCAAGTCAGGACATGTGTTATTTCATTCTGCATGTTTATTTTCACTGCAAAAATGAAGAAATCTATAACCTGACAACCTGAAATATACATGACCAGTGTATCCATTTTGGTTCTTGCTTGTTTAGGAAAATCCCCCAGAATAGCTACATCACCATTCTATTAAAAATTACATATTCTATTAAATCATTCTTTAGATAAGAAACAAATAATAAATGAGGAGTTGTAGCCTACACCATTAATCATATAATGGGGAGTCAGGGGAAGAGTCAGGTGAATCTCTAAGTTTGAGGCTAGCCAGTTTCAGTAGGCAGGAACTGTCATTTTTATTGTGCTGAATGGCTGTTGCAGCTCATGATGCTTGGTCCTATGTCCATACTGTCTCAGAATCTGACTGGAAGACCTGAATTGAGCACCCCATCCTGTATCTCATTCAGAATATTTGGATGTTGAATGGGCCACAAGATGAAGCAATTTATGACACCTACCCCCCAAATACTCTCCATTCTGAAATGAAAGAGACAATAGCTACATATACATTCTGCTTGGGGTATCTGTTGTGTACACAGATTTTAGAAAAATGAATGAGACAAACAGACTTATTTAATAAAGCCTAAATGACTTTCACAAACAAACAAACAAACAAACAAAAAATAAAGGCTAGCCTTTTACAAGAGAGCCATGGCTACACAAAGAAATGCTGTCTCAACAAAGAAAAAAAAATTAAAAATGGAAGACAGAAAGGAACGAAGGGAAGGAAGGATGGAAGGAAAAGGAAACCAAAAATATATTTTCAGTTTTTAAATAGGAAATATCAGTATAATAAATATTCATTACATGAAATTTTCCAATCTTATAAAAATTATTTAATGAACAGTTCTTTATGAGGATAAGAACTATAATATAAAGAATCTTGTATAAGACTTGAGTTACACAGTGCTTCAAAGGTACCTACAGCAACCTGTTGGAATTTAGAAACATAAAAATTCTAGCTTCCATAATATAACATTCAGAGAGTTGAGAAAGAGCTGTCATCCTGATTTATTTAATTATTTAAATAAAAATTCTCAAAAATATATGTAATATCAAACTGCTTTCTGTATATGTTTAAGTGTGGAATGTAGATACCTGCTCATGTGGGTTTGCCTACATGTGCATAAATATAGATAACACATGAAGGCCAAACGTGGATCCTTATTTTTTTCTCTTTTGTTCTCTTCCTTATTGTTTGACTTTAGGTCTCTCACTGAGCCTGAAACTCATTGATTGGCTATGCTAGCTAGTCAATTATCTTCAAGAATCAATGTATCTTTGCCTCCCAGAATTTGGATTACAGATGCATACTTTGTAACCATCATTTACAGAGGTAATGATGGTGTACCTCTTCATTAAAAACTCTTAATGACAACAAAAAATACAATATGAAAAAAATGTATCAAACTAACATTCAGATAAAAACGCATTAACTTTATTTTATAACAAAAGCATTCTTAGCAACACTGAAGGTACAATTTACATATTGCTGAATATTATATATTAGATATGAGAACAAAACCACATAATGTAAAAATGGATATTATAAATAATCTATGTGTTTAAAATGGATTTGTTCATTTAAAATAGTAATTATATGTACCCCTTACAGTATGGATTCCAGATCCTGAGAAATTTCTTGGGATCAAAAGATTCTAGATGAAATATTATACAAAATAAAAAACTAAAATAAAAAAATGATTGCTTTTAAGATGCTATAAAGTGAGACGCATTAGAACTTGGGAATTTAGACCAAATTTAGATAGCCTTTATTGACTTTTTTTTTAAAAAAACATGAGTTTTAATATATTTATTGTATTGTTTTCTTATGTAAGTAAGTTTGTCTATAAATGTGTGTGTGTGTGTGTGTGTGTGTGTGTGTGTGTGTGTGTGTGTGTGCTTGTGTAATCCTGAGGCTGGCATCAGGATTATTCCTTGAATGCATTCCATCTTCATCAATGAGGCAGGATCTCTCAATGAAACCTATTTTTCAATGATACACTAGCCTGGGAAGCCAGTGTGGTTCAAAACTTGAATAGGTTCAAAGATAGGTCTACAATTATATATCATTAGGAGATTTCTGAATATCAAATTCTTGTCTCAAAACTTGTTCCTCAAGTATTTCATCTGCTCAACTCTAAGCTAAGTCCATAGCATTTAAAGAATGATTAAAAGATAGTTAATTTTTAATGAAATGTTGTGACAAATGAATAAAAACTTGAGAACCATGCTTCAATATCTTTCAGCCTAGAACTTGACAGCTATAATCTGTTGCAATAATTATATCAAAAAAGGAAAATTACTACACATAGTTTTCTTAATTATGTCTGTCTATATTGAGGAAATATTATTTCCATAGATTATAGAATGGGGAGAGGAGAGTGTTAAGTATGCAACACCAATAACCATCCTCGATGATCACAAATAAAAACTTCAATATATAGGTTGAGTGCAATTTCCCTATATTCAGAAAAATATTGTCAAGATTTTTGTATATTAAAATCACATTGAATTAATCTAGTTATCACCAAAATATCTTTGGATTGAGGAGTTTTATCTGTAGTATTTGTATGAAGAAAAATGTAAGTAATGAAAATCTCACTTGAGAGAGGTAGAAATAGAATAGTTCCCTCCTGTTCTGGGCCTGCATGCACATGGAATGTAGCTCTATGTGCTGCCCTTATTTCCACTACTGGTGAAGTTGTCATGTAATCTGATGGCCAAATTTCAGGTTTAACTTTCTCTCTCCTATAAGGACATGTCCAGTAGCACATGGAATTTTCTTTATGTAATGAAGCATTCTCAGCACTTTAGCTCCAGTAGTCAATAATGCACATTCACCTTGAAATTCCTACCCACTCCCAAGGTTAAATAGCCTTGTTACACTTTAAATAGAGCTGTAACACTGACAGACACACACACTCAATCAACTGAGTTCCTGAGGACCCACCTTGCCTGGACAAGCTTCTTTCTTTTATTCCAGCTTGATGCAGAGCAGTGCCTAAATACCCTGAAGGCAGAAGTGAGCCCAGATAGATAGATAGATTAGATGATAGATATAGATAGATGGATAGATAGATGATAGATCGATAGGTATTAAAGGATAGATGATACATAGATGATTAGCTAGATAGATGGATAGATGGGTAGTTGAATGATGATATAAACAGATGATCCATAGATGATCCATAGATAGATAGATGGATAGATAGATAAATAGATAGATGGATAGATAGATAGTTAGATAGATAGATGATAGATTGATAGGTATTAAAGGATAGATGAAACATAGATGATTAGATAGATATGGATAGATAGGTAGTTGAATGATGATATACACAGATGATCAATAGATGATCCATAGATAGATAGATAGATAGATAGATAGATAGATAGATAGATAGATAAACATATACATGTATGTTCATGCATAAATGAAGGGATCCCTGCAAGCATCAGGGCTATCAGACTAATGAGTCACATGGGACAAGAAGGAAATCTCATTCAACAGAACTCAGTAGATGGTTTTGTTCCAAATATCTAAAGTTTGACACCAGGCAGTTTATTCTTAGGATATATAAGTATAGTACAACTTTTGAAAAGATGATTCCTGGTGTAACACAATATCATGTGCACAGTGAGCCATAATAACATGGAAAATGCTCTCAAAATGCAAATCACTGCTTTCATGAAGATTGATTCTATAGAAATCATCTATAGAATGTCATCTATAGATAACATGTGTCATGTTAAGGACATAAAAGACAATTTTGTTTGGTCTTGGTCATGCAGTGTTCTTCTGGGCTATCAACCATCTCCAGTCCCATTTGTGAGAGACAGAGGGATTTCCTGGCTGTACAGATAGTGCAGAGGTCAGTTAGTCTATTAGCCATATCTGAGCCTGCTTGTGTTTATGGAAACTACGAATGGCCTGGCCATACAAATAGTTCAGAGGTCACCTAGGTTATTAGCCACCTCCAATCTCAGCCTTCTGAGAAGAAAACTTTTTATCTCTATCCTTCTTCCTTTGAAGGGACAATTATATGTGTTTAATAGTTCTGGATTCCCTAGAGATTATCTGTGAGCCTAAGGACCTTTGTGTCCCTGGCACACACACAGACACACAGACACACAGACACACAGACACCCCCCACATATATATGCCTACATACATACATATAAACATACATACATACATACATACATCTGTTTATTTGTGCATGTTTCTGTAGTAAAATCGGAAATAATTGAAAGAAAACCACTTGGAGAAAGTATATTAAGAGTAAAGAAATAATGAAAAGAAATCAGCTGTCAATGTAGATATTAACAAGTAGAGAAATTCAGGCCAGCAGAATAGTAAATGTGGTTGGAGTTATGGTTAAAGTTAATGAAGTGGAAATTTCTGGTTTCTTTAGAGACTCACTTGTGTCATCTGATGTTTTTCTGGAGAGTGTCTTAGAGAGGATGTTTTCATGAAGCAGACATGTGAGATGATGTTTTGCTGAGAACCAACACATGGTGTTTTTCTAGAACTTGCCTGAAAGAAGAGCATGTGGTGTCTTGCTGGAGAAGACACTTGAGAGTACATGTGATATTTGGAAAGGATATGAGTATAACCAACAGACAGTGGATGATGCTGTGGCATTGAATTGTCTTGCCACACTTTGCTGATCTACACTGATCATCATTTATCCTGACTTCATAGAGAGAAACACACCAAAAATTTCTCATGATATTCTGGAGGCTTCTTGCCACTTCCACGGATTCAAGCCAATTGACAGAGACTTGCAGTATCTTCTAGATTGAACTTCTATTGCTGATTTGTTGCTGATTGGTGTTTACATGTGGTTCAAGTTACTGTTGCTGATTTGTAAGAATTGAACTGCTGATATCCTGACAATGAAGATTGGGATCACCCAAGAGAAATAATTCTAAGCAGCTCCACTTTACATTCCCTTTTTATTAACCTCTCTTTCCACTACCTGGGTGGTGGACTAGATAGGAGGTTAAATCATTTAAGAACCCTTATAAAAGTAGGTTTAGAAAATATCATCCTAAGTGAGGTAACACAGACCCAAAAAGACATGTATTGTATGTGTTCATTAATAAGAGGATATTAGCCCTTCCACCAAAAATACAGAATACCCAAGATACAGTCTACAGAACTCTAAAAGGTCAACAAGCTGAAGGATCCAAGTCAGGATGCCTTGGTCCCACATGGGAAGAAGAAAGCAATCACAAGGGAGGAGAGAGAAAGGGACCCAGGGGGAAAGTGGACAGGGGGAAGGAAGAGGGGAACATGATCTTATATTGGGTGGGGGAAAAGGACTGAATCCCTGAGGGCCAGCAGAAACAATGGAAACAAGCAACATTGCAAAATAGGAGGTTGGGGAGACCCTACTGACTATACAAGAGACCTGGGAGGTGAGAGAATCACAGGACTCAAAGGGAGGGACCTTAGATGAAAGGCTCTACAATAGGGAGAGGGAACTTATAGAGCCTACTTCCAGTAGAAGGACAGGGCATCAAGTGAGGAAGGGGTTTGTCATCCCACAGTCAAAACTCTGACCCATATTTGTTCCTGTCTGAAAGGACTGCAGGAATGGAAATGGAGAGGAGTCTGAGGAAAAGAAGGTCCAGCAACAGGCTAAAAGTGGGATCCAGCTCAAGAGGAGGCCCGAAGCCCTGACACTATTACTAAGGCTATGGAGCACTCACTAAAAGGGACCTATCATGACTGCCCTTTAAAAGACCCAACAAGCAGCTGAAAGAGTCAGATGCAGATATTTGCACCCAAGCAATGGACAGAAGCTGTTGACCCCAGTGGTTGAATTAGCGAAATGTCAGCAGAAGCTGAGGAGGAGGGCTACCATGTAAGAGGATCAGCAGTCTCAATTAACCTGGAACCCTGAGATTTCTCAAACACTGCACCACCAACCAGGCAGCATACACAAGCTGATATAAGGCCCCCAACATATATACAGCAGAGGACTTCTGGGTCAGGGTTCAGTCAGAGAAGATATACCTAACCCTCAAGAGACTGGAGGCCCCAGGGTGTTTAGAGGTCTGGTTAGATTGGGGTGGGGTATGGGAACATCCTCATGGAGACAGGTGTGGGGAGGAGGTTTGGGTTGTGGAACATTCAGAGGGTGTACCGGAAGGGGAATAGAAAATCTGGAGTGTAAATAAATAAATAAATAAATGATTAAATTTTTAAAAAAGCAGATTTTGAAAAATCTAAACCTACAGGCTAAGCATAGGTTTAAGTTTAGTCTTAGGAAGATTTGGGTATTATTATATAATTTCAAGAAACACTTCAGAGACTTATGTGAATTAACAAAATAGTAATGATAATGAGCATAGAAACCAGGCTAATAATAAAAAGCCAGATCAAGCAACATCAGAGAGATCAGAGAAGTATGTCGCGCCCGCCTTGACCAGCAATTAAGACACGACAAGGTCGGATCCTTCTCAGTCAGCTTTATTGCAGGAACGAGACTCTTGACTTATGGACGAGGATGGGGATGGGACAGGGACGGGGACCCCAAGCAGCAGAAATGAGCTGCTTATATATCTGCCCAAGGCGAGCTGGGTGAATTAGCTGGGTGTTCTCTCAGGATAGGTTAAGCTGCGAATACCTCATTAGCATAAGCCCGCCTGGGAGGGGCACGAGGCCAACCATGCACAAAGGACTTGTTTACCAGTTTAGCTGAGCTGGCCATGCTGGAAGCCAGCTGCTTACATTGTCAGGTGCTAGTCATACGACTTTGCAACTGTCCCAGGTGCTATCTTAAACACGGCTGCCCACAGAGGTTTATATTTTGCACAAATGAGATGTGAACCACAGTTGGAGAATTTGATTGAATGGTAATAGAGTTTCCTCTGACTCTTTCATTGAGATATCAAAAAAAAAAAAAAAAAAAATGGAGCATAATGAAATGAAAAAAAAAATGTAACCCTGGAGGTGCTGAGCTAAGGATTTGCTGAAAGATTTTCCCATTTGTACTGTAAACCAAAGGGCGCATATTTCTGTGACATAAAGTTGTATATTCATATATTCTTAGATATCACATGCAAAATTATTTTTATGGCATTACTAACTTCAAACATTCAATAGTTTTTTGGGTAAATTAATCCAGGAGCTGTAACATAGTTCAGTACCTAATCATTGCCTTCAGTCAAGACTTAAATATAAAATACTTTCCTCAGAAAGACTAGTATGCTCAATTTCTGCAGCATCAGATGTTATTGACAAGAGATTGGGCATGTGGAGCTAATTTAATCAATACATTAACTCATTGACAATAATCAGAATGGGCTATACTAAGAAGTAGAACCTAGTCAGTGGAAATTGTCTTTGGACACCTGCATCTGAAAACTACCCCCACATCTTTCTGCTTACCATGAACAGAGCAGCTTCATTCAATGGCATACTCCAGGCAGAATATTTTGCCTCATTATAAAACCTAAACTATGGGCATCAACAACAGTGGACTTACACTACTGAAATCATGAGTCAAAATAATATATCCTTCTGTCAGGTGTTTTTGTCAGGTATTTTATCACAGCAACAGAAGGATAGCTGCTATCTTGTCTTACCAAAATCCATACTTCTTCATTCTAATGGACACCACTATCATAAATGTGCATATTTAATCATTATCTCTGTGTGTGTCTCTCTCTCCTTCCTTCCTCACTCCCTCCCTTTCTCTTTCTCTTTCTCTCTGTCTCTCACACACTAAATAGATAAATAAATAAATAAATACATACATACATACATAAAAATACTTGAAGAAATTTTTTTCAAAGATTTTTTTATACTTATAGAAAATATTGCATAACATATTGAGGAACATTGGCATGTTTCTTCTTGTCACAGATAAATAACTGAGTTCAGATTGCAAGCATCCATGTAAAACTAGGATGTGGTAGTGTGTAACTATACTACCAGCTCTCTGCGGCAGAAATAGGCAGTTCTTGGAGCTTGCTAGCCAACCAAACAGGTGAATTCTGTGTTTAGTAGAAGACCTTACCTAAATAAGTCAATGATGAAGTAATTGTGAAAGTCATTCCCATGCCAATCTTTGGCTGCCACACATACCTATATATAGCTGTACATACAAGTGCATACTCATAGATATTACATAGAAAAACCAGCACATGCAGAAATTTTTCTTTATATCCCTAAAATTATATCCTGCCAATAAATACTTCCAGAGTAATCCCTACCAGGTAAAGCTGATGTCACTAAAATTTTTATATTTCAGGAAGAAAACCCTTTCATTCTCAAGGGTAGCAAGCAGCTCTGCTCTAATATTGTCTGACAGTGACCTAATTAGAGTCATTTGCATACTAATGAGACTTTGAAGGAGATAAGCAATCTCATGCTTGTAATAGATAATTAATTTATATTTCAAAATAGGATGTGGCTATTTGACAACAACTGAAATGACACATTGAATTAGAAGAGTTGTTCAACTTACTTCTTAACAATAAACTAGTTTTAGCTTTTCAATTCTACTTAAACCTCAAACCCATGAACATAATTCATCTATCTATGTATATTCATAACGCAATTTCTCATTAAGTGGCTTAATTCTTAAACTTATCTTTAAAATAAAATGTCTCTGCCAAGAGATTCAGAGTGATTTATATTTCCTTAATTAATGCATTTCCTACTTCTATTGTAACATGCATCTAAATAGTAAAATGCAGTTTTCAAATAATCTTACACAATCTCTTGGGATTACCAAGTTTTAGTCACTGAAATGGAAGCATCTTGTGTAAGGCTTTAGACTCAGTCAGAAAGTCACAATAAGCCACTCTTTCACTGTAGAAACTCCCTGTATATTTTATACTATTTGTTAGTGTGAAATAGAAATTATATAACATTAAATAAACTGATAAAACATGTTCAGCACTCCAATAGACTCTTTTTTGTTGATCCTTGGACTCACAAAATATCTAGTATCTTTCAACAGACATAGCAACTGAAAGCAGGTAAGGAAATCAAAGTGATTTATATAATGCCTCCTTCTCTAATTCATTAATCTCTCTTTCACTTAAGTTGCAAACTGTAAGTGTGGTTTATTTTCATAAAGATAAGTTATCTTACAGTATAGCTGCTCTGTTATCAATTACTCGATGCCTGGCAGTCCTGATGGGCGAAAAAGTGCTGATGACATAATTGTGGGTGAATTATAGAAGCTAGGATGGGCCTTTATCCAAGAAAAAAATTCAAATTTTTACAAGTAAAAAGACCTCCATACTGTCCTTGAGGCACAACCAAACCAGACACTCACTGAGTTATTTATAGACATTGGTGGCAGGAGGAGGTCAAGAGCAGCTGCTGCTGGATCTCAGGTAGGAGGAGAGAGCCTATAGATCCACAGTAGCACAGATGAGGAGGAAGTGAATAAGAATCGGACTTGCATTTAAAACACTAATCTTGATAACCCAGAATAATCTTAAAGGTCATCAGCCCTTTGTTCTTTATAATGTACAATGTATTTAAGCAGAATTAGAGACTTGCTAATTATTCTACAGGCCAACAGAACCACAGACAACAGCAACAAATGACACTTGCAGGATGCTTTATTAAATGACATTTTTTAAGCCTAAGGATAACTTACAGATCGTGTATTATAATCTGTATGGAAGAATCAAGAAAATCTAAAACAAAATATTGCGTGGTGCATTTAATGTTGTTGATAATAAGCAGTCATTTATGAAGTAATCTAAGTGTCCATATAACATGATAATAAATAAATGTTATTTTCTTTACATTTACCCAAAAAACTGAAAGAATCATGGTGAAATTCTCAGGCACCTGAACTCACATATACATGCTTGCCACTCTCACCCTCACATCCATGTAACATGAGTGAAAATAAAATAAACATTTTATCAGAGATAGAATCTCTCCTGCACTGTTCTAAAGCAGCCACTCTCATTCTCAAATACATGCTAGCATTTGCAGAGGTCCTGTTGTCACAGTTGTGGAATTACACACCACCACATGTCTTGTCTGTGTCTTCTGCTTTTACAGGTAGTGCTTCACAGGTAGTCTCGCACAGACACTGAGCAGTTCTCACAAGGTACATGTCACATCAGAGAATTTATCTGTCTGTGCCTTGGTAAGTGAGAACCAGTGCTGTATGAGTGCTTATATAAAGAAGCACTGCTGGAATCATTAGACTGCTTTCAGAATGCTGGAGTCTGAGTATCAGAATTTCCTGGCCGCTGTAAAGAACTACTTTAAAAGTCACCTTGATGTATGTTCTGGTGTCTAGTGACACATCACAAAAATGACATTTTCTTTTTTAAAAAGCCATACTTTCTGTTCAGATAAAAATAACAGAGGCCTCTAGCACTGTTCCACATTTTACGGTTCTTTGAACAAGCACAAGGAGTTTCATTTATAAAACAACAAAAGTCATCAAGTGTCCATTTCCCTCTACCATTTACTTGTACTGCATGTCAGTTCCTCTGAGTTATCCCCTTTAGTCTAATTTAGTTCTGCTTAATGGGTGAGTATATGTACCTTACTATTTCAGTCACAAACCTGTGTGCCCTGTGTACACTGAGTGCTCTCTTGACAAACTTGCCTCTCTTCTATGGCAATTCTAAGTAATAAATTCAATGTTTCTAGAAGAAACAGAGGATACACTTAAAGATGATATTCTTTGCCCTGATACCATTAAGAAAAGATATCTGCCTTTCCTAACTATCTAAGCATATTTCCTTTTCTTTATACAACCTTAAGAATGTTTCTAGGCAGGTTGCCCAGAAGATTTAGTGATAATAGAATAGGCAAAATAAGAGACCACAGCACATGTAGGACTATTAGTGAAGATTATTTGTCTCAAGGCAGCTGAAAAGTTATGTCAAGCAATTCAAGAGGTTGACCCTACTCAGCAGCATTTTATAAATAAATATAAACCATGAATAGAGTCCAAATCAAGTTGCTACTCCTCTGATAAAAGAGTGGTAAGGAATGCCACAGAGGAAGAAAAAAACCAAGCAAGTAAACATCACTCTGTATTAGTGAATTTTCTGTTGCTGTGAGAAAACATCATGACTAAGACACATTACATAAGAAGAGTTTATTTGGCCTTATGTTTGCAGATAGAGAAGAGTTCATCATTTTAGGGAAGCATGGCAGCAAACAGTGTCATGGTGGCTGGAGCAGAAAGCTAAGAGCTCCAATATGTCCTGGTGGTTGCACCAGCACAAGGAAGAGAGAACAAACAAAATGGCACACCATTTTTAATCTCAAAGCCTAAACTCATAATAGTATACTTTCTCCATCAAGGCTGTTTTATCTAACCCTCCCCAAATAACAACCAACTAGGAAATAATTATTAAAATATCTGTGCCTCAGTGTGTGTGTGTGGTGTTGTGTGTGTGTGTGTTAGGGAGTCATTCTTGTTCATATCATTACATGCTTTGTGGGTTTTCTTTTCCTCATTTGGATCATACATCTTGAAGCTGGGAGTGAGTGGATAAGAAAGATATGAAAGGACTAGGTCAGAGTGGAAGGTGAGAGAGAGGGATGGAAAGAGAGTGAGAAGTAGGAAGAGAGGGAGAGACAACAGAGAGAGAGAGAAAGAGAGAGAGAGAGAGAAAGAAGAGAGAGAGAGAGAGAGAAAGAGAGAGAGAGAGAGAGAGAGAGAGAGAGAGAGAGAGAGAGAGAGAGAAAGAGAAATAAACTCTACTTGGTAAGTCATACTCAACCTGAACAGACAAGTACATGGGAGAAACCAATTGCAATTAAATGGAACAAGTGAACAACAGTGTGTGTTCATTAGCATGATTATGGAAGGGGAGAGTGCTCACTGGGGTGTGGACCATGAGGGCAATAGGAGAACAAGTGACACTTTGTAACCAACTGGGTGAGTACTCATTGACTGTTAGTTTGGAAATCGCAAATTGGTCAAGTGCAACTCTAATATCTTCAGCACTTTTGGAATTTGAGTGCCTTGGCCTTGAGTTCTTTTATTTTATTTTAGATTAAAAATAAGTTTTTCTATCATACAATGTATCCCAGATATGGCTTCCCCCTCATTCAACTCCTTCCAGCACTCCTCTAATTCCCCTCTCCCCCAGATCTACTCTCCCTCAGTTTCCTCCTCAGAAAAGAGCTGGTCTCCAAGAAAGGACAGTCAGCCAGGACAAAACAAGATACAATGTGACAAGACTAATGCCTTCGTGTGTAAGCTATACAAAGCAGAATAATAGGAAGAGAACCTCAAGAACAGGCAAGAGTCGAGGCTAGAGTAATAATAGGATGGGCAAATAAGACTCCTGCTTCCATTCTGAGGAGCCCCACAAAACACAAGCTAATAGCCATAACATAAGCAAAATATCTGAAGCAAATTCATGCAGGCCTCATGCTTGCCACTTCAGTTTCTGTGAGCCCATATGAGACCTGCTTCGTTGATTCAGTGGGTCATGTTCTCCTGGTGTCCTCCATGCTCTTTGAGTCCTAAAATTTTTCCTCCCCACATTCAACAGGGCTCCATAATCTCTGAAGAGATGGAGCTTATGGAGATCTCCATTTTATATTCACTGTCACTATATAATGTTTAGTTGTGTGTATCTGCATTTGCTCCGATCTGCTGCTGAAGTCTCTGTGGTGACTATTGTACAAGGTGCTGTTCTATGAGTATAGCAGATTTTCATTGTTTGTATTTGTGATTGTTTGTTTGCTTTTTGCCATTTTTGTTTGGTTCTATCCTAGGTCCCTGAACTATTCAGTCTCTGGTTCCTGGACATCTAGGTAAGCAGTGTAGATCATAGGCTACTTCTCTAGGCATGAGCCAAACATTGGTTGGCCATATCCACAAGTTTTGTACAACCACTGCCCCAGAATGTTTTGCGGGCAAGACAAAGTGTATATTGAAGGGTTTCTGGCTGGGTAGGTGAAGCAGGATTATCTTTCCAAAGCCTGCATAGTACCTTCTCATAGCAAAGAGACTACAACATATGGGAGAAGGCTCCAACTTACAATAGCTGAATTCTCTATGTTCAATAAGCTCAAAAAATAAACCTCAGCAATGGGACTTTGCTGTCAGTTTTCAGGGAGTGACGTTCTGTCCTGTTGTTTAGGAATCTCCATGGGAGTTCTTACTAGTACTTCCAGGGCTTTAAGAGCTAGCACACCAGTGCCCAGCATCTAATTCACAGCTCTGCCAACTATACTCAATTTCTTCTCAATTCACAACTGCTCTTCGCTGTACTTTGAGTAGCCAGGATCAGATATTCTATTAGTCTTCCAGAGTCATGGAATTCACATTTCCCACTTTGCTTCTCAGCTTCTCCATAAACCTCTTCACCTTCATCACAGTTTACCTATCTGTAACTGTTTAGCCATCCTTTACCACCTAGTGGTTATCTGTTGTTTGTTATATCCCCACAATGGCCATCCCTACCTGTAATTTAAAAAAGAAAAATCACAATAGGCTGTTAAATGCTCTAAGGTAAGGGATTATCAGCACATATGCTGCAAGACAGCCAGACCTGTATAAGTACTTTGGTGAGATAACCATGGAGATCTGCATTGGCTTAGATAAAGCTGTATGGAGTCCTATAAAGCTTTTAAAAGTCTTGTAAGATGTGAAATTGATACTTCTTAGGATTATAGTTAGATATTTGGAGTGTTTATGACTCAGCTGGTATCTTGACCAATGTGAAAGTGAAGCTGTTACTTCTGTAGTGACTATGACTTCTTTGGTCACTTATAAGACTAGACTATAGTCTCTTTCACACATGATTGGCTGGATTTGTTGATGTTTACCTGAGAAACCATGAGGCCATGAGGTACTTAAAGCATGGATAGCAAGCAGTCAGACAACATCTTTTCTGATATTTTAAAAAATAAAAAAGGCAGAGGGTTGGTAGTTGATTGACAGCTCTACAATTTTTGCAGTAGAGAGCAGGCTCTAGTTGTAGTTACCACCTTCTCTGTTGGAACTTCTGGAGCAAAAGGAATTATAGCCCTATCAACCCAGAAACTGCAGAAACCACTATGGTATCTTCCCAATCCACCCCTGACCTGTTTATCTTGCAGTAATCATTCAGTCCTGGTCCAGAATACCCACATGTAGCAGGGCAAGAGACAACTCGGAACTGCCAAGGAATATGACCCTGTGTTTTCTTAAAAATTCCAGAGAGAGAAAAAGAAAGAGCAAGGGATGGAGGGAAGGAAAAAGGGATGAAGGAAAGTAGTTAGGTAAACAGAATTTAAAAGCAAGAAAAGATACTTGGAAGGAAAAAATTAAAATTAAACAAAACATGGTTTTAAATGTTCTTGAAACAATAATTTGCCATGAAAGAAATGTTCTTAAGGGAATTTTATCGAAAAGTGTTTTTTCCAATCTGAGTATCTGTTGAAAGGTTTGTTTATATATAAACTAACTCAAAAGGAATACAACTTATTATTAGGCTGTCATCAAAAAGTAGTGACAGTAACCCCAGAGAGTAGCATGATTCTAGCTCCTTGCTGATCCCACTCCATGAACCTGCCCTTTTGAGACTGACACAAGTGTTGACATAAGTGGAGTCAATAGAGTATGGTAAATGTGTTTGATGAGTACAGAGTTACTCATTCCATTGCTTTTGAACAATTACCTTTGCCAGGTTCTGAGGCAGCTGTTCCCATGCCATTTAACATGGATTGATGAAACACTTCAGATCTTTGAATGAGAGGGAGCTGTTCTTTTTCTAGGTATGAATGTAGAGAAGAAAAAATCTCAGGCCTATGCAGTTTGGAGGGTGTGTTGGACAGAAGGGTTTTGATGGTGTACCTGAGAGCTCTGGAAAAGACTGTATATGGTGAATGTTAGTCACCTCTATAGAATTACTATTATTGGTTTGTATCTAATTAAAATATCTCAGTCTCTGTTTTTCTCTTTCAAATATCCAAATTCTCTAAAGCAGATAATTGAAAGAAGATATTTAATTTAGAATAATAAAGATGATTATTTATTTCTTTACAAAGAATAATATTATGATTTGGATGTCAATACTGAGTCATGGTATCACATATCTATTTTACTTTCTGATGTTGGCATGGAGGACTAAACACTTCCAGGAGAAAGGCATGCAGATACATTCCAGCGTCACATGACTTTTGAGGACAGTGGTGTTCTCTCAGCTATTGATGCTGCTCACACTTCAGTCACTTCAGAGAACAATGATTCTTGAGTTAACCTATGCTATTCACTTGGTTTACTCAGTGATTTTAGACTGTATTTGTGTAGTTGGCACACACCTGATTCATTAACATTAGATGATGGTGCTTGGCATCAACAAACACTGTGAACTGTCTAACACCATAGAGGTGACCTGAAAATTTCAGTAAAATTGTATAATTGTTATTCTGAAATATCAATGATATCTATACTGGATCAAAACTAATTATTTGAACAACTGCATAGAACCTTAGATTGCTTCTATCTTGAAACTTAGAATCAAAAGTTCTTTGGAGATCAAATAAGCAGCACATGTTATGAAACTAACTAAAAGCTTGAGAAATGAGAACAAGTTTACAGAAGCAAGTAAATTTGTTTGTGAGTTACAATAGAGAAAGCAGTACCACATAGTAACAAAGTACTGTGCATTCTGTGAAAATTACTTTAATATGAGATAATAGAAAAGAAAAGAGGATAGTTAAAAATACATGACCATCATTACAAATTTAAAAAGACACTGAGGGGCTGAAGAGATGCCTCTGTTATTATGAGCACTTGATACTTTTGAAGAGGACCCAGAGTTTGATTCCCACACCACATGGCAATAATAACCAATGTTAATTCATGATCTAAGAGATCCAATGTCCTCCTCTGGCCCTTGTGAGCACCACATGCACACATATTGCATGGACAAGCCAAGTGGGTGGTTTCATCCAAACTACCACAAGATCTAATGCCCTCTGCCCTCTTTGGGACCTTCATGCACATGGTATACATAAACTAATACAGATACAACAAACACACAAATAAAATAATAAGTCTTTTAGAAAACACACATCCAAATAAATAATGTAGCTTAACAGTACATCCCATTCTCTTGCATTATTAAGAGGAATAACTAATGAGAGTATGTAGGTTTGGTTTCATTAAGAAAGGCAAACTCAATGTATTCCTTCATTTAGAAAAACATATGATAAAGTTGACAGTTACTTTGTTTAGACAAGTGTCATAATTTTATTTTATTTATTTTAATGGCTACTTTTCTGAAGTCAAATAGATCATGCATTCCATCAGTATCCAATTTGGGTAGTCAATATCAACAGTCAAACAATGTCATTGAACCAAAGAGCTAAACTTGTCAAAATCAAATAACTATTTTTTTTTAACACTAGTAATATTACACATAATTTGACCCATATGGGCCTAGATCAATAGCTTGCTGAGGTTGACTCTCATTTCAGTGTTTTATTCTTCATTTTTAAAAATTAAAATATTTTAAAAAAACAAGCTGTATGTTGCTAATCAACTAATGAAAATAAATATGCCATTTTGATAATTATAAGAAAAGCAACATGAGTTGGATATTCTTTGATTTTTCTAAAACATGTACCATTTCGTCAGAATAAAAGTAGAAATTAGGTTTCAATATTCATTGTCTCTGAAATAGTGATATTGACTACCTTATACTCCATAACTCACAAAGTCACCACCAAAGTCAACAGTGATAATAAATAATTTAAGCACAAAGGAGGATGCGTTTTTGATTGAATGACTTTTACAGTTCTAAATATATAAAACATTCTACTATATTCCTATAATTTTTATATCCATGCTGTTTGTTTAGTAGAAATCATTATTTGAGGAAATATTTTCAGTTACACTAAATGAAAAATGGTACAAACTACTGATTTCTGAGCTAGTTTTAGCTTCAACTGCACAATCTATCATTATTAGTTATTTCTGAATATTTTCTTTCAAGAGTAAATCAGAATTTACCAAATTTGGTTTTTGGATATTTTCTTAAGACATATGTATGATATTAGAAAAATTCAGTTATTTTTAGCAAGCTTTGTTCTTATTGAATCAGGGTCTCACTATGCTATGTGTCATAGGCTGGCTTCTAACTCAGAATGTATATCTATCCACACTTATACAGTATTGAATTAATAGTATGCACTACTATGTCCACCTCCAGGTCTTTAAGAAAAGTTTGGAAGACAAGTCTTTCCTACCGTGTGTCTCAAAAAAGTAATTTATGTAACTGTGATCATTTTCCTCATGATTTTGCCTAAAATGCTTGTTTTTCTAACATCTAAAAAACGGAACTCCCAGAGCCCACAGGGACTAAACCACCAACCAAAGAGTACACATTGAGGGACTCAAGGCTCCAGCTGCATATGTAGCAGAGTCTAGCCTTATCTGACATCAATGGGAGTAGAGGCTAGATGCTCCTACATAGGGGAATGCTAGGGCTGTAAGGAGAGAGTGGGTGGTGGTGGGGAATCACCCTCATAAAAGCAGTGCGGAGGCGGAATGGAATAGAAGATTTGTGGAGGGGAAACCAGGACGGTAGATAACATTTGAAATGTAAATATGTAAAATAACCAATAAAAAATAAACTCAAAAAATAATGCAAGAAAGAACTTGCCCCCTAAAAAATACAGAACTGAAATTTTTAATTTGCTGTATAATCAAATGTTCTTCATTTAATTTGTATATAATAAAAATTTTTGCTGGGCAGTGGTGGCGTACGCCTTTAATCCCAGCACTTGGTAGGCAGAGGCAGGTGGACTTCTGAGTTCAAGACCAGCCTGGTATACAAAATGAGTTCCAGGACACCCAGGGCTATACAGAGAAACCCTGTCTTGAAAATAAAAACAAAAGCAAAATCAAAAACCAAACAAAACAATTTTTTCTGCAATCAAAGGTCAAATGAGTTATATGTTTATCATAATTCTAGTTATCTTTATTACAAAACAAAACCATTATAAGGAACATTAAAAAAAAAAAAAAACCTCTACAAGAAAGTTTGGAAGATTGTAAAAGTAATTGATAGTAAAAAAAAGGCAATGTCTTGATGCAAGCTCCCTCCGGCAATTTTCAAAAATAATTTTGTTTACTCTGTGTTGTGAAAAATGCAACATGAAGTAATGAATATTGACTAAACCTACAGTTAATATAAAATCTGTTTGTGGAACCCATAACAGATGGCTTGATGCAAATTAAAGTCATCACTCTGCCATTTAGAGTTGGAAGAAAGGACATATATTTTAAGGTACATTAGTTCCAAACTACTTATTCCAAATCCATCATACATTCAGAGAAACAAACTTATTTAGCAACATACATGTTATTAGAGTACACAGTGTTGGTGATATTGCTCAGTGGTGAAGTGTATGCTGAGTATGCTTGTGGGATCATAGCTTCAATATTTAGCACCCTGAGAAAAAATGATATGTTCTAAATAAAAACCCTCTTCTATACAAGACTATTTGCAGATGATAGCTTTATGCAATGTGTGTGACAATGGTCTTGAGAACTGGGAAAGCTCTTACCAAAACATTTCCACAGAGTTGAAAGTCAAGGTAAGCCATCTGTATCTAATTCTTCCTGGGCATGAACAATCAAATTTCAAAATACTTATTGTCATTCAACTGCTAAAGTGAAAAGCCTGAGTAAGCAATTGTGGATTTATCAATTTCTAAAATAAAACATTAATTTGTGGTACATATTATTCAATTTTCTGTAATCTCATTTAGCCCTAGGTTCAACATTTGGCTCACATTGTGGACAGCACGTATGCTAAAGTGGAGTGATTGGCTGTCATTAGAGCATGATTGTCTCCCATTCTTCTAAAAGGAGCAATTCTCTTTTCTGTAAAGCAAACATAGTATACATACATACATATGTATACACGTGATGTGGATGCATTAGAAGTGCTTCAGAACCCACTGAATCCACTGAGTTCTTACTCATGTTAGTAATCATTGGCAAGTTTATTGACTGAAGATTATCAGGAAAGTATCCTTTGTTGCAATGTCTGAGTCATTTATGTAGAACTTCAACAATTTCTAAGATATTAATTCAGTTAAAGCTATAGTTCTGTTTAAATCATATTAAAGTACAGATGTGTTTATTCACTACCTACATGTGTGATTTTCTTGGTTTTCATGAGCTTTACACTGTGGGTTGATGCTTTGATATAAATATCTAAGTTATTTCACTTAGAGGATATGTTATAGACCAAGGTCCTGAATGCATTGTATCAATTTATTTACTGACAGTAATCAGAACAAGTATGATTAAGGTATTCTAGAGATTATACAAAAATGGTTGGCTGCACAGAATACTTTATATTGCTCAGAAAGAAAGTCAGTTACATAACTTGGGGGTTGAGAAACTGATTAATATTTCTGACACATTAATTATGAGAGAAAGACATCAAAATTACCAAGTGTACCCACTGTCTATGTTCTGGACAAGGTTCTTACTCTATCTCAATATATGTTTCATTGACTTTAGTTACTACAGGTATTCCCAATTTTTGAAGTAAGCACATTTAAGTATTTATATTATCTGTACTGCTCAAGATAGGCCATAAACTCAAGATTATAAGATAATGAACTTTAATTTATGTGAAGGCATGCATGTACTTTTAACATGGCTATGTTCTTAGACCCACTATGTTTTAAGATCTAATGTAAAATACATATGATTAGTATAGTATGCAAAAACCTGATAGTTGCTATAGTTTAGGGTTGTTTTTTTTTTTTTTTTTTGATGTTTACAAATATTTTTATCACGTAATTCTATTCCATAGTTCCAACTAGTAGCATCAAAACCAATATTGCTAATCCTGATGTAGGCCTCTAAGGTTAATGCTACATAACATGAAGTTTCATCTTCTCTCTTAGTTATAGACCCAGATACTGAATACACTGTATAGATTTATTTCAGTGAACACCACAACTACCCATTGCATTATTCAATTCATAAAGTTATATATCATTTGTTGTTACTGCTGATCAATATCATAGATATCCAGAAACAATACATTCCAACTAAGAAAAAAATTCCTCATTCATATTTTATGTATATGATTGCTATGCCTGTGCCTCATGTGTGTGCAGTGTCCTGATAGGCCAGATCATGTCAGTTCCCATCAGACTGAACTTATAGACGTTTGTGTGTTCCCACATAGATGATGTCATTCAAAAGTGGATACTATGAAAGAACAGCCATATTTCTCTTAAAAACTGAGCCTTCTCCACAGTCCCATCAAATCATATTTTTCAAAATGTGCTAGATATTTGAGAATTTCAGTCCGTTTACCAGTCTTCTTCAGTGCACTGAAAAGTTATCAAAGCTTTCCTTAGTGTATATTTTGTAATTAGACAGCTGTTAGTGGGGTTACTATAAACATTGGTTCCCACCAACAGGCTTGAACTTCATAGGAAAAATCAATAGCAAGATATAATTTATTTTCCATTTTATCCCCAAAATATTTTATATTTAAAACCCATTTGAAAAAATTAAAGGTTCATTTTGTTAAATAATAAAAGTGAAATATAACAAATACTATATTTTCTTATAATAAGTGAAATAAAATAAACATAATAAATAAAACATATCAACTAAAATACTATTATATATACATGATTTTTTTTTCTTCCTTAAAAAGTGTCATGAAAGTAGAAGCATTATCTCAAACATGAGAATGCACGCAGAATACGTGAACTTCACATTCATCTATTGTCTAAGGTATTTATATACCTTCAAAAGCATTAAGTTTTATAAATTATCATACAAAGGAATGTGTTTCATTATTACACCTTTACAATTACATAGCATGTATTTTTCTCATAATCAACCCCAATTTTCCTTTTTCAATTTTTCTCTGTTCCATGAATATACCTGTCCCTGTTTTCTGTCATTCTTTCAAAAAATGCTTCTCTCTTTCCCTCTCATCTTACTCTGTTTTCTCTTCTCTCATGTCTCATACATTGTGGTGGCTTGAATATGTTTGGTCCCCATTCAGACTTGTGTTTGAATGCTTGGCCTATAGGGAGTGGCACTTTTAGGAGGTATGGCCTTCTCAGAGTACATTTGGCATGCAGGAAGAAATATGTCATGGTAGAGATAGGCTTTAAGGTCATATATGCTGAACTATGCCCAGTGTGTGATACAGTCTCCTTTTGCTGCCTGTGGATCAAGATGTAGAACCCTTAGCTCCTTCTCTAGTACCATGTCTGCCTGCATGCTGCCATGTTTTTGATAATGGACTAAATTTCTGAAACTATAAGCTAGCCCCAATAAAATGTTTTTCTTTATAAGACTGCTGTTCTCTTGGTGTCAATCACAAAAAGTAAACAAAACGTGTTTAATTCACAAATGGGTTGATCATGAGTCTTTACATGTATTTTCACATACTATTGTCACCCTCTGGCATCTCCGTAAGGAAGAGTCACTGGATTAAGAATTAAATTCCTTATACAATATGAAGTCAGGTGTTGTTACTTATACAATATGACTTGTAATCTATAAGTAACAATACCTGCTGTGGTTTATGTATTCATGGAACTTTCAAAAACAAAAAATCATAGTTACATATAGTTGTAAAATATATAACAATCTAATGCAAGGATACAAATTAATTAAAAACTCTTAATGTTATTGTTTAAATGGTGGAGATAAACAGGAACCTCATAGAAACTGTTGTGTTTGGATTATTATGAGGATGAACTGTGTAGTGTTTGAAAGCTTTTATAAAGCGGCGGTGGTGGCGCACGCCTTTAATCCACACTGGGAGGCAGAGCAGGCAGATTTCTGAGTCGAGGCCAGCCTGGTCACAGGAGTTCCAGGACGCCGGACTACACAGATGAACCTGTCTCGAAAAACCAAAAAAAAAAAAAAAAAAGAAGTTATAAAATGTAGCAATAAAATAACACAACAGTGAGAGGAGAGGTGGGGAGAGAGAGGAGAGAGGAGAGTGAGAGAGAAGAGAGGAAGAGAGAGGAGAGAGGGAGAGAGAGAGAGAGAGAGAGGGAGAGAGAGAGAGAAAGAGAGAAGAGAGGGAGAGAGGAGACAGAGAGAAGAGAGAGGAGAGAGAGGAAAGAGGGAGAGAAGAGAGAGGAGAGAGAGAAAGAGGAGAGAGAGAGAGAGAGAGAGAGAGGAGAGAGAGAGAGAGAGAGGAGAGAGAAGAGAGATTTGAGAGATGGGGCTTGGAAAAAGAAAAAAAGGTTACCAGGTTACTACTCCACTGACAGAAATATGACCCTAATTTTTTAGATGTCATTTTCTCCAAATGTTATTAACCTGTTTGGCTTTTACTTTAGAAGAGAAATGGCATGAAGAAATTTTGTGGTTCCCACCTATATGTTGTCCTACCTTTGAAATGCTGCTACTGTATTTTACAAATTATTCTAATTTTAAACATTGCACCCCTGCCAGAGTGTTGCATGATGTCTGCACTAATTTTCTAAATGTGTATAGTCCTTCTTTTTAATAAAATGTAAAGTTAAAAAGAATTAAACTCCTGTCTTAGGCTTCTGTGTATAAATATTAATAACCAGAATAACCCAGATACAGATCCTGATTATAGACTTGACTGTATTAAGAATGGTTTTGGAGGTTACTGAAGCACACCCTTGATATGTCTCTAAGAATGTCTCCAGAAACAGATCAAAGGGTCTTCTACAATGAATGGATTGCTGGCTGACTTAATAATGTAATGACTGTATTATTATGTCATGAATGTTAAGCTGTAGTGACCAGCTGGATGAAGCAGGTCAGTAGAGATGTGTCTTTGAAAAACTTCTTGTGCTCTGGCTTCATTCTAAGTTTTGCTTTATTTTCTATCACCATAAAATGATCTACCCTGGAGCAAAGTAACTGTGGATTCATCTATTTACAACCAAATTAAAACTCCTGTGATTGTTCTCTCAAGTATTTGGGACCCAACAATGTATAAGTTAAACCACCATATTGGAATATTCATCCCTGTATTTAAACGCTTTTTTGTAGTTTGTCTATCAACTGTTTCCTCCCTCTTTTTACTTACTATATATCATTTGCTATATTCTAATTCACTCTCGAATGTGCATTAATCAGTAATAAGTTGTTAGAGATAGATTTGTATCTTGTAATTTCATTAATATTTCTAGCAATTTATTTCTACTCTTGATACAAATATATCAAGAGTATTTGTGCTCACATGTTTTGTGTGCATATACAGACAACCAGATGCCACATCCCACGAGGGGTTCAGTGTTGAGCTTCATGTCTTAACACTGGGTCTCTTTGTTCATCACTCCATATGCTATGCTCTCTGGTCATCAAGAATCATGGGAGTCTCCTGTCTCTGCATCCTTTCTCAGTCTAAAACACTGGAATTATACAAAGAGGTTTCCATTTCTAGTTTTTATGGGTTCTGGAAATTTTTCACTTTACTCACTGAGTTATCTCCCTAGGCCAGATTTACTTTTTAAACATTATTCATTTTTTCTTTGTCTAGATTCTTAAGCTAGAAATTTCTTTAACTTTAAGGCTATTGTATTTATACAATATTGACCTTTTAAAAATATTGATTTATTAAATTTATCAAGATTTACTTGTCATTCATTCATGAATTAAAAGTATTTCTTGTGTATCTTCCATTGTATAAAATATATTAATTTATGAATACTACATTTTGTTACTTTTTACTTAATTAAGCTCTTACAAATAACTATAGATATAGTAATACAAGTGAGAAAAGTATCAAATTTTTACTCTGGGCTAACACTTGATAATTTTCACATTATTTCTCTGCTTTTGTTTATTTTTTAAAAGTTACACTAATACATGTTATATATTAATTATTTCACTCAAGTTTTTTGTATATGTAATTACATTTGGTTTGAGGAAATTTTGTTTTCCAGCATAGTATATTAAAATTTCAAAATATTTTGTGGTCTCTAAAATTTCATAGTTCTCTTTTTTTGATTAAAATTTAGAAATGTATAAATGCAAGAATATAAGTCAGTGGTATTATTTTATTTTGAAAACTTTTATTCTTTTTTTTTCTTTTGGTGTAGGTTTTCCCTGGGTTTTATCACATATTAAACTAATACTTGTGCATAACAGTTTTTATCTGATTAACTCTAATAAAAACATTAGTGAGACAATTAATATGTAACTTATGTATTTGTGTAAGTTTATTTTTAAAAAATAAACAAGAACAGAGAAATAATATGAAAATTATCAAGTATTAGGCCACAATAAAAATTTGCTACTTTTCCTATTTGCATTACTATGTCTGTCATTAGTTTTAACAGCTTAAGTAAAAAGTAACAATTTTTAATTCATTTGAGAATCTATTTATATACAGCTACTTATTTTAATTATTTTCATTCATAGGTTTCAATTTAATATTTAAGCAAAATAATCTAATATATCTAGGTCCTTATTGTAATTATAATTCTGAATGCAACCAGATATACTTTTCTTCATTTTTCATAGATTAAGAAAATATATAGCTATTACATTGGCTTTAAAATTAAATTTGATCTCTTTCTCTTGATGTTATAGAGCATATCGATCAATTGCTGTAATAGAGCAATCCTTCTGGTTCATTGGCTTTTTTGCTCCAGATTCTTTCTTTAGTGTCTCTACATCCCATAATCCTCTAATTCATGCAGTACCTCTACAATTGGGAAGAATTAGAGAGTGGAGGAATACCATCTCCTTGCTTGGGTTGAAGCATGTCTACTCACATTCAATGGACAACTTTTCCCTTCTCCTGTAACCTATGAAACATCCACTGCAGAGACTACTATCTTAAGTGTGATGATATTTAATTTTTGGACAAATTTATGAGAAAGTGTTAGAAGCTTTGCTATTACAGTTCCTGCAAGGAAAACTGTCTCCTCTGAGGGATGAAGTTTTATTACAAAATCTGTCTTGCAGTCATCTAATTCATAGTTTGCCTTATGGACTTCTCTTACTTGGTTTTTGGATATCCACAATAAGGAGGGCAATGTCTCCTAGTGAGTAGAACTCAAGGCTCCTGCTGGGAGCTGTTCCTTGCCTTTTAAAATAGAATGCTGCCAAGGAGGTTGATGGGAATCTTATGAGCCTGGCATTTTTGCAAAGTGGAAGAAAATTGCTTTTGTCAGTGCTACAGTTAGACAGATGAATAGATGGATATAGTTGTATTTAATATTTAACACATTAAATTTACATTTCTTGAATTGAGTAGATATGAATACAGTAAAATAAAACCAATCTTAATGTGAACTTTACATATTTCTTCATCATAAATATGTTCTGATTTTAAATGATTCCTATTCCTTTAATTGTGAAAAGGTAACTGCAAAGGAAATTTAGAGATAGAATGTAATGTGTTTAATGTGGCTTATATTTTAGGTACTATTTGCTAAGTCTGGTATGAAAAATAAGAGATGCAATCCTCTGTTTTCTTTGCTCTCCTTTATTATATGTTACAATTTATTTTTCAATTTTAACATAATTAATGCTAATAGGATTTACTAAAAACATAATTTCAAAGAGTTATTTTAGGTGTAATTGAATGAAATACTCATCATCAATGTATTTACTATTTTTTCTGTTTACTATTTTGAGTCATTTGGTTATGAGGCTATAATTCAAATCATTTATCTAATGTCTATAGGCTATTTACCCCTTAAATTCTGAATATGCTTGCAAATGCTAATTCCTTGCTTTGGACTTTATCATATCCTGTTTTAGCTGAGATGGACCAGCACATGCTATAGATTCTTTGCCCTCTTTTCTTTATGATTGTTGGTTTTATGTTTCCTCTGGCTTCATTCTCTGATTTTGTTTCCTAGATCTATTCTTCTATTATACACAATTTCATAAGCCTGGAGCCTTGATTTATACCAGATGATACAAAATGTATATTTTAGCTCTTTTAATGAGCATCTCTGTTCTCATCTGGGTATTTACATGGGCAGAAAACATTCCTAGAGGTACATCCAGTAGACAAGTATTTTAGTCTTCCTCAGGGAAGATCACATAAAATAGGAGGCCAAGCATTACTCCAGTTTGTAGTAAGCTCTCTGGAAGGTCTTAATCAGTCTGTAAAGCAGTGTTTCTCTTCTCTTGGATCAAAAATATATGCAATTGTACAAAAAGTAATGGTGAATTTTTCCTGAGTTTTTAAAAAACAAAAACAAAAACAAAAAAAAATCCACAGGTTGTTACCAGTGAGTTACTCTGAGTTTAGAGAGTGATCAGTTAGAGTACTGACTAAGTCCTGACTAGAGTTCTGACACTGGCCTAAATTGGAGCTCCTGTTTTTCATGTAACACAATGTTGCAGGAATAAATGCTAACGTAACCCAAGAATTAGGACATAAATTATGGCATATTTAATATACACACTTGCTCTATATCTTAATTTACATGATATCAAGTGATATGATTATGTATTATTAATTTATAATTACATTCAACCATATTATACAGTAATGTAATATATTAATATAATATAGTTTTCCATCACCAGTAGCAGCAAGCATAATCTCTCATTGAATATTCCTAGTCTGTGTATTTGGCATAATCTTTCATTGAATATTTCTAGTTGACATATTGAATTCATCTTGAAAGGATTATATAAGAACAGTACCAACTCTGTGTGAATGAGTTTTGGATGAACATTGCTCTGTAGATGAGATTAAGCTACTTTACAGGCATTGACATTAGAGATCGAGACAACGATTGAAGCTTGATTGAATGTCAAGGGAAAAGCATGGGACTTTTGGAATATTAGTTACATAGAGCTTAATAAGTCTATACTTCTGCTTATTAGCCATATAAACTTGAGTAACCCATCAATTTCTGAAATCTCAATTTGTATTCTTGCCTTACAGGGATGGAGAATCTGCCTTAGTAGAAATAAAAATGTACCTAAAGTACATAACAATAGAATATAACAATGACTTATACAGCATATACATTCTCTTAATGTCATAAGGATCCTTGAGGTAATTCAACATATTTGGAGTGGTATGCATAGATTATATGAAAAGTCTATAATATTTTATGCAAAAGATTTAAGAAATTACAACATTTCTGAACAAATATGATTCCCAAATTAGCCCCCAAGGATTCTGAGGGGTTACTATAGATTTCATTGTCCTCTTGTTGTTTTTCTTATTTTATATTACAGTGCATGATTGATTTCACTTTAATTTCTATTTACCTATTTTGTATTACAAAATAAGATTGTTGAAACATGCAAATGGAGTCTGCTTGAATTTCATAGGTTTTGCATAAAGTGTTCAATTTTAGAAAAGTATTTCTGTGTAAAAATCACAATTTATATTGTTTATAAAAAGAATGGAAACTAGAGGAACTATTAGAATATATTTTTATTGTTGTTGAAAAGAAAGAGTATCTGAAACAGGTTTGAAATAGCACTTTTCTATGGTATATATTTTCCTGGGAAGGCTTTAGATCCCTCAGGGTAACTCATGATTGTAAAGACATCATAGAGTAGGAAGAAAATTAGAAAGGCCATTTAAAATGGAGCAACATTCCAGGTCAATTTCAGGATGTGTAATGGTGTGAGAAATGAAGAAAAGTAGAGAAATCCAGTTCTGTACCCCAACACTGTGTCAAATGAGACTGAATTAAAAGTCAGTCAGATATCTCCTTGGAGTTGTGATTTATTCACACTACAGCAATTAACTGTCTCAGATTTTCACAGTTGATGATTTTCTTCTCTCCACTAAATTGCATTGTTCTTGCTACTGCGTGTTGTTTTTATATTGAATCATACTCATTATCATCCTTTTAAAATACATGCCTACTTCCAAACACATAATAAATTGTGTCCATTTAGTTGAAATAAACAAAAAGTCTACTATTCAGAAACACCACTGTGATGGTGTTTATGGGATGGATATAAGTAAATCTCATGAGTGTTACAAAGGACAAAATGCAGCTGAATATCATGAAAGCTGGAGATTAGAGGACAACAACCAATTTCATAAGGAGAATGATTCACAGAGATCTAGTTTCGGTCATGGTCTGTCTTGGACAAAATTCATCAGGAAAGAAAAATCAGAGTGGTGTCCTGGGGTCTGATGACACTGCTGAGAAATGATTAATCACTCCGCATGATAATCATTCTTTATTGGCAAGAAAACAAAAGATAAGGGTATAGGAAAAAAAAAACTTTTGTACAAGAGTCAATTTTAGAAAATTTTCTGTACCTTTAACTCGTGAACTAAAATTGAACTTAACAACAATAGTTATATACTTTTAACAGAAAGTAGAGAAAATCTGCTTTGACTTTAAAAATGAAATATTTAAAGAGCACAGACCTTTAATTTTATATATCATTCTACTACTTATTATACAAAATTTACTCCAATATCAAAATTACATGGAACACATATTATGATATACATGCTTTCAAAAGCATAGCCTACTCCCTTATTAAAAAAAGCCTTTAAAAATCTGACAGAATATAGACATGCTTCATTCCTGTTGAATAACTTATTGATTATAGTATTTAAATCATAGAACTGCCTCTTTTTATTGACCTATGTGATTTTACTTTTATTTATTTTCCATGCTGAAACCTGAGTTCAAACATATACTATACAAGGACCTGCCTAACCTACTCTGGTAGTTTAGTGATGTTATCAACTGAAATTTTTAAAATATCTGTGATTAAACATATAGGTACATAAATCTCAAACACTTAAAAAATTTGTTAAACTAAAAATGAAAGATAGGTGTTATGCATCTTTAATTTAAAATTTTATTTTTGGGAGAATTTTTGTTTTTTAAGTTTGAATACATGACTCAATTTTAAATCTGTATACATTCCATATAAAACACTTTCTGTCTCAGATTTTTGACAAGGTAAAATAGTTATTGAGAAAGCTGTTAATAATAAAAGTCAAGATAAATTACATTAAGATTGCAAAAAATCTAAGTTTTATCCTTCTTAAACATGACTGATGTGACTGCCATATATTTATGAAGCTCATCAGAAAATATCCAATTCCTGATCAGGAATGGAGTTTGACGTGTTATTCACTGCAGTGACAGTAGCCAAGGGCCTTTATTTTCCAGTTCTCTGAGTCCCAGTTCCCAAGCAATGTACCTCCACGAATATGAAAGTGTGAGATGTGCCACCCACCCATCTCAAAAATATTAACCCAATTTTGTCCTGTCAAAAAGAAATGTAGGGACAAAGAGTGGAGCACAGACTGAAGGAAAGGCCATCCAGAGATTGCCACACCTAGGGATCCATCCCATCTGCAGACACCAAACCCAGATGCTATTGCTGATGCCAAGAAACATTTGCTAACAGGAGCCTGGTATAGCTGTCCCCTGAGAGGCTCTGCCAGAGCCTGACCAATACAGATGCAGATGCACACAGTCAACCATTGTACTAAGCACAGGGACCTCAAAGGAGGAGTTAGAGGAAGGACAGTAGGAGCTGAAGGGTTTACAATCCCATAGGAAGAATGATAATATCAACCAACCAGAAACCCTAAAGATCCCAGGGAGTAAAACACAAACCAAAGAGTACACATGGAGGAACGCATGGCTCCAGCAGCATATGTAGCAGAGGATTACCTTATCTGGCATCAATGGGAGGGAGCCCCTTGGTCCTGTGGAGGATCAATGACCTCAGTGCTAGGGCACTGAGACAGGAGTGGGTATGTGGCGGGGGGGGGGGGCACCCTCATAGAAGCAGGGATGATGCTGGAGGGAATAGGGGGTTTAACTGGGAAGGGGATAACATTTGAAATGTAAATAAATAAAATAACTAATTTTTTAAAAGGAAAAATAAATAAATAAAAACAAAATAATGAAAACACCACTCCAAAGAGTCTATAGAACAGGGTGGCAAGCTCCTAGTACATAGGACATACACAAATGTGAGAGAACATGAAGGATCATTTTCTCTACGGCTTACTAAAATCCTTTTTCCATACTTTTGATAAGTATCCATGATAGTATTCTAATGTATTTCTGATAATGAGAAATTCATATGTTATGGTCAGCATCAGGGAGGCACAGACTGCTATACAGTGAATCTGGAACTCTTGACTCCATCTTGACTCCATCATGGACTGGGATACAGCAGGAAATAGAACTCTTTCAGAGAACTTACTATGGTTAATATGGGACTCTTGACTTCATCACAGAAAATAAATTCTAAACAAAACAATATGAAACAAAATTGGAGTTTAATGAGGTTTTTAAAATATTTAAGCACAGGGCTTAAGAGAAAGAGGTCTTCAGGTAAAAGAAAAAAGAAAAAAAAAAGGAGAGTTCTGGTACAGGCTTTTAAAGACAGAGGTATAATTAATGGTCTTCGAGGTAACCATATATACAATTTTGGTAGCTTCTGAAGTTGCATTTCAAAGGGTTGCTAAGGAAACCTTTCTTAGTAAAGAAGATCATGGGGTGATCCCTGATGTGAATTAGATGGTATCATAGCTGATAAGATAAAGCCCTTGGGTCACAAGAGTTGTACAGAAGTTAGATTGTTTTTACTGTAAAACAAAGCTTATAGTCTTGTTTCAGAGTCTTGTGAGAGACTCTGAAAATAACTTCAAAAGGAATAAGACTACACTCAAGGCTGTAAGCACATATATTTCCATTTTAACATTCTTTTACATTTTGTTTTGTTTTGTCTTGTTTGTTTGTCTTTTATTTATTTATGTTTTTTATACTCCAGATTTCCCCCCTTCCTGGTCCACCCTCTCAATGTTCCACATCCTGTACCTCCTCCCCATTCCCTGTCTCCACAAGAATGTCCCCACCCCCAATTCCCAACCCAACCAGACCTTAAAAATCCCTGGGGACTTTAGGTTAGGTACATCTTCTCTAACTGAACCTAGACCCAGCAGTCCTCTCCTGTATATGTGTTTGGGGCTTCATATCAGCTGGTATATGCTGCATGGTTGGTGGTCCAGTGTTTGAGAGATCTCAGGAGTTCAGGTTAATTGAGACTGCTGGTCCTCTTACAGAGTTGCCCTCCTCCTCAGCTTCCTCCTCCCTTTTTCTAATTCAATCACTGGGGTCAACAGCTTCTGTCCATTGGTTTGGTGTAAATATCTGCATCTCACTCTTTCAACTGCTTGTTGGGTCTTTCAAAGTGCAGTCTTGATAGGTCCATTTTTGTGTGTGCTCCATAGCCTCAGTAATAGTGTCAGGCCTTAGGACCTCCCCTTGAGCTGGATCCCACTTTGGGCCTGTTACTAAAACTTCTTTTCCTCAGGCTTCTTCTATTTCCATCCCTGCAGTCCTTTCAGACAGGAACAAATATGGGTCAGAGTTTTTATTGTGGGATAGGCAATCCCTCACTTGATGCCTTGTCTTCCTGCTGGAGGTGGGCTCTATAAATTCCCTCTCCCTACTGTCAGGCCTTTCATCTAAGGACCCTCCCTTGAGTCCTGATAGTATCTCACCTCCCAGCTCTCTGGTGCATTCTGGAGGGTCCTCCCAACCTCCTACCTCCCAAGGTTGCCTGTTTCCATTCTTTCTGCTGGTCCTCAGGGCTTCAGTCCTTTTTCCTCCCCCAATACCAGGTCAGATTCCCCTCCCCTCCCCCCACCCCCTGTTCACTTTTTCTCCTAGGTCCTTTCCTTCCTCCCCACTTGTGATTGTTTTCTTCTCCCTCCCAAGTGAGACTGAGGCATCTTCACATGGACTCTTAGCTTGTTGATCATTTTAGTTCTGTGGACTGTATTTTGGGTATTTCTGTACTTTTCTTCTTCCTTCCTTCCTTCTTCTTTCTTTCTTTCTTTCTTTCTTTTTTTTTGTTTTTTGGCTACTATCCACTTGTTTGTTTTGAGACAGGTTTTCTCTGTGTCACAGTCCTGGCTATCCTAGAACTTGGTTTGTAGATCAGGCTGGTCTAGAATTCACAGAGATCCACCTACCTGCCTTCTGACCCTGCATAAAGGAACTATTATCTATTTCAAAGAAAATTTTGTTTTTTGAGTGATATTACTAATTATCACCTAACAAAAGGTATCAAGAAACTCTAAAATAAGAGGCTCCTTTTTCTTCTCTGCTCATATAGCTTCCCCCTTTTTTCTATCCACTCTCGATTTCACTTGACTTATTGGGTGTGTCTTCTCTCAAATAATTCAGCATGGCCTGATTTTTACAGTCTGATTGAGAGCCAAATAACCATTCTTATAAGCACCACACTCTTCAAAGAAATGCATACAAATCCACTAACAATGTCAGTATGATAGAATTATCAAGGTATCAATAACTACATCACTTTTCATGTCTATTTACCTTTTTAACCTCTTGATAAAAGCTACATTTTTTTCTTTGCTTTTTCTGCTACGGGACCCAATGTTTTAATTATTTTCTCCCTTGCTTTCTTAATACCAACTTTTAAATTAATGCCAAAAAGAAGTCTTCTTAATTTATGTGTAATTTTCATGTTGATTTGAATAACTCTAAATTCCTATGGCTCCCAGTGGCAACTATTAATTCATACTATAAAGCTTCACTTGTGATGCTTCTCATACAAAACTATGCAAACACAGGAACATATTGATCTATTTAGCCTTAAAAAGTTTATTTGAAAACATTAATTTTAGAAACTTACATTGATTAATCTCAATGTTTTTATTTTTCTCCTGTGGTTTTATGAAATTGATTTGAAAGAGAAGTGCAATATGACCACCTTGTTACATATCACATATCTGTTAAGGATTTGTGATGTTGAGTCAACATAAATGAGGAATTGAATTTTAATTTTACTCAACTTCAGTCAATGAAAATTTAAATTTAAAAATGATGTTAACGTTAGTTATTCCAAAATTGTTAAGTATCTCTGGAGTACTTAGCTGCATGAATCTACTTTTCCAATATAAGTTTAATGAAATTGAAGTCTAGATCAAGTATTTCCAATGAAAATTAAGCATCATAAGATACTATCTTCAAATACTGAAATACAGAGCAGATTTTGTGGGAAAACATTTTAATACTGTAGGTCTGTTACACAATGTACCCTACAGAAGAAAAATGTTTGGTTGTGTGCATTCTTCAAACAGTTGCATTACTCATTTCCATATTTTCCAATAAGATCTGTGTGTAACTGTATTCAATTATGAATAATCTGCTATATGTGTTAAATAGTTTTACTAAAGTAATCATAAATATCTTTCAATTTTATTGAAAATCTTTTATATGCCATAGAAAATATTTTACAGATAAATGTCTCAAAAATGTAAGCAATTTAACCTAATTGGATTTAACTAATCTTTGTTTTTACCTGAAAAAAAAAATTCATGCCAACCCTCACTTGCCTAGTCTTTCTTAGTGATATTTTAATCTCTTTAAAACTTTATTTCAAAAACATTACCATGGAAAAGTTTGTAACAATGTTAAACTTTGGGGATAATGATAAAGGTACTCATAGATTTTCTTTGTTTGTTTGGTTTTTAATTTTTGTTTTGTTTTGGGTGAAGAATTTAACTTAGTCCAGTTTCCATTGTGAAATATCCAGAGTATTTGAAAAGTACCTACTGTCAGGAGTAACCTTTGTACTCTTTTTTGTTGTTGTTGTTGTTTGTTTTTTGAGACAGAATTTCTCTGTATAGCCCTGGCTGTCCTGGAACTCACTCTGTAGACCAGGCTTGCCTTGAACTCAGAAATCCCCTGGCCTCTGCCTCCCAAGTCCTGGGATTAAAGGTGTGTCCGAGATAGTGTATCAAACTGATTTTGAGGCAACATAAATGCAGCTAAAAGAAATGAAATCGTTGATACATAAAACTGTAAACTACATCTCATAATACCAGAAAGATTAAGACTCTTTAGAAGATGACCCAGGAACAGAATCTGAAGACTAGAATTTCAAAAATCCTTTCTTTTTCTTATTTCCCCCTTGCTTTTCATTTCCCATGTCATTAGAATGTCAAAAGTAACATCTCACTGAGTTGAAGATTAAGTAAAGAGTATCTGATTATCCTACTTTGTGTGTTTATGTGTTTTGCAAATGCATGGAGAGAGAGCTTTAGAAAAATGAAAAGACAGAACAGCTGGAATTCACCCACCAATTCATATCTGCTTTCCCCTTCTGCATCCTACCTGGTACAAACCTGAAGTTCAAAGATTTTCCTGCTGGTAGCAGTGTTTATCTCTGTTAGTCTTTACTGTTTTGTTTTTTGTTTTTGTTATTTTATTTTATTTTCTAATTTTGAGGGCTTTGTTTTGTTTTTCTTGTTGTTATTTTTGTGGTTGTTGTTGCTGTTGATGATGGCTTTTTGGTTTTTTGTTTTGTTTTGTTTTTTGGCTCTTTTCCACTATGGTTACTTCATTTAGCTTTCTGAGTGCCAAATTATGTGACTTATACTGTTGTCTTAAAATAAAATTATAGACTAAGCTTGAGATTGCTTAAAATCCACCTCTCTATTCTCTGTTTCCACACAGAAATCTGATTGTTGCTTATTTTCAATGGGAAAGCAGGTGGGAAAAACAAACAAACAAACAAACAAACAAACAAACAAAATCCCAAAAACCTAAATCTTGCTGTGTGCTCTAATTACATAGGGTTTTTTCTTTTAAATTGGATATTGTATTTGTTTATATTTCAAATGTTATCCCCTTTTCCTATTCCCCTCCTTACCCCTGAAACCCCCTATCCCATCCCCCCTCCTCCTTTTTGCTTTTATACCATTTTAATTACATGAAATATTAAGGTCAGTTCTAGGCTGAGGAACTAGCAATACACTAGATGCAAATAATCAAGGAACATGCAAGACAATAATCACTGGTAGTCAAAGTACAAGCAAGGCAGTAAAAAGAGTCTTGTGATCACTCCAGTGATCATTATTTCTAAGGGCTTATTAGGATGACCAAAATATCTAAGCCTATTTCCCTGTCCTAGCCCAAAGTCATTTTCATGTCTAATGCCTACTTCTATGTTCTAGCCTAAGATTTAGATTATTGCCTGAAATTACTTCTTTGTTCTAGGCTAAGATTTAAAATCCTACCTGAAATTACTTCTTTGTTCTAGCCTAATATTAGATTCCTGCCAAGCAGCCCATTTCCTTGTCCTTGGCCAATGTCAGATTCTTCCTAAGTAGCCCCAAAAGCTCTCCACCACTTTCACTTTTTTTATTTCATAAACCAAACTAAGGCTGTCTTAGGTCTTTCTGCCAAGAATGCCTTCCTTACCTGTCTGAAATATGCATTATCCAAAGCAATGCACTTCTGTCTTAGGTTGGTAAGGCTCTGTGCAGAATCTTACCTGTCCTTGACTTGCTAGCCTGTTAATTTAATAACTCTGTCTGGGGGTCCATTTTCAGGTTCAAGCCATGTACTTTGGCTGCCAACATGTTGATGTTGTTAAAGACAAGCTTTAACATGATAAGCAGGAATAAACTTATTCCCAGAACAAAAAGGGCTAGGATGAGCAAGCTATATATGCCATACTTGAAGCTTGACCAAAATGGAAATACTGACCTCAGGCCATGGGTAATTTTATCAGCAGTATCAATGCTCAGTAGAGCAGCATTCTTTAAGTTCATAAGCACACTATGCAAAGTTAAAACATCCAGAAAAATGTTAGAATTGTGCCAAATAATTGCAAGTATCTTTAAACTTTTTCCTAATTATAATGACTAATATTGTAAATTTTAGAAGTAATACAATTCCAATGGTATTTGGCATGATATTCCTTACTCTTAAACTCTGAACTTCCTTCTAATAATTTGAATAGCATAAAGAGCATCAATCCAATGTTCCATATGCCTATATAAATCTTCTTGTATACTCAACACATTTTTTGCTAGATGATTAATAAAAGTAACTGTCTTAATTTCTTGTGTCAAAGCAATTGCAGAAGCAGTGGTATTAGCAGTTAATGTAATTAAAGCTGTTATACCAGCAATAATCAAGTCCACTACCCTCTTGCTTCTGTTTAAAGACTAATTCACTTCTTTTAGTACTTGCATGCTTTTTTCAGAATACCAAGGTTCTGTAATACTAAGGGCAATAAAACAAAAGCTGACCCTGTAACAGAGGTGCCAGGTTTCAACACACTAACACAATTAGAAAGTGTACAATCAATGCAACTTCCATTAAGTACTATAGAAGAAACAAAAGTAATTTTAACTTGACATCCACAACAGTGTTTGCATTTGGTGATTGCACATAGGATGGATCTCCAGGTGGAGTCGCCAGACAGTCCCTTCTCCGTTTCTGTTCCATACTTGTTCTGTATTTCTCCAGAGTATTTTGTTACTCCTTCTAAGAAGGACCGAAGCACCCACACTTTGGTCTTCCTCATCATGAGCTTCATCTGGTTTGTGAGTTGTATCTTGGGTATTGTGAGCTCTTGGGTTAATATCCACTTATCAATGACTGCATAATATATGTGTTCTTTGGTGATTGGGTTACCTCATTCAGGATGACATTCTCTAGTTCCATCCCTTTGCGTAAGAATTTCATGAATTCATTGTTTTTAATAGCTCAGTAAATTAGACTCCATACAATCAAATAACCCTATTAAATGGGGTTTTAAGCTCAACAAAGAATTTTCAACTGAGAAATATCAAATTGCAGAGAAGCACCTAAAAAATGCTCAACACCTTTAGTCATCAGGGAAATGCAAATCAAAAAACCCTGAGATTCCACCTCACACCAGTCAAAATGGCTAAGATCAAAAACTCAGGTGACAGCAAATGCTGGCAATGATGTGGAGAAAGAGGAACGCTCCTCCATTGTTGATGGGATTGCAAGCTGATACATCCTCTCTGGAAATCAGTCTGGCCATTCCTCAGAAAATTGAACATAGTATTACCTGAGGATACAGCTATACCATTCCTGGGCATACACCCAAAAGATGCTCCAACATTTAAGAAGGACACATGCTCCACTATGTTCATAGCAGCCTTATTTATAATAGTCAGAAGCTGGAAAGAACCCAGATGTCCTAAAACAGAGGAATGAATACAGAATATATGGTACATTTACACAATAGAGTACTGTTCAACTATTACATAGATTTTTAATCAAAGAGAAGCTCATTTTGGACCTCTCTCTAATTGTTTTTCCCTTCTTCTATCCCTCATTCCTTGGCTCCCTCATCATCCTCCCTCCTTCCCTTATTTTTTTTCCAGTTCTGATAATCAAACCCAGGGATTTATACATGGGCCTTATATGTGCCAGGCAAGTGTTTTACCAAATCAACTACATTCCTAGGCCTGTAACATTTAGATATTAAAGTTTAAATGTGTTAGACTTCTGTGGAAAGTATGTGCTTTAAAATTTTCAATGCATTCTTAATAAATTACAAGTATTTAGTGGCTTTGTAAATAATACCTTTTTCTTTTGTTTAGCAACGCAGATTTTTTTCCTACTCTTGTGCTTTTCACATAATGAAGTATGAAATAAGCAATGAGTTGCATTTAAGTATTATTAATTTTCTGAAACTTTTTTTTAAAAAAAATCACCAAATTATTTGTATCATTTCATTCAAAGGGTCATTTTAAAAAGTAATAAAAATAGCAACTGATTTGCTTTACAGAACCCATAGGACTTTGCTGTTTTATCAAAGAGAAGAAGAAAATTATGATTGAATATTGATTCTGCAAGAAGAATTATAACTCAAATGCATTCTACGTAAATCTGATAAAATATGTAGATAATGAAGCTGCACAGGATATAATTGAGTCTTACGAACAATGTTGTGAGGCACTGAGAGGGAAAGTGGATTCACCACATCTGTCTGTCTCTGAACACCAATTCATTTAAGAACATTATTTATTAGAAATCCAGGGGATAAAACAAATAACCACTACCTCATATATTACACATTGAAAAAGCTTTGTGCATCTTTCACCAATATTTGTCACAGTTGTATGGTTTCTATATTCACATTTCTTATACATACAACTCTTATTTTGAAAACTGTGAAGCCTGTTTCTTCCTACAAAATAGTTCAACAAAGAAATGTAGAACCTCCGATTCTATAAAAACATATCCAACAGAGTATAACTACAAATCGCAATGTAATACATTATTTTTATTTCTATAGAAAATACACATGTACCCTAATATATAACAGAGACAAGGGCATGGCTCCTGATGTAGGAGGGGCTGGTGGGAGAAAAATATATTATAAAAGTCTAAAATAAACACCAAAGATGAATAGATCTCTGCTATTTTAGGTTTAATGAAAGGACTGAGTCTGGAATGGAAAGAAGGGAAAGATCTGTTTGATATCAGCATAGAAGGTGAGTACAACACCATTTCCACTCTAGGAAGGCAGGTGCTTGAGTTCCACAGATGCCAAGGTAGCAATTTCTGAACAAACAGAATAAATCATCCTACTAGGAATAATGTTTGGAAGGGGCATTATTTAAACCCTACAGCTATATCTTCTCTGTTCTGCAAAGATAAACCACCGTTTTCATATAATCTGCAAGTTTGGAAAACATTTACCTGCATACCTGAAAGGAGCCTCTCGTGAATCTATAGTTCTCAGTAGGAACACCATGCATTTTGTAGGAATGCAGAAGGTAGAAGGTGGCATAGGATGGTGTTTTTGTTTTTGATGGACACCCTTTTTCCTGCTCATTATGGTTATATTTTTGCTATGTTTTATAAATAAAATTAAATACAGGCAGTATAATAAAAACTGGCAGTCACGGATTATAATATGCAAATTCAAGGTAGGCAGGAGTAGGAAATAGACCTTATGATAGTGCCAGATGCTCCAGAGTTTCTGCTTTCACCATGCCAGGGCCCTGATGTATGCAGAACTTATAAGAAATAAATAGTAAAGCAATTCAGTGTTCCTCAAAAAATTATTACATTAAGAATGCATATTCAAAAATGAATTTGGCATTTAAGACTATAATTTAATTCACAACAGAAACATGCTACAGCCTAAACACTTGACATTTTAGGGAAATTATTGTCAATTTATCACCAAGCCTTGCGGCAAAATAATCTTCCACTTTCCCTGTTATGTTGCTGGCCAAGAAAATGGTTATTTGTTGTTACTATAAAATAGCCAATGTGTTTTAGGTAGTAAGGAAACACAAGTAATTTTAAAATCAGAAAAACAAAACTTAAAACTTAATTTATAGCAGTAGGCTTGAGAAATCTCCATTAGTATCTGTGATTCTTTAAAATTTAATGGTAGTAACACGGTGTGGCATTAACACACCTTCAGAAATGCTCAGTGATCTAAATTGTGTTAGATATAGAGGAACTCAATGTTCCATTGGCAAAGACAGACATTTAATCAGCACTCAATATGCAAAAAAGGAAGACATTTTGCCTGAGAGATAAGAGTTATTTGAAAGCAGAAGAAGGGATGTTAGGAGAGATGTAATTAAGAGCAATATAAATTATCTACGAATCACAGCAATATCTAATAGGTTGGTGAACCATCACATGGATTTAGAAAGTGGTGATTTCAAAGAACTTTCACCTTTTAGTGAATCCATTTTCAAATGTACAACAATCCACTTGTATCTCAGGCAAATGTTGGGTCCTGATTATGAATACTTACATAGGAAAGTAACATATTCAATAATGACATGCTAGGCAAAAAGTCTTTCAAGGGTATTTAAAATAGGTATATTTCCTTTTCTTAAGGAAAAGGTGTCCTTATCAATAGCAGAAAAAAAAATTAAGACCTGGAAACTGAAGCAGAAACATTAAAGAAAATGTGTTGTATTTCAGACATCCTTGAATCCAGTGGAAGGTGATAAACACTCAAATGTAGAGCAAAGCAGACATCCATGTTAAGACTCCTTGAGATTATGGGGACTAAATACATTTTTCATAATGTGATGGACATGAGACTTTAAGGACCAATCTTCCCTGTAGACTTGTATATTTGAGAACTGGGCCCTTGGGTAGTGGATCTATTGCTGAGTCTATAAAATCTGCAGGACATGAAGACTTGTTGGAGGAAGTACATCACTGAGGGCAGACCTTGATGTTTATAACTTTATCTCATCTCTCTCTAGCTCTGTTTCCTGTGATTGGATGAAAATGTGATCAGATATCTTGGCTCTGACACTTGCTATGCTATCTCAGCTAGGAAATGCTCTTTCACCCTGGCAGAATAAGGCAAAATAAACTCTCCTTTGTGTTGCTTTTGGTCATAGCACTTTGTCACAGAAAAAGAAAAATGGGAACGTAACTAACAAACTCTGCCCCTTCCTTTTCCTTCTTTTCTTTCCTTCCTTCCTTCCTTCCTTCTTTCTTTTTTCTTTCTTTACTTCTTTCGCTCTGTTTTTTGGTCTTTCTTTACTTCCTTTTCTTCATTTGGATGTACGATCACCCAGCCTTGGTCTCCTATGTACTTTGAGACAGACGTATATGATTGTGACCACCTTCCATTTCTATCATTGTCTAAAACGAGAAAGATCATGTTGACACTGGGGATTCAAACCATACATGTTCTGGCCTACTCAATGGGTTAATATTGTGATGGGTTTCTCACATGGCTGCTCATGGGAAAGTTGTAAATGGCAGGAAGTAGACTGTAATTGGAGGAAGTAAATCAACAAGAGTACATTTTCCTATCTCCCTTGGAAGGAGGAACCTTGGCTCCTCTTTATTTCCTTCTCTCCTTGACCTGTATGCCATAATGTAAGCAAGTAGCTGTCTTTGTTTCACTATGATTCTCAATAAAGTATGGGAATAATATTAATGCCTTGGAAAATGCACACCAAAGTTAACCTTTTTAAAATTTTCTTCTCCCTAGAAGGTTCTGTGTAGAAAACACAACCAGGAAACTAACCATGGAAAGTTGAACTACAAACTAAGATGCACAAGATTGTAATGCACTCCAATTTGTGTTCCACCTCCAAGGTCATTAGAATAATTAGTGATTTAGTTCAGAACTAGATGACTAGAATTTATTTATAAAAAATTCTATATATGTGAAAGTAAAATAGATATTTTCCCACTTAAGTATTGTACTGGTTGGTTTTGTGTGTCAACTTGACACAAATTGGAGTTATTACTGAGAAAGGAGCCTCCCTTGAAGGAATACCTCCATGAGATCCAGCTGTAAGGTGTTGGGAGCTGACTCCTAGCAGAAAGCGGCTATCATCTTTGCAGCCATCTCAGGCCATGTACCCTGACAAGAGACTTGTTTTCAACAGCCTACAACAGCTGAGCACACTCTGATAAACATCTTGTTTTTCTCCCATACTTGTTTTGTTGTACAGTGCCCCCAGCTGCAAGGCGTTCGTGGTAAAGTGTCTTCAGCTGTGTTCCCCTGCTTGTCCATGGCTGCAAGGCACGTGGTAAAGTGTATATATACTCATAATTTCTTTTCAGTAAAAGAGACTTGAACAGACTCTGTCTTGTCTCCATTCTTCGAGTCTCTTGCCCTTCCATCCCCACTCTCTCTCTTGCTAGACCCTGACCCACAGACTGAAGCAGCAGCTCCGGGCCGAATAAAAGTGGCCCCCGAACGTGGGTCAGAATGGGTTGATACAAAGTGGCACCTCAACGTTGGAGCTCCAATAAGCAGGATACAATGAAGGACAACTCGGGAATTGGAAGCGTGCATCCTCACTCCTGCGCTGGAGAACCTGTTGACTGACCCAAACGGACTGGGTCAATACAAAGTGGCGCTCAATGGTGAGACAGCAAGAATGAGAGATCCAGTGAGGGACATTACTGGAAGAAGGTTGACTGAAAATTCAGAAGTGAAACAGAAGTGATTGTGGCAGGAAACTGCAGCGAGTGAGACCAGTAGGTCACAGTAATGATAATGGAGCAAGAAATAAGACAGCCAGAACTCAACTCTGTTTTTGTTTTGTTTACTGTTTTGTTTCGCTGTTTAAATGCTGTCTTTCATGTCCATAAGAAAAAGAAACACATAGAATCCAAAATTCGACCAAAGGTTGATGATGATCTGTCGGAGCCAGATTGTGCTGATCAAGAGGAAGAGGCAGCTAAATATTTCGACCCTGAATGGCCTTCTTCGCGAAGGCCCCCTCCCTCTGGACCTCTGCCTCCAGATGCTCCTGCTATGGAGATGGTGGTTGTAGATCACAGGAAGGAGTTGCAGGACAAAATTTCTTAAACAGCAGATAGAGTTAGAGAAACAGTATCAGAACTTAATTAATCAGTTACAAAAATTAAGGACAGGGAAGATGTCTCGAGAGGGTGAAGCCAACTGAAAATTGCCCAGGTCCTTGCGTTCTTCAACCCAGAGTTCAAAGGCAGCCCTGTTCTCTGGTTTTAGTTCAGCCACAGATCAGCGAGAGGAGGGAGTGTGTGAGGTTTTCCCTGTATCAGAGACTAGAGATGCTCAAGGGGTTGCGTGGAGACATCACACAGGGTTTAATTTTGAAATTATTAAAGAATTTAAAAATGCAGTGTCACAATTTGGTGCCACCACTCCCTCTCTTGCAATCTGTTAGAATCTGTTGCAGAGGAGTGGCTGACTCCTGGTAATGGGAATAATCTAGTGAAAGCAGTACTTAGTGGTGGCAACTATCTTATTTGGAAATCAGAGTATCAGGAGAATTGTAAAGAGATACCTAGGAGAAACATTCAGGCAGGCAATGGTTGGTCTTTTGATGCCTTAGTAGGAGAAGGGCAATTTGCTTCTAGTGATAACCAGATGCAATATGACCCAGGCTTATTCACTCAAATTCAAAATGCAGCCATGAAGGCTTGGCATAAACTCCCTGTAAAGAGAGACCCTGGTGCATCTTTAACAGTAGTCAGACAAGGGCCTGATGAAAGATTTTCTGACTTTGTTCATCGATTAATGACAACAGCAGGGAGGATTTTTGGTAATGCAGGGGCAGGTATAGATTATGTATAACAACTTGCATATGAAAATGCCAATCCTGCCTGCCAAGCGGCCATTAGACCCTATAGGAAAAAGACAGATCTTACTGGGTATATCAGACTCTGTTCTGACATAGGGCCCTCCTACCAACAGGGCTTAGCTATGGCAGCTGCCATGCAAGGACAATCAGTAAGAGATGTTTTGGCAAGTAGAGACAAAAAGGCCTGTTTTAAATGTGGCAAGCCTGGACACTTTGCAAAAGATTGTAAGGCGGAAAATGAGTTAACCCAGAGACAGATCAGAAAACAGCCTGGGCTATGCCCACATTGCAAACGTGGAAGGCATTGGGCTAATGAATGTAGGTCCAAGACAGGTGCACAAGGAAACACCTTTTTCCATAATCAGGGAAACAGGAACAGGGGCAGCCCCAGGCCCCAAGCAAACACAAACCAAAACAGGCTTATGGGGCAGTCAGTTTCATACCAGCAAACAACCCCTTTCAGAACTTAGTCGAGCAACACCAGGAAGCACAAGGCTGGACCTCAGTTCTGCTACCACACAGTATTAACCCCAGAAATGGGACCTAAGGCCTTACCCACTGGAGTCTTTGGACCACTCAATCCAAATGTGTTTGGTCTGATAGTGGGAAGAAGCAGTACAACTATGCAGGGACTACAAGTTTTTCCTAGAGTTATAGACAGTGATTATCAAGGCAAGATTAAGGTAATGGCCAAGGCAATACAGAATATAGTCACCATTCCTACAGGAAGGAGGATAGCTCTACTATTGTTACTTCCTTTGATTCCTACTAATCACAAATTTAAGACTCCTAAGAGAGGGGTTCCTCGGATGCATACTGGGTACAACCTATAGTTAAACAAAAACCTATGATGACAATATGGCTTGATGGGAAGGCATTCCAAGGCTTGGTTGATACAGGAGCTGATGTGACGATCATCAAACAAAGTAATTGACCCGCCACCTGGCCTCTGACCCCAACCTTAACCAATTTAAGGGGTATTGGCCAGAGTCAAAATCCACAACAACGCTCTAAGGTGCTGACATGGAAAGATACAAAGGAAATACAGAGAATATACAACCCTATGTCATCCCGGGCCTTCCTATTAATCTCTGGGGCAGAGATCTGTTATTCCAGTTGGGATTGATTATGTGTAGCCCTAATGAAGTAATCACAGTTAAAATGAAAAAACTCTGGATTTTCCCCAGGGAAAGGATTAGGAAAAAGTAAAGATGAGATTACTTATCCCATTGAGGTGCATGGTAACTCTGGAAGAAGAGGCTTGGGGTATTTTTGATGGGGGCTATTGATTCAGCTGCACCCCTAGGGCATTGTGCCGATCCCATCACCTGGAAGGGAGACTCGCCCATCTGGGTGGATCAGTGGTCTCTAACCACTGAAAAATTATAAGCTGCTCAGTTGCTAGTGAAAAATCAATTTGAAAAAAATTCAAAAGGGGGAATGGTAGCCTACCAAGGGATTCCCCCAGAAACTTTAAATTTTTTAACTTTGGATTCTGATGGAAAATCTGCTGCAGATAGATTCTGGTATCCTGATACCAAAAAGAATTTTGCAACAGTCCTCTGGAAAGACCCATTAACTGGAACCTGGAATGGGCAGATCCAGTGCTTATCTGGGGAAGTGGTTCTGTCTGCATATATCCCAAACGGCAGATGCCGCACGCTGACTGTCAGAGAGACTGATCAAACAAATAGACAATAATAACAAATCCAGGGAGGAGAAACCCCCTGAGAAGCATACTTTTTCTTTGCAGGAAACATGAAGATGCTTCACAGTTGTCTTCAAACTGGAGCAGATCAACCAGCATACCTGACTTGGGAAATTCTCGGTACGGAAGAAGTCATCACCACCCACACCTCCAGGGTGGCTCTATTGGACTCTTGATTCCATGATTTATGATTTAGTGGGGTACATTGTTTAGACTCAGGAGAGAACCCATTCCATAGTTATTATAGATGTTTTTTGGGTTTGAGATTGACTGGGGCAGGGACAGGGATTTCCTTACTTGTTAAGATCAAAGCTATGATCAGTTCTATAGATTTAGATTTAGAAAGAATGGAATCTGCTATATCACATTTGTAAAATTCATTATCCTTCTCAACTGAAATAGTGCTACAGAATAGAAGAGGCTTATACCTTTAACTTCTCCAACAGAGGGAGTTGTGTGTTACCCTTAAAAAAAGAGTGTTGCTTTTATACTGACCATTCAGGCATTGTTAAGTCTCTTGTCTCTCAGGTTCATGCTGTTCAACAGACTGATGGCTTTTGCATGACAACAGATAGACGCTATTCAAATGAAATCCATACAGGTCCGTTATTAAAGTCTGAAAGTAGGGGACTCTAAAACCTCTGTCATCAAGACTGATGAAGATTAACCCCTAACTTACATGCTAAGCCGGATAGTCAATGACGGGTAACAGAACACCTCAAGACCCTTGCCCCTAACTGGGAGGCCTTACCATCCTAAGACAGGAGCTCAACCAATGGCTGTTGAGTATCCAGAGAAGGGAAAGGGAGGCTGGGGTCCTTTGTTCCAACCTAAGGAAGGCACAGTTTCCATAAGTTTTCCCAGCCTTCCCTTTTGAAAAAAACTCAAAAAGGGGGACCTCTTGGGAGCCAACTCCTAGAAGAAAGCAGCTATCATCTTTGCAGTCATCTCAGGCCATATACCCTGACAGAAGACTTGTTTTCAACAGCCTACAACAGCTGAGCACACTCTGATAAACATGTTGTTTTTCCCCCATACTTGTTTTGTTGTATAGTGCCCCCCAGCTGCAAGGCACATGGTAAAGTGTATATATACTCATGATTTCTTTTCAGTAAAAGAGACTTGAACAGACTCTGTCTTGTCTACATTCTTCATATCTCTTGCCCTTCCATCCCTACTCTTTCTCTTGCTAGACCCTGACCTGCAGACTGAAGTAGAGGGTGTACAATGTATATGTATGTGTGTGTGTATATAATGTGGAGAGAGAGAGAGACAGAGACAGAGACAGACTAAAAGCATATTAGGCAGCAGAGGTCTCTAATCTCAATTACTTGGAATAATGAAACAATCAGTGAGTTCTAAATGAAAAATATTTCCACACCACTGTGCCTTGTGATTTTGTTCAAGGATTTGCAACAATCTTCTCAGAGAAGAATTGTGATCTTATGCAACTATGCAGTAATGAAAAAACGGTTGGGAGAGGGGTTAACTCATATAAGACCAAGGTTGTCATTTGTCTTAAAAGTATAAAACAATAACTTTAGACAATGTCATTGGTATCTTCCCAGAGCAATGGAATCAGTAACTTAGATAGAATATGACACAGCAATCTACCACAAGCAGGAGTTATGAATTTAACATAATATTATTGCTTACTAACCATACATTTTACAGAAAATCTCAGAATTATACATGGTCACCTGTCATGAAACAAAATAAAAATATTATGGTTATGAAAAATGGGACAATGCATAGATAAATACAATGATCATCTATGGATGAAATAAAGTTTTGGAGATCCAACTACACTGACATAGTACTGGATGATTGCTTATAATTGGACAGTTGATATGTTCCAGATCTGTAGTTCAATATCTTAGGTTTATATTGTCTGCTAATGGCAATTTATTGTCTACTCTATGTGTGAGCTTACATTTTGCATCTATTGAAAATTTTTGGAATTCAGACTGGCTACGGAAATACCACAGACACATAGATACACACACACACACACACACACCACACACCAACACAAAAAACCTACAAACATCATAGCACCTGAGTCTGTAGCAAGAAAAATCAGTACTTTGCTGAAACCTGCCAACCTGTTTCACCAAATATTGAAGTGTTTTGATTTATGACATATTTATTATTTTAAAAGTTAATGAAACTACTAGTACATTAGAATTGGAATTGTGATTATTGAATCTGTGTTTCCAGTTTCCAGTCACTATATTTGACTCCAGAATACATTGTTTTTATATTCATTTTCAAAAATAATTGTATTGTATCTTTAACATTTAACATACTATATTGTATGACATTGTCATGTTTCCTTGGGCATTCTAATAACCTTATCTGATAATATATTTTAACTAATAAATGTCTTATGCATGAAAAAATACTAAAGCAAAAAACATAGTATATATCAGCTTTAGATTTGTATAAAACACACATGTTACAGAGTAGATTGAAAATACATTAAATACACTCTCAAATTTTAGCATACATTCCATATTCCATTCTACACGTATTAGAATGAGCAGGGGACTGGTTGGTTGTAAGATATGTATGCTTATGTGCAAGTATAGATGATGAGAGTTAAGTAGATGAGAGGTGAAGATGTTTAAGTATATAAATAATATATGATTTTAGGAAGACTAATTTTGATTTATAGTTTCTCTGAATAATGTTCTACTTGGATCTTCTTGTGTGATGTCTTTTAATATTTCCACAACCCTCCCAGATTTTCTTCCTCAGAATTTTCTCTCAGAGAGTATTTTCTATACTCTTTCTTTAGATATGTTGATGTATTTAATTGAGTAGAGTCAAATCCTACTGCCCCTGAGAGCATTTGGTTTCTCTCTCTCTCTCTCTCTCTCTCTCTCTCTCTCTCTCTCTCTCTCTCTCTTTCTCTTTTTTTGAACTCTTTTTTAAATTTTTTATTGGATATTTTATTTACATTTCAGATGTAATAATCCCCTTTCCCCATTTCCCCCACCCACCCAGGAACCCCCTATCTCCATCCCCCTCCTCCTGCTTCTATGAGGATATGCCCCCACCCACCCTCCCAGAATTTTCATCTTTACATGTTGATTTTACAGTTTAATCTCCCAGAGTAATTTTATTTTTCTCATTCCTGTGTGCTTGGTAGATTCCTTGTGTCTAACTCTTGTCCCAACTGGAGCATTCATGCATAATAATGCATTGTGTTTTGACTAATGGAGAAGAGTTTCCTGGAGTTACAAGAAAGAGTTAACAGTGGGAAAGAAAGACATGACTTAAATGGTAAATTAAGGACTAGTTCAGCCAACTAAAGTAATTTGTAGTGAATATTTTTTTGGCATGAATAGAGTCAGGCCTTGTCATGGTATGGTTCTATCATGCTGAGCAGTAAGAACAGTGACCTTTTCTGTTGTCAAGTGCCAACCTGCTCAACCAATCTAGTCCTTAGGTTCAGACATTTTTAAAGAATAATGTGCAAGTTTATTGCTTTGTTCTGATAAGTCTGTTGAGATTGGCTAAAAGTTATCATATCATTGCAGAACCTGTTATGTGACTGTGATACTTTTTTATGCACCTTTCTGTTGATGTAATTATTTAAAAATCGGCAGCTGGTCAAGCAAATTATCTAAGCTGTGGAGACTCTGCCTTGCTCAGCCACCATGTTTCTCGGCTGGAGGCCACGTGCATGTCACAGCTAGAAATGGCCAGACAGAAAAACCAGCCCTTCCACCCATGAGACATCAGTGTGAGAGATGGCTCTGCCATTCTTCCATTCTGTCTCTGCAAGGCGGGGCATTACTCAGACCTTCCCGCCATCCACGTGGGCACGGTAGAAAAAATGAAACTTTAATGCTTAAAGATTAATCAAAGGCTTTATATGTTTGGTAAAAGCTAAAGAACAATATGCTCATACAAAGAGAATTGTTTCCCAATTAGCTAATTTAAATAAAAGTAGTTACCCGCACTGTTCTTCATACCTGCGTGACTTTCCATCCTCCTACATTTCTGCTCTCTGAACTCCTCTTCTTCCTTTTCCTCTTCCTCTCCTTACTCCTCCCACCTTAGCTCCTCCTACATCTTTCTCTCAAGTATTTTGCATTTGATCAATGGAGACTTTAAATTTTCCCAATGATAGTCCTTAGGGACCCTGCTTTATGGGATTAAAACCCTTTTATAGGAATAAAAGGATGTTCTACATGTTGATTTCTAGAATATAACTCATACTGTGATACAATGGATAGTTCTTAAATCCATTTTAAGCAATCTGAAAAATGAAAAACCAAACAAGCTCTGAGAAACTAATAATTTCTCAAAATCTCTATTGATTTGTTGATGGAGTATATTAACATGAACATAAACTCATACTGGTAAAGAAAACTTATCCTAGATATTTTTCATAGATAAAAGGATCAATATCAAAAATCATTATGAACATTTAGGCTTAAATGTGTGCAGAAAAAGGAACTACTTAAAGAGTGTATAATAGACTTACTAAATCCACAGGTATTTCCTGTGGATGTAGAAATAGATTATTTCAGTTGCTGAATAAGCATTCTATTGTATTATTTAAAAAAAAAAAAACTACCAATATATTTGAAAGAAATGATAAGTGACTGAAATAACATTGCTGAATTTTACTTGTAAAATTCTACAAAGGATGGATGTACATGCAGAAAACTCTGATAGGGTTTGATGTTTCAACGGTATATACTATTAGTATTAAACACATGTACCATGCAAAACTTGAAGAGAATATCAGTATAAAATGAGGAAAAAAAAGAGGTGCTGTGAGGAACAGGGAAGTACTCCAGGAAAGAGTGATTGTGAGAGTCTTTATTTATTCTTTTGGTGATTTTTAAAAAATGTTTTACATTTATATAGGAAAAAGTGATTCCAATAGCTAGTTACACTAGCACTGCCCTCTAGGATCTCAAAACTCAAGCTGTTCTTGCTTTTACAAGAAGACAGGTAATAAAATCATAAGCAATACTATATTGATGGTTTATCTCATGGTGTGCAAAGAACATAGTATTGAACCTATAACTGTGTTGACTATTTTCTAGCAACAGCAGAAACAAGTTGTTCCTGTGTAGAGCAAACATACATGGTTTAAAATAACAGCAATAGCTGATATATGAGAACAAAAGTGCCAATTCTATATAATATCTTTTGCTCATAAAAATGTGCTTTCAGTCCATCTGACAAATTGCTTTTCTTGGTAATACAAAGTATCACTGAGCTCTAGGGAGCAGAATGAAAATAAAACTTCTGCCAAAACTATGTAGTTTGAAACTTGATTTCCCTGTGTCTTAAATGGCTCAATGGATTAAAATATAGTACCTTGCAAGTGGAAGAATGGGGAGGAAAATATTATATATATATATATAAATTATATATATATATAAATTATATATATATAATATATATTAATAATATATATATATATAATATAATATAATATATATAATATATTTATATATATAATATATTATTAATCTTCATAAGAATAGCAATAGTTTATTTTATTAATAACATCATGGTGTCATCATCTTTCATTTAATGTTTTAAGAGGAAAATTTAGATAAAAAACAGATATGTAGTGAGTATTAAGTATATAAAACAAAAAAATGTTAGCCTCACTGCTAAAGTAGATGGAATGGATTTTACAGTCTCATTGAAGAATACTTTGCTATAAAAAGGTATATACTTGTAAAATAGAATTTTACAGTAAAAAGTCATTGTAGTTTGATTTATTATTACTTTAGGAATGCCCTAATTAAAATACATATCAGAAATAAATCATACATAAAAAGTAAACTGTATAAATGTCCCATAACAACTTATATATTAAAATATTATTAATACATATTATCTCTGAACTTTTTGTTTTCTTGATTAGACAATTTTTTAGAAAACTGTGCATGCTTCTTTTATGATTTTTCATTACACATGTAATAATGACCTTTCATTGTGACTTCGATACTATTTTCTAAGCCATAATGATAATACTAATTTTAGGTGTCAATCATGGTTATATTTTAGCAGAATGCACAGACATCACATTAGTTTCTCCCTCTTTAACAAATCTAGAGTTGTATACTCCACTTACCTGACAATTTTCATCTTCTTTTCTCTTATTTTAATGTGACTTTCCAAACTAATAGCTATCATTATTAAAGCAATAAAGAAAATAAATTTTATTAAATATTAATTATTTAATTTTAAATAATTAATTATTAAATTAATAGCTACATGTTCCAATCCATCAATGTGGGAACTTCCCCATTTCCTTTTTGCAGTATTTTTTCAATTTTGCTGATTATAAAGTTTTGACAACAAAAGCAAAACCCACAGAAATCAACAAATTTCAACTCGGAGGCTCACAGAGATTGAACTGACAATCAGGGAGCCTGAATGATTGCAAACTTGGCGCTTTGCATATTTGTTGAAGTTGTATAGCTTTGTGTTTTTACAGGACTCCTAACATACTGAGTTACAGCAGTATTTGCTGCTTTTACCAGTTTTGGGGACTCTTCCTCCTACTGGCTTCTTTAGTTCATCATTAAACTCAAGGAGGTACCTAGTCTTATTGCAACTTGATATGCCATGTTTGTTTGATATTTTTGGGAGGATTGCCCTTTTCTGATGGGAGACTGAGGAGGATTGGAAGGGAAGGAGGGAGGTGGGTAAGAGATTTAGAGGAGGGTAGGGAGTAAAACTGTGGTTGGGGTGTAATATGTGAGAGAATAAATTAAAATAAATTAACAAAAATATTCAACTTTAAAGTATTTTACTTTTTAAAAGTATTATTTCATAATTTACTGCATTTCAGCATCAAGAATGATTAATACTGTATAGTTTTCAATATTTTCTTCTTACCTAGGATATTTTTATTCAGAAATACACTCCTGTTTTTATTTGAAAGATAGATATGTATTTTAGCACTGAGTGATAATTTACCCATGAATATATGAAATATATTTTTCAGCCTTTTCTTTCTTTATTCTTTCTGAAATGACTATCTAGAATTATAGTAATGTTTTCCTTATAGTTTTCCAGAATTAATTTTTTAACTTTAGTGAAAATTTCTTTAACTCTACATCAGTTCACTAATTTTTTTCTCTCTTTTTAAATAAATTTATTTATTTTATTTATTTATTTATTTATTTATTTATTTATTTTTATATGTATACAGTGTTCTGCATGCGTGTATGCCTGCAAGCCAGAGGAGGACACCATATCACATAATAGTTGGTCGTGAGCCACCATGCAGTTACTGAGAATTGAACTCAGGACCTCTGGAAGAACACTCTGTGCTCTTACCTGGAGCCATCTCTTCAACCCCTTTTTCCTTCCCGCCCCCAACAATAGCTATCACTCAATGTTTAAACTTTGAAATATGCTACTAGAAACTAGATTTAAGAAAGTATATTCAGAAGCCTTTAGTCTGAAAAGAAGTAAAAAGATAAAGATACTAACAAATAAATCTTAGATTAAAATCTGAAAAAAAAAAAAAACTAAAATAAAAACTGTCTAGAATAATAGTAATAGTTTCCTTATAGTTTTTCAGAATTAATTTTTAACTTTAGTAATATGAGATAGAAAAAGTTGTTGAGGAAAATTATTATTAAAAAATACAACTGATAGAATGTATTTTTAAATCTTTACCTAATTTAAAAATTCAATTTTTGAGTCTTTAACCCAGGTATCACTAAACAAGACTGCAAGTAAACATTTATATGTGTATGGAAAATTCTCATAATCAGTAATAGCTTGGTTAAGTCTTTAGAAAGGGTTTGTACCTTGAGAACACTTCAACACAAAAGTTATGCATACAAACAAATCACTATCCATAAAACAATCATTTTGAATTACTATCTCTAGATAATTCAATGTAATAAATTAGAAATTGACTTTCTGATGGTGATAAGGAATATGCAGATATGGGAGATTTGTAAAATATTTAAGAGTGTTTGTTAGTAGTTAAATCTCTCAGAAAATACATCAGCTTTAAACATGTTAAATTTTCTTGACATATGATAACATCTTTATGACACAGGTAGAAACACTGCCTAACAATCCTTTGGTATTTTAACTCACGGGGACAGATCCTGTTGAGTGTTCATTGAATGAACCAAATGGAATCCATCAAGTGACACACAGCATTTGAAAACATAGGGGAATACAAAGGACACAAGAGCAAGAATCTCAAGAGCTATGCTTGTTTAGGTTTGGGCTCTCCAAGATCTAGCGTAGCCAGAGCTCTTGTTGAGAGGCTTAGCTTAATGCACTGCCTAATGGCTTGGCTCTTCAAGCCTGACACACTCCATTACAGCGCATATGTTATACTGCCTGGGTACAGGCTATGAGACAGAACTGCATCAACAGTCACATCTTCAACCCAAACACACTGAAAATTTAATGCTGTAAAGGGATGAGCTATATTCTGAATCCACGCAAACTACTTATTATCCGTTCAAAAAAAAAAAAAAAAAGGATATCAAAGGGGCAATGAAGAACCATAGACTATAAAAGATAAAAGCTCTTTTGGAATGGAATACTTAATAGAAGTTTATGTTTACCACATAGATGTGCATTTGCAGTAAAGTATAAGAAATCACAGTTTTCTTCTTTGCCTTCTATTGTTCATTAACTACCTTTTAAATTAGTGACCTTTACAAAACTGAGTGAAATTCTCTAGTCAAGGTGAAATACAAGTTAGAGGCTAGGAGATAGTCCCTCATGCTGGTTAGTATGAAGTGCACAGAGGAATCAAAGCATGTCCTTACTATTAATAATGCAATATGAAACCCATTATGTAGGATTTCCTTGGAATAAAATCAATTTGGTATTTCAACTTAGAGATGGAAAAACAAGGAACAAATCCAATTGTTCTCTCTGCTAACCTGGTAATGTCACAAAGCACTGTTTGCAACTTGGCTGTTGGCCCTTCCAGAGCTAAAATTATTCATATACCAAATCTTATAGAGTAAATTGAGATGGTAAGGAGATGTGCAACAGAAATGCCTCTGATAATAATTATGTGCTTGTTCCTTCTAAGAGTACACACTTTCGCCAGTAATTCTAATTATATGGTTGTGATGGGAGAGTGCTGTTAATTGTAGCAGGAGGCTTTTTGTACTCTTGCCACTCACTAGGTTCTTGATGAAAAAGTGGCTACCAGAGTAAGAAACAGCTAATACTAGGAGCTAGCATCTGCAGAAATGGGGTCTCCCAACCTTTCATAGATTTTCAGGCATAATTGTTTAAGCACACTGCATCCCAAATACACAAAACATGCAATGATTGCAGCTTTATGTGACTATACACAATCTTATGCTATTCAGGATGCAAGAGAAAATATTCGACTTAGTTTTAATTGGATTATTCTTGAGGGGTTTCTACTGGTAAATTGTCTATACCTCAGTGGAAGGTCTCATATCCACAAGTATGTGTATTGTGGGCAGTACAAACCAGACTCAGAAATAGAGAGAGATCATAAAGTTGGAGTTCAATGTGTTAGGAGAACCTGGGAGGATTTAGGGTGACGGATATGTCTAAGATGCACTGTATACATGTATATTTTTTCAAAAAATAAAATATTATTTTAAGGACCTAAATAACTATCTTTAAAGGAGACTTTATAAAATGTATTTTCCCCTAGCAAGGGGTAAAGAGACACCTTGTTGGTAATGGTGTTCTTATATCGTCAGAGGCACAGCAGATAACAGTTCTTTGTTTATCCTAGATTGATGCCTGGCTTGGTGGCCAAAAGTATTTTATGCTTAGGACTCATAAAAAAAAACCAAACTAAATCAAACAAAATCAAATCCAGACAGTGCAGTGTGGAAGAAGGAAAACAAGAGACCTGTGGATGCCCATGCCACCCACAGACCGCCTCTAGTGTATGGCACAGTCAGACCATAGGCACTTGCTTCAAACAGGCCACTCAGTGAGGATGTAGTATATCATCCTGGGGCCTCCAACCATGTGGCTGCCCTGCAACTGTGGCCATGGTGAGGTCCATTGCGTGCTGCTGCTGAAGGCTATTTCTGTGTCCATGGCTACATGGTGGCAGGCGTAGGTGTCATTGCCCATGAATCATATTAACACTAAAGAATATAGGGAAGTTCCTAGTCAAGACAGCTGCCAGTGACCACATTGATAACTGCCCCTCCCTAAATTGAATGTGGTGCTACGGAGAGCTAGCTCCACCTCTCACAGCTGGAAGCACTTGGGAGAGTGGGCCCTGTGCCTTACCCAAGCAGCACAGTGGAGCTGGTCTTAATGTCTGTGTGTGTGTGAGCTGGCCTCGAGGACATGAGTGTGGGAGAGCTGAGTCTGTCTGGCTTGAAGTGCCAAAAACACAGAAATGATGCTGGTCTTGTGGTCACAAGAGTGGGTGAACTGGCCTTTTCCTCAACAGCTGCAGACAGTGGACCCTGCATTTCTTCTGGCTAGCACAGGGACAGTTTAGTCAGCCCTGAAGAGAGCAAGGGAGAGCTGTACCCATTACTCATTTATCATGCAGGGTGATGTCCTCTACTCTCCCTACTTACCACTTGTGGTTGGGAGAGCTAGCCCTGTCCCTCACCAGCTGCAACACTCGGGAGAGTGGGGCTGGTCAAGCCCCTTACAGCCTATATATAGCACTTGGGAGAGTGGGCCCCACACCTTGACTGGGCAACACAGTGAAGCTGGCTCTGGAGCCATGGATGTGAGTGAGCCAGATTAGGGCATGAGAGCAGGAGAGCTGATCCTACCTCCTGCTGATGGTAGCATTGGTTACCTAGCTAGCACAGTGCTGGAGAGTTTGTGCTAATGGTGTGGATAAGGGAGAGTTGGTAGATTGAGCAGTTCTGTTCCCACCTAGGCCCAGATCTAGGGCTCTGAGATGGCCCAACCCCAAATCTCTATCATCTGAGAACAGACGGAATGCATGAAAGGATCAGTCCTGCTGATCCAATGCTGTAGGCATCTCCATGACATCGGACAACAACAGGATAACTGGGAGGAGTCCCATGAAGATCCAATATTGATAGTGTCACAGAAGCCAGAGATTCTGAATCAGACCAATGACTTATTGAATGAACATTTACAAGTGGAGGTGTGTGGTCAGAGGGTTATATTCTGAAACACACTATGACACACTGCAGCTTCCATGATGAGATGTTTTCTATGGTTGTTTTGTTTGTTTTATTTTCTGTTTTTTGTTTGTTTGTTTTGTTTCCTTGTTTTTTGTTTGTGTGTTTTATATTTGGGGAGAGTTTGCAAGGATGAAGGGTGGATATGAGGAGACAGGAAGATGAGCCGGACTGGGCTGCATGACGTGAAACTCTCAAAGGATCAATAAAAAGTTTAAACATTTTCTTTAAGAAAATACATTGTTCAACAACCCAGTTGATCTATAGAACCAGTTCAGGTCTTCTCGTTCTTTATATCTTCTTATATAGCCTGACAGGTATTGTTATATACATAGTTAAAATAAGTAACTTATTAAAAGCAAGTTATTTATAATTTATGGTTATAATAAATGAATTTCAGGTACCTGTTAACAGTACGTTTTCTTTTCCCTTTAGAAATATGAACTTTATGAGACAGGAAGAATGGCAATGCTTTCATGATGTTTATACAAATAGCTTTATTATTACATGTAGGAAAATTTGTATTCACATAACAGTCCTCACAATTTATGCTCCCACAGTTATTTTAATTTGAGAAGAAAGATGAAGTTTCATAAACAATTAAAGTCATCTAATACACTTTTACTAAAGTTTAGGAAGCAGAAAACTCAAGAGGGCAAAAGGCAGAATTCCAGTTATTGCATGTAATTAACCCAAGATTAAGAGAATTATTTTTCCAATGCACAGTGAAAGCTTAGTGATGCTTTAATTAATTTGGAGGCATTGAGCTTAGAGAAAATTATAGGCTTTCAGGAAAGCTAACTCTGTGAGACAATTTCATTAGTATAGATTTTTAGACATTTAGTCAGATAGATAGCAACAAAATTGTAGGGTCTGTGGTGTGAATCTCTGTAGTTGAGAATTTCCATCCTATGTGTGAGGTCCTAGAATCAAGCCTCCATACCACCAAAATAAATAAAATGAAAATAGTAAGATTATAACATTAATCTTAGTAATAGTAAGTGGGTAATTCATTATCACTTTATTATGAATTACCAAAGGTCATGGAGGCTGCTTCATATATATTTATCTTATTTAAACTGATAACAAATAATCTAGTGTATTCACTCTTTAAATTAGGATATACCTTCAATAACCCAAATCTTCAGAAGAATCAACTGAATGTTATTGAAGTAATATAACAAATGATGTCAATGAGGTATAATTTAGATCTTGCTCATTGGAATTAACAAGCTTATTTAACAAATAAAAAAGACGAATTAAAAAAATAAGAGTTGTGGAAGATGACTGAGCAGAGAAATCTATAAGCACTTATAAAAGTGTCAAAAATATTCAAATCAAGATTAGATGGTATGAAGAAACTGATAAAGTTTGTAATTTGTCAGATACATTGAGGTCAAGAAAGAGATGGTGGCCATCAAGATAGTTGTGTAGACTGACAATTGTCACTCTCCAATATCTGCAAGTGAAAGACTGACTTTCACATTAAAAAGAGAACTTATCCTCTGGGAGCTGTCTTCCTTAGAAAAGCATCCTTAAGGTTGAGAGAAAACCCTTATTGGACCTGATGCTGAGTATCATTGGAATGAAATTGGATAGTACCATGTTTTCTTTCTCCAGAGTGAAGCAAATATCTACTGTATTCCAATTACCCAAAGGCCAGTATGTATATAAGTTTTCTTGCAAGTATTTTGAATAATTTGTCTATTAACAACTTAAATTCAGTATGAGAATTTGAGTTTTGAGTTCATAAGCCTTTATCTATGATGTCAGTAACCACTTGCACTACACTCTACACATGGGTTACCTGAAAAGTTTGCTGAAAATATAGTCTTCTTAGTATCGATTTCTTGGTTCAGAAAACAATGGAATTATTCAGGAAATGGCATGTTCAGAGATTTGAAGACCATATCTTGAGATATCAATCAATCAATATAACTATAATATTTAAAGACACCATTTTAGATTCATTCTCTAAAAGTGAAACCAACATCCCCTACTTCCTGCAAAGAATCAAGTATCCCTGCATGGACACCATGTTGTCTTCCTTTTGCTACTTTATTTCTCTGATCCTGTATTCCCTACACAAATGAAACATAATCCTGAAACATTTTAGTCTCCCTGTAGGTTTTGATTTTCCTTCTTCCACTCATTGTGTTTCATTTGAGTGTGACTTAAAGTTTCATCACTCTATTGAAGTTTTCTCCACTTGCTTAGTGCTGACCACTGCTCAAACTCATTAAACTATGTGACACCACTTTATACAACCTCTGTCAAGATATTTGATACATTCAACTCTTTTTTCCTTCCAAAACAGTTATTTTCGGGGAGCTATTTTCTATTTCCCTTAGATTTCCTGACCTTAGGTGACTTCTTTCTTGTCTCATTTCCTGGTCCATTTCATTTTATCTACAAATGCTACTGAGTTTTAGCTTTCTGTAATTTATGTTGTGACATTTACCTAACTAAACTACAAGAAAAAGGAACAATCCATTTTATTGTGTGTAGTAGAGAAGCAGAGAATAGTATTGGATACTGTGGATCTATCAATAATCTGTGAGTTCTATGATCAACAGTATGTTTTATTCAAAATTGGTAAATGGCTGCACTTGTAAAGGGGCTGAAGGAAGGAGAATTTTTTGATTGTCTGCCTTCTGCCATGTGAGGCACAATAGAAAGTTTTCTCAGCCCCCAAAGCATGAGAATTCAGTTCTCTATTATTGATTATCCATGCTCAGAAAATCTGTGTGACATCACAAGTAAGACAGGATCACCTATTGGAGATTTGGAGAGCTATATAGCTGGTTTTTTTTATTTAACTAATTACCAATACTGTTGCAGAGGAAATATCTAAGTAGGTAAAGTAAGCACTTTTCAAGCATGAAACCCTGATTTCAAATCTCAGAACTGAAGTAAAAAGAGCACAGCATTGTGATTTGTGTTTGTACTCTTAGTCCTGTGGAAATGGAAATAAGCAGATATCCAGGGTTCACTTAACTAGCCAGTGTACCTACTTGACAAGCTCCAGTGAAGGACTCAATCACAAAACACAATATATAGAGTAATTAAATGGGCTGTTTTTCCCTGTTGAAGACTATTTCTCTCACTGTCATCATTCCTTAGTGGTCAGTAGTTCTTTGTGTAGAGTTGAGGCTTTCTGGGCTTTTCTCTATCTGTATTGGTATGTCTATTTCTGTTGTATTTATTCAGATCATGTTTGGGCAGTTATGTTGATTTGAGTTTCTGGGTGCAGCTTATAGAATTGCTAGAAAACACAATTGCAAAGCAAACTCCCTGATCCTCTGACTCATAATCTTTCCTTGCCTGACTTCTCCAATGATCCCTGAGCCCTAAGTTCTGGCGTGCTTTTGCAGATATTTCTCTTGGGACAGGACTTCCTAAAAGCAATGCATATAACTAACATTAAATAACTTTAAATAATTAAATGAGCAGGTTGTATTTCGGCAATTAGGAATATATCTACATATACATAATATATACACATATATGTACACATATACACAAGTCTGTGTGTGTGTGCGCACACGCGTGCACACATGTGTATGAAACAATTAATGAGAAAAGAGGCCACACATTTAAATAAGAGCAAGAATTACTTCATGAGAGAGTTTGGTAAAAAGAAAGGGGAGGAAAACATGATATATTCTCAAAATAAAAGAAAAAAAGTAAGGACATGAAAAACTTCTGAGTTGTTCTCCAGCCTCTATGTGTGTATGTGTATATGTGTATACCCTTCGTATACATGGTCACACATAATAAAAATGAATCAATAGGCAAACATGAATCTTCTTTATCTTTTAAACACTATGAAATAATAAATTGCTATCTTTCTGAATATTCTAGAGGTCATAGGTGAATGGAATCCTCAAAATCTGGAAACTTTTGTGATTGGCAAAATGTTATACCAAATTCAAGACATTTGCTCTTATTCACGCTTCCTCAGTAGCAGTTTATGATATACAAATGTAGAGTGTTATGTCCTCATTGAATTTCATGCTCATTATTTGAACTATGATGAACACTATACTAATGAGTAAACATTTGCAAAGTATTTATATATTCAATGAATACAAAATGTCTACCATAGTCAATGAATATAAAGTATCTTATTCATGACTACTTCTACTGAGAATAATAAAGATTTGGATACTCTAGTTCTAGATAAAGAGACAAATTTGCATTAATGGTGTTTCTTTCTATGATGTTTTGGACTTTCCAGGGTCTGCCCTACTTTTATAAGGTGTTAATATTCATGAGGGGTATTATGGAAATATTTTTTATGGTTCATTCATACTGCAGTTCTCACTTGTTCTATGGTCTCTGGCAAAATAATATATCTCTGTGCTTGAGTTTTCTTCCATAGAGAAAAACTTCTATGTGATCTGTCTTTTGATTTTGTTTTTATAGGTGATTACAGTTAAGTGATTAGATGAATCTCAGAAGAAGAGACTTTGAATTTTGGAATTTTATTGTTGTTGAGACTGTTATAGATTATGGGACTTTTGAAGTTGGAATAAATGTATGTGCTATGACTAGGTATCACAGTCAATAGTCATGGTTGGCAAAAGGTAAAGTATTTACATCATATAAAGTGGTTAACATAGTGTCCGGACTGTAATGTAGGCCATGTAGTTGTAGCTTTAGAGTTAAGAATACAGAGACTACAGGGACAATCGATGTTGGTTATCAGGACTTAGAAATTAGTGATTAAGAAGAGACTAGTATCATTGAGGTAAAAACTTCTGCATAGATGTTTTTTGGAGGAGCCCAGAAGATCATGTGTGGATCCTAGACATTGGAATTAGAAGCTGTAAAGTTGAAGATATCTTGGATAAACCAAGACGTTAGAGATGTCAGAACAGTGGGATACCTGAGAGGAAAACTGCTAACAGGGAGTGGAACCAGCCCAAGAGAACAAAGTTTGTTGCTGCTGAATGCCAGATCTCCTAAGAACAGTCAAGAAGGATGAAAGGAGATGGAGATCTGACGAACAATTTGACATTGGACATGTGGATGAGGAATTTGGAGTTTGTTGAACTAGATTTCGGTCTTGCTTCAGTTCAGTATTTCCTCACTATGACATTTTGGAATGGAAATATATATCCTGTGATGTTGGAAGAATGTGATCTGCCTTTTGATTTTGTTTTTATAGGTGATTACAGTTAAGTGATTAGATGAATCTCAGAAGAAGAGACTTTGAATTTTGGAATTTTATTGTTGTTGAGACTGTTATAGATTATGGGACTTTTGAAGTTGGAATAAATGTATGTGCATTATGCTATGACTAGATATCCCTCCCCCATAGACTCATGTCTCTGAAGAAGCCTACTGAAGCTGGTGAGTAGAATGGGATGGATTGAATACATTTGGCCCTTAAGAGATCTTACCTTGTTGGAGTAGGTGTGGCCTTGTTAGAAGAAGTGTGTTATTGTGGGCTTGTGCTTTGAGATTCCTAGATGTCTGGAAGAAAGTCTTCTCCTGACAGATTTCAGATCAAGATATAGAACTCTCATCTTCTTCCTCAACATGCCTTTCTGGATGCTGTCATACTCCAGCCTTAATGATAATGGATGGAACATCTGAACCTGTAAGCCAGCCCCAATTAAATGTCCTTAATAAGAGTTGCCTTGGTCGTGATGTCTCTTTACATCAATGGAAACCTTAAGACATATGTGCAGTAAACATGAATAGTGTTTCTGCTTTTACAACTGTGTCAGAGCTGCCTGCCTTCCTATCTAGATGTTATTGGTTCTTACAGATTATTTATGGTAAAATACAATTTTCCCACTTCAAGATGAGAGGAATAAGTGATGGTAGGAATATGCAGAAAGAAAATGACAGAGTTGAGATTTGGACTTAAGTTGCCATTATTCTATTTCTGTGCTACTAATAGTCTCAAATTAATTTTTCTTTGTATGAATGTCACTATCCACAGTTTTCCATAGGAATATGTTATTTTATAACTTTTGCAAATGTGTCAATTTTTAGTATTTAAAAATAATATACCTACTCCTGAGGCTTGGGAAATACCACTTCCAGATAGCTATCATTTGCTTTTCACAAACACACATTGTAAGTCATGAGGTTAGTGTGATAATTCTATTTTACAACAAGGAACCAGAGCTTATATAAACGAGGGCATTACCATAGTCAGAGAATAGTAGTAATTAGAAAATTCAAGTTGATTGAAGACCACAGTTAAATACTGTATTCCTGAACATGAATATTTCTCCTCCATGTCATACCTTTGATGAAAATTACACAGGATGATTCATATAACAGAGGATAGGACACGTGACACTGCCCTTGCTCACAATAACAGTCCATTTATGTTTCAGAATCAGAACTAAGAGGCAAGTTTGCCAAATTTCAATGCCCCTGTTTTCCAGTTTTTGATAATGTTTACCTCTTAAGGCAAAGAGTGCTCAGCTGAGACCCAAATACTTCTTTAATGTGTTCCATAGATGTAATGTCTTAGGGACAGCAATCAACCCTCAACTTCTTGAGTTATAAAATAACTTAACTGTGTTCTCTGTACAAAGTCTGACTTAGACCAGTGTTTCTTGTTAATGGACCTTTGAAGACAAGTCAATTGTCTATGTCCTTCCCAGTGCTTAAATGAATTAACTTGCTGGGTGAAGGAGAAAATGAAGTAGGAAATGGTAATGCTTAACCCTTGAAATGATGATGTCACAGTGATGAGAGACCCTCTTACAGACTAATGTTTAAAACATTTAGGTTTCCAAAATGAGGAAAATAGTGTCACTTTTTGTTCCTTCCAAAGGAAAATAAAGGAGAAAATATTGTTTTGTGACTGAGGGAGAGGAAAAACATTTTAAAAAGTGAGAAAGAAAAAATTTAAGCATACATATTGTAACTTTGTAGAGAAAAGATATTTAAAATTTAAAAAGGCAGGTATAGAAAACCCAGCTGTAACTGCAAGAGATTTACTGAGACCATAAATTTGATATTTCATCTTTTCTAATTGACTTACTCATTCTTTAGATTTGATTTGTTCTCATAAATTTTGCAACAACAAAAACCTATTGATGGGGTTTTATTAGCTAAATGCTTTTGATGGCTTAATTTAAGAATCTTCTTTTTTATATAAAGTGAATGAGTTGTTCAAACAAACATCAAATGAAAAATCTAGATCGTTTTTCAGAAAGCTTTTCCCTTACTGTTCTGTATCTCTCTAGTCTATACATTCAATCAAGTCTACTTTTAATGTCCATGCTTGCTAAAAGCACTCTGGGCAAGACCAACTTGTAAACTGAATGAAATTACTCATTGCCTTCAAGTATAAGTATAAAGAGTATTGAAAGAATGTTCTAAATAAAGAGTGGAAAGTCAACATATACACAGCTAAGAGCTCATCTTAACCTTACCTATAAAACCTTTACTTCTTTGGAGAATGGGGCTAGAAGGGGACTTTGTGTTTTCTTCACATGAATAAACACTATACACATCCCACTTGACTTTATAAGTCCAAGGCAATCCTGGATAATTCAGCCTGAAGTATTCTGTACAAAAATGCATGTTAAGTTAAGGTAAGTAAACAAACTCAAAGGCCAAAAAGTTAAATGGCTAAAATAGAATTCAAAACTCATGGAAGCAGCTTGTATGTTATATATTCATTTTACTTACCTATTTATTTTGTAGAGATTGCATGTCAAGACCAATTCTGAATAATTTTTTAGATGAACTAGGAAGGCAAGGCATTTAAATTAAGAGCTTACAAACATATTGTTGTGATCAAATTATTTGGAAGAAGGAAAGAAAAGTCCTCCTTTGATCTACCCCTTACTAAGCTATTACTTATGAAGCTATTACTTATAGGTGCCTGGATTGTGCTGTACACTAAATAAATGTGTGTCATGGATAACACCAACCATTATTTTCTGAATTATTTAGAATTTCATTTTTGTAGTATATAAAATTCTTTCTGAATGTTACAGTATGCTAATATGGCATATATATGTGATGTAAGATCCTATGTGTCTGTCAGGTTGTGATGGTGCATGCCTTTAATCTCAATACTCCAGAGGCAGAGGCAGGCAGATCTCTGAATTTAAGGCAAACCTGTTGGTCTATAGTGGAAGTTCCAGGACAATCAAGGCTACACAGAGAAACCCTATCTTGAAATAAGGAAAAAAATATCCAATTAGTAGATTGATTTTTCCTGAAAATAAATCATAGAACTGATATATTTATTATATTTTTCATATATTGTTTACTCATTAAACAAATATATACACAAACAAAATATGTTTACTGAAAACTACCCTGGATAATTAGACAGAACTTTGACTAAAACATAAACTACCTTTCTTCATAAAGAAGCAATTTACATAAAAATAATTATGCTAATTTACTTATTATATTTGTGTGTTTCATTTATATTTGAGACTGGATCTCACTTTATAGCCCACAGAACCCAACATCCAACTCTAGCCTCTATGTTTACTTACATTAATATGTACAACCTCCCCTATAACCATATCTCATCTCCAGTCAAAAGCAGAAAGAAAATAAATTCATCCTTACTTGCCTACTTTCATCAGCTAACATTCTTTATGTTTGCACATTTCAGGGCTCATCTCCTGAAATATTGTGGCCTACAGTCGACTGGGTCCATTAACTAACAAAGATAATCTTCTCTACATGTGCCCACTAGCCAATCTGATGTAATTGGCTTCTCAACTGAGACTGTCTTCCCAAGTGATTCTGTGTCAGCTGACAGCTGAAGCTAAGCAGTACAACCAGTAAGCAAAGATGGGCACTTCTTCTGTCTTAATCTTTGTCGAGTTTTGGCTTCATCAGACACCTGCCTCTCAGAGAATGGCTTTGCTGTAGCATAGTCTGTCCATCTTCTCAGACGTTTGAAAAGTTTACTTATTTTTATCCTTTAATTCTTTTTTACAGTCTAGATTTCATACCCCTCCAGGTCTACCCATGACTGCTCCGCATCCCAAACCTCCTCCCCCAGTCTCTAAGAGGATGTCCCCATCTCACCCCTACCCTACCAGACCTCCCTACTCCATGGGGCCTCAATATCTCGAGGAGGTTACAAGCAAATTCTCTGAGTCTAGATCAGACAGTCCTCTACTGTATACGTGTCAGGAGCCTCATATCATCTGGTGTATGCTGCCTGTTTGGTGGCTCAGTGTTTAAGAGATCTCCGGGGTCCAGGTCAGATGAGACTGCTGATCTTTCCATGGGGCAGCCCTTCTCCTCAGCTTCTTCCAGCTTTTTCCCAATTCAACCACAGAGGTCCCCAGTTTCAGTCCATTGGTTGGGTTCTAGTATCTGCATCTTTCAGCTGCTTGATGGGCCTCTCAGAGAGCAGTCATGCTAGGCTCCTGTCTGCAAGCACACTACAGCATCGGTAACAGTGTCAGGGCCCTGGGCCTCCCCTTGAGCTGGATCCCAGTTTGGGCCTGTCACTGGAACTTCTTTCTGTCATACTCTTCTCCATTTTTGTCCCTGCAGTTCCTTCAGACAGGAACAATTCTGGCTCAGAGCTTTTGACTGTGGGATAGATGTTTTAAGAACCAACTCTTGGCCTTTTCTGTAATGCATAAAATGGAAAATATATAGAATATTATGTGTGGAGGGAAGAGTGGTTCCTACTCAACAGCATGGCTGCTATAGCTCATTTCAGTTGACAATAGGGTATCATTTGTTCAGTTTAGTAAATTCACTCTGGTTATAACATTTACAGGCTAATTAACTGAATGAAATTTTGTAATACCTTAACAAAATATGTAACGTCACTTTATCACAGTTATTCCATATTCTTTATTGTTTTAGAGAAAAATTCTTTGACTAACCCTTGCCTATTAAAAAAACAAACAAACAAAAATTATAGATATCATATCCCTCCCTTTGTTGATATGAGTGGCCTGGCCTTCCACTTAAGTACATGTTGATGTTCTTGGCCTGCACTGTTACCAGAGACCATTCTGAGGTCCTGGGCAAATGCTGACACAGAAGACCATGTGAATATTCATGGTTCATGTCTCCAGAAACCATATAGAAGCCAGTGATCAGTGCTTCCACTGATTTAAAATGGCAAGAAAGACATTTTACTATGGTTCGATAATGTAGACTCACAGCTGAAAAGGAAGAAATAGACGACTTCTGTGACAAACCCCTACCCCTACCCACCCCTAAATGAATGTCATAGACAGGAAGCCATTGAAGAGAACTTTAAAAAATTGTGATAAGGATGCTGAAGTGTAGCTTTTGACAACTGAGGTGTGAGTGGGAAGTTCTCAGTTTTTTTAATGTACATTTATTGATTGATTGATTGATTGTTTGTTGTTTATACTCCAGATTTTATTCCCCCAATCAACCCTCCGACTGTTCCACATCCCTAGCTCTCCCCCTCCCCTGTCTCCACAAGGATTTCCCCACCTCCCCCACATCGCACCTGACCTCTAAACTCCCTGGGGCCTTCAGTCTCTTGAGGGTTAGGTACATTATCTCTGAATGAACATGGACAAGGCAGTCCTCTGCTGTATATGTCTTGGGGGCCTCATATAAGCTGGTGTATGCTGCCTTTTTTGGCAGTACACTGTTTGAGAGATCTCGGGGGTCCAGGTTAATTGAGACTGCTGGTCACCCTACAGGGTCACCCTCCTCAGCTTCTTTCAGCCTGTTCCTAATGCAGCCACAGGGGCCAGCAGCTTCTGTCCATTGGCTGGGTGCAAATATCTGCATCTGACTCTTTCAGCTGCTTGTTGGGTCTTTTGGAGGACAGTCAAGATAGGTCCCTTTTTGTGAGAGCTCCATAGCCTCAGTAATAATGTCAGGCCTTGGGACCTCCCCTTGAGCTGGATCCCACTTTGGGCCTGTCACTGAAACTTCTTTTCCTCAGGCTCCTCTCCATTTCCATCCCTGTAGTTTTTTCAGACAGGAACAATTATGGGTCAGAGTATTGACTGTGGGATGACAACCCCCTCCCTCACTTGATGTCCTGTCTTCCTGCTGGAGGTGGGTTCTACAAGTTCCCTCTCCCCACTGTAGAAATTTCATCTAAGGTCCCTCTCTTTGATTTTCTCACCTTCCAGGTCTCTAGTGCATTCTGGAGGGTCCTCCCAACCTCCTACCCTCTGAGGTTGACTGTTTCCATTCTTTCTGCTGGCACTCGGGCTTCAGTCCTTTTCCCCCACCCAATACCAGATCAGATTCCGTTCTTCCCCCAACCCCAGTCTGCTTTCCATCCCAGGTGCCTCCCTCCCTCCCAATTTGAGAGAAGAAGAAGGAGGAGGAGGAGGAGGAGGAGGGAGGAGGAGGAGGAGGAGGAGGAGGAGGAGGAGGAGGAAGAAGAAAGAAGAAAACTCAGTTTTAAGTAACCGTCTACCAGGAGTTTGACCATGTTTCAGTGAGAATACTGGAAACACAATTTGGCTTGTTTTTTTGTTTGTTTGTTTGTTTTGTATGTTTTTGTTTGTTTCTTTCTTCTCCTCTTCCCTCTCCTCCTGCTCCTGCTCCTTCTCCTTCTTCTTCTTCATCTTCCCCTTCCTCCTCCATTCCCCTCTTCTTCCCTCTCACTCTTCCTCCTTCCCCCTCTTCTTTCTCCTCCCTCCTCCTCTTCCTCTTCCTCCCTTCCTCTCCCCCTTCTTCTCCTCTTACTCCTCCTACTCCTCTTCTTTTTCTCATTTGTGAGGACACAAGGGTGAGTAGCATTCTTGGGAGTACTGGGAAATGAGTGTGATTGTGGTTCATAATATGAAATTCACATATAATCAACAAAATATTGTTTAAAATACCAATAAATTCTAATTACATAAATAGAAAACACAGCTTATTTCAACTAAAATTTTCATGTAATCATCACTGTTCTACTTAGTGAGCTTACCATTATATATATATATATAATCTTGCAATTAAACCTCACTATTGCTTAACTATAGGGTTTAAGAATATTGATTTTTGTTTACATAACATTTAGAACTTTTGCTACTTTGGAGATGAAAATAGTACCTTTCTGATAGCCATCCTTGGAGAACAGAGATCCATAAACCTCATTCTTGCCCAGTATCTAGTTGAGTTTCTACCAGCTACCTATAAGGACACAAATATCTGGAGCTCCTATTCTGTGCAGGACAACACATCATATTTCTTGGCTTTGAGGAATCACTCAAGGTTAATTTGCTTAGTTCAGCCTTTACCTAACTGATGAATTGAAGAAGAATAATTGAGTTTGTGGTGAATCTAATAAATTTACAGAGTCCTAAACTTTTAAACAAATGTTGAATATACTCTTAACTAATTGTCATTCATTAGTTTAATTTAACAATGATGATTTATTGTTTCCTTAATGCCTATGAGATTATTTGCTTTATAAGATAGGTTTCTCGGATATCACATGAAAATTTAATGAGGTAAAACTAGATTATAATATATACTCTGTCCATGTATGTGAGCAAAACATGGGATATGTTTATCTATTTCCCAATACAAACTTAAAGGGACAAGAATATTCTATAAAACAGATGTCTACCTAAATCGTGTTGTTATAATCTAACCATGTTTAAAAGCAAAACCAGATTGAATATATTTATTTCCATATGAAAACCAAATATTTCACCAAGCATTACATGCTATTCAAAAATTTTAATCAGTTACGTAATATAAGCAATTAGGTTATTAGTATATAAAATGAATGAGAAGAAAACAAAGTCTACTATATTTGTATATTCCATGGATGTAAATACATGTGAAAATATACAATTTTATGACTTTTGTTAGAATATTCTATTTCACTTCCCTCAAAAATAGGCTGTAAATAATTCTTCATGGTATTTCAAAATAACTATTCCAAGGTAAAACTTTCTGGGTCTGGATTGATGCCTCAGTAGTTACAATATGTACTCTCCTTGCATTGAACCTTAGTTTCATTCCCAGCATTTACATGAGAAAATTCACAGATATCTAACTTTAAGAGGATCCCATCTGTTTTCTACCTTCAATGATCACCATCTCATATACACAAGCACACACATACACAAACACATACACACACACACAACACCCTCAAACTGATTCTGTACATGCATACATACAACATACATATGATATATATACATATATATATATATATATAATATATTATATATGTATGTATATTAACATTTCTGTGCTTTAAACATTTTATTTAATGCTCATGGAGAAGTTTTCAGTTCATCTGATATAAAGGTGGTTTGTCGATAATAGCATTTTCCATGTTTTCTGTTACTGTGACAAATAACAAGCGTGCTTTGGTATTGCTGCTTTGGCTAAGCAAACCCACAGAACAGGGACTAGTCTGCTTGCCAAAATAACTCTAAATCTGATGCCAGCTGAATTCATGGAAGTTCATTCCATCTATGAACTGAGAGAGGGAGAGGGAGGAAAGAGAGGAGAGAGGGGGGGAGGGGAGGGGGAGAGGGGGAGAGAGAGAGGAGGAGGAGGAGGAGGGAGAGAGGGAGAAAGAGGGAGGGAGGGGGAAGGGGGGAGAGAGAAGGAGGAGTGGAGAGGAGAGAGAGGGGAGGAGAGGAAGAGGAGGAGAAGGAGGGAAGGGGGGAGGGGGAGAGGGAGGAGGGAAGAGAGGAGGGAGAGGGGGAAGGAGAGAGAGGAAGAGGAGGAGAGGGAGGAGAGAGGAGAGGGGAGAGAGAGGAGAGGGAGAGAGGGAGAGGGAAGGGAGAGGAGAGGGAGGAGGAGGGAGGAGGGGGAGAGGGAGGGAGAGGGAGAGGAGGAGGGAAAGGAGAGGAGAGAGAGAGAGAGGAGGAAGAGAGGAGAGGGAGAGAGGAGAGGAGAGAGAGGAGAGGAAGAGAGGAGAGAGAGGAGAAGGAGAGAGAGAGAGAGAGGAGAAGGAGAGGAGAGAGAGAGGAGGAGAGGAGAAGGAGAGAGAGAGCGGAAGGAGGAGGAGAGAGAGGAGGGAGAGAGAGGGAGAGAGGAGAAGAGGAGGGAGAGAGAGGGAGGGGAGGAGAGGAGAGGAAGGGGAGAGGAGAGAGGAGGAGAGAGAGGCGGGAGGGAGAGAAGAGAGAGGAGGGGAAGGAAGAGAGAGAAGAGGAACGGAGAGAGGAGAGAAGAGAGAGGGGAAGAGGAGAGAGAGAGGAGACGAGAGAAGGAGAAGAAGAGGGAGGAAGGGGAAGAGGAGGGAGAGAGAGGGCGAGGAAGAGAGGGAGAGAGAGGAGAAGGGAGGAAGAGAGGGAGGAAGAGAGGAGAGAGAGGAGAGAGGGAGGGAGAGAGGAGAAGGGAGAGGGAGGGAAAGAGGGAGGGGGGAGGGGAACGAAGGGAGGGAGGAGGAGAGGAGGGAGAGGAGAGGGAGGGGGAGGAGGGGGGAGAGGAGGAGGAGAGAGGGAGAGGAGAAGAGGACAGGAGAGGAGGAGGAGAAGAGGGGAGCGGAGGGAGGAGGAAGGGGGGGGAGAGGAGGGGGAGAGGAGAGAAGGGGGTGAGGAGGGGGAGGGAGGGGAGAAGAGGAGACGAGGGGAGAGCAGGAGGGGAGAGGGAGGGAGAGAAGGAGAGGAGGAGAGGGAGAGAGGGGAGAGGAGAGAGAGAGAGTGAAGACGAGAGGGGAAAGGAGGGGAAGAGGAGAGGGAGAAGAGAGAGAGAGTGAGAAGGGAGGAGAGGCGAGAGGAGGAGAGAGAGAGAAGAGAGAGAGGAGAGAAGGACGGGGAGATGAGAGGAAGAGACGGAGAGAGGAGGAGGAGAGATGAGGAGGAGAGAGGGGAGAGGGAGGAGGAGAGAGGAGAGGAGAGGAGAGAGGGACGAGGAGAGAGAGAGAGGCGAGAGAGGAGAGAGGAGGAGGAGAGAGAGAGAGGAGAGAGGAGATGAGAAGAGGACAGAGGGAGAGGAGAAGAGGGAGAGATGGGAAGAGAGCGAGGAGGGAAGAGAAGAGAGGAGGGGAGAGAGGGAGGAGGGAAGGAGAGGACGAGAGCAGGAGATGGAGAAGAGATGAGCGAAGGAGAGGAGAGAAGGAGAAGAGGAAGCGAGGGAGAGAGCGGACGAGGGAGGAGAGAGAGAGAGGGAGAGTGAGAGAGGAGAGGGGGAAGTGAGAGGAGGGAGAGAGCGAGAGTGAGAGGAGGAAGAGGAGAGAGAGAGAGGAGGATGAGTGAGAGGAGAAGGGAGAGAAGGGGAGGGGAGAGGAGGCAGAGGAGAGAGGGGAGAGAGGAGGAGAGGAAGGAGAAGGAGAGGAGGGAGGAGAGAGAGAGGAGAGAGGGAGAGGGAGGAGGAGAGGAAGATGGAGACGAAGAAGGAGAGAAGAGGAGGAGGGGGAGAGAGTGGAGGAGAGAGGAGGAGAGAGGAGGAGACGAGAGAGAGGAGAGAGGAGAGAAGAGAGGAGAGAGAGGAGGGAGGAGAGAGAGAAGGAAGGAAGGAGAAGGAGGGGAGAGGAGAGAGAGAGAGAGAGAAGAAGAGGAGCGGAAGACGAGGAGAGGAGAGAGAGAGAGAGGAGGAGGGGGAGAGAGAGCGAGAGAGAGAGAAAGAAGGAGAAGGCGAGGGGAGGAGAGAGGAATGAGAGGCGGAGGAGGAGGAGCGAGAAGAGGAGGGGAGGAGGAGAGAGAGGAGGAGAGGGACGGAAGAGGGAGGAGAGAGGACAGGAGAGAGGAGAGAGGGAAGGGAGAGGGAGAGAGGAGGAGTGAAGGAGAGAAGGAGAGGAGAAGAGGAGAGAGAAGGAGAGTGAGAGGGAGGAGGTGGAGAGGAGAGGAGGAGAGAGAAGAGAGGAGGAGGAGAAGAGGAGGAGGAGAGGAGAGGAGAGAGAGAGAGAGGGTGGAGAGGGGAGAAGAGAGAGGAGAGGAGAGCGAGAGGAGGAGAGAGAGAGAGAGAAGGGAGGAGGAGGAGGAGGAGAGAAGAGACGAGAGAAGAGGAGGGAAGAGAAGGAGAGGGAGAGAGAGAGGAGGGGAGGGAGGAAGAAGGAGAGGAGAGAGAGAGAGGAGAGAGGGGAAGAGGGAGGAGAGAAGGAGAGGAGAGGAGGGAGAGGAGGACGGAGAGAGAGGATGGGAGAGAGGGAGGGGGAGGGGAGGGGAGGAGGAGGGGAGGGACAAGAAGGGGAAAGAGAGGAAGGGAGAAAGGAGGGGGGAGGGGAGGGAGAGGGGAGAGACGAGGGAGGGGAAGGAAGGGGAGGGAGGGAGAGGGAGGAAGAGAGAGAGGGAGGGAGAGAGAGGGAGGAGGGAGGGAAGGGAGGGGAGGGGAGAAGAGATGGGGGAGGAGAGGAGGGGGAGAGAGGAAGGGAGGAGGAGAGGAGAGAGAGAAGGGGAGAGAGAAGGAGGAGGGAGGGGAGGGGGAGAGAGGAGGAGGAGGAGAGGAGGGAGATGAGAGAGGAGGGAGAAGAGGGAGATGGAGAGGAGGAGAAGGAGGAGGGGAGGGAGGAGAGGAGAGAGGAGAGGGAGAGGAGGAGGGAGTGAGGAGGGAGAGAAGAGAGGAGAGAGAGATGGCAGAGAGAGGAGGAGGAAGAGAGAGAAGGAGAGGAGGGGAGAGGAGGAGGAAGGAGGAAGGGAAGTGAGGAGGAAGAAGGAGAGGAGGGGAAGAGGGGAGGAGGAGAGAGAGGAGAGAGGAGAGAGAGGAGGAGAAGGAGAGAGCGATAGAGGAGAGAGAGAGGAGGAGGGGAGGGAGAGAGAGAGGAGAGAGGAGGAGAGGAGGAGGGAGGGAGAGAGAGGAGGAGAGGGAGGAGGAGAGGAGAAGGAGAGAGAGGAGGAGGAGGAGAGGAGGAGAGAGAAGGGAGAGAGAGGAGGAGAGGAGGAGAGAGGGAGGAGAGGAGAGAGGGGAGAGAGGAGAGAGGGGAGGAGGAGAGGAGAGGAGGGGAGAAGGAGAGGAGGAGAGGGGAGAGGGAGAGAGAGGGAGAGAGAAGAAGGAGGAAGGAGAGAGAGGAGAGGGAGAGGGGGAGAGAGGGAGAGAGGAAGGAGAGAGGAGAGACAGGAGAGGAGAAGGGAGAGAAGGAGGAGAGGAGAGAGAGGAGGAGGAGAGAGGAGAGGAGAGAGAGGAGAGGGGGAGGAGAGGAGAGGAGAGAGAGGAGGAGGAGGAGAGAGAGAGGAGGAGAAGGAGAGGAGGAGAGAGAGGAGAGGAAAGAGAGGGGAGAGAGACAGAGGAGAGAGAGGAGAGGAGAGAGGAGAGAGGGAGAGAAGAGAGGGGAGGAGAGGAGAGAGAGGAGAGAAGGAGGAGGAGAGGAGAGAGAGGAGAGAGAGAGGGAGAGAGGGAGGGGAAGAGAGGAGAGAGAGGAGGAGAGAGAGAGGAGGGAGGAGGAGGGAGAGGAGGAGGGAGAGAGAGAGGAGAGGGAGAGAGGAGAGGGAGGGAGACGGAAGGAGAGAGAGAGGAGAGAGAGAGAGAGGAGGGGGAGAGAGGGAGAGAGAGAGAGAGAGGAGAGAGGAGAGGAGAGAGGAGAGGAGAGGAGAGCGTCTGTGGGCAGTGAGAACTACTGAGCTCATGTTCTTACTATATAATGCTATTATGCCTTAGTTATAACTGGAATTCAGGTTGAAAGGAAGGATGAATCTCTCTGATGTCTTTTCACATTGTGTCTTAGGCAGTGAGTCCCACCCCCTACCAGGCTTCCTGGCCTGACTTGTGTTTGCCTTCTGTCTCTGGCACTTCCCACTGGGTTATTGATGCACTTCTCGCCCAGGAAGCCCAGCCTCTGTGCAAAGTGTTAAACTGACACCACCAGCAACACAGGGTTTTGTTGTATCTTGCGTAGAAAATGTCATGGAGGGGACTCTGGATACTCCGGTCAAACCAGGTTTTAGAGAACTAAAGAAAGGAGGACAACACTTATTATGCATTCTCTTTATGCAGAAGCTACCTCAGAGCTGTTTCCAGAAAGAACAAAAGCTGCTCTGGTCATAATCTGAGAGGAGTGCCCTGAGGACTAGTGTTACAAACTAACAGCCTACATTATGCTTCCTAGTATCATGAATCTTTGCTAATTTTCATTGCACAAGGAATGAACTGCTCTCTTATATTTGTTAAGATTTAAATGGAATTTATGAAAATTGTCTAAAACCAGTCACCATCTTTTGTTGTTGTTGCTTCTTATAGGGGTAGAAAAAGAGCAAATACTATAGAAATGACTAAGTGTTCATTCATATATATATATATATTAATTTTTTTGAAAATGTTTTGTTCTCAAATATGATATGAGAATTTATATTATTTTTGGTAGCTTATTTATTTTTGGTAGTTTTTCCATCCCTCTCACAAAAATGACTTAGAAAATATGACAGAATATATGTAAAATGAAGTACCCAGAAATTCTAAAATTTTATACAGAATTTATACTGTACTACTTTAAGATTGACTAAATAAATTAATGTCATCCATTATAGTGTCAAATTAAAATAAAGCATAAAATACAAAATTTTCAATTATATATCATAGAGAAATAATGCTATTTGTTAATATTTGATTATATGACTAAGTTTCGTGACTAAACAATTATGTAACCATTAACTTTTCAAACTTCAAATTCCTTGTCTTTAATCTAATTGCATTTAACTATAATCATTCTAATATATTTTGGGTTCTAAACTATGCAAGTGTAAAAAATTTAATATTTATATTTCATGAAAGATTGAATTAAAAACTTTTAATAAAATATCTGGTTGAAGTTAAACTTTTTTTTTGTCAGTTCTTCATTCTTTACACATCTTTTCTGTATAAGCCAAATTCTGCTTACATGGAGTCACCCAGTACAAGACTTAAGTGGAAGAGCTAATGTCCTTACAGTTTCTAGGCTTTATTAAAAATACCTTGAAATACTTTCAAGAATAGGCATATTCAATCTTGAAGCTTGTGTTTTTATGTCAGTGTTTACCTCAAGGTCTACAAATACTAAGTTGAAAAGAGTGTTCCTTCTGATTTTTGTGTTCCTCCTGCCTCCTTCCTTCATCACATCCTACTTGATAGGATAAGCTACTTGTTGCCATAAGCACTTGATTCTCCTTTGTGTAAACAGGAGCAGTCATTCAAATCACAGTTCCACCAGGCACTATGAGTTATTGGTACCTGCCTGAACTCCTTTATTTGAAGTTCTGCAATGCATAGCTCACTTTGATGTATAAATGTTAACAAACAAGAAGGAATGCTTTTCAACTGAGTGGTGTAGGGTTTAGTGGAAGATTTTGCTGAAAGAAAAATTGGAAGTCACTGAGGCAAGATGATATAGCATTGTTTAATTCCTAAAGAGCTGTTACAAATGGTGATGTTATGGCCATGGTATAGTCTAGTTATACTATGAAAGTATTTCATAATTTTATAATGTATAAAATTAAATGAAAAGTAGGAAATATACCTACCTAAAACAATAGCTTTATTAGAGCATTTTGTATTAAAATTCAAGCCAATATTATTTTGTTTTTATATTAGAAAGAATGATTATTGCCATAGTGGAAAATATTTAACCCAGAATATTTCACTGAGAAACTTCACTGTGAAATTATCTCTATCATCTTGAAGCTAAGTATTAGTTACCCAGCTACTAGTCTTCATTTTGTCTCAGAAAACTTTCATCACCTTAGTAAAAATTTGCTGTGCTCAAAACTAGAATTTTCTCAGAAAACTAAAATTAAGGAAAAGATAATAAATTTAAATGGCATAAAATGGTCTTTCAAATTAAAGGCAAGGAACTATAAGTAAGATACTTACATATCAATTTCCTCCATTGGTTGGGAAAGTCAAGTTTCCTTTAATGGATATAAGTGCATTTTCTGGCTTCTAGTTTTTGTGAAGGATGACTGTATTTCCTTTGCTAAGATAGGAATGGGAGTAATTTTGTCTCTTTAGTAAATTTAGTGAATTTTTGGTTGTTATGGCATGTATCACCCTGAAAAATCTACATTATCACTGGGAAATTATTCCAAAGATGAAAAATACTGAAGAACAAATATCCTGTTGGTAGCCTTTTTGGCAGTATTGTGTACCTCACTGTGATTGACTATACAATTTATAATTAATATCTTTTCAGTATTTTAGCCATTAAGAAAATTAAATTAGATGAATAACCATATGAAAATATTGTTTCCCAAGTATGTATTTTAAAACATATTACCTATTTTCATCATGACATTTTCTGAATAAGCTGCAAAATTAAACTTATGAAACAATTAAATATCATTAAATTAAATGTTCAAGAATAAAGTACCTGTAATAATGAATATTAAAATTATTTGACAGATGTCAAAATCTCAGAAGAAATCCATAAGTCAAAATACATGTTATATTTTACATATAGAAATATTAAGTTATGTTATATCATATTATATATTTATGAAACTACAGTAAGTGTCCTTTCCTGAAAAAAATAACTCAAAATAGAAAGAAATAAAAAATGATCCCTCGAAGAAATTTTCTAAAACCAAAATCCATTTCTTTGCATTCTAAAAGTGCATGATCCATTTGTAAATGTGGTGTTTCAGACAGCATTTCATTTAGACACTCTTCAAATTCCTATAGCTATGATCTATTGGTATTCATCTCATTATATTTCAATGTATATGAACATTCACCTATGTAGAATCAAGAGACTCAAACTTACAGAGAGATGTTTGAAGCTTCCACATGATGGATGATAATACTAATCCACAGCATTTCATTTGAAAGAAAATTGCTAATAATTGATTGGCCTGGATCCAAAGTCACAGTGGGGTACAGAGAGCTGGAAGTGCCCTCATAAAAATAGAAGCTGTATCAACCAATTGAATTTAATTATATATGAAGGTGATGATGGAGCTAAACTGCCTGTAATTGGACTCCAATTACTCAGCTGGTCTTCCATCAAATTAATTCATCTGAAAGTTTGCCATTGTCCTGTGCTCCATGCCTGATGCTGGTTTAATTACTTAACACTGAGGAATCTTGAAACAGTAAATTATTTTGTCTTTATTGCCAATTATTGGTTAAGGAAAATTGTATATAAAATATTAACATCTGCTTCAGGGACACTTAGCAAAGGGCATAATGAAAATATCCTTTTTTGCACTGCACCTAGAGAGACACCTAATGAGAAGAGAAAGATTCTTCCTGTGTGCAATTTGTGGAAGCAGTGTTGGAACTGATAAGCTGCTGGATGTTCTGCCAGGGCCTATGATTTTTCACAGCCAATGTCTTTACAAAGAGGCAGCTGAGGGTTCTTATGGTATGTGTATGTGGTACAACACTAAGCTCAACATAAATGAAAAATCTGTAGGTTGAGAGTACTCCTAAAGACATTTGTCTCTGAATACTATTTGATAACATTTAGGACTATTTTTAAATGATAGTTGCTTACTCCTGAGGCTTATTAAGTAACCTATATTGTTTTTCTAAATTATGTGAGCTGCACAATGTAGGTTTGTCACTGAGAAATTAAAGCATCTGAAAAATAAGGTCTAATAGCTTAAAGATCCAGGCATAATTATCATTCATTTTAATATAATAAAAGGGAATATATTGCCAGTGGTACTAAAATTGCAGATACCATTTCAAAACCATCTCCTATCAATGTCATGTAGAGATGGCTCATTTCTATTTAATTGGCTTTATCATACTGAACTTTAATTTAAAAGGAATTGCCACTCACAAATTTTATTCTTTGATTCCATGCTCAATAAGCACTTCAACATGAAACATCAGTGGAACGATTTAAAAACAAAACTGTTAATTGCAAACAGTTGATTTATTTATGAGAAGAAGCACTGTTATTTGAACAAAAATAAAATAATCTCTAAGTATCATAGTGAAGTAAATAGTTCAGTAATCTTAAGATATATTGCTACATATACATATATAAAAATAACAAATTTGGACAGGACAAAGTTTTAGTGATAGAGTCACATTATTTAAATAACTCATAAATGAATCTTCAGATATTCAAAAACATGTTTCTCTCAAAGCACATAGAAGTGTTTTTGCAAGATAAAATTGTGACTAATAGCAACACTATCATTTTTAATGCAATTTGGGTAGCAAAAAGAGATCTGAACAGCATTTCTGCAGCCTCTACCAGTAGCTGTGTTCTTTCAGATTATTAAAACTAGCAATAAATAAATCTCTTCCCATAGATAATGATTAATGAAAGGATTATTGCTATATTTTCTATATTTCTTCCCAAAATATCACTACAAGAACCAATTTTCACTTATAACCTTGTCTACAATCCAGTGTGTCAAGATAAAATTTAACTTCTGCAGGAAAACTGAAGCCAAATCCTGTTAAGTGAAGTGTCTTCTGGGTCAAAAGAAGCACTGTGCAAAATGACCTAGAAAACATTGTATCCTGCAAGATTCCTGGAACTCTTTAAATATAACATGTTTTGCTTAACACACAAATAATTAGAAGCTAAGTTAGCTAGGCTTTATCAACGTGATAGATTGTTGGCAATTTCTGCATATCATTACACCATTTTATTTAATTCTATGCTAGTTCAACTTACATAGTCGTTTGTGACAGACTCCCAATTTGTCAGAAACTACTAATTCAGTTAACAAATCTCTGCGTACTTGCAGCATTTTAGGGACCATATATCAGAGAATACCACTTTTAAGCAGTTGAACAAATATGCTCCACCAAGCAAAACTGGCAAAAGAAAATTACAAAGTGTAAGACATTTATTAAAATATTTCTTTTAAGACATCCCCAGAGAAGAGAAGGTTGTATCAAATGAGAGAAACAATATCAAAGCTTCTCTGTTGGGCACAGTGGCAGGGCATCAGCTCTAAACTGCCCCTGAACTGTCTGGAGTGGGAGATGCTGGCTCTTTTGTTAGAAGAGTAATCTATATTAAAGATGTAAAGCCACCCCATGCAAAATGTGTAGCTTTTCCCACTTCTCAAAACTAATACATTGAATGAGATATAACCCATAACAAGGAACATGCACCCTAGATTACTTCTTTTATGCTTTTTCTAATGTCAAGCTTTATTTTATTGCTCATCAAGAGAAAAAATATTATTTATCTTATTAAATAATTATCAAAAAGTGAGGTTTCCTCCATGCTTCAAGGCACTCATTGCCCTGTTTCTAATGATTTGCTTTATATCCCATATTCTGTAGTGAAGCTCCATAAAGAAACTGTTATTTTTATGAGCGCCACACATTTGTATGGCATACACACAAATAAAGGAAACATCCAACCAAAAGAGAAAGTCTGTGTTAACCCCAAGACCCTAGAAAATCAACTTTACTTTGAGACACAGACACAACTGAGTATCTCAATAATTGTGTGTGATAGGTGCCTTTTATTCCAGTACTTGGGCCATGAAGTTAGGACCATCAGAATCTCTAAGTTAATTCTGCCTGCAAAAAAATTGTAAGAGCAGCCGTTGATGGGATTTATGTGACCCTGTCTCAAAAAAAAAAAAAAAAAGCCATAAAAATTTAAAAAGGACAAAATAGGCTAGAAATCCAGCCTATGTTAACAAGGGAGCTATGAATAGCACAGGGTTCTACCTTTATCCACCTGAGGAATACTTAGCTGTACCATTTGCTTGAAGGCCTTCAGACTCATGGTCATCTTTCTGTTCATGTTTCCTGAATTCAGAGTAAATACTTGAAATGTGTTGACTCCTTCCTGTGCTCAGCTACTGCTTCCTTTCCTGTGCCTGAAACACTGTTTGAAAACTTGGCTTGTGTAGGCTTAAAGTTCTTGTTGGACAACTTACACTAAAATTCAAAAGCACAACCTTCATTGTGATAACAGACCATCTGAACATAATAATATCAGCTCATAGATACCTGAACCTAAAGGTGAAAGCATGAATAATTCATTATGTTGAAGTGTTTGTCTAAAATAAAGGAAGTCTTGTATCTCGATGCATATCTGGCTGATGTTGTTCTTGTTAGGCAGTTGCTATTAAAAGTAACTTTGATCAAGAGAAGACAGTAACAACGGTAAGGATTCTACCCAATATTATTAGTGATTAAAGAAAAAGAAAAAGCACTAGAAAATTCTGAGTGCTTTGATAAAAAGAAAAAGTAGTCAATTATTTTTTTTCTCCATAGCTCTAAGTCATATTACACACAAAAAATTGGAGAAATGCAGGCTTTGCTCTGACAGGCCCTTGCTACTGAACAGTGGGATTCTTTTTCACATCATATCCAAAGTAGCATAAGACTTGCCCATGCTGGGTACCAAATTGGAAGAATCTTGACTATAGAAAGCACAAGCAGGAAGCTGAATCATTGGCATAGCAGTGGCCAGTTGCTGGGCTCTTGAAATAAATTTTCTCAATCCATCAGAAATGTCTCAGCAAGTTGATTTTATTATTACCAGTGCAGGTTTGCAGCAACAAAACAAAACAACATTAATAAACAACAAAAGTCATGTTTATCCTCCCCTCCCAGAGCTCAGAGCGCCCTATTTCCTTTTAATGTTACATAGATTATTTATTCTTAATGAAAATATACAATTTGAATCTATGAAACATTCACTTGCAATGAGAATATATTAAGTGAAAGTTTGAGTTCCCGAGGAAAGCCCATCATTTCAATGATTAACTTGCCCTGGAATTGGGCAATGATTAAGAAACTGACCTATGAACGGCTTACATTACCACAAATGAGAGTGACTAGTTTTCCTTAAATCATTCATTCATTAATTCCATGAGTTGTTATCTTCTTTAATAACAGCTATTTAAGCACTCACTGGGGTGGGACATGAGACAGTCCTTTCATTAGAGAATGCTATGAAAAAATTATAAAGTACTGCTACCTAGACTGAAAAATACAACCCGCAAATGCTTACTTATAAAATGGTCACATTTTAGTGTATTCTAATATAGCATTCAAAACACAAAATGATGATAGAGTTTATATTCTCCTATAGTTGATAAATAACTGATAAATGTAGTAAATAAATCTATTATATGCTTTATAAAAGATAATTGTCAAGAAATAAGAAAAGAAAATGAGGCAATTTGAATCTTGGATGAGATAGTTCAATATCGATATTTTGACCAAGGTAAATATGTTAGAAAAAAAAAGATCATTTCTTTTATAGTTTTGTAATTTTAATTTTAATTATTTCAATTTTAATTGCAATGCTTGTCTTTTCCATTTCCTCCTGTCAAATCCTCCTGTATATCCTTCCTGCTCTCCTTTTTCTACATGGCCAAGCGTCCCTCTTCCTCATAACCCTAATAACTATAAAAAATGGAAATTATAAACTAGTGAATGTAGGCTAGAATTCAACTTCAAAGCTATCAGAATTAAATGCCATATGTAAGTGTAATTTATTAAGATGCAAAGTGGGGATTATTAATACCATTTTTGTTGCTGTGGCTACATGAGTCATGCTATAGCAGTTTTTAAATAACAACTGTTTGATCTCCCTAAGTTCTGGAGGATAGAGGGTTCAGGGTCAAGGAGTCTTTCTGCCACAACATTCTACCTAGTAACATCAGTAGAGCTTCACAGAGCAAAGGATGTCACAGAATAAGAGGGACTCAGCTAGGAAAGCATCAGCTGCTGACATTCATAACAGACCCAATATCCACATGACCCAGAGTCCATGGATTTATGTTGTTATGCATGGATTAACCCATTTATAGGTCAAGACTTTTAAGATTAACATCTCTTTCGGGTCCCACCAGATCTCACCTCTTATACTTTACAATGAGGACAACACTCTAATAGGAGCTTCAGTGGAGAATTTGAAAGCCCCAAGTTTTCATATTCGTGTGCTAGAGATAGAAAACAATAAGATGTGAAGACAGTTTGAAACTTGTTAGCAATCAGTGGTCACAGTTCTAAAAACACACACACACATCACCAGCTGGAGCCAGAACAAGAAAAACAAGAGCAAACAAGAGATCAAGAGAGAAACAAGAATGGGAGAGAGAAAGGTGGGGGAGAAGGGAAGAGATAGGGGAGGGAGAAGGAGAGAGTGAAAAAGAGAGAAGAGAGGGAGAGAGGAAGGAGAAAGGGGAGAGGAGGAAAGAATGGCAGGAGGTAGGAAGAAATACAGAGAGAGAGAGAGAGAGAGAGAGAGAGAGAGAGAGAGAGAAGAAGAGAGAGAGACAGAGACAGAGAGACAGACAGAAAGAGACAAGACAGACAGAGAGACGGGACAGAGACAGAGAGACAGAACAGACGAGAGAGATATGACTGACTTTATTGGTCACCTAATTCTATGCAGGCAGAAGTCTGGAAGAGGAGATTGTGGTAAACATATTTCACTAAACTCATGTACTCTGTTACTAGTCAAAAGGACCTACAATATGTCAATCTGTGATACTTGCTCCTCTCAGTGACATTCAGTTCTGTAGATGTTGACAGATAATTCCTGCTACATTGTATATGCAGTAAAGCTCTCGATGATTGGGCAGTAGAAGGGCATGGGTGGAGCTAAGAGTAGGAAGGAGGAAAGGAAGAGGAGAAAGGGGGAACAAGCAACATGGAAGAAGAACCATAGATCTCTAGCAGTCCCTGGTAGCAATTTTTATCAAAAGGTTAGATATTGGGTAATAATTTTAATTGGGTGGGTATCTTGTGTATTGAGATTTCCAAATATATAAATCCATTGGATAAACTTTAAGCATTAAGAGTCTTCATTCTAGTGGAACCACAAGCATGGCGGATATTATCTGGGGCTCAGCTGAACTTTGTGGGGGAAGCATGGTGGATTGGCAGAGCCACCACCCTGGCCTCTCATGGGTCTAGTGCAGTGTGCTTGACCTCTGGCCGTTTTTAGTTCAGGAGCATGGCAGGTGCCCAGATAGCTAGCAGAGCCAGACCATGCTGCGGCTTTTCTAAATCATTCCGTTTCATGTAGAAGCTGTTTTGAGCAGAGAGTACACTACTAGTGGACAAGCAAAAACAGTGTAATCATTCCTCAAATTACTTGAGAATACCAAAGAGGGACATAAAACAGCTATTTGTATCTGACCTATACAGAAGCACACATTGAAGTTAGAGCACATTCATGTGCAAAGATTCTCATGGAATCTGAATTTGGAAGAGAAAAACCACAAGACAATGTTAGAAGCAAAGGAATAGGAAAATGCGATGATTAATACAATATATACTGATAAATATCTGTGACAACAGTACATAGTTTATCACACAAAGTAATAGCATAAATATTTCAATAGCATTAGAATTTGAAGATATATAAAAATTAGTAATAAAGAATATAAAACATAATGAATACAAACTTGTTTTAATGAAGGATTATGTCAATTAAGTTTTTATAGTTATTGTTTCTTTACTTTGTAAATTTCTAATACTGAATATGAATTATATTAAGTGTTAATAAAATATACAGAAATTTGTTGTTTGAAAATTGCTATTCAACACATGGTTAACAAATGTTATTCCTCATGTGATGGTTAGCTGCTTATATAACTGACAATTAAAAATTAGTATCCTTTGAGAAGCAGATTTTAACTCATTCTCTATAAACAAGACCTCATGAATACTGGTAGCAGAAAAATTCTATTCACAATGTGTTTATTCTGCATTTTACATAGTTGCAAAAATGAACTAATAATAATATGGTTAAATTAGAAGAATCTCAGAGACAAAGAGCAGCAGGAAGAGCCAATGCTTAGCCTCAACACAGGCAAGCTGTGGACGGACCACAGTATGTCCTCTATTCTGTACTCCAGGTTCTCCTGACATATGTACCCAAAATTTGAATTCCAACTATGGAAATATCTACATACACATTTATAATCTGACCCTCAAATATATGGTCTAACTCATCAGTCAACTGGTTTTAACTTTCATGATATTTCTTTATCTTTGTGACAGTTGTTTTTCGGTTAACACCTATTTCTCTTCCTTCTGGATGCCATAATTGCTTACTAAATACTTTCAATGTGGCTTGCAAAATAAAATAATGTAATGCAGGTGCTACACTGGCCAAGATGTACTAAAGATAGCTACTATACAACATTTCATCTTCAATAATTTGATACCAATGGAAAGCTGCTATATTTTACACTCTGTGTTTTCTTTAGTAAATGCTAAAGTATGAGGAGGAAGAGTATTTGATGTATTTTCCACAGGTACTCCATATGACAGACCCATGCAAGCACGTATTAATAATCCCTGGTTATTGAGTCCTGAGCATGGCTTAATCCCTTCCTAATAATTTCAGTGAAACTGATATTTCTTTCCACCAGAGTCTGATGTTGCTGGTGAGATGTCCTTCCCATATCAAATAAAAATGATGAAGATGTCCTTTTGAGGAAAACTTGTACTACATATGACAGTCGAGTTAAGAGCATTGAGAAAAACTTTCTTATTGGCCTCCATGTTGCCACCTGTTGTGAAAAGGAGTGTCCATGTGGAGGATCACATGATAGGGTACCAAAGAACACAGTCTTTGTCAACTGAGGGCTTCAGCCCTGTAACTGCCTCAAGGAATTAGAGTCTGCTAAAGCAACTGCAGTTTGAAACAAAACCCTGAGTCCCCATAAAAGCAATATATACTTAGCATCTGGACCAATGTCTCAAGAGAGTGAGGTGTAACTGTATGCACAATTCTCTTAACAAGAAACTGTGATCATTAATATAAATACTTTCCAACACAATAATTTTAGAATATATTTTTCACAGGAATATGAAATCATATTTCTTATCATTATTACATTATTGATTTTTTTACAATAAAAATAATAACTCAAACTACCTGAGCTATCTGTCTGGGTTCTCATGGCAGCCCATCATGGATGCCCCTTCCTTCCTGAAAGTTCTCTTCAGTGCATGTACTTTTTTCTATAGATATTTTGTAGGTGTAGTGTGTATCTTCAGGCTAAGATCAGAATTGTACTGAGCAGAAACATCCCCACAGTGGATTGTAGACACCCAAGACTTTTGGTCATAATTATACAAAACAATTTTCTTAACTCTGGTTAAGTACTTTTTCTCCTTTTTTAAGCAATGTGAATCCATGCTTGGATTATTAGTTTAAATTATCAATGATCATTTATTAGAGTTTTAGTTTCATCATGCCAGAGTTCAAAGTTCATTACTATTTTACAGTGACTCAGATAGAGATAGAGGATACCATACATCAGAGGATTAATACATTAGGATTTATTATTCTGGATAATTGTTAGTTGTAAATTAACAGAAACTTCTTATATAAAAAATACACATATTAGATGTAAAGGACTCACCTAATGTCTTTTACATCATTGACACTGAAGTCCTAAGTCATACTCACTGTGTTCTAGACATCTTGTGAGATATTAGGGAAGGAGGAACTCAAAGCTAGAGAACACACAGGTGTTTCTGAATCACATTACCTCCAAAGAGAAGAGCTTCAGCTTACAGCACAGCACAGGTATGGGGCGCTGTCAGGATCCATCTCCTACCCACTTCTCCCACAGGCCATCCTTTCCATAAAGGCTTCAGTCTTTCAATCCAGTTCTCTTAGAAGCCTGACAACAAAATCAGAGAACTAGTAGATGAAAATATTTCTCCAGTGTTACAGTATTGATATAGCTCAGAAGTAAAAATTAAGTATATCTCTGAAATGCACAGTAATCAATAGTTTTTAGACTCTTTATCTTCAGCAGACTACCATAGATTTCATACATCAAGTTCTCTACATACTTTTTCCTTACACAGAATTTTGAAAATTATTTTCTAAAACACTAGACTTCCTGCAAATGGCTTACCTTCTATGTCCATGCACATTTCTGCAAAAAGGAAGCCAGAAAATGTCTAGAGAGTCATTCAGTAAGATAAAGCAGGAAATAAAATATAACAGGGAAATGAAGACAGTACCTCTGTCTTGGCTCTGTGCCTCCACACCCAGCTAACTCCATACAGTTGAGGGCATAAAATGTGTGTTGTTAGTGTATGCATGTCAGATTAATATTAAAGCCATATAGCTACCCCATTTTCTACCCTCTCATCCTCAGAACACTTCTGACAATAAGGCTATCCTAGTCTTTCTTGGAGCAAATTGAATCTAAATGTGAATCTCTCTGGAGATGAGATGGTCATAATTTTTCTCACATTTTATATGATTGCATATTATTTGTTCTCCTTAAAATTATGTGTAATGGAAAACCTTTTAGTTATACAGAACTCTGTAGGGTTTTCAAAGGAAAAAATGCAGACAAGATAGATAATAAATGCATAGATAATCAAATGGTAAGAACCTGTCTCCTGTCCTTTTTCCATAGACAAAGGCACAGTGCTTAGAGATGTGTGAAACTACCATTTTCACCTTCCAAGCATTCACTTGAAAACTTAGCTTTTGCAATTATTAATTATCCAAGTTATTATATATCAGCTAAAGAGATTAAGCAGTGAACATAGCTTCTACACTTTGGTGAGCATACTAACGTGACTTATGAGATGTGTTAAAATAGCATATGATACTTGTTCCAATGAATTATTTGAAAATGGAATTGTATTTCAAATGCAATTAAGATAGAGTTACTAAATTACTTTAACTGTCCATTCCAAAGTGAATAATTGATTCCTGATTTATCAACACTGTCACTAGACATGCACATCTGTCTTATCCTGCATATTGCTTTTTCAGTTCTTGGTCTCCACACAATTGTCCTTTACTTTCAATTAAAAGGTGATGATTCTCTCACGTGCACATTTTCTATAATGTGGTAGACTTCAGATCTATCTACATACCTATTTTTCCTTGAGAATTAATATAATATTCTTAGCCATATTTTGAGGGATAAAGTCAAAATATTTGATATCTTTCAATTTCTTGCACATTCCCCAGGATAAATCTTTGGTTTTTCATGGAATATTTAGTATCTTAAAGACATGTTTGTTGGGTAGATCAGAGACTATGCGTTTTAATTATGATGGGGTAAATAGTGAAAAAGGCAATGAAACAACAGATGATTAATTCAGTGAAAATGTCTACACTATGCTTTGAGTGTTTCACTAATTAATCAGGGGTGTGTGTGTGTGTATTTGTGTTGTGTGTGTGTGTGTGTTGTTGTTGTCTGTCTGTCTGTCTGTCTGTGTGTGTGTGTGTGTTCTCAATCCCCAGGATATACAGAAAGTACTCTAGTAACCCTAGCAGTTGGGAGGTGGAGACAGGAGAATCAAGTTATCATCTGTTACATTAAACATTTAAGTTTAGCCTGGGATACAAGAGATCCTATTTCAACTTAAAATCAAATTTGCTTTTCTTAAAGATTGTCTTAACATTGTCACATTTTCCAGTGCTGTTCTTGTGAGTGGGCAATTTTCATTTAGCTTATTGGTTTAGGATTACAGGGTAATGTGCAAAGAGCACTGAGCTGGCTATCTGGGCTTAGGTTATCCTGTTTTGAGGTTGGTAATATGTATTTTTGTTGTTTTCTCTCATCATTTCCACAGGAATGAAATGAATATCACTGCAGCATTCTTATGCTCATTGAAGAACATTCCTAGACTTCATCAGGTTGAACTCTTTATAAAGGATTCGTTGCTAAATTCCTAAATACATAAGTATAGTGCTCAGTCAGTACAGTGTTAATTGTATGAATATTTTCAGAGCTGATCATTTAGCATGGGATAACTACTTGGTGTGTTCCTCTCTGGGGGATACATACATACCCCCTTCCAGCTCTCAGTATCCATTTGTTGTACTTATTTGTGTGGAGTTTATCTCGCTGGGCTTCATCAACCCCTCTGCCTACCTTAGCACAAAACATGTCTGTTGTTGTTGTTGTCATTTTATTTATTTCAGTCACTGGTGCACAGCAATGCCATCATACCACTATTGGACACTCTGGACCAAATTCTGACTAATTCATGCAGGTCAGACACTAAGTTATAAAAGATGATGTTAAAGAGATTTCTGTAAAATACCCTATTGTTTTTTATTTATATTAGGCACTAGTAAAAATGTCATCAGTAAGGATCTAAAGATAGTTTCTCCTCCATTGGGAACCCCATGATCAGTTTAATGGTTAGTGTGAGCTTCTGCCTCTGAGTATGTCAGACTCTTGCAGACTTCTAAGGAGACAGCTATATCAGGCTCCTGTCACATGTACATCCTGACATCCACATCAACCTCTACCTTTGGTGACTGCACATAGGATGGATATCCAGGTGGAATGGTCTGTCTCTCCTTCAGTTTCTGTCCTGCACTGTGTCTCCATATTTGCACCCTTGAGTATTTTGTTACTCCTTCTAAGAAGGACTGAAGCCCCCCCCTACTTGGTCATCATTCTTCATGAGCTTTATGTGGTCTGTGAGTTGAATCTTGCGTATTTCAGGCTTCTGGGCTAAAATCTAATAATCAGTGAGTGAATACCATGTATGTTCTTTTGTGATTGGGTTACTTCACTCAGGATGATATTTTCTAGTTCCATGAAGGCTGAAGGAGTTGAGAGGTTTCTCGACACCATGAGGAAAGCAACAATACCAACCAACCAGAGCCCCAGGGTCTAAACCACCAGCCTGGGAGCGCTTAGGGAGGGACCATGGCTCCAGCTATATATGCAAGGGAGCTATATATAAGTGGGAGAAGAGATCCTTGGTCCCATGAAGGCTGGACATGTGGGGGGGGGGATATTCGAGGGTGGGGAGGTGAGGTAGGGGGAGGGTGGGTGGGGTTACACCAACTGGAGGCAGGAGGATGGGGGAAGGGATAGTGAGTTCCTGGGAGGGAGGGGGGGAAATGGGGTAAGGAGAGAATATCTGAAATGTAAAAAATTTCCAATAAAAAAAAAAAAAAGATAGTTCTCTCTGTGTGCATATACACTCTAATATATATTAATCTACTAATTGGATATTAAAACCATACATCATTTAAAACACATCTATTAATGTTTAAAGTAAATTCTCAGATTGCTACTCATAAAATATTTATATATAATCCACACATACATTAATACATAAGTATGTATGCACATGTATATGTATATGAGCCTTTTTAAAGCTACTTTGGCATATACGAAGAAAATTTAGAAAGTGTTCTCATTTAACACATATTATTCCTGATGTGTCATTAACTTTTTCAACAAAAGGTGACTACCTTCTCTCAGCTAATGAAATGCTATTTCTTCCATTTGTGTCACCAATTGCTCCAGGTCTTATCTTGAACTTTTCAACTCATCTGTATGTCAGGGACATCTATTCTACCCAGATGAGCTGCAGCAAAGAGAAATTCTCTAAAGAACAGTCAATTGGTTACTAATATTAAAGACATTTATAAAGTGATTTGTAGAATGCTGTCTTAGAACCTATACTGGAAATAAAAGGTGTCATATAGAATGATCTCTTTACATGAACATAGACACATATTTTATATTTTCTTCATATTTGAGGCATTACTATGATAATTGAAGTTTTGGCAAACATTTAGAGAAAAAATGCTGATAGATTGTTAAGAAAATTCAAACACATTAATTTATATGCTGGATCCTTTTCTTAAATATGTATATTCTCAGTGTTTGTCATTTGGTATGTTTAATATTGCTCTTCCATTGAAACTTTTAGAATTAAAATGAGCAAGATTAGGTAAATACTAAGGATTGGAAAATGGCATTCTAAATATATCTATTGACTGAAATGTCAGTGTTTTAATATTTATGATATTCCTATCTATAACATACTAATTTTATAAACTTGAGAAATAGAAAGTTCTTCGTGGTGCTTAAGATGTTAACTGCTGAGATATTCTGAGATATAGCATTATAAAATAAAAAAAAATCCTCTTAGATTACTGGATGATTTGCCGAATAGACATTGCATCACAGTCTCATTAATAATCTATCATAGTACAGAGACCCAGAAATAGTGACACATGTTCATAATTCCAGAATTGTGGAGATGGAGGCAGGAGTGTTTGAAGTTTGACCACAGTCTGGACAACCTAGAAGGATTCTGATATAAAGGTAGCAGAAGTAGAGAAAGGAGGGAGAAAGGAGGAGGAAGGAAGGAAGGAAGGAAGAAGGAAGGAAGGAAGGAAGGAAGGAAGGAAGGAGAAGAAGGAAGGAAGGGACTTAAAGGGGAAGTAAGTGGAAAGAAGGAAGAGACAAGGAAAGAAGAAAAACACTAAAATTACAGAATATGACTTCCAATAAAGTAATGAAAATTTTGTTTAATCAGGACTGGCAATAACAAGGCATTACAGCAAAGTGAGAAGGAAAAAGAATAATCTAAGTGAATTTTGATAATCATTGACTAAGAAAATAGTGTTTGGTAAAGATGGAAGTTAAGACTTAAAGTGAAAAATTGGGGAATATGTCCTGTCAGACTTTAAGTGACTGGTGAGCTTGAGGATCAGAGTGTTTAATCTAAGTTTATGGAAGTTTTGTGACTATTAATGATGGTGGGACATGGGGGTGTGATAATTAACATGTGTGTATACACAATGATAAATTCTCACACAAAATATCACATGTATAGAAGCAGAACATGGAAACATTGCTTGTTCTAGCAATGCAAAATCTTAGCTTTCACTAATCCTGATTGCACACTCACTTTCACATACTGCCTGTGGGAAAAAAACATGTGTGGGGGGGACTAGGCCCGCCCACGGACCATGTGGGTGGCAGCGACCTGAGGGGATTGGTAGCAGAGGCAGAGGCAGTGGAGTCCTGGAACAGCAGCGGAGGACGGGCAGGTTCCCACATACTCGAGAAAGTCCAATTTTCCGAGGCTGGAAGCTTGTTGGCAGCAGACACAGGAGACACATGGAGATCAAAGCTTTATTGTCCATGGTGGTAGTTGGATCTAGATGTGAGTGCACCCCCACCCCCAGAGCCTGGGAAGAGCTGTCTTAAATAGAGGGTGGAAAGGAGGAGGGACCAGGGAGAAATAACTTAATTATCTAGGCCCCTGGCCTTATTAATATGTAAATCTCTCAAGGCAGAGGCCTGTTAGTCACACCCTCTACCTGTGTCTTATGTGACTGATGATACAGGTTAAATGGAGATGACACCACGTGTCAGGGCCCTGGGTTCTGGGGGTGTGGCCAAACACCTGCAGTCTTGGGGTCCCAGGCCCATGCTAACCCAAGATGCCCTTCTACAGCCTGACAATGCCTATTGCTTTTTGCCCTCACTACGCTATAGTAATCTACCAGTTTAACATCCTCTTCATGAAAAACTTCCTGATGCTAATTATCAGATTTAATTTTAATACAAATTGTAGGCACACATATTTTGCAACCTACTTTTAATAAGGGTTCAACGTCTATAGTCCATCACCCAGCAGATGTAGTGGAAGAGAAGAGTTATTAGGATATGGAGGAAGTGTACCTGTTCAACTATAGTTCTTTGGGGGTGAGCTCAATCTTCTTGCACAGCCATTCAGTCCAGTAGTAATCAAGAAATGCAACTTAGCAGCTGCAGACCGGTCCTCAAGGCAGGCAGACAGCAGGCATGAAACAGCAGCTACAGTACAATCCTTTCAGCAAGCAGATAGCAGGCAGCTGTAGTTCAACCCTGAAGAAACTGCCAGGCTCACCAACTGGCCTGGGGCAAGGATGCAGAAGTGGCAAGCTGCAACAGGTACCTCAAGAGCAGTTCTTGGGCAAATTTCTCTCAATGGCAGCATTATTACAAGTTGAGCTCAACAACACTAGTAAAGTGAACCAATATGTGACTGTCTTTAGTGAAGAATAGTGAGGTGGAGCAAACCAAACTAAACCTAATTACTCATTTCCTACTGTGTGTAGTATATTTATACTCCCTCATCAAGAGTCCTCTCACGAGTTTGGTATATCCGAACATCATTTACCTGTGTTTACTTCAGGAAAACACTCTTTCACTTGTTTGGTTTAACAAGAAATACTTTTACCCGTGTGCCCCAGCAAAACATCACGTGACATAACTAACTTTCCAAAGAACTAGAAGTTTTCACTCCAACAAATATTAACTGCAAGTCTTGGGTCTCTGTGGAAAAACACTGAAACAGAAGGCTATAAGGTATTGTAAATAGGCAGCTTCTGTGGAAATTTACCACCCAAGTAGTCATAGGTCTTATAAATAGGCAGCCTCAGTGGACAGTACCAACTTAGATAAGGACAAGTGAATCATAGGCAGAGTCATAGTGACCTGTCCCCTGAACCTACACCCAGCTGATACCCTGTTCTGAAAGGTATCTGTCCTCCCCTGAACACCTATGCTCGGTGCCATTCTCTTCCCCACATCCTGCCTTTTTGTGTTTATAACCTCTGTGTAAATAAGTAAATTATGATGTGATTTAAATAACTAAATAAAAAAAAGAAAAAATATTAACTGCAGTTATGAACTTAATAATTATGTAGTATGAGATCATTTTAAGCATTAGGTAAAATGAATGTGACAGTTAAAATATGAATATGGGAGTATATACAAGAAAGAATAACAAATATTCTTTTTTAATCTTCTAATGTCTAGTAGCATCAAGACCCCTACAGCATTAGGCTAGGTGGATTATCAGATTGTCAATTCTGAAGATGTAGTATAACGTTTTATATCAACATTTGGTTTAATACAGTACATTTTTCTAGGATATAAAAGATATAAGAGGAATCCTAGTTCTCTTTATAGTAGTTAACAGACTTCTAGAAAGCCACATAACTAAATAAAGCATTATTTATGTTATATTTTATTTTAATTTTGTGCATATCTATATATGTTTGTGTGTTGGAATTTACATGTGAGTACATGTGATCACAGAGGACAGAAGCGAAATATTCTCTTGGGGCTGGAATTGCAAGTGGTGTGTATGCCACCTAGTATAAGTTCTGGGAACTAAATTCTGGTCCTCTGCTTGTTCTTAACAGCTGCCCCACTGATCACTTATCACTGTTTATCATCTCCTGCAATGTGAAATCTTTCACAGTATATCTGAATTCTTTCTCAACAACATGTTACCTACAGAAGACCTGTAAAGATAACACCTGGCAAAGTGAATGAAAACAAAAATTCACAAGGTGGTCAATGTTAGGCAAGGAAGTCAGAATATTTCATAGGAAATATTTGAATCCTCAGTGGTGTTTCCTAATGCACTCTTATTTGTAGAACTCTTAGCAATTAATTTAACCCATCTTTTATAGTTTAAATCTTTTGTTTATTTTATGTATACAAATAACATGCTATAATAAACTGCATTTATATCTTTGCATTATAAGTATGAATGCATGGAAAGATCAGAACACGGCATTGAATCTCCTTGAGCTACCATTGCAGAGAATTCAAATTCTGGGAGCAAATCCAAGACCATCAAGTGCTCTTGACCACTGAAAAACTTCTCTAACCCTTTTTGTAAAAGTTTTACAATTCCTTCATAGTTTAATATGAAGAGAACTTTTATGAAATGATATTCTATAAAAATGTATAGTTTTCATAAACTCATTCATTCATTCACATTGAATTAATGTACCATGATTTGCTTAACAGTAGGTTGTTAATTAATCATATGATTTTAAATTTTTAATTTTTTTTGTGTAAAATTATCTTGTTTTATACCCATGACTTTAATAGCATATATTTCTCTTTTTTCTTAATGTCTGCAGATTACTTTTTTGATAATTGCATGCATGTCTATAGATTTTTGGAACATTTCCACTCCCAATTGTTTTTTGTTTGTTTGTTTATTTTTTTATTTTATGTGTATTGGTGTTTTGCCCACATGTAGGTCTGGGTGAGAGTGTCAGAGCTTAAATTTACTAACAGCTGTGAGCTGCCTTGTTGTTGCTGGGAGTTGAGCATGAGTCCTCTGGGAGAGCTTTTGTGCTTTTAACCTTGAGTTATTTTCCCAGCCCCGACTTCCACTTTCTGTTTCCAACTCTTCTTGGAATGTCCCCTATTACTTCACAGCTTAACATCTTCTTTTCAAATTTAAATTGATTATGTTATTTTCAAAAACAGATATAACATTAATAATTGTTGAATTCTTCATTATGTTACTACTTTTAGTCGCTGTGTTTTAGCAATTCGTTTTCTATGAAGAAGCCTACGTGTATATATCACAAACATTAAATATTGATTATTTGTAAGAGAAAATTAATAATAATTCTTGTGGATGCTTATATACACCAACTAAGGTAAAAGTACTGGAGTTTTCTACTGTCTAATGTGAAACTCTCAGGTATTCTCCAGCCATCTTGGTGTACAGACGACAGCACGGATGGGAAGTAGTGTCAGTAGCAACAGAATCCTGATGTGTGCTATGGTAAAGCATTGTCAGTGGGTGAATACATATCTATACATATCAATTGAATGTTTTGAATCAACACATCTTTAACTAATTGTACTTAAAAACAGTAATTACTCTGTGAGAATATAGTTACTACTCTGCCAAATTAATATCTTTTCCTTTGTTTCAAAATCTTCGTCAGAAGGTAAATATTTACTAGATCATAATAAGCAGAATATATGAAGTGGAGACTTTAGAATAAAGTTCCAGCAAACCTTGTGCCAAACAGGAATTGCTAAAGTTGGAGTAAAAATTTATGCTTAGGAAGAAACTCCAGATTGGATGGATTCACCTGACCACAACTACCACCATCTTGATAACCAATATTGCTTCTTAGTAACCCTGATCAGTTCTCCACACATCCTCAAGTATACTATAAAGGCACAGAACCAAAATTAGACCTTGGCACAGCACTTCAGTGCCAGGAATGTTCTCTGTCTCTCATGCCTAAACTTGAGATGAAAAGGTACATTCCATTTTGGATGAGAACACTTTTGTGTTGATCATAACACATCCACCTTGTTTGAACCCTGATGCAATCCATCTGGTTTAAAGAAGTATTCATTAAATTATACATTTTTGACTCCTGAATCTTTGAGTCTGTCCTGAGAAACTTGAGGACATTTTCTATAACCTGAGACAGGTCCCAGAATGATGACAGAATGAATGTAATGTCTATCCTGAACACAAGATAGTGTAAAACTATTGAAAAAAAATCTGGGAATAACAATAATACATGAGATAGGATATGATCATAAAATATAAAGTAAAGATACTACTATATAAATTCCAGGATATCATAAATCCTAAAGTGTATTGTGTTCCTTTGTAAATGCATTTTCTTACATTATTTTTATATTTATTTATTATTTTATGTGTATGAATGTTGTATGCATTTGGATATGCACCACATGCATGCCTTGTACTCAAAGAGGTAAGAAGAGGATGTTTGATTTGCTAGGACTGGAGTTACAGATACTTGTGAGCTATTACATGGATTTTGGAGATTGGACACTGATCCTCTGTCAGAACATAAGTGCCCTGAAAAAACTTTTCAGCATCTAGTACTTTAATTTCTATTTTATTATGTGATATGTCACATTTCCCTCTACTACATTGTTTGGGGTGTGTGTGTGTGTTGTGTGTGTCTGTGTGGGTGTATGTGTGTGTGATAAATGTCTCTCTGCGTGTCCCCTTGGACATGAGGAGCTCAGCGGTTAACATTGGGTATCCTCCTCAATGATGTCATTCACTGAAAGTTAAACTTACAGATTCAACTAGACTGGTCACCCTGTGAGTGCCAATGTTCTTCCTGTCTTATTCCTTGGCACTGAGACAATAGGCCCTACTTCTGCACCTGGCCTTTAGATGAGCTCTGGTAAAAAGAACTCAGATCTTCACAGGAGACATGGCAACCACATTACTGACTAAGCTGTTTCTTTAGCTCCTTAACTATTCAGCTTAACTTTTACATATCTTTTTAATATTCCTATGTTCTGTGTACAAAAATATTTTACCTACATTTTAAAAACATTATTATCATATATATATAAAACCTTTAATTATGATGATGTTTAATCTATCAATTTTATGTACTTTGTATTTTTGGGCTCTAGTTAGGCAGCATCTTTTCTTACCTAAAGGTCATAGATAAGTATTCTTAAAATTTCTCCTAGAAAATAATTTGAGATATACATTCAAAACACACATGATTATGAATCATGTTGATTCAACAAAAAATTCCAGGGTATAAATGTGTAGTACATATATATAAGCCTGCTTGTTTGTATACATCGCATATATTATATATATATATATATATATATATATATATATATATATGGCATGGATCTGTTCGTAGACTGTCATTCCCAGGAGAAGCAAAACAAATCTGTGTTTCATGGGTAAGAGAAATGAAACCAGTGGGAAACCTAAAGATGAGAGGTTCTTAGTCACCTCTCTGTGAGAGTCAGGTTCTAAATCTTCTACTATGGGGACTTACAGATGTCATATGCTAACATTTAGTTAAATGCAAAGCAGACTACAATATAAAAGTATAAAATTTGAGAGAATTGTTAATGGTTCTGACTCCATAAATTAAAGATTGTTAATGCAATATACATGACAAAATTTTCAATAGAAGAAAGTAAAAGATTCCTATGTGTAACGTCATGGCTTAGACTTGGAAGAAATGGATGCATCCTTTTTGAATGACATTCTTGCCTTAGAATTTAACATAACATCTCAATTTTTCAAACTATCATTAATTTAAACACAGTATAGGCAATGAACCAAAACATTGCATGCTATGTCATTATGTAAGAACAAGAAAAAATAAAGAACAAAACCAATATTATTTTCTATTCAAATGTATCCAGTCTAGAATATTATATTTCAAATAATGTGATTTATATATGATAAAGTATTTTATTGATAAATATAAGCTTGATATATTGGGTAAAATGTCTTTTTTTTTGTCTCTTAATTTTTTATTCTACCTTGTTCAATTTGGGCCAACTGGTTTGTTAGATTACATAATAATCACATTAATTTATGTTTACTGCTCTGCTAATTAAGATCAAAGTGTACCATTGACCAGATAGGCTTTTGAGCTCGACATATAATAGAGAACTCCCTTCATTGGAAGGGCTTACCCTTCTCTGACCTTGTCTAGGGAGTTAAAAAGCCTCACATACACCTCTACCTGCAGAATGTAGCTTTGTTTAAAATTACAGGTTCAACTTTACCTTTCCTTATAATGTTGTGGATAACCCCAGCCTTGTATTTTGATCCTAGTTCCACCCCCCTGAGAGGGGCTCCAGAAGAGGGTTGTGGATAGCCTCAGCCTTGTATTTTGATCCTAGTTCCCAGTGGATAGCCCCAGGCTTGTATGTTGATCCTAATTCCACCCTTCTGGGAGGGGCTGCAGAGGATGATTGAATCTGTACACAGATGACATCTTGTAAACCTTCTGTCCAATTAAAACCTATAAAATAAAGACTAAAGCCAGAGATTGGGCAGTAGAAGGGGAGGCGGAGAAAAGGCTTAGGGGAGGAGAGAGTGAGAGGAATTCGATATAAAAGGTAGAGCAGGGTAGAAGAGAAGGAAGTCATCGGGAGATGCAGAAGGAGAAAGCAGAATCAGAGGGAGAAGAGAGAGGCAGCAGCAGGAGGAGATTGAAGCAGAAGGAAGTGGTAGAAGGAAGCCGACGAGGAGCTGGACAACCACTCGGCCTGATAAAACCCCAAGTTATAAGGGATCTTATAGCCAGGATTAGAGTATTGTAGTGGTATATCTGCCCAATCCAGGCGTGCAATTTATACCATAATTATTGAGCTGTGTCTTCCTTTACTTGTCTCCTTCTGGCAGGAGATCTTATTTGGGGTTTAAATAATTTTTTCTACTACATTATAAGAACTTGTTCAGCTAGCACCTGGATTCCTGAAATGCTTCCACATTCTAAAACGGCATTTGGGTACAGTAAGTGCTCAGCCAGTGACCTTTACCCATCCTGGATATTCTGACCATTGTCTCCAAAATTATATAATCCTTGAATCACCCTAAGTAAAGTTGTTCTGTCTCTCTGCAGATGGTTCTGATGTCATCATTCACCATTTATACTCACAGAGCTTCTGAAACCCCATCTGTAGTCTCTGCTCCCTTTGCCCTCATAGGTCAATATATCAGCCTATCAGTCGTAATGGCAAGAAGGGTCACATATGACAAAATATCTAGTATATTTAAAATAAGTCTAGTAAGAAAGTAAGCAACATGTCCCTAGTTGTGCTTATATCATTATAATGACTAGTAATGTATTTCTCCCCATGTACTGATTCAGTCTTTACTAAAGTAATTTGTTGTAAACTTGGCAACATTTCACTCTTCAAAAATCCTAAGATTGTCCTTTTCATATATGTATGGTAGACATTGTGTTGCTCCTTTTTATCTGTATAATTTCAGATAACATGGAGACTTAGGTTCCTTCACAGAGCAGGTGAACTGATCCTTTTCTTTCAAAGGCCAACCAATGCTGATATCTCAGCAAGAGAAATAACAGCAGCATCTACAATGATCTAATAGGATTAGAGAATGCTCTGCTTAGACATAGTAGCACAGCAGTTATTTCCCAATCACAGATAATGATGAACTATCCCGTGATGGTTTCTTACTAAATCATTAATATACATAATTTTTAATTTGAGATTACATCATCCAAATGGTAAAACAAAACAAAGTGGATAGAAACCTGGTAGCAGATGGGAGGAAGTTCAAATACAGGTCAGCACACTGCCTAACTGAGCTAAGAGTTCTGCATCCTTTTTCTAAATTAGACAAGCATTAAGATCCATGCATTGTGATGAGAAATGACAGTTCTGAGCCTTGTACACAAACAGCATGAAGATCGTGGACAGGGTGTTACCTCACAGATATGATGTTTTCTGAAAGCTCTGACAAAAACTTGCAAAAATAAAACACAAAGAGTTCAAGGCTCTCACCCCTTGCCCTAAAGCCTCAGATGAGCTAAGTAGATAGGAAAATGTCCTTCCATTGAACTCATTATAGGCTATAAAATTTATACTGTTTGTAAAGAAGTATTTTATATGATAGATCTTCTGATAAGGACTCCGAGAGAGAAATGTGATGCAGTATTCAAGACACAGGGGCAAGAATGGCTAATGATTCAGATGACTCTGAAGCTGAACTTACCAACTTATTTTGTGCATGATCCTTGTGATTTACATGTTTTTTTCTGTCAAGTATTAGTAGTCTTATTTTATATTGCATTAAAACTAAACTAAGAGATAAAAATCATACTGTCTACCCCAAATTATATATGAATTAACAGTTGGAATATTTATAATTAAACTTTCTTTAGGTATAATATTGAACTTACTCTATAACAAGCCACAATAATTGAGGACAGTTAAATCAAACTGAGGTTTGTTGAATTGTCAGTATAAACTCAATGTCCATTACAGCACTCAAGATCATATTAAAATAGTAAAAGCATCACAATGAAATATTTTATTATGTGACTTCAAAAATAGACTGGAAAATTGTGGTCTTTGATACCAATTTCATGTTTATTTTCTTGATATCAACAACTGCTTCTCCCATTGATAACTGAACAGCAAAACACAAAGCCCACAGTTATTCATGTCATAGCTCTAGCAAATTCAACAAACCATTTATTTGAGAGGATTAAAGCTAAGTTTAAACAAATTTATCTTAATGTCCTTTACTGAAATATAATTGTCTTGTGTTTGGTTTATTTTTATAATCAAACTTTATATCTGTGTATCTCATTTATTTGGAACAGTTGTGTGTTCAGGTTTGAGTGTGTGCTGTGTTAATGTGTACACACAAATATTCTTAATAAACAGTTATATATTAAATAAAGTAAAGCACGATGAGCCTGAAAAAATCCAAGAAGACTTTTAACAGGATGTATTTGTGTTGTCAGCAGGAGAGAGACAGCTGTGCTGAGCACCAACTCAGGTCCTTCGGATACTCTGTGAAGTCTTGCTAGATTTCTTAATCATTATTTACATGGAGATTCTGGAAGTCTGAAATGCTGAGTATTTGAAATATAGACAGCTCAGAGGCTTTTCTAAAAAAGTAGATTAAATATAAGTTGATTGACTTTAACAGAGAAATAGAAAGTGTGTGAGTATTGGTATGGGATTAAAGCAGGAAGGGGTGACTTTCAGATAAGGATGTGGCCAATGGGTGTCCCCATAGGGATACATCCCCAACTGTGGGAAGACTTTGCATAGCATTAAAACAACAGCTTTCCTTTCTTCCTAAACACTTTTATTCTCTCATGTAAATTTGATTAATATGATGTTTCATGGGAACCCCTGCAGGTATTATGCCAGGAAGAGTTCATGAACCCCAATAGACCACCAAGGACTGTTTCTGATATAATTAATTTCATTAGGATCTTTTTTTTCAAAGTTCTTTTTTTATCGGATATTTTATTACATTTTAGATATTATCCCCTTACTCCATTTCAGTAGCCAACAGCCAACTAAATGGAGAGAAACTTGAAGCATCCCACTAAGATCAGGGACAAGACAAGGCTACTATTCCCTATCAATATAGTACTGAAGTCCTAGCCAGAGCAATTAGACAACAAAAAGAAGTCTAAGAAATACAAATAGGAAAGGAAGAAGTCAAAATGGAGTAGGTTTGGCCTCTCACTGGATTATAGGAAGGAGAGAGGAAAGATAGTTCATGGATGGAAAGCAACAGCCCTCCAATGGCTTGTGTAAAGGATTACAGGAGTTGTCCACTGTGCAGGAGATGATGCCCAAAGCTGAGTTCCAAAGAGGATAAGCAAGAGCAGAAAAAAGTGCAGTGGGTTGACAGAAATGATGAAACTGAAGAGTAAAAGCTTGCCTTGTAATCCCACTGTTTAGCAAACAAGCATGAAACACAGATCCCTTTACAACACATTCTTATCCAAACATAGGTACCTCTTGGTTTCAAACACCGGTTATTTGTCTTACCATGTAACACACTGTCTTATAGCTAATGGTCTGATGATGTCTCCACAGTCTCTCCAACTATATATTGGAAATTTAAAATTTGTAAAATACAAATGCTTTCATCACATCCTTCATTAGGCACTAAGTATAAACCTTCCTCAGAGATGAAAAAAACTGGTTCTCCCTCAAACTTAAATACTGGACCTTTAAAGGCTGGAGGGATTTACTCAGAGAGTTGCCAGACAGGAAAATCTCCCTCACCTGTTGGAGCATTCGTCTTATGAAGGTCTGACCCAGACCTTTAGCTGACTACTCTCTCCAGGAAGTGACAGAAAGTAATTTGATTAGATCATGGCTTGATTGTCTTGGAAATAATCCAGCTTGAATAATAATTCTCTAATAGCTCCTTCCCTTCCCCTCTCTCCCCTTTGCTTCTCTCTCTCCTTTTTTTTTCCTATCTCCTTTAATTTTTGCTGTGTCTGTAACAGATGCAAAATGAAAACAAGAATTGTGTGCATGAGGAATTCTGGAAGAAAAAGGCAATGGTACAGGAGTTTTATACTATGAAGCTTGTAAAACATATCACAAGGAAGTATCTCAGAGATATCCATCACTCTCAATCTAACATGATCATATTAACCAAGAATTAGGAAGCAGCCTAAGGGAAATGGCAGTGTTTCTGAAGGGGCTGTGTGTTATGTGTTTAACCTAAGGAATGCCAACTTTATACACACCTTACTGTCCTTTTGTTCATATTGATTTTTATCAAAATTTAAAAACAGTGCAAAGCATTCACAAGCAGAGAGACAGAATAAACTGTGCTTTCTTATTACACCAGAGAGCTCTGAAGTAGCAAAGAAGTTTGATTTAGATTCAGGCATTAAGATTAAATCACACATCCTTAGGAAAATGATCTGTAATAATGACGGCTGCTCATATGGGACATGAAAGTGCTATTGGATAAGGAAGCAAAATACTGTTGTAGTGTGGGGCCAGTGTGATGTAATGAAGAGAGCATTTGAAAGCACATTTCTTCTTCGCTGTTTGTTGCCTATTGATTTAGGCATAGTAGCAAACATGTTACTGAAAGAGATGAATATCATAAATTAGATAGAAATTATTTCTCTTCCATGGAAGTACCTTTATTTTTATGGAGAACTTGCTGAGGCTGCTGGTGCAATGCCTCTAGGTACAAACTAGGAACTGCAAAAACTGCTTATATGGGTTGCCATTCTGAAATGTCACTCATTGGCACCAGCCAGCTGGTAGGTCCTAGTGTGTTGCTCTACTACTGGCTTTTTGGCTGGCTTCCTGCTGTCCCACACAACTTCGTGACCTAAGTCAAACATTTTCAGCATTTATCATAGGAGTCTTTGAAAGTGCTTAGATTCAGTCTTTTTTTTCCCCCTCTCTCTTTCTCTTTTAAATCAACATCTTTATCTCATTGAACTCATTTTAAGATTTTGAGATTAAAATGTCTATTAGCCATCATTTAATGGGGTCACAGAGTTTTATGATCTTTTTAAAAGTACCTTTTTTTCCTACTGAGTGATAAAGATCATTGTAGTAAATATGTTTTATTAGTAGATTATATAGATGAGGACTGGAATCTAATGAATTCATGAGAAAGGTTTTATCCACCCATCTCATTTTTTGTGAGTGATTTTTATGTTACTAATGTTTTCGGAAAACACTGAATTACTTTCAATATCTATGGCTTTGATCACAAAGAACTGAATTCATGGTTTTCAAATAGCTCTTCTAAATCATAAATTTCTTAGTCATGGACAGAAAAACTATCATCTAGCTATCATGAAACTGCTGTTTGGACTTTATGCAATCTTGTGTGGATTCATTCTTTAATATTTTTCTAATGAATTTAAAGAAAGTAACAGAAATGCAATGTTTAAAAAATTATTCTTTGAAATGATAGAAAAATTGTTTTCAATCATACTTACAATAAGAAAACAAGGAAAGAAGGGAAGGAAGGATGGAACATGGAGGGAGGAAGGAAAATAGGAAGGTTGGCTCATTTTTTTGTTTGTTTGTTTGTTTTATAAGATCCTAATCTTTTCTCAACTTTGGAGATGAACTTCAACTTTTGTTCCTGTTCCAGATTAGATCATTATTATTGGATCTTTAGGCACTGGTGCTATCTTAGAGGTTCTCAGTCTTTAGCTGTCTTTGAGAAATGTCTGACTTTGAAGATACAGAGGATCTCTAGAACAGAGGCAAGGCAATGTAAACCAGAGAGCTCCTGGATGTAGATATATAAAGATTTAATTTATTTTTATTCATTTTAGGAAAGTTCAAAAGAATAACTCCAACTCCTATGTAATTCATGAAGCATTAGTATGATAGCAATAAGGGCTGAGCCTCAGTCTCTCTCTTTCCTATTCCCTTCATCATGAAAGTTTTGTTTCCAGAGAACTTGCTATGTACTATTGCATGCAAATATCCACTTCGAAAACATTTAGTGATTAGACTCAGATGCTTTACCTAGTATAATCATGGCTGATTCAACTCCCAACTGCATATAGTCCACTTAAAATATAGACATTGAATTTCTCCTGCTAATAAATGAATGATTTAGTTTAAATTCATATTAAGTTTCAAGATGTCTTAGATTGTACTTAATATTAGAAGAAAGAATAGAAAAATTAAATATTATAGTTTCTATCAGTTCTAAGTACTCATGTACATGAAGGAGCAACTGAAGAAGAAATGCATTTGAATTCTACTTTAATGATAATCAATGTCATGTCACATCCTGTGATGTGGAATAAACTTGACAACAGAAGATGGTGTCAGGTAGTTCTCCACTTCACCTAAAGGGAAAGTTAACTATATTTATTAGTCATTTTCTGATTTCTTATGATGAAAAATCAAGAAGAAAAAGTCTCACTATAAAACTTTGGGGTCCAATAGTGAGTAAATGTGTAGTAGTGGGTTTTATCATCATACATATTCAATAAATATGAAGGATAAATGCTACATAAGAAGCAGAACTTGCTAGAAAAATTTTATTATACTTTTTATATTTCTGAGTATATGTGTCCCTGTGAGTATACAAATATCCGTGTGTGTGTGTGTGTGTGTGTGTGTGTGCACATGCAATGGAAGTTAAAAGAGGGTTCTAGGTATTCTTTATCATCTTCAGCCTATCCTTTTCAGGTAAAGCTTTTTGTAGAAACTGGGATTCAGTTTTCTCAAATGAATTGAATTTCCACCTACCCCAATGATACTGTCTCTACCTGTTCTGGAGTTGTGATTATTGTTATTTGTGAGGATACTTGGAGCATGCTATCTGAGTGCTGAGATATGAATGCTGATCCTCATGATTGCAAAGGAGCACCCTGAACCTTCAAAATACCTCTTTAGTTCCCTAGGAAAGTATTTATAGATAGAATTACCCTTGATATTTTGTTAAACTTAGAGGGAAGCCCAGTCCATGGCAACACATTTTAGATGCTTTTTTTCCTTTTCTTTTCCTTTCTTTTTTTTTTAAATTGAAACTAGATACGTCTTTGATACAATATATCTCGACAAGAGTTTGCCCTCTCTCCATTCCTCCCAGCCTTATCCACACTCCATTTCTGCCAGATACATTCCTCCTCTATGAGGAACCCCACAATAGAAGCGAGAAAAGTTTGTAGAGTGCTAGAGATAATAAAAGACACTGGGTTTTTGTGTTTTTTTTTCTTTGTTTTGCTTTCAACAGAAGAAAAGACAATTCATGTGGGAACAAATGTCTTCTCTCTGTAGATAGCATTAGTAGACTAGTTTAAAGCTTGACATTTGTTTTCCATAGGAATTGATGGGTAACCATTGTAGGTATAGTATCTGCATTTTCTTCTGTTTGATATCATTATCCATTTTTCATTACATGCTATGATGATTTAAATAGGAATACCACAGAGAAAAAACCAATAGATTGACAAATTAACTGGCATAAACATGTGTATGTATTTATATGTATACAGATACATATATGTTTGTAATAGCTTGAATGAGAATGTTCCCATAGACTCACATGTTTGAACATTTAATTTCTAATAGGTGGTGGAGTTTGAGAATTAGGTGTAAACTTTAGAAGGTCAAATCTTTTTAGAAGAAATACATCACTGGGATGGTCTGTGGATAGTTTCAACCTACCTCCAGTTTATTTTATTATCTTCACACTTGTTTTGAAGATGTGAGCTCTCAACATTTTGCTCCTGTTACCATGCCTATTGCTTGTTGCAATGCTTCTTTCCACAATAAACTCTTATCCTATAGACCTGGAAGCCCAAATATACTTCTCTAAATTATTTTGGTTTTGGTGTTTTATTATAGTAACAGAAAAGTAACTAAAACTATAACACTTAAGTAATTTTCTAGAAAAAAAACAAAGAAATATGATTATAATTAAGAAAATACATAGGAACTTATATGCCTGAAAAGCCAGTAATGAAGAATAGGCTTCTTCTAGTGATGAACTAACATACTAATAAAACATCAACCTTTCAAAGTTTAAATATTTATACTCTGCTATCATAATTTTGTACAGTGCTTTCCTAATTTTAAATAGAAACTCGTTCTTAAAATGTAAGTCATTAGAAAAATCTACTATAAGATTAAAATGCATATATGATAAAAGGTATTGTTCTATATGCATTGTGCCCATTTTGATATATTTGCCTACATAAAACAGTCAGCTTCAATTGCAAGTTCTTAAAGAAGATCTCCTGGACACCTGTTTGTAATCTCCTCTGACCTTATTTTGCAATAAAATAAAAAGTTACAAATGACTAAAGAATTTTGTAAAATCCATATTAGCATTCTGAGCTTCAGCTTTAAGTCAGTAGTAAGGCTAAAATTGCAAAATTCTTGTTTCTTACTACACTGCACATGGAAAATTTTTATTTTAAGGCCTTTGTCTACAGTTATCCTTTATTTCTGTGATCAGTAGATGTTTTATTATCCATTTATTAAAAGTAATAATTGATATTAATATTATATACCATTTATTCTGGATAATGTTTAAATGATACAAATTTGTTTTGAGAAAATATACTGATTGAATTATATAACTTGAATCATTTTTGTTATATCAAAATGTTTTCATTAACAGCTAAGATTCAAATATATATCTGCACTGTTAACTTTAAGTCACTTTAAATTACTTATTGTCTTGTCTTAAACTATATGCAAAACTCTGTTTGTGGGTTCACAAAGACTGCCATTAATACTCTATACGGATCCACGAACTCTGCAACTGTTGTTGACTGAATCAGTTCTCTAAGATAGGAAGCCCAGTGAAAAATTCTTGGTGTATATAAAGTCTGTGAATACAGTATGATCCTATGATATCACACTGAATTGACATTCATTCATCAACATAAAATTCCCACTAAAACTGAATTGTATGTGTTGTCAGAAAAAAAGACATTCAGAATGTCATAGAAATTAATTACTGTGTTGTGATAAACCTCATCTTGAATCATAAATTAATATCTGGTTTTACACACTAACTTGTTTCCTCTTGATTTCCTTATTCTTAGGTTAGTTTTCCCCACCTCTCTTCTGTCTGTCTCTCTGTCTCTGTGTGTGTGTGTCTGTCTCTGTCTCTCTCTGTGTGTCTCTGTCTCTGTCTCTCTTTCTCTCTCCCCTTCTCTCTCTTTCTCTTTCATTATTTCCTTCCTTCCCCTTCTTCAGCTTTACTCTAGAAGTTTTAGCTTATTTTATCATGTAAAATGGTCCTCCGTTGTCAAAGTCACCAATAAATAATTGATATCCAATGGTTCTTCTGAAGAAAAACAAACAAACAAACAAACAAACAAAAAACCCAAAGATTTTATTTGATCCCATTCAATTCATGGGAAATTAACCAAATGTCTGCAATAGAAGTAATATGAACTAATTTTGTAGGTCGTTTAGTTCTACAAAAAAGTGAAAAGGATTCTTTCCCTTTACAGTGGAATGTAAGAGTCATTAAAATAGAATGATGTTTTGCTATTTACCAAGGCACTAGAACTGAAAATTCGGAGGAGGGCATGCTGTAAACTTGAAATCAACCTTGACATTGGGGCCTGATGTTTACATGTAAGTGCTGTTTTTCAAACTGTTGGAAATCAACTCAATAGTGGTGAAGCTTTTTTCTTGTTTCTGTTTTCTTCTGTCAGTCCTTTCACTTTTTCAAGCATCTATGACAACAAAGTACCATTTAGTCAAAGGATCAATATATAACAATGTTGATAAAATACTTGCTTAGCTAGCATTAGTGAAGATCTGGGTTTGATTCCCATCATGGCATTACTCAGGTATAATGTAATTCTACCACTGTTGAGACAAGGCATGAAGACCAGAAGTTCATTGATCCTCAGCCTAAGACTGTGTCATACATAGAAAATTAAAGCCCAAAAATTGTATTTAGTTTTCAAATTTATAGCAATGCCTTCAGGGTAAACTAAACCCTGAGAAAAATATCTCTTTGTAACTTCCTATGGTTTTAATATTAGGGATTTTCTGGATGTTGTCAATAAATGATGGCAAATCATCTCCCTGACAGGACTGAGACTTTGCTGAAATTGGCATCTTTCAAAAGCTAACTGTAAGGAACCTTCAGGCAATAGGAGACAAGTTAGTTATTCAAAGATCCCCCTCCAAATTCACTATGAAGCAGAGATGGCCAGTAATGTCTATGTTACCTCAATTTTGTATCTTTACAGATAGGAAGACTATTTTTAAAAGAAAAAATGAACTTACCTATAACATGTGGAGATCGGTGAATTTATAAAGAACTAGGTATTAAATCTGTGAGGAGGAAAATTGACAGTTATCGTCAATGATCAATTTATGTAATAATTATCACTATCATAGTGGTAAAAATTCTTCCAGTATTAAAATGTCACCCACCATACATTATGGAACATTCAGTAACACCCCTCAGATTTTAAACATATAAATGGAAATGCTTTGGGCAATAAATGCTTACCAATGTTAATTGCTTAAAATAATCATTTCCACATTATCTAATGAAATAAAGAAAACTTATGTACAGAGTCAGACTTATGCTGGAAGTGCATGCACACATGCAATGCCAAAAGCCAACTATCCACCCATTCACAGTCATTCACAGTTCTCCTTGCCCAAATCAAGAAGCCAGATTAGAGACCCTCCACAAGTGGACTGTCTGGAATTCATTTTTATCCTTTTATGGTGGTGTTGTTTGGTGTTTGTTTTTTGTTTTGTTTTTCTAGACAACTAAATTTTAATGATTTTCAATGCTAAACAATCATTCAAACATTCCCAAGTTTACTTAGTCATGTTTGTTTTGTTTGATGAAGCCACTGTTGTCATTTATCTGAACTTGCACAATGCTATCTAATACACAGGCTCTGAAATATTATTCTTCTATTTGTTACTCTGTTCTCATATTCAACCCATCTGCAAGGATTTCTCCACTTGATCACCCTGTTCATTTTACCACTAGCACCTTTTTCTTCTGACTGTCTTTTGTCTGACTGTAGCAGATCTCTCACCATCTGGCCGTGTTTCTGGCCCCAGCAACAATCTATAAAATTGAGAAGGACTCTTTAATGAAGGAAAGTTAGTTGATCATACTTTTTGTTTAAAGAACCTGATTTATTGTAAAGATCCTTGAGGTGAAGGCAGGGCTTTATACTTAAGGACCTGACCAATTACCTTGCTTCTTCAGTTTTAATTGTCACCCATTGTTGCCCAGGGATCGAAGCCTCTCAACATTTTCCTTTAGAGTTCACCTGGAGTTTTGGATTTGTCTAATCTTTCTCCATCTTTTGAAAGATAGTCTCTACTACATCCAATGATTACTAATCTAAAATCACCCACACTAAGATTTTCCTGAGAATCCCTGATTCTCTATCTCATCTCTGGGGTGTGTCTGCTTAGATTATATTAGATTAGATTAGACTTAGATTGTATAGTGTCTTCAACAGAGCAGGGATGAAAGCAGTTGTGGAAGAGTAATTGAAGGCATCAATCTTCTATTTGTTTTTTCTCTTACAACTGATTCTTCCATAATTCCAATTTAATAGATATTCTTAAGAGGCATTATTTGTGTTTCTTTTTCATAATATAATTTTACCAGGTAAAAACCATAATTTATTTGTCTTATGTTATAGCAATATATTTTTTTTATCTTCAGCTTGCCTCTCACTCTTCAACCCAGTGATTAGGCTTGAGTTGAAATCAAAGATTTTTGTAATTTTATTTCTTCTGTTACCATCAGGCAATGGAGCATTGCAAACACCCCTTTTAGTTTTAATTGATTAACTAACAAAAAAGTATAAAAAGTATCAATTTCACAAAAATATGACAGGAAGCTAACGGAAATGTAAGCTTATTTAAATATATGAATATACATATTCATATCTTGGAGTTTTCAAGGCTCATCTTATTTTTCATATGAGCTCCTTGTACCTGGAAAAAGGTTAGTCAATTAATAGGATTTAGTTTGATTTAGTTTACAAGTAGTCTCTGTGAAGTTACCTAAGTTCTTTTGTCTCACAAAGCTTTTCCTAAATGTCTTCCTCTAAAGTATGTGGATACTTCATCCCTAGTCAATTCATTAGAAACAACTACAATGTCTACTTTATGATCATCTAATTGTATACATTTATTGTTTGTTTAGTAGGCCAAAGTTGACCCATATCAATAGGCTCTGACCTTTTTTAATTGGGTATTTTATTTATTTGCACTTCAAATGTTATCCCATTTCCTTGTTTTCCCTCCTCAAAACGCTTATCCCATCCCCCTCCCTCTGTTTCTATGAGGGTGCTCCACACTCCTACCTCACCACCCTGGCATTCCCTTACACTGGGCCATCAAGCCTTCACAGGATCCTTCATAGGACCAAAGGCCTCCCCTCCCATTGATGCCAGATAAGGCCATCCTCTGCTACATATGCAGCTGGATAGGCTCTGACTTTTTATAAGAGGTTTGTTTACCTAAAACATCACACCATCCAGTTTGTGACTTTAATGTCTATATCGTCTCTCCATAGCCACTGGTGACTTGCAGCTTTCATGAAAATGTTATCATGGACTCTATCAGGTTGTGTAACACATAGAGAGATCTGCATGAACATTGCATAAATGACTGAATGAATATTATAAGATTAATTCTGCAATATTAAACTCTGGGATTTTAGGTTCTCCTAGAAGCTCACAGGGAAAAAAGCAACCCTTTAGTTCTTTGCATCAGCTATGAAAATTTCTTTACAGAATGTAAGATGCCCTCATCTGATCAATTTTGAGAAACTAACCATAAAGCAAAACTCTTCTTATTTTTCTTACTCTTAGTTTTAAAATTTTACAGTCTCTGACAGAAATCACAAGAGGAGCTATTTGGATTTTCCACTTCATTATATAATTAGCTATAAGATGAAAGCGAGTTCCGCAAAAATCATTGAATCCTTTTTCAGGCACCATCTATCATTATGTCACTATTTCCTTCGAACCATTTTGTGTGTTGCTTTTGATGCTTAAAATACTTCTGCTAAAATGGGAAACGAGATGGGTTTTACAGCTGTCATGATTTAAAGACAATCTTTTACAGTTCCTTTCACAGTTTCATTTTTTTAAATATCTGTGTCTACCTCCAAACCTTCTATATGTAACTAATTTTTTACATGTTAAGAAAAATGTATCTAATCTTATCATGAACATTTGGGACAACATAAATTCTTTGAAATATTTTGCATTAAAATACATTAAATTTAAAAAATACATATGACTTTCAAAAAAAGAGCAAATATAATCAACCAGCCTAAAAATAAAGCTAGCATACCTTTTAAAGAACTTCCACTTTTCTTTTGATTTTACACACACACACACACACACACACAAAGAGGAGGGATAGGCAAACAAGCTGGTCATGGTCATTTTATTAACTTACAAACTACTTTGTCTTCTATCAGCAAAGACTTAAATGCCTTGAACATAGTGTCAGTGTTGTAAAGAATAGTTGCAGGGAAGCTGATGGATTTTGGAGATCTAAAACCAGCACCTTGTCCACTGTCTCTTTAGTAAGATATACTTCCTGCTGTAAGTTGTGCCATTTTGTTAATATTTTTCATAGTTAATATGGTTGTCATTGTAATACGGGGCATGGAACCCTAAACTATCATGCTTGGGTTCTAAGCATAAAATATCACCAAGAAGGCAGAAAAGCTTTTAAAGTAAGTTTAGTACATGAATTTGATAGTAGGGTTACATGGAATGAGTTGGAGGAAGAAAAGGGCAAAGGGAAAATGATACAATTATATTTTATTTTTTAAAATATTTTATAATACATTTCAAATAACAAAAAATGTAGATCTGTGTCTAGGTGTTCTTCAAGAGTCTTGGTTTCACATGTTTATAAACTACAGGCAACATTTATATACAGTCCTCCTGCAGGAATCAAACTCTACACTTTTAAACCTCAACCTTGAGTATTATTTCACTCTTATTCTATATTATTCTGCCATAAAGTTCTCAGTCTAGATTCCACCACTGTTCTCCAGTTGCATTTAATTCACTTCTGATAAGTAGTGGGGCAGTTTTCTATATTCATAGATACTATGTCATAACAGTCTTTTGAACATTATTAAGTTTTCTGAATACATTAATCTATCCTGAATTACTCTAGTTTACACAGCAATTTCCAGTGTCCTCAGGATAAAGACACATGGGTGCTCTCCATTACTATCAATTTTAGTCAAGCATCTAGACATACTATATTTCAAATCAGTTTTTTCTTGGAAATATTTTTAGAGAGTTCATTGAAATGATAACCTGCATTGAAGAAAGGATAATTTCTTTCTTCTTCAACTATAGCTATCTATAATAACTCCATTTTCCCCCACATGTTCTTTTTGTCCATGCAAACTTCTTAATGTGACAGGAGCTCCCTAGGCAGGTGAGATCTTGTATCTTTCTCAAAAGTCACCCTAACTTGTAATTTGTCTGTCACGGGGTTCAGAGATATTGTGTAACTTTTCTGTAGCCATGTTTAAAGAAGGAATAGTCTTACCAAATTTGCCAACTACTCTGTGTATGAGCTTCTGTAACTATTCATAATTTCAGCTGTATACATCGCATTATTGTTGGTCAAGATCTAAATACAATACCTACCAAACTATTAATACTGGTATATTCAAAAAGAAACAGTGTCTCAAAAGATCTTACTAATTTAAAGTCTACTTGCATTTAAGAAGTCTATGGAACTTATTTTCTAAGAAAAAGAATATGTCATAAAATTTAGGACATAGAATCTGTTTTTCATACTTATCATTAATTGGTGAATTTTGAATGTAAGAAGACTTAGCCATGTTTACCAAAGGATTGGTTTGTGAGGATGAAGAACATAGACTGAGAAAAAAGAGATTTTGTTTTGAAAAAATAGTATAAATCCTGATATCATATAATTGGAAAATGAAGATAGAAGAACAGTTGCAAAACAGGAGAAGTTGACTGTGGATAAGTATAATTTGACAGATCTGTGAAATCAGTTGGAAATGACATATGAACTACCCAAAGGGATATGTCAAATACAGCATACACATTTGTAATTTAGAGGGAGGATAAATGTCAGGATGTGTATGTGGTATTCCTCACTGTGTGGATGCTTCTTCAAACCACAATGATGAATGAGATTACATGTAGTTTGTAAGTAGGAGTTGTACTCTTGCCTTTGTGGTTGGTGACTTCATCTTCAAGGCTTCTAGGTTACTACAAAAAATAGAGAAATGAATTACAAGGGAGATATGGAAGTAAGAAGAAAATTCAAGGACAATGTAAACCTGTAAAAAAATAACAAAAGGTGCTGCTAAGAGAGCTTCTGTCAAAAGAATGACAGGAATATACCTTGGGTGTGGTAAAGGGAGAGTTTCTGATCTTGGATGAGATCAGTGTGTAAGGTAAAGACTGGCTGACTTTTGAGAACAGCTACTCATGTTCATGATAATACCATACTCTCTCTAGTTCTTCACCTGATATTTACTCTTTATCCAAATCCCATTGTCATGTTCTTCTTGTCTCAGCCTCCTAGGTACAGGGATTACAAATATGCACCACTTTTCCTGAACCCTCGTAACTGTATTTGTTACTTACCAGAAAATGAGTGGTTAGCAATAAAAATTATGTGTCCAGAATTGTCAGGAACTAGGGAGGTTACCACGCATGAATGAAGACATGTCAATATAATGAAGTTGATGGCATCCACAAACTGATGATTTGATTTCTACTTTCAGTGTTAGGATCTTATAACATAACCATTTGATAAACATTCTAATAGCACTAGTAGGTCAACATCTTGAGCAAACCTGCTAAGAAGTGGGCATGTGGGAAAAGTGATTTTGTTTGTTTGTTTGTTTTTGCCACAGGCATTGTCTATTTTTCATGTAACCTAAGAAATTCTTAGAATATGGCCAAGGATGGAGTGAGGTATGGACCTGTAAGAATGAGAGAGTTTGAAGTTTTATTAGTATGGCTCTAACCCCACCCCGTGCAATTAAAAACTTGAGACATAATTTTGTTTATGAATGAGAAATGAGATTGGTATTTGTTTAAGGTTTGTAATGTAAAAGAGAATAAAATAAATATTTTCTGCAGAGATTGATATGATAATTTTTATGGTATGAACAAGTTAGGTGCTAATGAAGAGTTTGCTCCTTGCCACTGACTTGAAAGCAAAATAAAGTTAGAATGGGACGGAAATAAAGCACTATCATCAGGACTAGATAGATGCTGCAGTGTTTAAGAAGGGTAGCTGCTCTAACAGAGTATCTAGTTTACTTCTCAGCACTCATGCTGGGTAGCTCTCATTGTCTGCACTCCAACTTAAGGGACTCCAACATCCTCTCCAGGTGTCTATAGTCAGTTGACTCACATGTACATATACATACATGCACATGCACACACACACATGCACGCACGCGCGCACGCACACACACACACACACACACACACACACACCATGATTGTTCTTTGTCGTTAGCAGTCACACCATAAGTGGTTGTTTGGATGAGAATGACCATTAAAAACTTATTTCCCAGATATAGAACTGAGGACTGTTTGGGAAGAATTAAAAAATGTGATCCTGTTGGAGAAGATGTATCATTGTGAGCAGACTTTAAGGTTTCAAAATACCTCGCAATTCCCAAGGTGTGAATTTTCATCTGTTCCTGCATCAATGTCATACTCTGCCACCATGGACTTAAACTCCCTCAAACTATATACTCAAATTAAATAATTTCTTTTATGATTAGCCTTGGTCATGGTGTCGTCTCACAGTAATAGAAAAGTTATTAAGAAATGTTTGTCTCATTCTTTCAAACTGCACATTTTGTATTTAAGGATCCCAAGGCCACATGGAACTCAGTCTAAGAAATTGAAGAAAAGAATTTTGAATTATTCTACTAGATATTTTTCCATCTTCACGTTCTCATTAAAATAACTTCTTTCTAAGTTTGACTATGATATCAAAATGATATGAGCAAGGAGAGATATATTAAAAGTATATTTTATCTTAATTTTCTGTACTTTTTAGTGTGGTGCTATATACTGAACCCACAGCATACTGAAGAGACACCTTTTCTGAACTATATCTACAAACAAAATAAAAGGAAAAATTTAATAATGAAAATATCTTTAAGCCAGGCAGTGGTGGCGCATGCCTTTAATCCCAGCACTTGGGAAGCAGAGGCAAGTGGATTTCTGAGTTTGAGGCCAGCCTGGTCTACAGAGTGAGTTCCAGGACAGCCAGGGCTACACAGAGAAACCCTGTCTCAAAAAACAAAAACAAAAGCAAAGCCAAAAACGAAAATATTTTTAAATATTAAGTTAATAGTTGTACCTATTAGAAATGTCATGTGAGTTTACTGCAATATTATAACATCAACTTAATTTATATTTCTTTGTAGTCATATGCTTAGATTTCCTTTTTATCCTTAAAAATTACAAATAACTTACTTAAAAATAACTCAAGATAATGTACACAAATTTGACTAAAATGTATATAGATAATTGGAAGACCTAATAAATATTATTTTCCATTGAATTTTATTGATCTACTTGCACTGTCTATAAACAATGTTAAAGTTCCCAAGTGCAGTGCCTGGAAGCAGATATGAATGTAAAGAACCTCATTATTGAGAATCACATTTGAATTTGAAAATTAAAAAAAAAATTAAACTATTCTTTCTAAGAGAGGACATGACATGATTATATATAATTATGACATGATGTATATAAGGTAAGAGGAGTGGCAAGAAGAGTCTTCAATTTTTTTTCTTATAAAAGTATGCTGAAAGAATAAATAGGCCCTGAAATAACCTGCTTGACGTAATATTATGATAAAAATACTTTTACTTCCCATCATTCTCTATTGCACACTATCTGCTTTCCTTGGTCTCCACTGATGAGTTCTATGACTTCTGTGTCATCCCATTACATATGTAGGAAAATGGAATGGCTATGTGTCCTCTGCCATATTAAATAAAAGTCAGGTCAGTTGCCTAGCTATTTACTGCCAACCAACTTTTTCCTTTTGAAGTGTTATAACATTAACAATATAAAAACATCCATAGACATTTTAAATAAAAAAGTTGTCGATTTATTACTCAGGAAAAATTAAAAATATGCTATCAGGACTCTATAAATTTTAAAGGTCACTGATTCAAGGATAATGTTTCTGCTTTAGTGGAAGTGTTTTGAATTATGAGCCACACAAAAGCAAAGCACACTCATTAAATAGTTGTACACTGTGTGACACTTATTTCATTTATTCAAACAGTTATATGGAAATAAAACACAGTATGCTTTATAAATAGTATTTGTGAATAAGTAATATCTATTTCACATGAATATAAAATTAATAATAAATATTATGATGCATCTTGCTTGCTGAGTGTTGTAGGAAGTGACTGCCACCAGAAAACACGTACAGAAGCTTGTACATCCTGCTCATGATTTCCCAGAACCCGCATGGTGGAAGGAGAGATTTCTGCAAGTTGTCCTCTGATCTCCACCACACGCCATGGTATTTAAGCATCCTTACCCCTGCACACACATACACACACACACACACACACACACCACACAACACACACACAAAGTAAACGAAGAAAAATGTAATAAACATTTTTAAAAATTAAAACAAACCAAAGAAAATGCATCCAAATGGCAAATCCACATGTATTTTTTGTGCTGGGGTTAAGAGAGGCTCAGCTCCCAGTACTCTTAAACACTGAGAAACTTAAAAGAAAAATTTTCTCTAAGTAATTGATAACAGTAACAAGAAATGTGATGGATAGAACATTCATTTTCTAGGTTGGTTGAATGATGTTTTCAGGCATACCTTATGTGCTGTATTTTTTTCCCTTTTTTATTGGATATTTTATTTATTTACATTTCAAATGTTATTACCTTTCCCAGTTTCCCATCCACAAACCCCTACTCCTCCTTCTCTCCCTCCCTGTTCCTCCTGCTTCTATGAGGGCAACTTCTTGTTTTTTTTTTTTTTTAAATTAAATTTTTATTAGATATTTTATTTACATTTCAGATGTTATTCCCTTTACCCATTCCCCATCCCAGAACCCCCCTATCCCATGCCCTCTCCCTCTGTTTCTATGAGGATGTACCCCCACCACCACCACCCACCCACTTCCACGAATTCCCCCACACTGGGGCATCCAGCCTTCAAGGGACTCTGCTGATTTCTTGCATTAGCATATAACATACTTGGTGGGGCCATTCCAGACATATGCATTTTATTACAGCTCTGAAAATAACAAATCTAAACTGTTTCTGAGCTCTAGCATCAATGCATGTATGGTGGTTTCTTTTGAAGCTCTTAGAGAACAATCTTCCTAAGTTTTAGTTTACAATGATGCTAATATTCTTTAGATTTTTAGTCCCTTCACTGTAGTATATGTTTCTGTCTGGCCATTTGACAAGTCTTTTAAATAGATCTTTGTAAAGACATGGGTCTATCTGGAGAAATAAGGTTAATCTTGTCATGAGAGTTGTCATTTAATAATAGACACAATTATTTTCTATCTCAATTTTGAGAATGAGGCTCGGCTCTAGTCATCTTTGTGGAGCTACAGAGAAGCTCTTCATGCTTCCATAGGTAAATGAAAAGCCTAGAATTCTCCATGTCTGAAATGATTATAATTCTACTTTTCATTGCAGAAAAAAAAAAAAAACAAACAGTGATTTGAAACAGGTAGAGGAAGAGACTGACATCAAACTGATGCATGGCAAAGCAAATGATTAAACAAATGGGAAATTGTTGAAACTATTAATGTACATGACCTGTAACTCTTTTGTCTGTTTAAAGTGTGAGTTGTGCTTGCCACATGTATCATTTCATCTTTGTGTTTCTCACTCCTCAGTATAACAAGAAATAACAAGAGCTCTATAATAACTGATTTTAGATGCCAGGGCACTGAGAGGTTCCAGGACCAACAGAGATGACTTTAGTGGAAATACCCAACAAAGCGGAGATAGAACTTGTGGAGACCACCTCCTGAAGATAAAAACAGGCCCCATTTGAGGGATGGAGCCACCCACTCATCTCAAAATTGTTAACCCAGAATTGTTCTTGTCCACGGAAAAGACAGGGACAAAAAAATTGGAGCAGAGACTGAAGGAAAGGCCATCCAGAGACAGCCCCACCTAGGGATCCATCCCATCTGCAGGTACCAAACCCAGACACTATTGTTGATGCCAAGAAGCATTTGTTGACAGGAGTCTGGTATGGGTGTTCCTTGAGAGGCTCTGCCAACACCTGACTAATAGAGATGCAGATACAGCCAACCATTGGACTGACCCTGGGGACCACAATGGAAGAGCTAGGGGAAGGACTGAAGAAGCTGAAGGGATTGCAACCCATAGGAAGAACAATATCAACTAACCAGTGCCCCCCACTGGCCCCCAAACTCCCAAGGACTAAACCACCAACCAAAGATTATACAAAGGAATTCATGGCTCCAACTACATATGTAGCAGAGGATGGCCTTATCTGCCATCAATGGGAGGGGAGGCCCTTGGGCCTGTGGAGGCTTGATGCCCCAGCATAGGGGATGCTAGAGCAATGATGAGGGAGTGGGTGAGTGGATGAGAAGGACACTCATAGATGCAAAGGTTGGGGTGTGTGGGATAGGGGTTTGTGGAGGGGAAACCAGGGAAGAATGATATCATTTGAAATGTAAATGAATAAAATGATTAATTAAAAACAAAACTTCTAGGATTAATGATCATGATCGCTTAATGGCCTTTCTTTGTATAATTTAATGAAAGGCTCTATTTCAGACTAAAGAAATTTCCTTATGTTTGGAAGTCATACACACACTGTTATTTAAAAATTTGATTTCACACTGAAAATAAAATGTATAACTGAAAATACTGATGATCAAATTTACCATAACAAATTAATAAAAATGTTTATATAAGTAATTAAGTTTGTTCTATAATATTTAAACTAAATATTAAATATGGAAACTAAGATCCATGTAATTTTGGAAAATTATTTGTCTTAGAGTTCAATTATGGTGATATTGTCAATAAACTAGCATACATTGTTTAGCTGAGGTAACTCAACATTAAAGAATGATTCTCCTATTTAGATCATGTCAATCCTGAATAAAAACTCAATCATTATTGCTTATTTTTCGGTGAAAACATATAATGAAATTTTTTTTTCAGAGAGAATTGTCTGAAAATAACATTAATTTTCCTGAGACCTCTTTTTGAAAACCTAAAAGCCCTAAGCTGTAGCAAAATACATGCAGGAAAAGTAATTTTATAAAATTTAATTTATGACTCAAATCATAGTTTGAACCCAAGAAATTGCTCACGTTTAATCATTTTGACCTTTAAAAATGGAGATTCCATATGTTCAGCAGTTCACTTATTATATCTTGAGAAAGGAACACACAGCCCTTGAAATTCTTAGGCATCTCTAGAGGCTCTCTGAACTCCCTCGAGACATGTTTTTATTTCTCAAAGCAACAAAACATGTTTTATTAAACATGCCCTTGTTTAGAAAATATGTACTACCTCACTCCTGGAAAAGCACAGGAGCTAGATTTTGCAAGATTTTTCTCTGATTTTACTACACTGAGAACTTGTTAATTAGTGACAGTGCATAATTTGAACAATTGCTACTGACAGAGTTCTTTGTAAGCCTATAATTTTAAGATTCTGACAAGTTCTCTTGATTTGAAATTAAATCAGTTGCATCCTAAGACACTCAAAGTAATGAAAATTCCCATCAATTAATGCAGAAATAGGTAGTTTGGTCAGGCATGGCTGACATCTCATTACCACTGAGTCTTTCCTTAGGGTCAAGTATGTCATTTGTAATTCATTAAAATAGCACACTTCTAAAAACCCAAGGTTTCATTATTTTAATAGTCATATTAATTTAGAAGCATACATTAAACCAATATAGATGCAAAGAATCATGGTTAAACCAGAATCTTTATCATCTTCTTTTCTCTCTGATGCCCTGCTGTCAACTCTAGCACTACTTTGACAGACATAGGTTTCACACGTGAACTATTTAAAGCAAACCTGTGAATTATATGTTTTAGTATTAGATGGCAAAGGACATAAAATTAAAGAAAGTATAGGAGAAAAGCAGATAAAAAATGTTTTCTGTTTCCTTCTCTCCTTAAATATAAAGAAATAGCATCACCTCTCAACAACATGAGAACCTAGAAAAGTTCAGCACAGTGACAAAACCAGTTGACATGCCAACATAGATGGCACAAAACCAGTACCGAGATAATGAGTTACAATCAATTACTGCTGAAAAAGAATCAGTCTTCTCCAGGGTTAAGACACCTGATAGGTTATCTAATCCCTAATGATAAATTCTAACTATATACACATAGAAGCAACAATAAATGAACTCAGCAGGTTGTACTGACATATACACGTGTGTGTGTGTGTGTGTGTGTGTGTGTGTGTGTGTGTGCAGACATACTAATTAAAGAAGATGGAATTGATTTGCAAATTATCCACAGGAACACAGGAGTTGGAGAAGGAAATGGAAATGGTGTAGATGATCGATACAGTGTTTACTTATGAGGCTCTCAAAAATTTCAAAAAGTCTAAAAATTTAACATGAATTAGCACCCACAGACAAATGCCTAGTCTGAAAATTGCTCAAGCCACCCTGTTTCCTATTCTTTATTGTTTAGAATTCTACATACTATCTAATCTCATCTTAAGTATGATATAGTAAGGAACTATGGTATTTATTAAGTAGCTGAGAAATCTTTCTCATAGTGACCTTTAAAAGGCATTGTGGGCATAACAGTAACAAGACATACTTATGAAGTGCACACTCATCTATTTTCATCAATGAAAATAATTTATTATGTTATATATTGCACAACGACCTCTGAACTAAGAATTAAACATCAGTAATTCTTGCATTTTAGGAAACAATGATCTAAAATGAATGTACTATTTACAAAAATGATTAGTTTGAAAGCATAAAATAATAAAAATACACACCCAAAAATGTATCATTTAATTCAATTTGTTTTCTTTCAAAATAGTGTAATGATTTTATTCTTGTTTGTATAGGCTGGCAGACTCTAAAATGAATAAAAATGCGATTCAAAAGTTGTCTTTACACTAAAATATATGTATAGATAGATAATATTTAGTTCATGTTTGCATTACCTGGTATGAAAAAATGAGTTACTTTGTAATTATGCAGAAAACTGTGTGTGTGGTGGATAATCCTTGAACCTTTATATGTAATATTCAATTACACTATCTCTCTCAATACCTCTGGTTATCAGTGAAAATGTTTTTCTGCAGTTATAATTTGTATACCCAAATCAGATTTGTGAAGAACTGTCTTTCTGACTAATTGATTACACTTCTTTATTATGAGTTCAAGCTCTGATGCTTTAGGATCATCACCAAAATACTACAAGGTGCCACTATGAGGTGGTTAAAAGTAAAGACCTGGGAAGGGTGTCAAACTCCAGAGATGGAAGTACGAATGGTTATGAGCTAACAGATGTGGGTGACAGAAACTGAGGTCAGCAAATCTGCTGGAGCCCATAGTTTCTGTTAACTATTCATCCATGCCTCTAGTAGGTTGTTAATTTTTGCCTAAGTTTTGGAAGAGGTCAGATGCTATCTTGGCATAAAGTATGGAAATTTGAGTCTTAGCTAACTAAGAAGAAATTCAGTTCCCTTGGGACTAGGAGAAAGGCCAAATGGCCTAAGAAGCACCAATGAGAATATTAAAACTCATCACATAACAGTATGAGCATTATTTCCAAGGGTTCCTAACTTCATATATGGCAGAATAAAGAATCAAAATACCAATTTTAATTGAATTCTTAAAATGAAAACCTAACTAGCACCTGATGATAATTAGCAACATCTGCCCTCATTTATCAAGGGAAATCGACTATAAGTCCCTGTGCTCTAGACATTTCTGTGTCTACTTAGATTTTTTGGAAACAGGGCATTCTGCTCTGAGCCTCTGTCACTAGACTTCTGCTCAGCAGAGTAACTGGAATGGAAGTCACATGTAGACCTAAACAACAGGAGTCACAAGCAAATTTTAGGAGAGTTCCTACATTATGCCATACTTACACAATGTCTATTTAACTTTATAGATAGAAGTTCCCTGTTTTCTCTCTTTTTCAGTACAGAATAAATTTCCTAGTAGTGCTTTGCAATGTTAACATTTCATTAATATTACTTAAATGGAAACATAGAAAACAATTGCAAATATTTCCCACACCCTAGAATATTGACAGAACACTGACCTAATTCTTTTGGTGTCTTCCCTCTGCTGCTGACACTGAAGTTGCTTGTGTTTATGAAAGCTGTATATCAAGACAACTCATGCTTTCAACTTTATTGTTCACAGTGTTAGCCTATGTAGTAATGTTTACAGTTTAGATAAAATAGTTTTGCATGATTAATGTTTTTCCAGGTTGTTAATAAATGTTGTTATAAAGTATGTGCATTCATAGTCATTGCTTACATATGAACAGAACAGCTTAATAGTTTAAATAAATATTAAACATTGCAGATGATACCTCCTTTTATTTTGAAATGGTTTGTTGAATGCATTGACACACAATACAGCACAATAGAATACACTTTCACAGTAAAGCCACTTTGAATGAATTGTCCCGAAAATAGTACTTCAACTCATTTGATACCCATTGTCTTTATTTGTATATAGAATATAATATGGGGTAAAAATGTATCTCAGCTGTAGAGGGATTGTTTTAATATACAAAGTACTAGATTCAAGGTCTGTGGTCTGATCTCCAGCAGTACTAAATAAATAAATGAGAATATAATGTAACCGGAGACAGGATACTGGAGAGGTTATCTACAATCTTTCCAAAGTCTGTTTTTTCCATGTTCAGACCAGTTCCCATATTTTACAGGGTATCTGTGAAGAATAATGGATTTCTACCAATTAGTATAGTTCCCAGTGCTTTGAAAATCATGTATATATTTGAACTACTCATTAAAGAAAAATGGGTACGTCTCCTCATGTTTCTTCATCCAGCCTTTCATTCTCTTCATGCCCGTAAATGTCTGCTATTTTGCCATTAACTCTTTCAGGTGTGTTCAATATGGGTTAAAATAGAGTCACAGAGCCCAGAGGCCATTGGAAACATCTAAGCAGGTAGAACAGTTCCTGTCATTCTATGAACTGAACCACTCAGAGTTGGTAGGATAAATATAGCTGTCATGCTATGATCCCCAAAACAAATATAGAAGCTTATGTCACAGAATCTTTCTTAACCAACTCATAAAAGACCAATTATCTGTTTTAAGTGACACCATAGGAAACCTAGAAAGCCTGACTCCAGCTTGATGAAGTCATCCCCTTTTTGAATGCTAACCCTAAATATCTTAATTTTTCATCCATAATTATAAATGTTCATGCTTAATTATTAGTCACTGTACATACATAGCTCTTAAAATCCTTGAATATACACACTTGTGAAAGAAAAGAAAAACAATGCTTTTAAAAATAACCTGACATATTTGGTAAGAAACAAAAGAAGTTGTGTATCTAAAAATAACAGCCCATGGCAGTCATCAAATCAACTTAACATGAGAATACTGAAAGACACAGAAAATATCTAAGCCTAAAAAGCTTCTAAACACATTTAGCTTTTTACATATCACTAATATTTTACAACGAATAACATAATAGAAATTACAGTGTAATTGCTGATATTTATCCAAATAAAACTTTCAAGGTCTTGACAAAACATAAACTCAAGATGATACACATACGAATTTATCATATTTTCCCACCCATTATTTCTGTTGCTAATGATTATTTATATATTTGAATTTTAAATTTTTTATTTAAAAAAATTACTTGTTTAAGGCTTTCCCCACAAGTATCTTTGTATCCATGCCTACACTTCCTCTCATTATCATCTTCTTCTACATTTGTTTTTAATCCATTGTTTGTAGATAATTTTAAATGTCCTAGAATTGTGTAAACTAACCCAGAAGATATCCATATGATATGTACCATTGTCAACCTGTGGTTTTAGAGGTAATCACAATCAAAACAATGGCATAAATGAAGACCACTGACTGAAGATGTTATCAGTCTCATGGGCATGTCCTGATGTCACAGGACATGAAGAAATAAAACTGCTATAGACATAGAACCATGCTTTCTGTTACACAGCTTTCATAGTACCAGATGTTACTTAGGCTGAAGAGTATAGATAAACCCACCAACAGTCCTATCCCAACTACGAACTTTGTGAGCTAAAGTAAGGACTAGGTCAGCTAGATATGCCCATTAATGCAATAGTGGCATGCATATTATGGAATAACCACTTGGTTTTGATTGCATTGAAGACTTGCTGGTCAGGGAGGATCTTCTATGTACATAGAGCTAATGATACTCAAGAAAACATGGTTAGAGAGGTCAAATGTCATCAGGGAGAATCTACTTCTGTAATTTTGCTGAAAACTATTTATTTGAAGTCACTGCCATATAAAAGTTAAAAGGAGATGTGGTCCTAAGGAAATTCAAGCAAAATAATTGAGCTCTTGAGTTAATAGCCTCATTATACTAAATTTGGTGAGAATTTTAATTCTAGTACTAAATGGACAATTTAGTCTGTGCGTATTCATGTTCTTTGAGAAAAATGATAAATGGAATAATAAACATTACTAACGCTGTATGTTGTTACAAGAAATTTAAATGAGAAAATATGTAAAGTTAATTCTTAGGGCTATTACCTTATGAAATTCAAGGCTTAGTAATTTTTATATAGTATTATTCAATAACTACTGTTTGATTTTCTCCACTTACAGGCTAATGAGTGAGATGCTTGTTGTTTCATGGATTCAGACCACTTGGGAGAAAATGAATTACATCAAAGTAAGCCATATGGCTGGTACCCTCCCAATGCAGATGGGCTTAGATGGGTGCTGTGTAGACCCTGGATTGGTGCCAAAACTGAAAAATAGCAGACATGACAAATCTGCCCTTTTTTTCCACAGGCAGTAACTGGGCCTGTAGAATTCTTCAAAGGAGCTGTTATCTCAACTTCAAAGGTTATTTAATACAAATAAACTGATAAATTCCAGGATCTAAGAAGAATAGGGTCTTGTTCCCTTGCCAAGCAATATGATGTGCTAAGATCTTAGTTACCTTTAAAGCACATCTCTCAACAAACATTAGGTGATTAATAATATAACATGTTTGAATATATAATGTATTCAATTTACAAATAGTTATTGAGTACCTGCTCTTTATAAAGCATTGTTTTAAATAACCAAAATTGATATAATCCCTGTTATGGCACAATGGATGCATTATGAAGTTGGGGCATAGTTAAATTTCAAGTTCTGGTTTCTTTCAAAAGAAATAAAACCATAAATACAGGAGAGAAGAACATAAAAGAAGATACCTGACAAGATTGAGGAAGCAGAGATGTCTCTGCAGAAGTAGCAAGTCAACTATGGGCATTGTACTGGATAATGAAGCACATTGAATCTTAGGAGGTTCCTGAATTGTATTGTTTTAAATGCATGTTAAATATAAAGTATCCTTTTCTTCAATCTGACTTTTACTAACATATTCATTGTCAGGAAAGTTTAGTTTTGTAAGAGAAAGAGATTCTGGTTTTGAGGAACACAATTGAAAAGTTTCAAATGAAAATCTTCTATTTTATCAGCTTGTATTCTATTCCATAGATCAAGTTTCTTTTAAGGAATCCTGTTTCTGTAGGAAGTTCTATATATTTTAAGAGAAGAATCAGAAGGAATTGCACATTTGGAAGAACATGTTCACTCCATGAGCAATAAAAGCAATGTGCATTTCTTTGATCAAGGAGAAACTGCTGAAGAATTAATTCTGTCACAGACATGGTCAGGATCAGTTAAGCATGTTTGAATTCAATTCTGACTTCTAAAAGGATATACATTCCTCTGATTTTCTAAAATCACTTGCCATTATGTTTTTCTCCCCTAGCATATGAAAGATTCAAACAGCCTCAAAGAAACATTCAAATAAATGATCCTTAATGCAACCCTCTCCACTTTTTACCTTAAGGAAGCATTGTCTTCCAGTGGAGTTGTAACCATCTTTGAGTATGTGTGTTTTGGAAATGAGGAGGTTGCTCATTTTGAGCATATATTTTATGAGATGAGCAAGGCTTTTTGCAAATCTCTGTAGGACTGGGAAAAGAGATAAAGGAGACATGTGTATACTGTAAGAGTTTCAGAAAGGGCTGAGTGTGAGAGAGGGAAGTGGAGGGTAAGAATAAGGCAGGCACAGAAGAGGAAGCTAATGACATTAGACCACACACATTAGCTCTCTCTATGAATTGTGTAATCCAAAGCTGAAGAGGCTGTTTAATGTTAGTAATTTAGCTTCAATGACACTCTCAGATTTTATTATGATCAGGGTCACAAAGACAGTTTGATACCATGGCCTACCTCCTCCTCAGATTCATGAACTCATTGTTAAGTCTCACATATACTCCAAGTAAAGAAACTGCAAAACTGAATGTAAGACATACAGATGAACTGTAACTGGAATTTTGATGGTATCTATCCAAGAATTCTTGGTGAAAAAATGTAGGTGCCTGGTGGCCATTACTGGCACATTCCCAAAGTTACAAACTGTGAGAAGACTATGCTTATCTTTACAAACAACAAAGTGTGTACAATCATAACAGGTCTCTAAGGAAATAAAGAGACATTTTAGTGGACCTTGATTTTGGGTCACCTGGTTAGTTATACCTAGCTTACCCATGACATTCAGGACTAAGCATAACAACAGGCAGAAACAATGACAAAAGAGCTTATTAGGAACAACAACAACAACAACACCACCCCAAAAAAATTGTCAAACTAAAATTTTCGGTTTTTCAATCATTAGTTTGATTTTGTTCACTTGGAAATATTGAAAATGATGGATCCAATGGAGTAATTGTTTCAGGTACCTGTTTCAGGTGTAGCTCTATAAACTTTTGTATTTCAGAAATTTTAAACAGATAATACTAATATGAATATAACTAGCATAGGTAAAATCTATTTCTCTACAAATTATTTCATACTTATCTTGTTAAATATCTTGCAAGCTTCAAGATATTTTTGAATGACATTTTATATAAATTACATTTTTGTCTTTCTTGAAATAATTAGATCAATTAATTTTTATCACTTCTCTAATTAAAAAAACTGATTTTGTTGTTGATTAATATTCATACATAAAGGACATATCAACTAGTAGCACATAGCATTTGTTATCTTTTCATTGATGTGACCAAAATACATGATATAAATAAATAGAGAGATCTGGGATTTATTTTGGTGTCCAGTTTAGAGCACTCAATCCAGTGCATAGTTTTTGGCCACATCTACTTAGGCAGAGTATCATGGTGATATGGGCATGTGTGCAGAGATATTTCTTCACCTCCTTCTTAGCAAAGTGATGAGAATACAAGAAAGAAGCCAAGGTGACAGGAAGTATACAAGGATATGCTTCATTCAAGTAGAAGCTATCACCCACCTTGTATCAAAGTAAAGAAGTATTATCCCATTATGAAATCATCAAGCCATCATGGAGTTAATTTATGGAATTGATCACAGTCATAATCATTTTTTAAACTCTCTAAGATTTGTTTTTCCTTTCCTTTCTCTATTCTTTAATCCTTTTTCCATTCTTCATCCCCCTCCAGGTCCATTTTTCGACCACTCCCAATCTCATACCTCATCCTCCCCATTTTCAAGAGAATGTTTCCACCACTCCATATCCACCCCAATAGACCTCCCCACTCCATGGGTCTTCAGTCTCTGTAGGATTAGGTAAATCTTTTCTCACTGAGGCAAGACATGGCAATCCTTTGCTGTATATGTGTTGTGGGCCTCCTATCAACTGGTATATGCTTCCTGGTTGGTGGCCCAATGACTGAGGGATATTTGTAGGGCTGTGAAAGGGGTCTTGGTTTTTGGTAGAAGCGCTGACTGGAAGGAGCCTGGAGACCCTGCAAGGGACGGGCATTTATTTTGCCCGTGCTCCCAGACTCCAGGCTACTAACACGTGACATGGAACTCTATTAATCTGCACTGTTCAGTCATGTAGGACAATGCAACCTCTCCCAAAGAATACAGGTAGAGGATGTGACTACAGGCCTCAGCCCAAGAATGATTTACATACTAATGAGATACCTGAAGGTCAGAGGGTGGAGCCAATTAAGCACTTTTTCCCCAGACCCTTACCCCATCTCCCTCTATTTAACTCAGGTCTGCCCTGAGTTTCACGGAGTACTACAAGATCCATCTACATCCACCATGAAAATAAACCCTTTTTGAACCACAGACTCCACATGTATTTTGGGGCCCACTGTGGTAAATGCAAAGAAGGCCTTTAATGCCAAGGTGCCACAGCCATAGCTGCCATGCCTAACTTCCTGCCTGGAGGACCTCTCTGCGTTCCAGCCACAGGGACCCACATCTTCAAGCAAGCTAGCTGCTAAGCAAGTACAATAACCAAATCTCTCCCACGGGGTGCTGTCAGGGCCTCTTTCTTCTCTCCCCCCCCCATTTCTCTTGGCTGTGGGTCAGCCTGTCAGGCACCCACATGCCCCCAGTCTCAGTCCTTCTGTGGCCTCTCAGTGGCATCAGAGCCAAGTGGCATCTAAGACCAGTTGGTCCCCAGCCACCTCCTGGTCCAGGATCCCCAATCCAAGAGCCCTGCGCTCCCACTGAACTTCAGATTGAGTGAGAACTCCCCCCGTGGGGCGAGGCCTCTTAGCACTCACTCGGTGCTGTGTGCAGAGTGAACTCAGTCAAGATTCCAGCTCTCCAGTCTCTTTGGAATCACAACAGCCCAACAAGATTCAATAACCCACATGTGAGCTAATCATTCCCCACAGATATTAGGGGTCCAGATCAGTTAAAGATTTTTTTTCCTTACGTTTTTTTTTTTTATTAAATATTTTCTTTATTTACATTTCAAATGTTATCTCCTTCCATCCCCCCCAAGAAACCACCTATGTTATCTCCCTTCCCCCTGCTTATATGAGGGTGTTACCCCACACACCCACCCACTCCTGCCTCCTGCCCTCGAATTCCCCTACAATGGGGCATGGAGCCTTCAAAAGGTCAAGGGCCTCTTCTCCCATTGATGCCTGATAAGGCCATCCTCTGCTACATATGCAGCTGGAGCCATAGGTCACTCCATATGTACTCTTTGGTTGGTGGTTTAGTCCCTGGGAGTTCTAGGTGGTCTGGTTGGTTGATATTGTTGTCCTTCCTATGGGGTTGCAAACCCCTCCAGCACCTTAGTCCTTTCTCTAACTTCTCCATTGGGGAACCCATGCTCACTCCAATGGTTGGCTGCAAGCATCTGCCTCTGTATTGTCAGACTCTGGCAGAGCATCACAGGAGACAGCTATATCAGGTTCCTGTCAGCAAGCGCTTCTTGGCATTCACAATAGTGTCTGCATTTGGTAACTGTATATAGGATGGATCCCAAGTAGGACAGTCTTTGGATGACCTTTCCTTCAGTTTCTGCTCCACATTTTGTCTCTGTATCTACTCCCATGGGTATTTGTTCCCCCTTCTAAGAAGGATCAAAGCACCCACACTTTGGTCTTCCTTCTTCTTGAGCTTCATGTGGTCTGTGACTTGTATCTTGGGTATTCTGAGCTTTTAGGTTAATATCCACTTATCAGTGAGTGCATACCATGTGTGTTCTTTATGATTGGGTTACCTCACTCAGGATGATATTTTCTAGTTACATCCATTTGCCTAAGAATTTCATGAAGTCATTGTTTTTAGTGGCTGAGTAGTATTCCATTTTGTAAATGTATCATATTTTCTGTATCCATTCCTCTTTTGAAGGACATCTGGGTTCTTTCCAGCTTCTGACTATTATAAATAAGACTGCTATGAACATAGTGAAGAATGTGTCCTTGTTATATGTTGGAGCATCTTTTGGGTATATGTCTAGAAGTTGTATAGCTGGGTCCTCAGGTAATACTATGTCCAATTTTATGAGGAACATGAGACTGATGTCCAAAGTGGTTGTACCAGTTTGCAATCCCACCAACAATGGAGGGGTGTTCCTCTTTCTCTACATCCTCACCAGCATCTTTCACTTGAGGTTTTGATCTTAGCCATTCTGACTATTGTGATGTGAAATTTCAGTATTGTTTTCATTTGCATTTCCCTGATGTCTAAGGATGTTGAACTTTTCTTTAGATGCTTCTTGGACATTCAGTATTCCTCAGGTAAGCATTCTTTGGTTAGCTCTTTACCCCATTTTAACAGGATTATTTGATTTTCTAAAGTCTACCTTCTTGAGTTCTTTGTATATATTAGATATTAGACCTCTATCAGATGTAGGATTCGTAAAGATCTTTTACCAATTTGTTGGTTGCTGTTTGTCCCATTGACAGTGTATACTGCCTTACAGAAGCTTTGCAATTTTATGAGATCCCATTTGTCAATTCTTGATCTTAGAGTATAAACCTTTAGTGTTCTCTTCAGGAAATTTTCCCCTCTGCCCATGTGTCTGAGGCTCTTCCCCACTTTCTCTTATATCAATTTCAGTGTATCTGGTTTTATGTGGAGGTCCTTGATCCACCTGGACTTGAGCTTTGTACAAGGAGATAAGAATGGATTGATTTGCATTCTTTTACGTGCTGACTGTCAGTTGAATTAGCACCATTTGTTGAAAATGCTGTCTTTTTTCCACTGAAAGGTTTTAGATACTTAGGCAAACATCAAGTGACCGTAGGTGTGTGGGTGCATTCATGGTCTTCAATTCTAGTCCATTGATTTTCTTCCCTGTCTGTGTACCAATCGCATACAGTTTTTTATCACTATTGCTTTATAATTCAGCTTGAGGTCATAGAGGGTGATTCCCTCCAGAATCTTTTCTTGTTGAGAATAGTTTTCACTATCTTGGGTTTTTTGTTATTCCAATTGAATTTGCAAACTGCTGTTTCCAACTCTAAGAAGAAGTGAGTTGTAGTTTTTAGGGGACTGTATTGAATCTGGAGATTGCTTTTGGCAAGATGGTCATTTTTACTATATTAATCCTGCCATGGAAGCATGGGAAATCCTTCCATCTTCTGGGATCTTCTCCGATCTCTTTCCTCAATGACTTTAAGTTCTTATCATACAGATCTTCCTTTGTCCAATATTGTAATTTCTTTTACATTCCTTGCTTGATTTAAGTTCACCATTATGATTTATATTTGTTGTAAAAGGTGTTGTTTCATAATTTCTTTCTATCGCACTATTTATCTTTGAGTAGAGGGCTACTGATTTGTAATTAATTGTTATTATATCCGTCACTTTTGCTAATAGTGTTATCAGGTTAGGATTCCTAGGGAATTTTTGCACTTAATTTTTATATTTCACAGTGATTTTTCAGTTTCCTTTCCAATTGTATCCTTTGCTCTTTTGAATCTAATTGCTTGCTATTATAACTTCAAGTACATTCTGAATAGGATAGGGAAAGCAGCAGCTTTGCCAAATGTTTTTAATTTATAGTGGTATTGCTCAAGTTCTCTCTTTATTTGATGTTGTACCGATTTGTTATATTGAGTTTATTTGTTTAGGTATGTCCTTGAATTCCGAACATTCCAGCTTTTAACTCAAGGGTGTTGATTGTCAAGCTCTCTCGCATCTAATAGATGATCATGTTGTGTTTCTTTGAGTCGTTTTTAGAGATTATGTTTTGGTATTTTGTATATTGAACCTCCGCATCTTGGATGAAGCTACTTGTCATGATGATATTGTTTTGATGTGTTCTCTGGATCTTTTGGAGAATTTTATTGAGTTTTTTTGCATTGATATAAGGGCAATTGTCTGAGGTTCTCTTTTTTTTGTTTTGGGTTTTTGTTTAGTTTAGGTAAAATTGTAATTGTGGTTTCATAGATTGAATTGGGTAGTATTCCTCCTTTTTCTATTTTGTGGAATAGTTTGAAGAGTATTGGTATTAGATCTTCTTTAAATGTCTGGTAGAATTCTCCACTAAATCTATCTGGTCCTGGGCTTTTTTTTTTTTTTTTTTTTTTTTTTATTTTTATTTTTATTTTTGGCTGGGAGACTTTAATGACAGTTGCTATTTCTTTAGGTGTAATGGGACTGTTTAGTTGGTTTATCTGATCATATTTTAATTTTTTGAGAATTTCATACAGTAATCCAATATGTTTTCACTGTATAAAAGTCTTTCAACTCCTCTTGAATCTGTGTGCCTCCTCGCGGAATCATGTTTTATTCTATAAATATTACTGTTTTATGAATATATTTATACTACTGAGTCAAATTAGTGCTGCTTTTATATATATGACTGCAAATTGACCACTTGGACATGGACAATCTATCAAGGAGCTTGTCCATGAAGAAAACTCACTCTCACTAAGTGGCTATTAACTCACTCAGTACGTATTCAACTAGACATATGTCATGTATGTTATTTTCCCATCTGTGGGACTGCTTAAGGGTATCCGGGTTCTTGGCTGGGCATGGAGAAACGGCAGGAGTTCGGCCACGACCCAGGACTCAGGGTCCTGAAAAGCAGTCTAATCTCCATAGACCTACATTGTTCAGTCACGAAGGCCATTACAGCCCCTCCCAAAGTGCACAGGTAGAGGGTTGTAACTACAGGCCTCAGGCCCCAGGGATTTACATACTAATGAAGGTCAGAGGGCAGAGCCAATTAAGCATTCCTCCCCTCTCCAGACCCTTCCTACTTCTCCCTCCCTATTTAACTCAGGCCTGCCCTGAGTTTGGGAGGGGGGTACTTCCAGATCCATCTACCATCCGCCATGACAATAAAGCCTTTTGGAACCAAGGACTTCCTCGTATCTTTGGGGCCTGCCGGGCCTGCCGCCAAAGCCTCCAGCCACTGGAACCTGGACCTTTCTCCGGTATGTGACACAGGCTGCCTGGAAGCCTCCAGGCAGCCTCCACCACGCAGGCCCCGGGCCGCTGTTGAGTAGGCCCAGGCCTGCTGCTGCGTCGCTGTGCCGCATTTGTCAACCATTCATATGAACTATGTGATGAGGCCTTGTATATGTTCCCATTTTATTGAGAGCTCATAGGTATACCATCCCTGTCATGTACAAAGTATAATATTGACTCTATCCTCATAATCTGGATTAATAATCTGTCTGCATGCTCCTTTCATTTCCTGTGGAATGTTACCCTAGTTTATGGGGCATGAATTAGATCCAGCATTGGGATGGGAGGCGGCGGTTCGCCTTACAGCCACCCTTTGGTAAGCAGAGAGGTGGATCTGAGCGAGGCACTGTCTACAGATGACGTTCCAGGAAAGCCAAAATAGAAAACCTGTCTCGAAACAAAAAAACAATTAGATGGAGTAGATCAACCCTGTATTCATGTTGATACTCTATCATTCAGTCTGTACCTAATCAGAATTATCTAATCAGGATACAAAAATTTAAATCTATTACCCGATTTAATTTATTGATGCATAGCTTTGTATTCTGATCCTTTGGAAGTAATCACTTCTATGAATTCGTTTGATTATCCACTTTTATGAATATAACAATTTATCATTTTCCAGAATAAAAAATGACAGTTCTAGAATGTTTAGTAGTCGGATTTGTTTGTAACTTGAGAAATCTTTTTAGATAGTATCCGTATTTGAATAACAAGGAAATAATGCAATTTTGCCTTAATAACAAGGAATAATGAATTACTTAAATTAGAGATTCAAAGTATAAATATGTAGATGAATTTAATCAATTTTAAATGAGCATTTGACTCAAATAAATGAGCTAAATTGAATGGAATAATGTAGTAAATTAACGGTAAACATGTAAACTTATTTACACAATACACCATCGAGCATACAACTGATTGTATACATATTATACAATCGATTAAAACTATGATGAACAACATTGCTTAGTGCAACTAACACTTTTCTCATCTCTTACTTTTCTGAAATGTTTACTTGGCTCGAGGCACTGTACTTGTGTGATCTTTGAAAGTTTATTATCATTTTGAAAGGATTCTTATAGATAACATGGATCATGTCTGTCAGATCAGTGTTTTTTTCAAAACATCTTTTATCATTTATAAAACTACTGGCATTTAGAAAAGTGCACTCTGAACTAATCAAGACTAATATCAAGTTTGGCTTATTTTTTTATGGCTTGTTTGGTTAGCTTTTATTTAGTAAAAGGTATTTGATACACTTTTAATTTGATGAAAGGGGGTTTTTGGTGATTAGTTTACATTTGGTGAAAAAGTACTTTCTTAGGTATTGCAATGTGGGTTGTGTTACATGATTTCAAAGATATGAGTGTTTTAAAAAATATGTGGTGCAGGATTCTCAATGAAACACTAACATGACAGGCCTTTATTGTTGCTTAGACTTCAGATACAAATTTTTCTGGATGAAAAAGTAGGTGAGAGGGAGATTTGTGTTCTGATTGTGCAATGCTATTTTAAAACAACCTGTGAGGTATGATTATTGTTTTTCATTGGGTTTCAAGCTTTAGTTTCTCCCACTAGCTTTTATGTTCTTTCTTTCTTTCTTTTTTTTTTAATTCTTAATGATTTTTGACTAGTAGCCATTAATAATATGAATGTTTAAATAATTTAATATTTTCTAAATATAAAATTTTTTACCATAATAGCTTATGGTTAGAATTTATACAATAGAACTTTTAGTTTAGTATTACATGAAAACCACAGCTGAAAAACTATCATTGCCAGTAGATTAGTATTTTCAAAGAACTTGAGATATTATCAAAGACTATGCTCAAGCATGTGTCATACTCTTAAAAAAATTAGATCCCTGTGAGGGACATGACATAGAGTGATATCTTTCTATTAAGGGAAGATGAGACATTGAGAGGCATGGATGTACAACTAGTATATGCCAAAAAGGGTATACCTCATATAAGAGCAAAAATCTCAGTACTCTACACCATTTTGCAGGCTGCATTATTTTGTTCTAAACACAGCACACACAGAACTTACATAGGCCTCACTGCAAGTTTGGTGTGAAGCTGATACAATCTGTTGTTTTCTTCAATTCTGTCATATCTCATCTACTATCTACCATTTATCTACATATAATTGTTCCCTTAACTTCTATATCTCATCTGTCATCTGTTTATCTGTCCCTCTCTACAGCTATCACCCATTCTAATATCAACCTTTACAGTCTGCTTGCCAAACATGATCATACCATCAACCAACTTAAACTGAATATGGAATGAAACCATAAAAGACATCTTTATTTCTTTTTCCATATATATTTCATCACCATATTTAATGTGAAAACCATTTACCTAAGGGATAGTAATTATACTTCCTTTTACATATATTATAAATATACTCTTTATTTATAAAATTAATATTCTCTGCTCTTAGGAAAGGTTTTAACATTTCTTAAAGTCTCCTTATGTATACTCTTATTAGAAATTGAGGAAATTCCCATCTCCATGGCAAAATTATGAGTATCTAAAACTTATAGAAATTCCAGTCCTCTCTTTTCACTGGGTGGGCTACTGGAATTGGACTTGGGTTATCAATCTTAGCACCAAGAATCTTTGCTTGATGAGACTTTTACCCAGCTAGTTCTTTTCTAATGATTTTGAGGCAAGTTATAATTTAAAGTTTTCTTAAATTTTAAATAAGATGGAATAAAAAAACTTTATATAAAACATATGGAAGGACTGACACTTTTTTATTCTACAGAATAAACTGTCATAATCAGCATTAGTTAAATCAAGTTTCACATTCCTGTTACTTACAGATATACAGGGAGACAATAAGATCAAAATAGACTAGCATAAGTGATCTCCAGGCACAATTTCTTATAGTGGAAATTCACCTGTCAAAACTATCAATTATCAAGGGATTGCAAAGAGCCTCTATCTAAACTATTACACAGTATATAGCACATTAGAATATACTTATTGTTTATACAACTTATATTTTTATATGTAAAAAAAGAATCCTTCACTTTGTAGACAAGTCATATGTTCCATGTCTTAAATGATGTCTCAGTTTTAGATTGATATTTGACTCTCTCTAGGTTGAATCAATGTATGTAGTATTTCAGGAGATTATAGCACACAATCTTTCTCATTTGGTGCCAGAGAAGTTAAATCATGAATTCATACTGTTGCATTTGAGTTTAGTCAGGTAATGACCCAAATTATGACAAGGCTAACCTAAAACTTCAGCCTTGATGACAGGGTAGATAATAAATTATAAGGTATTACATGTGATCAAAGTTTGATAATACTTAACCAAGGGATTCTGAGAGACTGAGGTAGGAATATTTTATAGGGCACAGGAAAGAAGAGTTAGTTTAAAGAGAAATTTTGAGTTGTCATTTGTTTCCAGGCCAGGTAGTGAAGATGGGCAGGAAAAAGGAATGATCAGTTCCATTGCATTTTGAATGGCCTGGGAAATTTTACAAAATAATTCAGAAAACAAGTTGGAATGTGTTTTTAATAGATGAGAAGGTTTTGGAAATATATACAAGAATTGGGCCCCAGTGGAGGAGTAAAGGGAAGGACTGAAAGAGCTGAAGGGTTTTGCAACCCCATAGGAAGAACAATACCAACTAACCAGATCCCCCAGAGCTCCCAAGGACTAAACTAGAAATCAAAGAGTACACATGGAAGGACCCATGGCTCCGGCTGCCTATGTAGCAGAAGATGGCTTTATCTGGTTTCAATGGGAGGAAATCCCCTTAGTTCTTTGAAGGCTTGATGCCCCAGCATAGGGGAATGCTAGAATGGTTAGGCTGAAATGGGTATGTGGGTAGGGGAGCACCCTCATAGAAGCAGGGGCAGGGGTGGGTAGGATAGAGGGTTTGCTAAGGAGAAGCCAAGAAGAGGGATAACAATTGAAATGTAAACAGACAAACATACAAAAAAAATAACAAAAAAAAAAAACCCCAAAAACAAATTCTGAAAGGCCACATTTAATAAAGTAACCTGTGTGTGTGATACTTAAATAAATAGATATTTTCCCATAATTTAGTCAGGGAATTTTGTTTGTTATGTATTAGCAGACTTTTATTCAGAATTTGGCTGTCTTTGAGTACTGATGACGCTGTCTTCACCTAAATATTGTGCTACTCTGAAGCACTGTTTGGTTTTTGTTTGAATTTGGATTTGTTTATTTGTTTTTTCATCTCTCAGCACAGTCACCCCATTAATATGAAAGTTAGCTTAGGTCCTGAGATTTATAAACTAACACTGACACACCCCATTCAGCTTTTCTGTCTCTTAAAGAAAATAATTCTTCATCTTCCAGATGAAATTAGCAAATGTATTTACAAATCCCTATAGCACTCTGAAAAAAATTATCGTAGGTGTCATCCACATCAATGTTTCCAAATCCACTCCCTCAATACAAGATAGACATTGGTTTTACTTTTAGTGGTCTTTGTTTTCTTCTTTTTGGATTTCTAGGTTTAGAGATCTGTGAGATTACAGAGAAGAAGTTTTGGTAGGTGGATGAAGAAATGCAGAAATGAAGAAATGACTAACTGAACTAACATGGTCGATCAAGTAATTGCAAATATGAACCAGAAGATAGGGCAACATCTGAAACTGGGTGGCAACAAATAGGGAGGCCTTTCAATGAAGAAAGTAGTTAAAATCTGCAAGTGTTAAAGATATTCTAGAAAGTAAATCTTTAAAAAGGCTTCAGAGTTTGTGCTTAGGATGTCAGTTCAAGACAGAAGAGTGTAAGAACATCAGTTCAGCATTGGTAAATTCTGCCAAATATGAAGTTAGAAACTGTTCTCTCTATCATCATCATCCATAGTTATTTAGTGATATTTGCTCTTTATATGTAGTAATATATGGAAATGTATACATACACATGTGCATGCACACACTCACACAAGAAAGAAAAAGAGAGAGTTAGCTCTATACAGTGAATAAACTGTTCTTTTTTCTAACATTGACCAATTACAAGATTATAATTTAACAGGAGGCAACATTGACTTATGTTATTGACTTATTATAATAGTACATGTAATATTCCCTGGAGACTAAAAAAAAAAACAGCTACATATAGGTAGAGATATGTACATTTAACTTTATTACTATATTCATTACACATATTGACAAATATTCCTAATTTAATGCATTTTCACCTAGGACAATATAAGAATTTCTTGAATATAGATTTATTTGGGTGTGATTAAGTAGCATCAGCAAAAATTCTCAGCATATGCACAAAGATACACATTTTGGGAAAAAAAGCTAGTGTTTAGTTTTTGCTGATATCAGCTGAGTAGCGGATGTATATAAAATGACATGCCTTTCATATAATAATATTCTTCTGAGTTTAAGTAAAAGCAAGTCTTTATATGGAAAATCTATGATTTAAAGGTGTATTTAAATTAAATTGTAAAATTAGTGGTGTTTAATTCAATTTCTAGGTTAATTGATCCATTTAAGTATATTTCTTTTAATATACAATACTGAGCATGACAGAGTACCTTTAATTCAACTTCAGAAAAGAGATTTATCCAATTACAAGTTTCCTCCACTCTTCATTTGTCTTGTAACACATCAGTTTTCTTGTCAGGATCAGGGTGCACTACTCCAGAGATGAGTGTTTTCAAAGACAGTTCCTGTGACATGCTCCTCAATGAAACAGGGATGTAAAGAGCTTCCAAAGTAGGTCAAATTGTAAGATGTAAGGGAGATATTGAAGTTTTCAATTGAGAATAATTAGGTTTTATTTTCAGTGTTCTCTGACCTAGTCTGGAATTTAATGTAATAGGGAATGGTTAAGCTCCATTTGGCCTTATTTAGCACCAGTTGTTCATTCTGTATCCTGTTAAAATACTTACCCCAGGAAACTTCTAGTAACATGTGCATTGGTAACTCAGCCACAGTTTAAGAATTCAAACTGATAAGTAGCAAAAAATGAAAGAATGAAAGAAACAAAGAAAGGAAGGAAGGAAGGAAGGAAGGAAGGTAAAAAGAAGAAATGAATAAAAGAAAAAAGAAAGAAAGAAAAGAAACCATACAGAACAGGAATTGACTACATTATTTTGGCCTCAAATGTCAATATGATTAAACTCATAAGTAAGACAGTTACTGTAGCTATAAGCATAAACCTTAAATACTCTTAGTTTAGAAAGCAGTTGAATTGTACATTCTTGTTTAATGTCCATAACATTATTCCAAAGAGATAACTTCTGTCTGAGTCTGTGTGGCCACAGAATTCAAATCAAACTTATGTTAGAGGAAAGAATCCTTATCATTTCAGATGCTGAGATGACAAAGTACTGACTACACTGTTTAGAAATATTTCATGTCTTTCTACAATTACATTTAATATGATGGAATTTACTACAGTGAAGATCAGGCCTTAAATTTTTTTTTTCTGATCTCCATTTATATTTATACAGATGCCTACTTCCTTAAGTGCTACCTCCTGTCAACACTCGTAACAGGGGATCCAGCAACTGATATGACACAAAGGAGGAGAAGCTAGTAGCCAAGGATAAATTGAGTCTCTGACAATGATATAGAAGTCCAGGCAGTCAAGCATGTTTCCAGTCCCTGGTGAAGTTCAGCCTTGTTTAAGTTCACTGTCAATCCAATTTCAAAGAGCAACAAAAATGTTTTCAGTTGGTTTTTTCAAAATCAGAGTATTTAAAGAAGATCATTTAGTAACCATATTTTAGGCTAACATGTCTTCCCTACACGTGTTTCCTAAACTGAGGGTAACTAGAACCAGAGAATACGCTGACCAAGTTAGATAGCTGAGTAGACTGAACACCTGGGTATAATACCATTTTATCTCAAATATAGGAAACAGAAATAAAATCTCAGTCTTCAACATTAGGATAGTCTAGTTATAATTTTGCCAGTTTTACATATTAAGGTCTGTAATTATTTTTTATTATTTGTTCCTTCTGTATTTTTTCTGGTAAATCGTTGAAATTATTTATGAAAAGGAGAAATAAAGTCTTCATTAACTAACCAAATTTATTTAGATTTAAATTATTTTTTAATTTGATATTTTAGTTACATTTCAGATGTTCTCCCCTTATCCCACATTTATTATTGAAAATATATATTTTAGATGGTGGTAAAGAAAAATGCTTTCAAAGACTTTCAATTTCAAAATACTGCCAATTACTCACTCTTTCAGTCACACAGTAAACAAATGGATCCTCCATTTCATTTTTTAAGAGAAAATATACAAATGTTTTTATGTTTTTCTACATTGAAACAAAAAGTTGATTTCCAAATCTGAAGAGGAAAAACTATCTCCATCCAGCCAAATGAACCCTTTGGTTTTATGCCTTTTGGAAAGATTGTGGGATTCTTTCTCATGTGTTTGCCTTTTGAGAGACACCCATCAGACTGTGCTGTGATCTAATTCCTACATATTCTTAGCCAGAAGGGCAATTTTTATGTTATTTAATTCCTAAAAGATATTCTGAGATGTATATTTAGATTTTATAGGTTACCTTTGCTCTCTCTTTATCTAAATATATTTATATATGAATGAACATGCATACACCTTTCATTAATATGTTACACAGTTTTAGATACAGCAAAAGAACTAAACCTAAGTATATGTCAAGGAAAGATATTTTAAAATTGTGAACCCAAATAACATCTCTCATTAAGATATTTCTGCTCAGGTATTTGGTCACATCTATCAGAAAAGCACCTAATATAGGTATTTCTTGTTTTGTCACAAAATAATCACATTTATATACATGGTACAAAAATAGTTGATTTATCTATTATCCAATTTCCATATTACTAGCATAAAATGTTGCTATTTACAGCCCAATAAAGCCACAAAGAAAGAAAATCTAAAAATGCCTTATCATAAGAATTGGAAACTGAGTTGATTATATCAAACCATATTAAACTTTACTCCCTGACACTTATCTGATGTTTGATTTTAGGTATTCTGAGATGTATATTTAGATTTTATAGGCTACCTTTAAGAGAGATCTGTGTATTATATAAATTTGGAAGCCTTAATACTGTAATTCCACAGTCATTATCCATTCCTCCATTAAACACCACTCACAACTTACAATCAAACATGTTTTCTTTTAAGTGACCACTGGAATCAGCATGAATCATGAATCTGTAATTAATAGTAATTTTAGTCTTCTCTTCTCTCTCTCTCTCTCTCTCTCTCTCTCTCTCTCTCTCTTTCCTTGAGATTCATTATGTATTCCATGCTGTTGAACTCATTATATTTCCTAGTCTTGTTTAAATGCTTTGTTATATTTACAAGTAGATGTAGATTAAGTTATGTTATGTTTTGCAATTGAGACATATATATAGGCAAAATGATGGCTTATAAACAACACAGGGCAAAAATCACATCTCCCTAGAAATATATTAAACAAATGATAGGTTCTAAAGCTAGCATAACCAATACACGCGTGGCATAAAATTATTCCTAAACATTACATTGAAAATTCTATGAATTTTTCCGTTCCTAATGGTACAACAAATCACAGCACATTTCATAGCAAATGTCTTTTCTTATTTAAGTAGAATATATAAACTTGTGGTCTAAACTTGTGTATTCTTCCTGCTCCAGTCTTCTGAGTGCTGGATTTTCATAATTATATCACCATACCTGATGTAAAAGTATGGTGCTTTATTACATTTACACACACACACACACACACACACACACACACACACACAACACATATATATATATATATATATATATATATATATATAAAACCTACTTTATTTAGGCTTTTATTTAGGCTTTTAAACTATCCTTTGTTTGAGAGGTACAATGTAAATTTTATTTTAAAAATTCTTCAAAAGATTAACCTAAAGGTAGCTAGAAGGCTTATCAAGGTTTATATGCACCTAGTACTTACGAATATTTAGACATAAAAAAACAAAACAAACAATATAAAGAAACATAGGACTAGAGATATGGCTCAGCAGTAGAATAGACTAGCATGCATAAAGCCCTGAATCTAGTCCCCAGCACCAACTTATAAGAAGTAAGGAATGAAAGTTAAAAAATAAATGCTATCTTGAATAGAAGTTGACTTTAATCTGAAAAGTGGAATAAGCGGGCACAGTGATTCTTGAGTATTCGACTTAGAGTTAAGCGATTAATGAAAGATTAAGTGAAATAGTAACTGACAGTTGTTCTAATCAAAAGTTGAATACTTCCTAAATAACATTGCCTGAAGAATTTGGAAGACAGGAACCTCGTCCTTTTCCAGGTGAATCTAAAATGTACTGTTAAAGACTTCATCTTGCCCTTTTCCCTCAACTGTTCTTCTAACGTGTAAATTATTCTCAAAGAGTTAAGTAGTTGAAGAGGCACAGTAAATCTCCCAGGAAACTATAGTACTTTTTAAATGAACATTCCTTCAAAGGAGTAATATGATTAATATACTTCTTTGTTCTGAGTTTTACTCAGTTAATATGGATGAATGAAGAATAACAACACAAACAAGACATAATCAATTTTTCTTTCTCATTAAAGGTTTCTTTAAGATCAAATAGCCCTGATTCATCTATCATCAACTTCCCTTTCATAAGACAATTTCACATATTGTTATCTGCTCCTAGAGTTTTGGATAAGAAAATCTAGTCCCAATATAAACTGAAAAATTGCAGTGATACTAGGAAAAGCCTACTTGGAAATGATTCGATATTTCTTGGTGGACTTAAGTACTATGCCAGTTTTTAGGAGTTGCTACTTGTAATCTCCTTTTTCCATACTGTGTTCCAGTGCTTTTAATGTTTATTTATCTATTATTATTTTAGTAGTCATTAACCCATTATTTAAGGAACTTATTTACTAGCTGCTTACAATTATTGTGATTAAGAGCTTCAGATATAAGGGTTTAGATGCTTGTACATCCCTTCATGATAGTCTCACCTTTTTATTTTTTTTTCCCTGGACATTATCCCAAATGAAAGTTCATTCAAGTATCAGACATTATGTACCATTAACTCTCTAAAGGCACTGTTTATTTTAAGATTTTGACAAATTTGGTCAAAACTTATGTATTACAAGCCATGGTGTCAAATTTATTGAAAACTTTTCATTTTTTAGCTAGAATGCTGAGATTAGTTCACAGACTCTTTGCCCATTTGTGTTATTTTTACAGCTTTTTGTTTAATCAGTGAACGGTTAGTGCTTTCAGAGCCTCTTTTACCACCCACACATAGCTGCTGACATAATACCACTGACAGGGAAATAAATGCTTAAAGAACTGTGGGCTGAGAATGAACTTTACATGCCCTTCACCACTTAGATTTAAGTAAAAAGCACCTAAAAGCAAACCCAACAGTCATGTTTTGTAAGGGAAGTAGAAAATGTATGTAGCTAATTTCTTGTCTACAACTGTGTAGCATATCCAAAATAAAAGTGACTTGTTTTTTTTCTGGGCATCCAATGCATAGTCTTAAGATCTCTCAAAAAGGCAGCACCAAAACTTGGCAGAATAATGCCTCCCATGAACAGGATGAACAAATTGATTCTGGTTTCATAGGCGTAAGCTGTGCTACAGAAGCTAGCTACAATTCACTAACCTGAATTTGACCTTTTACTAAAGAAGGTGTTGGAAGTGTGGTTTTCGAGGCAAATCCATAAAATTCCACCCAATGCATAAAGAACATACTATGTGGCCCCAAACACAAGAACTTTGCATTTCCAATAAAAACTTTAGCACAAGAAAAATCACTTATAGGTCCTTTGTGGTGGGGCTGGAAACACACATCTGGTTCTAGCCATGAAAACCAAGCAGGTTCTGTAGCTACTGCATTCCCTAATAACTGGAACTGTCATCTGCAGAGATAAGCATTATACACATTGGGGATGCCATTGATAACTCTACACTGCAGGATACACACCAGCCTAAGAGTCAGCCTGATTGGCTGAGAATCATAGGCTTGCTGGAGAACATCCATGAAGAACTTAGTGTAGCTGCTTTCTGACTTCTTTCATGTGTATGCATCCTGATTCTTTTGCTTATCAGCACCACTCGAAGCTTCTATATAAGTCTTTTCTTCTCTATTATTTCCACTCTGGTGAACAACAGTGTTGACTGCCAGCACTGAAGGTGAAATCAGCCAGATGCAAACCAGAAATTCTCCCAGAAATAGTTTTAAGTAAATGAAAACAAAAATATGAATTTTCATATTCAAGCAACATATTAAATATAAGAACTTGTAGGGATTTAGTAGCCTTCGTAGAATTAGCGCTCTCCAAGTGTCTCTGCCTCTTTGAGAGACTATGAAAAAGGAGATTCCTCCGTGAGACATAAAGTGAGGAAAGGGGTAACCTTATATCCTCTTGTAGAAACTGATAGGAAATAGTCCAACAGAAATAAGATGAGAAGGAGACAAAGAGTGATATAAAGAGAAAGAGAGAGGGAGAGACAGAGACAAAGAGACACACAGAAAGACAGACAGACACACACGAGAGAGAGAGGAGAGAGAGAGAGAGAGAGAGAGAGAGAGAGAAGAGAGGGATGAGAGAGAGACAAGAGAGAGAAATGAGAGAGACAAGAGAGATGAGAGAAACCAGTGCTGCTTACTCAGGGCAGGTCATCATGCAGAAGAGGAAAATCTAAGGCCAATGCTGTGAAGTAAAAACATCACAATATCCGTGAACCCATTCAATGTCAAATATTCAGGTTAAAAAGGAAGAAAGAAAGAAAAAGAAAGAGAGAAAGAGAGAGAGGAGAAAGAGAGAAGGAAAGAAGGAAAAGAAAAAAAGAAACTACATGGATATCACACATCAAAGGAGCTAGAGAATTTCTTTATGAATTTTACTGGAAAACACATTCTGTAGTGTCCAACTGAACGCAATGTATTAACAAGATGTCAGGTTTTATATTAATTGCATAAAACAAGTTAAAATAGCTGTTTAAATTTAAGACTGGGAGGATTCTGTCTTCTTTTGGGAAACTGAGGAATCCAATTTCATCACCAGCTGGACACAGAGTCTGTGTGGTATCATTCTGCCTTCAGTATTTATGGGTAACTGTACTGATTCCTTGTTGACATTAGTCTTAACATTAAGTGCATTCAGATATATTCAAATGTATACAGTAAATGCTAGACAACCAACAGAAGGAAATGGAACAAAGTCAAGGTGAACAACTGGTTCCATGACAAGTAGTCTCTTGAATAAAAATAACTGTGTTCCAGATTCTAGAACTCTTTGAGTGGACATATATTTTAATTTCATTTCCATTGTTTTGTGAATTCTTGCTTATGTGTGTCATTATCTACAGCACACACATCTCTCTAAAGCTAGTTTCTAGAATACACTAAGTAGATTTTTTTGACTGATTTTCCTTGTATTTAGCAACTGACCCACATCATGTTTACTAGGAAAGTACCAAGTGGAGAAGCCTCCTCAGACATAAAGTACTCATATGTCTTAACTGTGGTAACACTTTTTTCTTATCAGTATTAACATTAAAACAGCACAAGTAGTAACAATAATAATTATTTGCCATTAGTTGTGATAATTTTAAGGAGATGTTTTAGTCTAACATTCTAGTCACAAAATCTTGAATATATAGAAATTGTTGTTAAATGACTTAGTCCCCGTGGAGGATTTTACAAGGTGACATAACCAATTAGTGGAACAGCTTGTGCACAGATACAATATTCCAGACAGATGACCCAATGCCCTCTGCAGTGGGTCTTCTAATTCTGAAACAGCAGCTGCATTTACATCAGTCACTCAGTCATTCTTATTAAATAAATTTGACCCATTAATTTAGTGAATGTAAGAAATAAGGTTGATTGCTTAAAACAGCAAAGCAATAAGTTTGATTGCTTAAAACAGTTCTTATTTTGTCATGTTTGGTTATGGTCTATTGAAGGCCTGGTCTTTTCTGATGTGGAAGCAAAAGGGAGTATATTTACAGAAGAGGGGAGGAGAGGGGAGCAGCCAGGAGGTGTGGAGAAAGGGGAAACTATGGTGGAGATATAATGTATGAGAAAAGAATCTATTTTTAATAAATAAAATATTTCAAGAAAAACTTTACATAACATCTAAAAATTGCATGCAAAATTCTCAAACATCATTAATATAATAGTGAGGGAATAATGTACAGAGAAGAAAAGTGATAGATTTTTCATCTTATAATTTATATTTCACTTGAGAATTAACCAAACAAGAAAACTTTTGTTTCTTTCTTTAAAAGACACATGCTATTTTTCATATTCAGTGTTTTAGTTAAAATACAGTAGAGACATTTAGCAAATATTCCTCCAAATAGCAATTTACATCTCAATTCTGGTCTTCAGATATAAGTTTATGTATAAAAATAGGGTGGTACCATATCAACAGAGACAGGACAGATCTCTTTGTCTAGCACCACTAAAATTTGCTAATTCAATTCAATAAATTCTATTCATACAAAATTTTGGATCTGGTAAGAATTAAGCATTCTTAACACACCCACAATTTAGACAAACATATTCTTATATATTGTGAGATGCTTACTTGGAAAATCAGAGTAAAAGCTAAGTGAATTATGCCTGGGCTTATCAGATTATATGAATGATTTTTCTTTGAAAGAAAAAAAGTCAAAATTTCAATAATGAATTCTGATTTCATATCTAAAGACAACGTGGTTGTTATTTTTTAAGGACCAAATTAGTGATTTAAAATATTTCTTTTTGTTGTTGTTGTTGGTGGTGGTGGTGGTGTTTTTTTGTTTTTTGTTTTTCGAGCCAGGGTTTCTCTGTGTAGCCCTGGCTGTCCTGGAATTCACTCTGTAGACCAGGCTGGCCTTGAACTCAGAAATCCACCTGCCTCTGCCTCCCAAGTGCTGGGATTAAAGGTGTGTGCCACCACTGCCCAGCATATTTCTTTAAGTATAATAATTTCTCTCAGAAAATGTCAAACTTATAAAACCTCAATGTATTATGCACTAATTTAAATGTAATTTGCAAGATAGAGATAGTTTATAAAATGTAAATCATACTATGAACAACACGATAGTAAGAATAGCCAAGTTCCTCTCCTACTGGACTTCAGCTTTTACCTTACTAGGTCAGACAGTCTGATCATGTGCTTTACAAACCTTGTACTTCTTCCAGGAATTCCTCAGTAAGAACAGGTACTCTCATCAACTGCTAGGCTGAGAATCCAATAAAAAAGGGATGCTTGTTAAAAGTGCCAAAAATTGACTCAGACTCAAAGAAAATTTACCTTCGGTGATTGCTATGTCTTATTTTTTCTTTTTCAGAAAGGTGGGAGTGTCTGTTAATCATAATCTGAATGTGTCACTAAACATGTTAACTAGATTTATAGCACTTTATCTTTCTTCAGTCTGGGAAACATATGAGCACAAATTCCCAGCTTGCTAGGAAGGAGATGATTATTTGTCCCTGCTCAAGGTTACCCACTAGAGCCCATTTCATGCTTGGCTGCACTTTACTCTCATGTACTGATCTTGATAGTTCTGCCCTCCTTTTCCAGTGTTCCGAAATCAGAGGTACATTCCAGTCTCCAGTGTGACAGATGCCTGCTCAAATGACTGTAAGCGGACCTCTTCAGGGCTGACTTTTTAGCTCTTCATTCAACACCTCATAGTCTGCTTATTTTAGCTGCCTGACCCTAATCATGAAGCCCAAGAATAAATAATAGGGCACAGAAGAGGAAAGGAATGAATTGTTTGCACCATTCAAAGAAAGACCTCAGACCATAATAAAGCTGTTTTTTTATTGCTTATATATTTGTATAAATGTAAGTTTATTGTATCTAAGAGTTCTATTTTATCTATTATATGTGCACCATTAGAGATTTATCTAGAAACCTGTAGATATGAGTTTACAGATAAGTGTGATTGGGAGCATTTATGTTTAGAAGATAATTTACTGTACTGGAAAGGCTTGTAAAAACAAAACTGTTTTTAGCTTTATAAGCCATGAGGAAGTTGCTCATGAATGTACTCAGTCAGCTAACTTGCCCAAATGGACAACTTCCTGGTACAGTTGGGCTATTCTTAAAAACTGCTGATTATTGTAAAACAATTCACTGCAACAGCTAATCTTAAAAGGTAATGGGTCACAAGATAAACAGGCTAGCAGCTAAGTTGGACTTTTGTATGAAATGTTTTTTGTTTGGGTGGCTGAAACACCTGCTGGATGTCTATTACAAATCAAGCCTTACCTGCACTCAGACAGGACATGAGTTAATTTGACTCCCTGAAATTATAACTTTTGGGATTTGATTTTAAAATTCTTGAACTAACAATAGCTGAGGACTAACCTTTCTGATTTTGTTCTGGACAGTTTTTTTTTTTAAGCCTCTATTATACCAAAATCAGAACTCAAATCATACTGGTGAATTTCTAATCTCCACACCTGTAACAATAAGAAGAGATTGGATATAGTAAAAAACACTCAAAGAGATCACTTTATAACTAGTAGATCAACTTCAGTTAAACATTAACCTAAACCATGGAAAAGAAATGAACAGTTGGAATAAAGAAAATTCTAACATCAAAAATTAAATTAATAAAATATATACTAATAATTTAGGCAACTTAAAGTTAAAGTCTCAAAGTTCATCTAATAACTAATGATAAATTATAAAATTATAAAAATGAAAAATTATAAAATGATCAGAAATATCAAAAGAGGTATCTAAAATGTCTTGACATTGGACCAGACACAGTACTTAAGATTTCTACTTTTGGTCATGACAATGGTGACCACAGTGGTACTTTGAGCCTAATGAGGTCTACTCCTGATTGAACTGAAATAATGTGCCATGGAAAAGCTTTCAAATTAGCTAAAATATTGGAACTAAATAATAAATTTTACAAGTGGTACCTAATAGAAAAGAGAAATAAATACAATGAATAAGATGAAAAATTTGAAATTATAATAATTATAAATAATAGGCATACCAACTCAAATATTTTATAAACCCTCAAATTATATATATATATTATCTAAAGATTAATTTTATAGCATATATACGTTCTATAAATAGTACTAAATATGTACAAATAAACTAAATATGTACAAATATATATATATATATATATATATATATATATATATATATATATAAATTATAAAAGCTGAAAGTAAATACATGTACATATAGAGAGAAGGAGAATAGAGAGTATAAAGTTCTGGTATAAATATTACAAGATCTTGAATTACCATGTTTCTTAAGTGAAACATAAAAATGCATGTGATATAGGTTGAATGAAATTAACAAGAAATTGTAAAACTCACTATGAAAAGTTTATGGAAGACACTGTGCAAAAATTCAACAACATTTCTTTTAAAAAGCTATGAACAAATAAATAAACATGTCTACCAAATATTGAACCACGCTTTAGGTTTTAATTTTATAAAATGTATTGTTAAATAATGTACAAATAAATAAAAGCATCACTCATCAAAATTAACTGGACCTGAAGTCTGTACAACTCATTGAAGTTCTATGTAGTTAGAATAAACATTCTGAACAGAAGCTGTAATGTTCATATTAAATTTTAGTGCTGAATATATTTTGTATGCCTCCTCAGTATCAAAGTCAAAAGCCAAGTGACAGAATCAAAACTACAAAAATAATTATTATTGTATCATCTTTTATACACATAATAACATAAAAAGAGCAAGAAAGGCTAAAGCTAAGAGTTTGTGGAAAGACTGAATGCACATGACAGACACCAGTTAAAACTGAGCTACATTTAAAGAGCTGTAATGATCTCTGTTGTTCTTATTGGACAGAGGAAACTGTGATGATAAGAACATAAGTTTATTCTATTCTGTATACACTAAGACAGCACTGTAAAAAAGAAAAAAAGATGTATTACTTTATAAATAGCCTGAGGTCACATTTTAAAGATGAGATTGTTTCTTTCCCTTCACCACATATGCAGATTCAAAAGCAGAAAGAAACCAAGAAGTGATACTGAAAATAAAGCCAAACAATAGAAAACAAATGCTAGCAGATATTTTCATCACTTGAGAAGAAATTTTTAAAAGCTCTTAAACCAAACTACAGGTTATAGTAAAACACTACATTAAATTTAATGCAACTGAAATGATATGCATTCAAAAATACAAATAAAATTCTTTAAAAGTCTGCAAACTACATTTTTGTAATATATGAGAAATGACTGATTATATAAAACAATTTATACAGAATTATAAAAAATATTAGAAAATTAGTAATCTATTAAAAATGTTAGCTAATAAAATGTTAATAGTTCATTTTACAAGCACACAAATATAATTTAAATCTATGAGAATATATTTACATATTAATTATGAAAATATTATTAAATAAATTTGCATAAAATTAAATTAAGAATAGATCTGCTTTCTTTAAAACAATCAATGGCTTGAAGTCATTTTTAATATAAAGATAAAAGTTTATTTCAGAGATCTGGTTATTCAACTAAATTGCAATGTATAGTAAAATTTTTTGCAAAGCTGGCCATGAGCCAAGTCCTAAAAACTCACTCTGTCTCTCTCTCTCTCTGTCTCTAGCTCTATCTATCTATCTATACCTATACCTATCATCTATACACACACACACACATATATATATATTACCAGTGAAAATGAGCAACATTGCAAGTGGCCATGCATGTGAAATCCTGCCTATTCATCCACCTTGATCTCCTATGTACCCATGTCTTCACTGAATGCAATTTTTCAATCAGGAAAACAAATTAAAACTGGAATATCTCTAATCATTGTGAGCTGAGATTTGTTTCTTCACAAACCTATAATTTTTAATATTTGTAAAAATATTTTATAGCACACAAAATGAGAAATTATTAAAATGACATCTTATTATATGCATAGATTTGAAGGTTTATAAATTATATTGTGTTATACAGATAATAATCCTTAATATAATTGACCTTTGTGAACTGCTGGAATAATTAGTCTCTATTTCTGTTTTGTACTACGTGTGCCAGTTTTTCCTCAGGTCTAACAGCTAACCACCTTAATTGTGGCTTTCTCTGAGGTATGAAGAGTCATTTCTAAGTTGCAATGCTTTGTGTAGTCTTGACTCTTTCACACTGAGATCATCTTCATTTATTTAATTTACTTTATTATATATGCTTTATGGACACCAGGAAGGAAAATTCTTAAAACATGTAAAATTGAAATAGTCTTGCAGAATTAAAGCCTTGGACAAGGATTTAGACAGAGGATGCATTTAGAGTGACTATTTATTTTTTTATCCCATTAAATTCAACAATAGAAGTCACATAATATGCTGTTAAATCTTTTGAGTGCTGAATCATTTCATAGAAGAAAGAAAAAAATATACTTATAAAATATAAAAATTTTCCACATTTGGTGTAGAGTATCCAGGCCTCTCTCAAATATTTTATAGAGTTTGTATTCACCAAATAATAAATTTGGCATAGGTCTTTGATTTGATTATGAATGGCATGAAAACATGAAATTTTTAAATTTCTGTTCCTTGACCTCTTTTAAAGTACTGAAGAAACTGAAAAGTTTGAAGTAGGACAAACTTTTCTTCCTCACTTGTTTTATTTTGAAATATCCCTGATTAATAAGATTTATGATCAGGGCTTACTGGACTCTGCTCCAGGGCTGTTTTGTTTTACTGTAGCAATTCTGGCCTTTGGGTGTCTCTGTTCTTCCTCACGGATTGAACTTTTTACCTCCAAGAATCCATATGCTCATCTGACCTACAGAAAATGCCAAACATTCCCTCATTGTATCTCTGCCTCAAATACTATAGTAATTATTCTTATTTCAAACTTTACTGATTTATTCCAAACTTTATGGCCAGTGAAAAAGCACAGGAAAGGAAAGAAACATTCCACACTAAGATGAACATGTGCACCTCACTAATAATTTAAACTAAACATGTAAACAGAGAAAGGTTGGGGTTGCTCCATTTTCAATTGTACATTTGTCTTCTTTCCTGTGTTTGTTAAACTATATTTAAAGTATATTTCCTGATTTTCTTCAATTCTATGACCTATGCTATTGATGCTTTTTTTTTTTCAAAATACAATATTCTTGACTAAAATGCTCCAAGATATTAAAGAAAATGAACTCACAGTATTAAAATAATCCTATAGATTCTGTAGTACTGTATTGCAGAGTAAATATACACAGGACATTGTGAGGCTTCTGTGCTCTTTTGCTGATCACTGTTTGCCTCATGTTAAAGAGTCATCCTCCAGAAAATTAAGAATAAAAGTATCCACAGACACACATAATGTGTTTTGTAAGAGTCAGATGATACACTGTGGTGTTTACTAGTTCATTTTATAATAAAAAAATCAGAACACAATTGAGCAAAATACTTGTAAATATCATATGTTTGAGATTATCAGTGTGGAAAATCATAGTAAAGAAGATTCAAACTCGAGAGCTATTGGGAGAATGCAGTCAAGGCCTTATCATCAAAGCCACAACCCTCCCAACAGCCTACTCCATTTGTCTGTTTCCAGGTCCCTTGACATAAAAGAGTGATTCTGAATTTGCTGATGTGCAGCATCTTTTGGCATATTTTTAACCTATTTTTAAAACATTTTATGGTAAGAGAAATGAAATTTCCCATCTCTGTAGATGTATACTTATAAAAGAGAAATTTTCACAGCAAATGCACACTGTGCTTAATCCTAAATTAAAGTAGTTGCAGAAATGTTATTCCTTAACCCTGAGGCATGTGCAATTTCTAAAGAAACAAACTCAGCGTTTAATTAACTCTGAAATCCTTCTGTAAATGGAGCTTATGTGTGTGTGTGTGTAAAATTCAAGGCAGGATGAATTTAGAGACGAAAACTGCTCGGAGGGGTTGCCTCCTACAGAAGCCAGTTGGCCCTATCTGAGTCAGACAGACTCCACACAAGGTTACATGGACTAAATTAAGGAGTGTGGAGGTTCATCCAGAGTGCACAGATTAAAATTTTCAATAGGCCTAAAAATGTCTCTGAGGCATGAATGAGCCTGTCACTTCTCCTCTGCCTCTTCAGCAAATGATGGATTCACTCAGTACCCATAACACACCCTGTGAGCTATGCCTGGGTTGCTCCGTTATTCTTCCCTCTTCGGTCATGCTGAAGCAGAGGTTGTGGTTAAACAAATGTGCTTTTATGGAACAGAGTTCTGTGAAACAGAGCTGATTAAGGCCTGACACATTGAATTAGATGAGGCCATGAAATTGGCAGATGACTCTATTGTTTCTGCAAAGGTTCTGCCTTGCCATCCTCCCCACACAGTGAGGAACTGATTTGTTTTACTCAAATTCTGGGACTTTGGCAAAAAAAAAAAAAAAAAGCAATAGATATTAGCACAACTCTAAAATTTTTATTTTGAAATGAATCCAGCCATGTGCTTATTCTCAATTTTTAGACTCTGAACTTTCAAATGGCCTAAACCACATGAGAACTTATTGTTGAAGAAATAGTTTCTAAAAGTAACAAGGACAAGAAGATAAATAAAAATAATTATATACTAATTTTTATTTCTAAAACTTTATAAATTGGCTACAACTCTTCTTTCATATTTGGCTCATTAATTCCACCTATTCTTTAAATAAGCATCTTATAAATGTAGGGAGACAACTAGCTGAATTATCATGAATATCATGCACATATATTATATATATACACACATCCATGCATGTTTCACATGCACACTGGATACTGGTGACTCTATAGTTACACCTCAAATGAATAAATTACATTTATTGATAGCTTACTCAGTAGTCCTGAGTAATTTTTCACAAAAAGGTTCTTTAACTACTTTTCAGGCAAATACATTTACTTGTATTTCAGCAACCACTCTGGAAATCAGTCTGGTGGTTCCTAAGAAAGTTGGACATAGCATTACCTGAGGACCCAGCTTTACCCAGGGAGCAAATATGGAGACAAAGTGTAGGACAGAAACTGAAGGAGGGGCTGTCTGGAGACCATTCCACCTGGGTATTCATCCCATGTGCAGTCACCAAAGGTAGGCGCTGATGTGGATATCAGGAAGTACAGGTGACAGGAGCCTGATATAGCTGTCTCCGTGGAAATCTGCCAGAGTCTGACATAGTCAGAGGCAGATGCTCTCAGCTAACCATTGAACTGATCAAGGGGTCCCCAATGGAGGAGTTATAGAGAAGACTGAAGGAGCTGAAAGCTCTCTCCACAGGGAGAGCAACAATACCAACCAACCAGAGCTCTCAGGGTCTAAACCACCAGCCTGGGAGCACATAGGGAGGGACCCATGGCTCCAGCTGTATATGTAGGGGAGGATGGCCTTGTAGGGCATAGGTGGGAGAGGAGATCCTTGGTCCCATGAAGGCTGGTCGCCGAGTGTGGGGGAATTCGAGGGTGGGGAGGTGGGAGTGGGGAGGTAGGTGGGGGGCACATCCTCATAGAAGCAGGAGGAGGGGGGATTGGATAGGGGGTTCCTGGGCGGGGGGTGGTGGTGGGAAATTTGGTAAGGGAATAACATCTAAAATGTAAATAAAATATCCAATTAAAAAAATTTAAAAAAAAAAACATGAAAAAGAGTCTCTTACATTATTTCTCATTTCTGAAGTTCATAGAGTTTCACCAGGATTATGTGCATGAAATAATAGTTTACAACAGAGAGAAAAAGTAAGAGAAAGAACAGGAGGCATTTCATTTTAAGTAGCCAAATAGGTGAACCCAGATGACAGTTTTATCTCAATTCTCCACACTGTAACTGTGATGTTAAAAGGTAGTGAACTGCATGTAAGTGGAAATTTCTTGAAGGAATCATGGAAATCCTGGGCAATGTCCACCACCTTGTTTGTATTGCATTGGTAAGGCCAGGGCTGTGCTATGAGAGGCTAGTCCATTGTGAGCTTGTGGTTACTACTCTGGCTCTTCGGACTGGTAGCACAGGTATTTAATCTCTGATATTTAAGTAAAAATGATAAAATATGACAGGTAAAGCAATTGTTCATGAATGCCTCATTTTCTTTGATGTCCTATGTTCATTTAAATTCTAATCTATCTTCTAGAGGGTTTTGGGATTATTCCAGAATTCTAAATTTTGATAAAGGGTTGAACAAAATTTCTGTTTCAATCTTCATTTTCAGATAGACTTTGAACTGGTATCTGGGTGCAAAGTAACTTTGTGGTTTCTGTGAATTTGAACTTTGATAAGAAGCAGGTTCTGTTTTAATTGTATGTATGTCATAGACAATATTGAGTTGTGGCTGGAGTATTTTCTCATATCTGACTTCATATAGAAAAGAACCATAACATTCCAGATGAGTATTGTAACAGGTATATGAGAGCTGAAGACCACTTACGATCATTAGGTGGTGTAAAAAGTGGGGATAAGAATTCAGAACTCTTAATGTTTCCACTACTTTTGTTACTATATTGGTAGTGAACATTTGTGGTGAAGAATTTCAAGGATTTGTGTTACGCAGAGCAAAAGGATGTACTGCCAGAGTTGAAGCTCAGATAGAACTCAGAATAAACATCCCTGCTGGGTTCTTGCTTCAACATTTGTGACAACTGTATCAGCTGCTCTCCTCAGACCTGAGACACAAGAAGGCTTTTTGGATTCCTGTATTGGGTATATTTCTCTTGATAACATTGAAAGGTTGTCCATGAGCTTGCATATTCCTGATCATGCATATATATATGTCTCAGATCTACAAATTCAACAACAGGTGACAGGGGAAAATAAAATAGAGCAACTAATTTGAGCTTTATATGGCTGTATTCTTAAATTATAGGGGAGTGTCATTTTAAATTAAATGCTGAGATTTAATTGCCGTTATTTCCAACCACCTTTCATTAGAAACTATTAATCTTTTCCCAATACATTCCCCTTAAGCAAATTAAAGAGAATCAATGTTCTATATTGAGGAGACATTTAAATTAGTTATTTAATTCAAAACCTGAATATTGAAATGAGAATTGTTTTTTTTCTGTGATCTATTTACAATTAAGTAACAGAAACAATACTATGTAAAATTAACCTTTACTCAGCCAATGTAAGTGTTGTGCTCGAGGCTTACAGCTTTCTGAACTCTGGTGGGCTGGTTCAACTCAGCTGTTTTGGCTCAAATTCCTCTCTCTAAGATCATTAATTCAATCTGCCTTCTCTGAGCTTCTCACTGAATTGCTCTGCCTGGCCTCAAATTAACTCTGGCAATTGTTTCTAATCATCTGGCTCCTTCTCATTCTCTGGCTCATTTTGTCTTCATCAGCAACCTGTCCCTGTAAAACTGCCACTGCTGACCTTCAAGGAACTGCAGGAACTCACTAACAAACTCAACTCCACTTCACTGTGCTTTCTACAAGACTCCCAACTGAACTGAATTGCACACTTTCTTTGCTGCTCCTAAGTAACTATTCTCTTCAGAGTTGGGTGTACCTTATCTCTGACTCCTTCTGTCAAATCTGTCTCTGATTTGTTACTTTGTCTGCCCCCTCACTTAGATGTCACTGTTTGGAATAAAGGTGAGTACTAAAAAAATTCTAGCCTGAAGGAATAAAGATGAGGGGAGTATCAGCATTCCCGCAGAATCACACAGACCTAGAAGGTCTTTGGATGGCATCACAGCAGCCATATTGCTGGATTAAAATTCCTCTATAAGGCTAAGTATTGAAATCTAACAGAAAGTAATTTGAAAAGAGAAAGCCTTTCAACCCTTCAAAAATAGCTACAGGGAACTAAGAAATGGGGAGTGTGGAAAAATAGTCTTCTCCAGGGAAAAGCATACCAACTGGTTATCCAATATCAAAGGATCTGAAAATATACCTACAAGTAATATTATACAGAATGAGCATGTTATATTATATTTAGGAATACATGTGTATATAGACATAGCAATTTATAGAAAATGAGGTCATGAGTTTGAAGGAGAGGAAGGAAGAGTATGTAGTAAAGTTTGTATGAATAAAAATGAAAGATGGGAAATGTAATTATATAACAAATTCAACATTAGAATAAAACACTTTTCTGATTCTTTCCACCTAAGTATAATAGCATAATATTGAGTCAATTTGAGTACTATAATGAGAATGAAAATTTAACTTAAAAATATTATGTATTGTTATAATTTTTCTCAATATTTTTTCTGCTACCCATTCAAAAACCCCACAGGCAATCAGTGCAAAAGGGAACAAAGTTTATCATTCAAACTCCAATATCTGACATTTTTTACTGTGGCTGTCACATTTAATTACTACTAAAATAAATAAATTCTGTTAAGGAAGAATATTTTGATATATATATATATATATATATATATATAATATATACACACACACATATATATATGTATACACATATATATATATTATTATATATATTATGAGAGAAAGAATCTATGAAATAGGGATAGCATTAAATTGTATAATGTTGGGGAAAACCAATTCTAAATATATGTTATTCAAATATTTATTTTTTAACTCAGAATTTTAAGAAATGAGTCTGTGTACATTTCACTAAAATAGAAATATTTTACTTTTGTTTAAATTAACTGATGCTCTACTCTTTCTATTATATGTCTGTAAAGTTGCTATGTGGTTTTTATTCTTAGAATAACAGAAAATTAAGTTAATATGGTTAGAAATTGAGAAATCAAATGAAGTGAAATGAGTATGGTAAACATATCTACGTTTCAAAAACAGAAGTTTGTCTATACAACAGAAAATATTAATTTACACCAAGTTTTATTGATACAAAAGTACAGATTTATTGGAATATATCCATTCTCAATATGAATATAGTACTATTTAGATGCACACTTGAATTTTACTTTTTACTTTTATATAACTATAAAAAATAAAACCTTAAAGAGGTCTATGATTTTGTGATGCAACTGTGATAAATAACTACACACACACACACACATATGTGAGAGGTTAGTGAGGATATTAATAAAAGTATCAATTTTTGTAACAAGTTAGCATTATAATGAGGTTCACTGAAATGCCCAATTAATTATAATTTGGATATACAATCAGAATATCAGTAAATAATCTCACAATAGATTGGCTATGCAGTAAATATTGAAGATGTTGTCAGTCTTTTGACAGAAATTTTGTGGGGACATTTTATATGATGAATGTTTCCTAATAGTTGTGAATATAATATGGCACGGCATTTACATTGCTTGCATTATCTGCAGAAACCTAGAAAAGTACCCAAGCAGAAGCATAATTAAGATAAACCTTGCTACCAGAAAAACTGCTTTGAAAAAACCTAAATGAGTGTTATCTGATACTTATGTTTGGGTCATGGACAGAGAGAATTCCCTGGGAATCACTTGAATGCCAAATGATAAGCAAATAGATGTACATGATTTTCAAAGGAAGTACACTCGTTTGTAAAAGATGGCAGGTAGAGAACTTGTTTGGGGAAAGACTTGGGTGTTTTTGTTTTGTTTTTACTTGGAAGAAAGCTAGCCATGAAGGATTTTAGCCAATGGGGTAAAATAGGCTAAAAGCCTTTCAGAAAGCTAAAGGAAGTTCAAACTGTGTTGAATTTTCTGGATGGATTCAGTTCAAATTAAATGACCGACTGTAAGTAGCCTCTCAGCATTACAAGATATTCACGTTTAAATAAATAACAAAGCATAACCCCTTTGTAATTTTTATGCCACACTAGAGAATTGAGAACCACATTTTAGTGGTATGATATAACTTATCTTGTGAGGCTGATTTATTTTACTTAACCAAGTATTCTTCTGGTTTATCTTCATTGTCACAAAACATAGGCTATCATTTTTAAGTCATGATACTGTACTATTGTGTACACATAAATATTTTCTTTATATATTGATCCATAATATATGGATGCTTAACATGATTATATATTTTTGCTGTTATGTATAATGTTACAATGAACTTGGAAGTACCTATGTCTTTTAGCTATACTAATTAAAATATATATACAACAGTAAGATTGCTGCATCAGACAGTAATAATTTTGGAGAAAATGTTCAAGTGCTTATTGTGATAGTTTGGCTTCCATAATCAATGAGTCAATTTTTCTAGTAATTCTCTTTCTTCTCTCTTATCTATACATCTGTCTCACACAATTTTCATGTAAGTTTTTATCATTTTATCTATATCTATCAATTTACTATATCTGTGATTTTTCATCTATGAAAATCTATGCATTTATATTCCTTCATAAATCTTCCACTCAACTCTCTACTATCTCTATATAATATGTCCATGACCAATTCATCCTTCTTGATTTTTCTTTATTTCTACGAGACAAACCAATACAAAAAGACTTGTTTTATTTATATTATAGTCTATACTCCAGGGATGTTAATTATTTTGTTAAATGTTTTTATACTTTATAGTAGTGTCATTGTCATAGTACTGTCAGGGTATAACTCAATCATTCAGTGATTGTCTGAGGTTCATCCCACACAGGATAGAGGTAAAATGAAAAATCAAATACAAATAATTAAAAAAAAATTTCCTGTTTATGAAATTTAGCAAATTGTGCAAAAATATCTTTATATGAATCAGGGCATATTAGTATTTTAAGGCACTTGAGACATACAAATAAAATTTTAAAAGGCATTATTTTAGCAAGATTATTCTATAATGAATTTTCATTATCTACATTGTTTTTACATTTTTGCTCACTAGTCAGACAGTTGAAAAATGTCTGGCATTGAAAGTTGAATTAAATCATTATCTGTCACAGAATTTTGGTTTGTCATACAATTTATGTTATACTTTCCTATTTTTAATGTAGAGCTCAAATGCATCCCCTTGTTTATGCACCAGATGACATGGATAATAATTGCTTCATGTTTTTGTTTCATGGCTCCTTTAATTGATACTAAAACAGTTAAAATTAAAAACAAAAATTCAGCTGTATGAATTATTGTGAGTCATATAAACATTAAGATTATTTAGTTTGAATTAAACCTTCCTGGCAAATGGAGTGAGAGGAAATACTGACATCTTTATGTACATTATAATTTTTAACATATAAGAGAAGGGAGTCTAGGGCCAAGAACAAGATATGTCACTAAATGAAGCTACCACCTCTATTTTAATAACAGGCATTAAATTGAGAGATCATAGGAATTTATGTGTCCAAGGTTGTTCAATGAATATACCACTTCTTCTCATTGTTCTGGTCATAAAGAGGTATTGTACTACCAAATTTCCCTGGTATAGGTATACTATTATGATAAAATCAGAGAGATCAACAGAATCACCTTTGAATATTATCAGTTTCTAAGAATTTTACCAATTTTATGGAAACATGTTAAGTATAGATCTAGAAAAAATAATTTCAAGGAGAAACTGTTGCAGTTATCAAGAATCTACCACAGTAGGTCATTATTGTCTTAGAAAGGCTTTCCTATGAGTAATTATGTGAATGTGAAGATCAGTAATGGTTCATCAATTAAGGAATGAGTAGATGCTCAGAACCCATGACAATTGAAGTCAGTAAGTGAAGAGTGGTATAAAGTGACAGACAAATGCTTGCAATAGCTACACCAAGCTGACAGTTTAAAAAGCCAGTGAACACCAAAATGGGGAGCATTAGCGGTATTGACCACTTCTCTTTTGACAGACAGGGACTTTTAATTATATTATTTTCTTCCTCTCCTCTGAACCTTATGAATTACTAACAGCTCTTTTATAGGACATTTCTTGAAGTTTAGAGTATTTACACAGGTTATACAAAGTTCCCTTGCTATTACTGGTGAAATCAGAGTCCATAATCCAAACAGAATGAATTGATACTCTACGACACAGTTTAACAGTTACATTCTTGCTGAATTTAGTTTGGGCCTATGAACTGGCAGTTTCTACATCTGAGACCTTGTGAAAAACGGAAGTTTTCACATGACCCTCACAAACAATGAATATCTGCATTGCAGATGTCTGCAGTTGCCTTCATCCACATCTGAGTTTGAGAAGGAATGAGCTGACATGCCACTAGAGGTTGTAAGTATTATTAATAGGACTCCCAGGGTAGGATCTGTCAAGAGAGGATGTTAGTGCAGAGCATCTGCTTGGTTATTTTATTTAAGGTCAGAAGACCTGATATTGGCAAAACAGAGTATGTTTCAGGCATGGTCATACTGTAGAAAACATGAAAAGAAGGAGGAAAAAGAGGAGGGGGAGAAGGAAGAGAAGGAGGGCAGAGAAGAAGATCAGGTTGTGAACTATACATTACTTCACAAATTATCTGCCCATAGTTTATTCTTTCACATTTCACTGGCTGAAATTTGCAAGCACAAAAAGAAAGTTGGGTTTCATACCTTGCAGAATTGAGATTTATTCTTCCAAAGAAGCATTAGCTTTAGAAAAACACACTGGAAGAACATAATGTTCTTCCTCATGATTTCAGACACCATGTTATGAAACAACAAGATAATTTTTAACTAGAGGACCATTTCTAATAATAGGGTTTAATATCTTATAATAGAACTCAATAGAAGAATTAGGATCAATCCAAAATGAAGGTAAATCCTTTAGAGAAGGTGCAGCACCTGAGGTGACTCACACCCGTAATTTGTAAAGGGAAAAAAAATTGATTGAGATGAGAGCAAGACGAAGGAAATTTGGTCTGATAGCAAAGAGATACGAATAGTATAGACAATAACACCTTTGGCAAAAGTCCTCAAAGTGCAGGGTGAGGGCTGCTTACATGTGAAATAGAGTTTGTAAGTAGAAGCCTGTGTCTGTGAACCAGAGTTGAGCTGATGGATTTCATATAGTTTATCAAAGGCAAATGATTATGAAGATGATTTAAAATGACATCAGCTATGGGTATATGTGGGCTGGATACAACATGGAACAAATGGAATAGAAAAATAATGAGGACTGAAGTTGAGAAAGTGGCATGGTGATGTAGTGTCCTCTGGTGGCAAGCACATTCCTGTGGTTATTGAACAATATGTTTAGGTGATGGGATACAAAAAAATATTGTTTCATGGAGAACAAACTTAAATAAGAAACTTGAATGGAAAGTAAGTCCCAGGAGGCATGGATTAAAAAAGAACTAGAAACAACAGTGACTCTGCTTCAAAAATGTTGAAGGAAATCTACCTAGAGTGTTGAAAGAAAAGAGAGGGATCCAAGGACACACTATAGAATGTTGTAAAAACACAGAGAAAATTGGATGAAAATCTGGCCTAATTCCACCTTTGTCTAGTTAGTATTATACTATTATCAAGCCTGGTTAACATGTGAAGGCTGATGCAAAAGTTTCCCTCAAGTATGTCTATATACATGAATGAAAACTTAAACAAGAACATCATCTAAAAACTGAATCTCATTGGGCATGTACACACCTTTAATCTTAGCATTTAGGAGGCAAATGCAGGGGCATATTTAAGTTCAAGTGCAGTTTGGTTTACATAGGGACTTCCAAGTCAGTCAGTCAGTCAATGAGACCACTTTTCAACAAACAATGAATGGATAAATAAAACTAAATCTTTGTGCCAGCAAAATAGAGATGTTAAGAAATATGGAGCAGATAATGGAAATGATCTTTGAGGTATGAATGGCAATCAAAGCTGGTCTGTGAGGTCAACATGCTTGCCATTGAAGAGCAATAGGAATAGGCAGCGGAGACATGCTGAGGCCCAGAAGGCTGATGCTCAAAATCATTTTAAAAAACACAGCCCCACCCTGCATGGTAAGAAAGGATTAAAGGACTTGGTGTTTGTTTGCATATTTTGTCAGTGTTTATTAAAACCCACGCTGGCCTGAAACATATTATGTATCAAAGGATACCTTGAATGCCTGACTAACCTCCAGGTTTTAGGATTATTGTCATGTGTCACTACATCAGGGGCACTACGCTTTTAAAGCCAGATCTTCATGTTTTCTGTACAAGAATTCTCTGAGCCGAGCCTCATTTAAAGCATGAAACTGGATTTTTAAGTAGTTTGTACAAAGATCAGTTTTTATACATTTTAAAGACTTGATTAAAGTGTTGGTAAATATTTACTTCATTGAATCTGGATGAAGTACATCTATCAGTGGCAATGAAATACTAGGGATAAAGGATTGTTCTATTGCACCTTTCAAACGCTAACAGGGCCAAAATGGAAGTGAAAAATTATCAAGGCATAGTTAAATACTGAGTCATATGCATTAGCTTGTATTTCTAATCTAAATTTCATCAAAGTCCAAATCCTTGATAAGTTCTACTTTCCAGGATCTGTGTCTACAACTCTGGATGAGCCACTTACACTAAAATTTATAAACCAATGAATAGGCTCTTTGTATGGCCCCAAAGACCTTGTTATAAAAAAACAAACAAACAGCAACACCAACAACAAAAGGATGACTGAGAGACAATGCCTAAAAAAACTACATCAGACTTCTGTGTGTCCTGAAACAGGCACTACAATTTGAGACGATCCTTACATATAACTTTGGCACAAACACAGAAGCATATACATATACCGTCACTGCAGACTGACTTTTTTTAAAGACAATTTTTCTCTGAGTAGCAGTCCTGGCTGTTTATAACACACTTTGTGGACCAGGCTCACCTCAACTCAGATATCCTTCAGCCTTTGCCTGCTGGGACCAAAGACATGCACCACTGTACCTGGCTCTGGCCCAGTTTTGCCTATATTTTCATGTCCTCTCCATGCCCACTCACAATAAAAATGAAGTTGGCTTGATTTTTTAAAAACTGTAAAATAAAAGCTTCAAATTATTATTTAAATATTATAGACAAACCTAATTAGATTGTTATCCTACAGATATAACAAATCAAAATGAAAATGAATTGGAACCCACCAATGATAATTAATACTTGGCAGCATGCCCACATGCATTGGAACACATGGCTTGTAGGCTAGCTCCAGAGATGAACCATTTCCTTTCTTATCTCTTTCTTTCTTTGTTAATTTTTTTCTTTTAATTATGTGTATGACCGTCAGCATATACATTCATGAACCTTGTGAGTAATTAGTACCAGAAGAGACCAGAAGAAAGTATCATCAGAAGCCATAGAAATGGAACTAGCATGTATCTGTGAGAACCAAACTCAGATCCCCTAAAAGAGGAGCCAGCATCTTTAACCATTTACCATCTCTCCAGGCGCTACTTCCCTGTATTTCCCTAAAAGAGGAGCCAGCATCTTTAACCATTTACCATCTCTCCAGGCTCTACTTCCCTGTATTTCTTATCCTGATTATTTCCTTTGACAGCTGTGTAATGTTTGGTAGTTACTTCCCAGTGGTTTTACTCCTTTCTTTATAAAATGGGAAAAGTAAAACATTAAGGAGTTATTTAGAATTTAAATTTATTAATGTGTTTAAGTCTGTGAATTTGCAGGGCTTGCATAGGTGATGCAAATGGAATTACTTTTCTTATTGCTATTATTCTTGTCATTATTAGTGTTCTTTCATTTCTGCCTCTCAGAACACATGTTATTACTTAGATCACTGGTCTCAGGAGTGTTTCTTGAGGACCTCCTACTGACCCTGCCCCATGTTTGTATGTCCCAGGTTGACTACTGATTTATTTATGAGGTATGTAAGACTCTGTTGTGGTGGGGCAAGGAGGCTGTATAACCTCTGTCCTACAGAGGTGTGCTGGAATAATTGTGGTCCCAGGAGATGATGTCGTAGAATCAGTGTTTCATTTCGTAACAGAAACAGTTTTCTTAGAGTAATTTAGCAGAGTCCTTGACCAACCTTCTTCATTCTTATTCACCCTGTAGGCCATCACTGTAGAGCACCTGCAAAGACTTCCTTCAGGCTGTGATCTTGCTTGGAGTTTCCTTCCCTTTGGAGACTGGGTGACCTGGGAGGAAGAAACCCATGCTTCTGCAGAGCAGCACTGGAAAGACTGCTTACAACACTCATGGAAACAAGACAGAAAGCTTTAGAAGACTGAATAGCAGGGCCACCCCAGGAACCACTGGAAAGTCCACTCACTAAATCCACATTCACAATATCTTACTTCAGAGAAGCTCTGATTTTAACTAGCACATAGCACCCATAATTTCATTTTTCAAGTTCTATCATTATTTCTTCAAGCTCCTTCATATTATGAGTATCTAAGCTCATACAAATCACATTGCCTTTAAAGCAGAACCTGAACTGCATAATAAAAATCCTAATTCAATACATTTTTTTAAATCTGAATTTTGAATTTTGGTTTAGGTCAGTGTAAGTATATTGAAGGGCTGAAATAAATTTTTTTTTCTTCTAAACTCACAACTGATTGGAATCATACAATACAATTATTTGATTAGTGTTTACATCTGAGTTATTATGTATGAGCACATTTGGAATGTTATCTGAAGTTGTTAAGTTACAGTTGGAGGGAAAGTAAGCTTTCTATTTATTGGTTAGCATTAAAAAGTACAATTATTCAGAAGTAATTTGATTTATACTTCTTATTGTATGTATTGCTAAGCCTAAAATTTGGAAATTATTTTTACTTAAACATAGCTTGCTGAACAGCTTCGTGTTCTCCCTTTGAAACAGGATGCATTTGGCCATCCAGGTCCCACTTCTCAAATTAGAAGGTCTGAACACTAGAATATCAGTGACCGTCTATGAAAGATATACTTTCTAAAGAAAGCTGATTGGCTCAATCATGTATTTAGGAAAAAAAAAACAACAACTTCATTACAGTAATTCAAAGTTGCAAATTATAACCAGCTTTCCAATTTTAAAAGAAAAGCAAACAATAATTATGACTCAGAAAAAGGCACATATAAAGCATATTTTCTTTCAAATCATTATTCCTTAGTAAAAAATGCAGGCTGATTTTGCCATAATAAGTAACATTAAAGTAACTGAAACATGTATTACAATCTATTCTACTTGAGTTTAATTACAAAAAATTTGAATTCCTTAAGTGAAATCCATTCAAATATACTTAAAACATCAGAATCACTTTTATCTATAGAAATGAATTAAATAATACTCTCTAAGAAAAAAAATGTTAACTTAACCTGCTAAAATACATATCTTCTGATATCATTTGTGACTAATATCAGAAATGCATTACACAATCTTATTAGCTAAAGTTTGTAGCAATTAAAATTTTGGAAAATATTATTTTTAAATTGATGAACATTATTAAATTAGCCACACTAGCAGTGTCAAATACATGTGTGTCCCACTTAATGAGAAGTAGCAATTATAAAATGTAGGGAAATTGTCTCCCACTGAGTGAAGGAGCAATTTAGTACACAGTCTGCAAACACAATGGCTGCCGGCCTTGGTACGTAACCTAGAGACCTCTGGGTGCTGAGCTGGAAAAGATGAAGTCTGATTTTCACTTCCTCGTATAAACAGAATGTCACCAGCACATCACATTCCACCCACAGTGAACCCCTGGCATGGTTAATGATTATAATCTTCACATTCAATCATGTGAACTCTGTGACAGGCAAACAGCTTAGCTAAACTGACAGTTCAGATTGTTGCCACACCAGAGCAAAACTCCAAAAGCTTCACTTTTAAATGTGTATGTCCAAGTGCAAGTAAACTTCTCAAACAGAAGGAACAGGGCATGTCCGTTGGCTGTCATGGCATAAATTGTATGTAGATTTCTTTAAAACTTATTTTTTAAGGTCACTTTCTCTCTACCATCCTCATCAGCATACTTAAGTTGCTAGTTGTTTACTGTAGAACATATATATGGATTGAAATTTATTATTGTAACTGAAATTATTCTGATGCTCTCATGTTATTTCTTAAATTTTTTAAATTTAATTTATATATATATATAAATTATATAATTTATATATATACATATTTCCTTTTATTGAAAAGAGATTTTGTTCTCCCCAAATACATTGTGCTTATGAATTCCCATCCATGTACTTCTCACGAGTTCTTCCCCATGTCTCTTCCCAAACAGATTCACTCCTTTTGTGTTTCTCATTAGAAAGCAAACAAGCATGTAAAGGAAAATAATAAATAAATATAATAAAACAAAAATTGACACATCAGAAAAGGACAAGACAAAGTCTATATATTATATATATATATATATATATATATATATATGTGTGTGTGTGTGTGTGTGTGTATATACTTATATATATATAAAATATGCATAGTTATATAGATTTACGTATATGTTTATTTATATTTATATGGTAAATATAACGGGCATCAGAAAGAATGGAAACAGGCAACCTCAGGAGGTAGGAGGTGGGGGCAGAGCACCAGAATTTACCAGAGACCTGGGAGGGGTGAGACTCTGAGGATACAAAGAAAGGGACCTTAGATGAAATGTTCTACAGTGGAGAGAGGGAACTTGTAGAGTCCTCCTCCAGCAGAAAGACAGAGAGCATCAAGTGAGGAAGGGGGTTGCCATGCCACAGTCAAAACTCTGACTCATAATTGTTCCTGTCTGAAACAACTTCAGGGACAAAAAATGGAGAAGAATCTGAGGGAAAGGAGGTCCAGCCCAAAGTGGGATCCAGCTCAAGGGGAGGTCTCAATGCCTGACACTATTACTAAGGCTATGGAGTACTCACAAAAGGGACCTATCATGAGTGCCCTCCTAAAGACCAAATAAGCAGCTGAAAGAGTTAGATGTAGATATTTACACCCAACCAATGGACAGAAGCTGGTGACCCCTGTGGTTGAATTAGGGAAAAGCTGGAAGAAGCAGAGGAGGAGGGAGACCCTCTAGGAGGACCAGCAATCTTAACTAACCTCAACCCCTGATAGCTCTCAAACATTGGACCACCAACCAGGCAGCATACATCAGTTGATATGAGGCCCCCAACACATATAAAGCAGTGGACTGCCAGGTCTCAGTTCAGTCAGAGAAGATGCACCTAACCCTCAAGAGACTGGAGGCCCCAGAGAGTGAAGAGGTTTGGTGGAGTGGTGAGTAGCAGGTAGAGGGGTGGGGAAATCCTTGTGGAGACAGGGGTGTGGGGAGGAAGTATTGTATGGGGAACAGTCAGAGGGTGGACTGAGATGGGGATAAAATCTGGAGTTTACTTCTTTAGTCTTTTCTCTAACTCCTCCATTCCAACTATACACACACCCATACATACACACACACACACACACACACACACACACAGAGAGAGAGAGAGAGAGAGAGAGAGAGAGAGAGAGAGAGAGAGAGAGAGAGAGAGAACTCTCATGGACTAAACCACAAACCAAGGAGTACACATGGAGGGACCCATGACTCCAGCTGCAAAAGTAGCAGAGATGGCCTTGTAGGGCATCAATGGCAGGAGAGGCCCTTTGTCCTGGGAAGGCTCAGTGACCCAGTGTAGGGGAATTTGAGGGCAGGGAAGCTGGAGTGGATGGGTGGGAGGTGAAGCACCCTCATAGAAGCAGGGGAAGGGGGCTGGGATACAGGCTTTGACGGGGGGTGGGCAGAAAGGGGATAACATTTGAGATGTAAATAAATAAAATATCCAATAAAAATAAATAAATAAATAAACAAAAATAATTAGAGTAATATCAAAAATCTGGAGTGTAAATAAAAAGATCAAATAAAATTCAAAAGAAAAAGAAAAAAATATCAAATTAGTTCTGATTTGAATTTCCTTAATGGCTAAGGATATTAAACATTTCCTTTAAGTGTTTCTCAGCCCTTGCAGTTTTTACTTTTGAGCATTCTTTCTTTAGATCTGGACTGATTTTTAATTGGGTTACTTCTTTCTTCAATATCTAGGTTTTGTAAAAAGAAAAATTATTTTAGTTTTTAAATATATTTGGAGCATTAGCTCTTTATTGGCTGTGCATTTGCTGAAAATCCTTCATTATTCTGAAGACCAACATTGGGATTTCTTTCTAATCCAGTGTTTGTGTTTGGATTTTTTTCTTGGTTTTAAATGTTCTTTGATATATCCATAAATATTTTATTAGAGATATCTCTCAACTTTTATCATAGATATTTTTAATCATGGACACTGCCTGCTTTTATTGACTCTTTCCATTGTATCTCACAGGTATTGACATGTTGTATTTTCATTCAATTTTAGAAATTTTATAATTTCTTTCTTGAATCCTTTGATGATTGATTCATCCATCTCTCCTGTGTTATTTAGTTCCCTTCACTGTTTGTATATTCTGTAGTTTTTCTTGCGTTTAACATCTAGTTTATTTCACAGTACTCACATAGAATAGAGAATATCATTTTTTTCCCATTGTGAGGATGCTTTATGTGCTATCAAATGATCTATTTTAGAGAAGGTTCCTTGGGCCCTAGAGAATGAAACTTATTCGGTAATATTTGGAGATTGTTCTGTAATGGCTAGGGAGTCTGTTTATTGTATGGCATAATTTTTTTCATATTACTTCTGTATTTTAATGTTAAAGCTTGTATTTGCAAGAGAGCAAAGGCACAGTGTCTTAGTCACGCAACTACCCGCAGTGTTATGTTTAAAGGTAGGTGCCACCACACTCTGCTTGGGTTTTATTTGGTTGAATATTCCTACATGTTCCATTTCCTCATAAGGTACAGGTTTGGTACAGCTGTTCAGCTGTGTTCTTCCTCTGTCCTCAAGCTTCTCCACCGGCTATTTTCAGATACCCAGAGGCTGCTCTAAAATGTTCTTCCCGTGGTACAATGTCTGCAGCATTTGTCATCAGAGAAGCTGTGTGCCTGAGAAAGTTCTAAAGAAAGTGCTCACCGAGTCCATCGAGATACTTGGTGTCTCTGTTGACATGACCCCTTTGTGGTTGAGAGAGAAGACTAGATAACTTTGGCGAAGTGGATTCCTAGCTATTGAATAAAGAGGGGGGATTTCAGGTCCTTTGGCTAAAAGCAAGAAACTCCACTAAAAAGTATTAACTTATAAGTAACAGCTGGAATAGTTGTATATGAACATGTTATTAAAATGAAAAGATTCCTCTACTAAGACAAAAGCAAAATTAATCTATTCTCATTGTCGCGTAGAGATAAAACCTCACTGGGATGGTGTTACTTGGCAAACAAAAGTCTTGGCAATTTTCTGGCCAAATTTCAGTAGCAGCTCATTGTTTAGCACATGTAGGGAGGGGTCCGTGGGAAGCACAAAGCCTTTGAAGAGGGAACTGGAAGAGGTTTGTATTCAGATAGAAAGTCCTTCTGAATCCCAATATAGTTAGCTCCCATTAGGAACTCCTCCAATAAGGCCACACCTCCCAATCTTTCTCAAATAGTGCCACTGTCTGATGACTAAGCATTTAAATATATGAGCCTTTGGAGGCCATTCTCAATCAAACCACCACCCATATATTTGGTTATTTTCAACCTATTACCCTTTCTCACCCTCCCAATCCTGCTGAGCCCTCCTAATAAGGCCTCTCCTACCTCTTATCCCTTTTGACCATTTTGTTTTACTTTCGAATTTCTATTTTTTTCCTATGAAAGCTTTCTTACATCTCCCGCATACCCAGAAACTCAGTACCTCTGAAAAAGGCCTTTTCATGTAGAAAGGTGCCTCTAGTAGCTATAAAGTTATTTTGTATATATAATCCATTAATTGGTGCTATGGATTGAACCTAGGACCTCAGGCATGCATACCACTGAACCCTATAGAGTAGGATTCACTTATACATCTCAGTTACTGTAAATAATGCAAAAGGCAATTTAAAGTGAATGTCTAGCAATGGATACTTGCTAACTCTTCATTGATAGCTGAGGACTACAGGGCTGTAAGCAGGAGCCAGGATCACAGTGTGGAAGAAGGCTAGACAAACTTGTGCAATGTGCCATGAAACAGTTGTGTGTGGAGTCTGTATGGGGCGAGTAGAAACTCTGTAAGGGAAACAAAGGAATTTTTATTTGTGTTGAAGAGCTTTCACCTCTATTTTGGCCATGTGTAACTGTTAAGTCTCCCATCCTTAATTCCAAACAACAGATTGGATTTCATAAGACACAGTCTAATGAGAAAGGGAGGGTATGAGACAGAGAGATCGATTCACAATGTGGACATCAGGAAGCAGAGGCCTGCTCTTCGGGTTTCCTTCTTCCATTTTATTACATGTGGGTTCCAAGGCTACTGAACATAGATAGGTCTTTCCTTTATTAATCCATCCTGAAAAATTTTTTTGTAGACACAACTAGAGGTTACTTTAATCTACTAGGGTTTCTTGAATCAATCAAGTTGACTATAATGTTAATGATTATGTCAGATTCCAGGGAAGACTGAGAAGCTCCAATATAAGTTATGCAGGCTAACTACAGATAACTATGACACTAACTACAAATAGTCTGTCTGTAGCATGAGGGAAGCTACACCATGTCAATGCCTTTTCTATTTGTGTATGGCAAATGCACTCTGTGCACATTCATGTGCATTTGTGTGCCAGAGTACATGTAGAGATCAGAGATTGATATTGGTTATCTTTCCTCTTATGTTGTATGGCATAATTTAACCCAAATAATTATCTTTAAATTTTTATTGGGATGACTAGTCTATTTGTGATCTTGGGTAACTGAGGATAACTCACTGTTGTTCTGTTGGGGTTCTTCTATTATTTTACCTCTAGTAGAATCTGTGCTATGTAAATGGGTAAACTGTTTGGTATACACTTAGGATTATAATATTCTCTTGATTAAATATTTAAACATGACTTGTGTCCTGATTTTTTATTAGAACTTTCTGGCTGTTGTTTTACCTAATTTCTGGACTTGTTTTTGATAGGGAATAGGGAAGAAGTTGGAGGAAAGAGAATGGGGAATAGATGTGGTTAATACATATATGCATGTATGAAATTATCAAAAAATAAAATAAAAAGTAAAAAGATATTTATGCAAAAGAGTTAAGATTATCAATTTCTAAACAAGGTTTCTCTGTGTAGTTCTATCTGTCCTGGTGCTGACTTTGTAGATCAGGCTGACCTTGAAATCAGATCCTGCCCCTGCCTCAGATTAAAGGCATGTACCACCATTGCCTGGCAAGAGTTAAGATATTTTTTACAAAATGAAATATGACAAAATTAAAGTACCAGAAAAGGTGAAGCTTAATGAAAGTATGTTAGATTAAAGATATCATTTCATCCTTTGGTATTTCTTCCTTGGTTAGGTAAGCTTTGAACTACTTCCTCCGTGCTCATGGGGAGTTATAATACAAAACTCAAATTCAAACCTATAAACCAAAATTGAAGTATATTTCCCTAGTGCAATTTAAACAAATTACCATTTGGACTGAATTTCTTGGAGTTGAATAGTGTGTGGTTACCATGCTCGCTGTGGCTTGAAATGTCTGGGAATAGTTTTCTGGGCATTCGGGAGACCTCCTGTCAGCTTCCATGACCACACCCCACACCCATCTGTAGTCTTTCTTCTACTGGTCAATTCCTATTTCCAAGTTTGTTTTATCAGTGTGAAGTTTGGACTCCTTGGGTGAAAGACGGAAGGGCACTGGTGTGGAAAGATTGGAAGACAGTGTTTTAACCCTTGATGCAAGTTCCTAGGACTCTAATTAGGGGTCACCTATGGAGATTATATTAAACATGAAGCATCACTCTCAAACCTTGGGACTTCAAGGCCTGCATTGTTCAAAGGTTCTGGGCTCCTGGAATCACCCTCACACCAACTCTGTCTGACAGGTGCATGAAGAGGTGAGACTGTCACATGTTGTCTGTGACAGTGACCCCAGGAGGTGTCATGGTCAGAATTTAATGTCTACCTCAGAATATTTCTTTATAAGGACTTAACACTAACAGTTTGTCCAGTCCTCAGCCACCAAGCTCACTGTTCCTACAGTCATTGTTTACATCCCTATTGACCTCAGCTGGGCCTTCAACCTGGGCACAAGCAACTGCCACTTTAGATTTTCCCCTCAGGGTCTCTCCTGGTTTCACTGCATTCAGTTGTTTCTGTTTCAGAATAGTAATGATCATGTATTTCTGCAACTGTTCTAGTCAGTTCTCCATGATTTCTCCAGGTTTCTCAGAAGACAACTGCTATCACAGGAGCTGTTAACAACTAAAGCAACTTCGTCATGTTTGATCTATTTCTGTAATATTTGCAATTACAAAATTTTCTATTTTAAAAATTCAGATTGCCAAATATCCTATTTATGTTCAAGTGACAAATTTGAACTTTGAACTACTTCAAAAAATATTGTTTCAAGACATAAGAATATTTCATAAAGAAGTGCACATTCAAAGAAACACTCAGGGTGTGTACATAAAAACAAAAATAATAAAATAACAAGAAGCGATTAGTGACGCTTTCACATGATTAAGAAGAAGGAGTGAGAATGAAAAGTTTTAATCTCTTTCCAAGGTTTTATAACACATTGCTTGAGCTGTCAGGGTTTTATTAGAGAGGAAAATAAATGAGGAAAAAACGCTGGTCTACTTTAAGCTTGAAATGATAGAGTGATATCAAAAGAGGAGACTAGAAGTGTTGTTTATTCTTTCCTCATTGATTATGGTCTGCAGACATTTAAACCTATGAAACAAACAAGCTGAGAATAAATGGGAGCTGAAGTCACTTTTTCAACTTTACAGCCGCAGAAGCAGCATACAATGGTTTATAATCCTGAAACACCTGGCGTCTGTCTGCTTCTCGGAGAGGTGACAATGAAGAATAGTCAGATCAGCTTTTCAGAATCAGTGAAAAGTAAAGACTGAAGGATAATAAAGCCAAGAAGAATCAAAGACAAACAAGAAATCAGAGTTTTGCAATCATGACTTATGACTAGCAGGGAAACAAGTACCACCACATGTCACACAAACGCACATACACACACATATGCAAACACACACATGTGCAGGTACACACATGCACACATTCAAGCACACACACACAATTGTATCTTTGTGAAGACAATGTAGGAGATAAATATATTGTTAACAGGGTCTCATGTCACCAAGGCTACCTTGAACTTTCTATGCATCCAAAAAGTGACTTTGAACTCCTGATCTTTGTACCTCTACTTCACAAGTGCTGGCATTATAGGCATGTACAATACAGCTGGTTTATAGTGTGCTGGGAACCAAACTCAGGGCTTTGTGCAAGGTAGTTAAGCACTCTATGAACTGAGTTATACCACAAATCAAGTACCTTGTTTTTATTTTCCTTTTAAAATGGAATAATGCCATGTATAGGTATCACTCAGGTTAAATTAGCTGTTATATGCATCATGCTTTGAAATTACCCAGTGACACAGAACAGCAAGAATGGAAGACCTGCAGAGGATCCTGGGAGCTAGAGGTGGTGCTGGGACTGTGCTGCCCTAGGCAGCATCCTTTTTCTTGTGCCTCATCCACTCAGCAATCTAATCACATGTATATATCAGCCTGCAGAGATATATTTTTGTTTCCTATAAATATTTGAAAACTGAACTTAAGAGATTCAATATTGTGCAGATTTTATGTGAGACTGGAAATGAAGGACAAGACAGAAAAGCTATTCCAGGAGTTATCAATGGATGGATTTTGTCTTTGGTCTTCAAATTTGTGTTGAACAATGGTTTTCTCAGAACATTTACAAATGAACTAAGTATTGGAACATAATATAATCCCACTTGATAGGTTTGTTTTAATTAATGCAGTGAATGCAGGTGACCTTTTCATCACAGCCCGTGCAATTCTCAGAACAACACCCTACCACAGTTACAGCCCAGACTAATCTCATATTTGTGTGGTAGATTGTCCTAGAATGTACAGAAGTCATAGTTAAGTAAGAAGAAAATGTGCATTACCGGAGAAAGTCAGAGTACCTTAATTACCAAGCACTATGGAATGATGCAAAGAGTGCTTTTGATCACTCATTTTAATTTGACCTGAAAACTTATGTTACCACATTATTTCTCAAAGCTTGCTTTGTATGATTTACATATTAAATCATCCACCCCCAGGGCAACAGAACTGACTCAATGATATGAACTTGATCCTTGAAACTCAGATAGCAGATAAAATATATTGGTAAGGTTTTGAATCCCTGTGCCTTGCTCAGCAAGTCTAAACTTAATTGATTATCCCTAAGTTCCAGAGAGAGACCCAGTCTCAATGGTTACCTAAACACAATCAAGCCAGTTAAAATCCTGCATATCTGAGAGAGACAGTTTTGACACTACACTGCATCCAAGGAGCTACTAAGAGTCACTATCCTTGGAGAACACGAGTGCTTGTAGGTTTTCTTGGGGTCCTAGTGTATGGCCTCACATTCATGTGCATAAGGGCAGCACTAAATGGACTCGGGGTTATTAATAAAAAAATCAAAACATATGAGGGGAGATGAAGTTGTGAAGGATAGGTTTTGGAGTAGCTGGAAGTTACAAGAAGGTAATGATGAGTATATGTGATCAGTGCGTAGAGATCAAATTGAACATGTCTATGACATAATGCTGTGTTTTCCTCATCACCACATGTGGGCATAACATTGCTATATTTAAATATTATATATATATATATATATATATATATATATATATATATATATAGAGAGAGAGAGAGAGAGAGAGAGAGAGAGAGTATGATTGTATGTGTGTGCCATGTATGTGTGCAGTACCTGCACAAGACCAGTAGAGGGTGTCAGATATAGTATAGCTGAAGTTATAAGTGTTTGTAAAGTGCCATATCAATGCTGAAAATTGAACTCAATTAATTTGTAAAGATTTTTTTTTTATTTTTGATTAAAATTATTTCAAAAAATACTGATAGAAAAACTCCTGAGGAATGACATCATGATATCTAATCTAAGAGTGACAGGTGACCTCCATGTTCACTGGCACATACATATGTATATACTTGTACATGCAGTCATCAGCATACACAAACACACACACACACACACACACATACACACACAGCGGGGGGAGAAAGAGAGAGAGAGAGAGAGAGAGAGAGAGAGAGACTTACTTTATTATGTATAAAGACATTGTATTTTCTAGTTAAACTGCCATGTTCTTCTAGGAAAACAATGCTATGACCCAGGCTTTATTGCAATTTCCACTGGACTGTGGGAAATTGCCCTTTACCTCTGTGTTCCCTGTATACTAAGTTCTACTTCTACTTGAACTTTTATGTCTCAAAGCCCATGTATTTGTTCTCACTCACAGAGGAACAATGTAAGCAGATGGATACCATACCCAAATCAGCCTTTCCTTCCAATTGCCATTTTCTTTCCACATTCCTACTTCAGAATTGGAGCCATACAACACGGCAGGCTGACTAACACATCCTTCGTTCCTCAGATATAAATATCAAAAAGAATCTAATGCATATATTCATTTGTAAGAAAATATGAAATATTTAAGACAGATTTCTAAGGTCTCTTATATAAATCATTTCTTTACATAACAGTTATTTCTTTTTATAAATGAATATACATGTTGCAAATTATTCTCATGCAGACTGATCCTGTTGTAGCTGCAGCATTTTGTGCATAACAAGGGAACTGGAACACAAGAATTTTTCCAGAAGAAAATAAATGGCGTGTCTCTGGAATGGATTTTACTTTTTTCACGTAAGAATAAGCCATAGGTAATCAAAACAAATCAAAGGACTTGTTCTCTACTTTCTTTTAAAAGTAAAATTGTAGAAATTTAAATATAGTATATTTTTCTTGAAATTTTGAAGAAATTCATTTTTATTAGTGACAAACTATTTCATTTATATAGTGATTATCTGGTTTACATTTCAGATATCTTAATTTTTCTTCACAGATATGCTTTTTCCATGTAAAGGTTTTTCATACAAAAATTAATACTTTCAAAATAACACTTTAGTAACCATTTTCACAAAATTAAAATAGCATAAGATTTTGTATTAGATATTTTATTTATTTATATTTCAAATGTTATTCCTTCTCTTGATTTCCCCTCCAGAAACACCCTATCCCATCCTCCTTGCCATGCTTCTATGAGAGTGCTTCTCCACCTACCCACCCACTCAGCCTTCCACCCTTTCATTCCCCTACAATGGACCTCTCCTCCTATTGATGTTCTACAAGGACATCCTTTGCTACATATGCTGCTGGAGTCATGGATCCCTCCATGTGTACTCTCGGTTAGTGCTTTAGTCCTTGGGAGCTCTGTGGGATCTGGTTGGTTAATATTGTTGTTCTTCCTATGGGTTGCAAACCCCTTCAACTCCTTCAGTCCTTTCTCTAACTCCTGCATTGGAGACTCCATGCTCAGTCTAATGGTTGGCTGTGAACACTCGCCTCTATATTTGTCAGACTCTGGCAGAGCCTCTCAGGAGACAGCTATATCAGGCTAATGTCAACAAGCACTTCTTGGCAACCACAATAGTATATGGGTTTAGTGTCTGTATATAGGAAAGATCCCCAGGTTAGGCAGTCTCTGGATAGCCTTTCCTTCAGTCTTTGCTCCATATTTTATCTCTGTATTCCCTCCCTGAGTATTTTGCTCCCACTTTGTTCAGAAGGATTGAACATCCACATTGAATATCCACTTATCAGTGAGTACATACCATGTGTGTTCCTTTGTGATTGGATTACCTCACTCAGGATGATATTTTCTAGCTACATCCATTTGCCTAAGAATTTCATGAAGTCATTGTTTTTAATAGCTGAGTAGTACTCCATTGTGTAAATGTACCACATTTTCTGTATTCATTCCTCTGTTGAAGAACATCTGGGTTCTTTCCAGCTTCTGGCTATTATAAATAAGCCTGCTATGAACATAGTGGAGCATGTGTCTGTGGGGCGGTAAGGAATGAGAGGCAGCTGGGGGGCTGGTTGAATGAGCTTTGAACCCCAGACACCCATGGATGGAAGGTATTAGGCTTTTGTTCCTGGGCTCCTGGTTCTCTCAGCTTCAGCCCTCCATAGCCCCTCTCACAGAGAGGTCTATGGCCATCGGTCACATAGGAATAGTGCCTCCCGCTCTCCCACATGTAGATGAGGCATCCCCAAGCTCTCAAACCAAGCCAATAGGGGTTTCCTGCTGCCACACCCTAACCACCCCAAACTGTATATATTGACCCAACTCAGGAGAAGTAAAAGGTGTGCAAGAACCATCCCGTTGTTCTAGAGTTTCTGTTGTAGACCTCCCCTCTTTGACAGCTAGCCGGCACCTCACCAGCTTAGCAAGAACTGTAACACTAGAGCTGTAACACTTTGGAAGGGAAGTGGTCTGCTCTCCTGAAAGGCCTTCAGGATTTTTCCTCCCTACTGCCTGAACAGCTTGGCATAGAGAGATGAGAGCAGCACATGGGAACAACCAGGCAGCAACAGCAGAGACGTGGTCAGAGGCAGCAGTGGAGGCAGCACTCTTCCCCTTGGCCTGGACCTTCCAAACCAGATCAGGCAGGAGACCAACAGACAATGAAAACAGCGGCAGGAATAGATCCCTCCCTGCTCACACCCTGTCCCCAGCCAGGCTGGAGATCCTCATGGGATACCCTCCTCCGACCAGGGATCCACATGTGTCCTTGTTATATGTTTGAGTATCTTTGGATATACACCCAGGAGTGGTATAGCTGGGTCTTCAGGTAATACTATGTCCAATTTTCTGAGAAATGGCTAGCTAATTTCCAGAGTGATTGTACCAGCTTGCAATCTCACCAACAATGGAGGAGGGTTCCTCTTTCTCCACATCCTTTCCAACATCTGCTGTCACCTTAGTTTTTGAACTTAGTCTCTCAAGGTTGTTTTGATTTGCATTTCCCTGATGACTAAAGATGTTGAACATTTCTTTAGGTACTCATGTCAAAGTTTACAAAGAACTCAAGAAGTTAGACACCAACAACCCAAATAACCCAATTTAAAAAGGAGTATAAAACTAGACAGAATTTTCAACAGAGGAATCTCAAATTGCTCGGAAGCACTTAAAGAAATGTTCTAAGTCCTCAGTCATCAGGGCAGTGCAAATCAAACAACTCTGATGTTTTATCTTATATTCATCAGAATAGCTAAGATAAAAAACTCAACAGATTGTACATGCTGGAGAGAATGTGGAACAAGGGAATACTTCATTATTGTTGGTGGAAGTGTAAACTTGTACAACCACTTTGTAAATCAATTTGGCATTTTCTCAGAAAACTGGGACTAGTACTATAAGACATATCACTTCTGGGCATATACCCAAAAGATGCTCCAACATTCCTTGAAAGACATTGGTTCAACCATGTTTGTAGGAGCTTTATTCATAATGGCCAGAAATTGGAAACAACCTAAATGTCCCTCAACTGAAGAATGGTTGAAGAAAATGTAGTACATCTACACAATGAAATACTATTTGGATATTAAAAACCAATGTATCATGAACTTTGTAGGCAAATGGATGGCACTTGAGAGTATCATCTGGAGTCAGGTAACCCAGTCTCAAAAAGACGTGCATGGTATGTACTCACTTATAAGTGTATATTAGCCATAAAATACAGGTACCATCTTACACTCCACAGACACAGAGAAGATAAACAAGAAGGAAGGCTCAAGCAATGAATCTTGAATCTCACTAAGAAGGGGAGTAAAATAGTCATAAGAACAGATAGAGGGATGGAACTGTGAGACAGCATTATGAGGAATGGAGTTATGGATTCAGGATGAAGAGTGGGGAAGGACAGGAGAGATGGCTAGATAGCCATGAAAATGAATGGAAATCTGGAATGACAGGGTTGAAGTGGAAGTATTTCTAGGACCACAGTGAGACCTAGAATATGAGAGGTGCCTCAGAATCAATATGGGTGACCTTAGCTGTGACTCACTACATGTGGAGATACGGAACCTGAAGCGGCCATCTCCTATTACCAGATAGGAACCATAACTGGCCCAACTTCAGACTCATACAATGTGCAAGCACCAATCTCTAACATTGTTAATGATACTCTGTTATGCTTCTAGGCAGGAGTACGTTGTCCTCTGCGAGGCTCTATCAAGCAGCAAACTCAGACTGATTCAAACGCTGACAGCCAAACAGTGGATGGAGCTTGGGGACTCTTGGAGGAAGGATTGTGGGCCTGAAGGGGATGAGAACTCCACAGGACGACCAACAGAGTAAACTGGTCCTTTGAGGCTTTCAGTGTCTGAACATCAACCAAAGAACATACATGGGCTGGACCTAAGCCTCCTGGCTCATATGTAGCAGATGTGCAGCTTAGTCTTCATGTGATCTGAAACAACTGGAACAGTCTATCCCGAAAGCTGTTGCCTGTATGTGAGATATTATCATCAGCCAGTATGCCTTGTCTGGCTTCAGTGGGAGTGGAAACACCTAGCCTTGCAGAGATTTGAAGTGCCAGGGTGGAGAGGATATCCATGGGGGCTCTTACCTGCTCAGAGGAGAAGAAAAGGGAAATGGGGGAAGAACTGTGGAAGGGTGACCAGGAGGAGTCAGTGAACAGAATGTAAAGTGAAAAAGTAAAAAAACCAAAATGTTAAAATTTAATTTAAAAAAATGGATTGTTGTTGTGTGCATTCAGGTAGGAATGTCATTGTTTATGGTTTTGTTTTGACTCAGAACTAAAAATTAAGTAGTTTATGATTAATCTGGTTCATAAGCAAAAATGTGCCTGTGATTTTCAACATGCTTGCCTAAGTCCTTCATGTTTAGTTGTATTCCGTGTTCTTGTGTCTTTTTGGCATCTATGCACTTGCCTATTAGTCAGACACTTATGTGAACTTTGTACCACTTTGAACCTGAAATAGACTCCTTACTTCTGTGACTGTTAAAAGGTAATGAGAGGTGTATACCATGTTGCCATATGACTTCTTTATTCTGATCTGTCATTAGATCCATTAAACTGAATAATATTCAGGTTCAAATTATCTAAAATTATTTTAATAATGACCCTTTATAACCAATAAACTGTTCAACTTATCCTTTATTGCCATTCTTTGTGAGATGTCCTGTTTTATATCAATATAATTTCTCCTGAATCATCTTATTCTAAAACCAATCACACACAAATATACTCTTTAAAATTAACAAATGAAACATGTAGTTGTAAAAGTAAATGAGAAAGAAAAGGGAAATTGTAGTTATTTATATTATAGCCTACTACAGGTGAAATTGGTAAGAAAATAAAGGATAAATAAATAAAAAGACACCAATTTTAGCAGATATAATGTCCAAGGGTAAAATATTGTCTGCTGCCAGAGTGACAACCCACCAAAGCAGGAAGGAAGAAAGCCAGGAAAGCAACACAGATCTGAATTCACTCACCAGTCCTCTGGAAGTTCTGCTTCTGCAGAGTTTAAGTTCAGTTTTTTTTTTCCATTAGCTCCTCTACTTCTTTTTCCCAACAAGAAATAATGCTCAAGGGAAAACTTTGCCAGTCAGTAAAAATCATCAGGCAGTAGCCAAAGATGTAGAAACATCTTTTCCAGGTTATTAGGTAGATGTTACAATCAGCCATTGTCTTAGTAGATTTTACATTGCAGTAATAAGATGTTATGACCAGGAAGCTCTTATAAAGACAACATTTAATTGGGGCTGGCTTACAGGTTCAGAGGTCAGTACATTATAATTAAGGCAGGAGTATTGCAGCATCCAGACAGGCTTGGTATAGAAGTTGCTGGGAGTTTTCTACATCTTCATCTGGTGAAAAGAAGATTGACTCTCATGTGGTTAGGAGGAGAGTCTCATTGCTCACCCCCACAGTGATACACTTCCTCCAACAAGGACACACCTACTCCAAAAGGCCACTCTTCCTTAATAGAGCCACATCCAGGGCCAAGCATATTCAAATTACCACACCCATCTACTACTATTTGGCTCTCTCTGGAAGTATATGGCACAGTTTAAGACAAATAGATGATTTCTATGTATTTTTTATTCCATTTTATACAGGTATTTTTCTCAATTAGATACATCTGTACTCTCTCTCATCCACTATCCTCTCTCTCTTCCTTCTCTGCACCCCTTCAAGTGGAGGCATGAAAGCGTTTCAGATTCTCTGAAGTTTTACATAGATCCACATTTAAGTACAGCAATTTCTGAAATGTAAATAAGTAGAATGTCCAATAAAATACATTAAGAAAAACAAAAACAAAGGAACACAACAAACAAAACACAACAAAAAAGTACAGCAACTTCCCTATGCCTTCTTTACTCAAGTGAGAACAAATTGCTGTGACATTTTATTTCCATAATCTTATTTTAAATATATGATATGATTCCATTCTATAATACCCAATGGTTTTCTACAAATAGAACTTTCTTTGTGTTTCCTGGAATCAGTCAGGGTATAGACTTTTTACTGTCAGTCCATACCATTCTTTACTTCTCTAGAAGATAAGTCATATGGCTTTGTACCTAAGCCCTGAATATTGTACTGACTAGAAATTTTGTTATTTTATCTGAGTCTTATCTTTGGTTTCATCCACAAGATTTTCTTTTCTGTTCATATCCTAGTAATATATCTCAGTTCATTCTTGTTTGATAGATATATTTTTCCTAGTTCCACTTTCAAAAAAATGAACAATTTATTTTGTTTACCATGACCCTCCTTGCTTTTGAACAGGTATTGGAAACAGATGGGGAAAACTTTACCTATCTTCAAGCAGAAATATAACATGTTTCCTTTCTGTCAGTTTTTAGGTTTTAAGGATAAAGTACACAATACATCAAGATTAACTCTGGATATTATTTTCCTAAACCTTCAATTGTTTTATAAAGAAAATGCACCTGCTTGTCCATATGCTACATTTTTTTACTTGAATGCCTAAGGTATTACCTTATGTGCACAATAGTCAATGATTATATGTGGGTATAATCAGAGAAGTGGGAACGGCAGTTCTTATCAGAAATTAAGGTCGGAGCTGACTGATAGAGTGACAGATACATACACATTTACAAAATTATAATGCAAAATATGGGAGGAAACATTTAAAAGGCATGGGTGTGTGGCTCTGTGTCTTTGAAGACACAATTCATGTTCAAAGTTCATCAATTTTCTCACCACAAATATCACCTGAAGATCATCCTATTTCAGGAGCTGTCTATGAAGTCAATTAAAATATCCTGTGGGTATTTTTTATTGGATATTTATTTGCATTTCAGATGCCATCCTCTTTCCCCATTTCCCCTCCCTAGAAACCTCCTATCCAATCCCCCTTCCTCCTTTTTGCTTTTATACCATTTTAATTACTTGAAATTATTAAGGGGTAACAAAATAAAAGGTGTGTTTTTACTGAGTAATTTTAATAAATTCAGTAATTTATAAACAAAAGTCATACCACTCAGGCTCTTCTTCCCCATCCTTAGTGGCTTGATTGGCCTGAATTCACAACTGGTGGATCCTATACAGAGAGGCAAGATGGCTGGGAGCTCAGTGACCTCAGGCAGTGATGAGCAGGGCAAGAACAAACTCTCAGGAGGCAGCTTCAGTGAGATAGTTCATTATAATGGGGAGAACAAAGTCTGTTTAAAACATTGGTGGGTGAGTGGGAGCTATCAGGGTGAGTGTGCATCATTGGCTGCTGCCAGGGTGCTAGAGATGCCTCATTTGTATAAAGAGGAATTCCAGTTTAAAAGTGGAGTGGAAGTTTAATCTGGGTACTGAGCTCAGATGGCACAGAGGTTTTGAGCAAGAGGGAGCAATCCTACTCCTGACAATCTCAGGATAAGATTTCTACAGTTTGGACATGCATAGACCCTTCTCTTGCTCTAGGCCTGCTTTCCTCAGTCTCACAGCTCCCTAGCCCCACAAAGACTAACATTAGGGATTTCTATATTTCTTTTTATAAATTGTAACTCTCAAGATTCATCATTTTATTCATGTTTAATTTGATTTTTCAATTTTTTACATAATATATTTTCCACTGGATTGCCTTTGCTTTTCAATTTATTAATGGACTAAAGATTCATTACATCAGAGAAATATCAACCATTTATTGCTATAGACAAATAAGTGTATCTAGTTTTCTATCATATAACTTTATTTAATAAATAAGAATAACCATTATTGGATGAAAATTGGTGACATAAATTAACAGAAAAATAAAAATTGGTAAATTTATAGAAAAATACTTATTTTCCATAATTATTATATTTTTAATCTTTAAGGCTTACTAGGTTTTGGAATATAGAGAAAATCATAGGCAATTAAAAAGAAAAAAAGGAAGCCTTGAGTACATAGAAAAATGAGACCAAGAAATTGAGAGTAGGTAGATCATGAGCCTTGGGTAAAAATCTACTGATAACATTCCTGTAAAGAAACATGAAAATAAAATGGCTCTTACTGACATATTGCCAGACTCAGAGGTCAGTACATCCTTCATCCCTGATCAGCAAAGCTACTTCTTACAGAAGAAAGGAATTAACTCAGGAAGAGATTAACCACAACTGGACAATATGCAGACTAAGGCACTTTGGAATACTCAGCTCTAAATGGGATGTCACCATCAAACCCTACTCCTTGAGGCTGAGAAAGATATGGAAAACAAGAAGCTGAAAGATTCTAAGAGCATGGTATGGTGGATGACTCCAAAGACAAAAGGCCTTCTAGATACAACAATACTGGAACACATGAATTCATTCAGACTGTGGCAGCACATCACAAAGCCTGCACAGGTTCATACTAGGAAAAGAAAAATCAGCAGGGACAAAGGAAAGAAACACAAAGTCTCACTCCTAACCAAGGAGATACTTACAACTAATATCTGCTGGAAAAGAAACAAAATAATTCTCCAAGAATGCCACTGGATACATTAACAAAACTGTACAGAAGACCCAATGCCTAGGTGTGGGGCGGTGGGCTGTGGGAAGCAGCTGGGTGCCTGGTTGAGCAAGTCTTGAACCCGGACCTTTATCAGGACGGCAGGTGTTCGGTGCTGCCCTAGGCCCTGGTTCTTCTCATTCAGCTTCGGCCCTTCACAGCCTCTCCCAAAGGGAGCTCTATGACTATCAGTCACGAGGAACAGTGCCTCAGGCCCTCCCACATGTAGATAAGGTATCTCTAAGCTCTCAGTTCAAGCCAATAGGCATTATCCGCCAGACCCTAACCCACATGCAGATGAGGTATCTCCAAGCGCTCCGACCAAGCCAATAGGTGTTATCTGCTGTCAGACCTTAACCCACCCTGAAACTGTATATAAGGGCTCTATTCAGGAGAAGTAAAGGTGTGTTCCAGAATCATCTTGGTGTCCGAGAGTTTCTGTCTCAAGAGCTGTAACACTTGGGGAGAGATCCGCTCTCCCGAACCTTCCAGGGGCACCAAGCTGCTTCCTTGCATGCTAACTGGCTTCTATCAGCCCAGCCCAGGCCGGCTCAGCGTGGAGAGACAGGTGCAGCACCTGGGAGTGACCGAGCTGTGACAGCAGAGACTTGAGCAGAGGCAGCAGTGGAGGCAGGCAATCTCTCCTCCCTGCTTGCACTCTCACCCTTTGGCCCAGACCTCTCACACCAGGCTGGGCTGAAGACCAACAGACAGTGGAGACGTGGGCAGAGGACCCTCCCTGCTCTCACTCTGTCCTCAGCCGGGAGATCATTGTGGGACACCCTCCAGAACCGGGGACCCACACCTAGGAGTAGTTGGACAAGACAAAATAGATTCCATATTTTGTTTATTTTGCTTTTGTGAGCTTATTTATTTTGTTGTTGCTGCTTTGTTTTGGCAATTTTTGTCTTATTGTCTTTTTGTTCTTTTGATTTTCATTCTTTTTTTTTTTTTTTTGGTTTTCATTCATGAGAGGGATTAGATAGATAGATAGATAGATAGATGGATAGAGAGACACATAGAGACCTAGATAGAATGAAATTAGGTGGGCATGGAGATTGCTATTGTTAATACAGTGACAGTAAATTTTTGCTGAGCAAATATATATGGAATAGGGATTTGAGTTCTTTGTGCACATTCTGGGTTATATAGTAGGTTTATTTTTATTCTTTTGAGACAACAAATGTTTCTTACAAATATTTAGTTTAGATTGCAATAAAATTGAGATATTTTTTTTTATACACCTTCATAATAATTAATAGTATGACAGGAGCCATCTAGAATAGGCTAAGGCTAGCAGGTGATCTTCCTGGAGGTGGCCCACCAGTTTTTCATGATCTATGATGGGTAGGCTCAATGGCAAGTTTCCAAAAAGACTTCAACTCAGGATTGCTTCTTATAGTGGACATGACTTTCCTGTCATTAATAAATTATAATAATAATCCTAGGGCATTAGGCTACCCTATTGATTAGATTTCCTATAAATCAACATAAAGATGAATTTCTACTAATTAATGATGTTTAGATGAATTAATGATTCTAAAGAATTCCTAACTTTATTCAAATAATTTTAGGAAATAAAGTTTTTAGTGATAGTCTTAGTTGCTTTCCAAGAAAGATGTAACAAAGATAGAATAAAGAATAGAATATGCCCATTCCTCATAATCGCAAGTAAAGGCTGCATAATAAAGAAATACAATGGATTTCAAAATCACACTAAAAACAGAAATACACTTGGGGCAAATTTGTGTTCAACAAAAAACATTTAGGTCCAATGATAAAACCACAAGAGTGCACTATGACAAGGCAAGGTCGTGTAAAATCTGTTGGTTTGAACTTATAACAAGCATATAGAATGAAACATTGCTTCAAACTTAATATCAACATCATTCTGTAACCTCTATTTTATGTAACATTTTATATTTAAGGTAATTTCCTAAAGAACTTTTGTCTAAGAAGATATAAAATGGCCAGAGAAAAGAAATAAAGAAGTTAGTTGAATGGCTTGGCTTGGAGAGTTCTGTCCTATCCACCAATCCATCCATCTAAATGTATGTTTGTCTGTAAATATGTGTATAAATATATGTAATATATTTATATTTTATATTTAAAATATATTAATATATTTATTATATTAAATATACATATATATGTAAGCATGCATGAATATCTGTGGAGTGTGTGAGACAAGTGGTGTGACTGTGTTGATATGTAAATGAAAATGTGAATAGAAATGTAAGTGTATGTACGAATGTATATGTGTCTGGGCATCTTTCCCTGTATAATCCATCTTAATTCTTTTCCTTTCCTTCCTTTCTGGGTCATAAAGAGTTAACCAGCCTAGCCAGACAGAGAAGGGAGTGATAGCAATAATTTTTTTACTTAATTCCTCCCTGTTAGACAACAGGTATTAGTCACCCAAGGCAGTGATTTTAAACCATAGAATAAGCAAGAAAGTTTTTAGGATATTTTTAATAGAAGTGATCAGAAAGCATTAAGTATAGTTAGAAAATTAGAAGGCCAATCAGTCTTTAAAGCTATCTCTATGTCCAATACTGTGTCCTGCTTCAAAATATTCTAGGCTGGGCTGGCTCCTAGCATTTGTCATTTGTGACTGGGTAGTGGAGAATAGATAGTTTCTAGTTGCATTGAGAGATATACACTTTTAAAAAAAACATTTGACATTCAAATATTTAACTTCAAAGCTTTTGGAATCTAATATTCCTCAGAATATTTATGATTATTTTTCTAGTTAGAATACATGCCCAAAGAGAATCATGATACCCTTACTAAGAGTGGATAAGGGATTCTTAAATTCTATTTTTCTTTTCAAATGTTTACCATTTAATATTTTTTCAGTTATCTGCATCACAGCATTTCACATAACTGGACCTCACTGAGTTTGCTTCACCAGGCTCTACAACTTGAAATTTCACAATGGAAGTCTTATTTTCCTTTTATAGTTAAAATTTAGAACTATTTACGAGTACTGAGATTTTCTTTACAAGGCAGTATTTTTTTCTGTAGAAATCTTCAGTGACTGTGGCCTTTCCTATAATTGTGTGTCTGATTCTGATTTGTGGGCCTCTCTTGCTCTCTAAAATTCATCTATACTTGAGTAATAGCACCCATCACTAGTACTCACACTGCTGACTCCTCCTTATCATTAAATAACAATGACCCTAATAGAAACAAGGTAGTAACAATCTCTGTTGTTATTGTACTTACTCTCTACCAAGTTCTAGTATGAACTACACACACACACACACACACACACACACACACACACACACACATACACACACACACGCATACCAGGATATGTGTGTTTATTTGGAATTCTCAACAACTTCACAGTTTAGAGTCCCCTAAGAAATTGCTGACTCACATGTTCTGGGTTAACATTTTTTATAATAAGTAGATGGGATTTTGCTCCATGTACTCTAGTTACAAATTAGAATGTTTGCAAAACAGACATTGGGATGGGTATAGTTATGGAGGTGGCCTAAAATTGGTTCTAAAGCCAATGTCTTCTCATCCAGGAAGCCCAATGTCACATGATAAGAAATACTCCATGTCACAGATAAGAAATATGAAGCATAGAGTGGAAAGATATTTAATCTCAATTCACAAGCTTAATAAAACGTCAACATCTAAGTGAAATTCTTGTGAAGACCAATTCAGAACTATGTAGTGCTGTTAACTACAGTGTTCATTCCTTCTAAATATGTTTTTCATGAATTTTTGTTCCTTTTATTAATTCCAAATATTTAATAAATATATACATATAGGATATCAGTCATATATAACATAATCTTCTTAGAAATTTGTTAATTTATTTTTGATAATTTTAATTGTTAAACCATTCAGTACTCATAAGAACCACATGACGTGTTTACACTTCACATAATATCATAATTTATAGGTTTAATCATATACTAGTGAATAGAAGAATGTTGTCCTAACTTGATTTTTATTGTTGTGACAAAAGACTGAACAAAAACAATTTGAGGAGGAAGGTGTTCATTTCATCTTCCTTGTCTAAATAACAATCTATTTCTGAAATAACTCAGGACATGGGAGTTAAACAGGATACAAACCTGCATTAAAGAGCTGATAAAAAAGAACATGGTGACTTGCTACTTACTCTCAATGGCTTGCTCTCTATGCTCAAGTTCATCTATCTTTTACATATTTCCCAGAACCATTTGCCCAAGCATGGCAGCACCTAGAGTTGGCTAAGATTTCTTAAAATAATCATTAATTTCTTAGACATGCCCAAAACCCAATCAGACAAAAGCCTAACAGATATAAATGTAACATAATTTATGCTGATAGTGTCTGCCCTGATTGAAATAATCATCTTCATTGTATAAGAAGTATACCTCTATTATAAGGGTTAAAATGAAGTTATTACATATTGTTTATATTTTTCTGATGGAAGAACTTAAAGTATAGAATTTTCTTAGCTATACTTTACATAATATGTTGTTACCTATAGTGACAAGATCTGTTGAACAGATTCATCTAATCCAACTTATACATATTAATCTGCCAACTCCTTAGCCTTTGCCTACAGTAGTGAACATCTTATCTTCTACTTCTATGGGTACTACTGTTACTTTTTAAATATACAGCATACATATTTAGATATAAATATAAAGAAACATTTTAGCTCCAACTTTGCCAAGTGTTGTACTTCCTCTTAGCTCCAGAAGAGGGACACATATATCAAACACCTTCTTCCTACTTTGTTAAAAAATATCCAATAAAATGTAAATAAAATAACCAATAAAAAAATAAGTTGAGCATAATATTTCACATAGCAAAACTTTCCAATATATATTATCATAAAATCAAATGAATCAAAAACACAATTTCAGACTTGTTTTCAAAACTTTCCCATGCGAATATTAATAATCCATCAGACTAGGTCAATACTTTCCACGTGTAGGGTGTCTAAAAATAGCAGGGCATACAAATAGTAAGAGATAGTAAAAGTTTGTATATCTCAACAGATTCACATCATATTCTGTGTTTTCAGAGAAAGTGTCATAGGTGGTGACCTGTGTGTTGGCTCAAACCTTGTAGGTCTTGGTTAAATACAGTGGTGTGGGGTTTTGAATACATAACACTTTTGAAGTAAAGGCTCCTACTGTTTGTATTTAATTCTGCTCTAAGCTTACTTGACAAATATTTTAATCTGGATTCCTTCAAAGAACAGGAATAAGCATTTACATGGAGATACAAGGAACAGAAGTTAAGGTGGTATGATAAAATTTTTCATTCCTTTGAACCACAGAATAGAAAGCTTTCTGGATCCCTCAGAGGGAATGGAACACTAAGTCTACTGATAGACACATAGAAGGGGGGAGTATAGACTCCAATTCAGGCACAACTACAGCTAGGCCAGAGTGCCCTAAGCAATTGCTGACTCTATATGTTCTGGGTTAACATTTTTTAATAATAAGTAGATGGGATTTTGCTCCATGTACTCTAGTTACAAATTAGAATGTTTGCAAAACAGACATTGGGATGGGTATAGTTATGGAGGTGGCCTAAAATTGGTTCTAAAGCCAATGTCTTCTCATCCAGGAAGCCCAAGTACAAAGAATCTTTTGGGTTTTTATCACCCTCTTCTCAAATATACAATAAAATGAGATTGGAAAGTGATATCTTTTCAAGTTACTGACCAGAGTCCACCCAGAGAGCTATACTAATTTGACTCAAAACCTTAAAGAGGTAGCAGATCAACCTAAAAGCCTCCTGAATTCCTGGTACCAAAGATGTGCTTTGCTTCTTGAATCTTTTCTGTAACTATGTAAGCAGAAAGTGAAAAATGTGGAGTCCAGGTAAGCATCTCCAAGATTACATCAAGGAGTCCTTACACTGTCACACTGTCACTTCAATAAAGGATGTGTTAACTGGTAGGTACTTCTCCCACTTATGCCCTATTTTTTCTTTTTTTTTTTTTTTGCTCCTGTAATATTGCCTTATTTAAAAATGCTTAAAATTCCTCTCTTTCTCTCTCTAGTTCTCTGCTCTCCTTCTCTTTCCTCTCCTCTCCTTCCTCTCTTTCCTCTCCTCTCCTCTCCTCTCTCCTCTCCTCTCCTCTCCCTCTCCTCCTCTCCTCTCCTCACTGTATGTGTATCTATTTGCATGAACCAACACATAACTGCAAGAAAATGGTGATAGAATTCAACCTATAGGAGCTGGTTCTGTTCTTTCATCCTTAAAGTTCTGAGAATCAAACTCAACTCCTTAACATTGGTCAGCTAATGCCTCCATGTCCTGTTCAATGTAATCGAATCACTCTATTTTGATACACCATTGGGATTTTATAATTTTTCAAAAATATTTTTAAATGCACACTTGGCATAATACTCATAAATATATCTAGATGACCAGTAAAAACTAAACAGGAGCTTGGCTTGTTGAATTTTCATAAGCAAGTGAATGATATTTGTATACAGGAATGTCAAGGTGACAAGTGTTGCTTCAGCAAAATCACCTTAACAAAATAATGATATTTGATAGGATGCTATGGATTCTTTCCCTGTACCCCTTCCAACAAATACAAGCAAACATATTTGCTGTTATTGCAACAAAACTTGGCTATGGCAATTGTTTCTTTGGAAATGTTAAGAATTGCTTTGTAATTCTATTCTTTAAAGTCCACTTCCTGTTTGGAAGCACAGAATTTCTGTTTTATGTGCATTTTTCTGGATATCCAAACAACAGTGAAAACTGATATAAATCCAATTTTATAAATAACTTTTGCAAAGCACATGAAAACACTTCTATTACTGCAGAGCTAATAACTATTTTTTGACATAACTGCAAAATTCTACAGTGGGATTAGCACGGAAATTAATTGAATTCTGTCCATCATCAAATGAAAGTCTTACCTCATTTTTGTTTATCAGATTGATATCAGATTTCTCAGTCATAGCAATTGTATTTGTGGAAAGGTAATTTTACCCCACTTCATATTCAGGATGGACTTACTAAAGTAAACCTAAAAACAAAACATTATATGTAACATTTAAAATCAATATTAGAGATTCATGTTCACGTGACTTTAAATGTGGCAGCTAAAGTAAACAAAACCCCCATGGATTTAGGTAGCAGAATCAAAATCCTTTTGGGATTGTACCTAAGGCAAATTCCACTTTTGAAGTTGAAAGGAAATTTGAGAAGTTTAGGGTGGATAAAATGTTTCAATTTAGGCATTTAAAAGAAACAAGACAAACTATTGAACATCTGTTCAATGTAATCACATTTGGGAATACAACATCTTGAAATGAAACTCCAGGAATATAAAATCACAAACTTTCCTGAAGTGTAGTTTGGAGTTTAAATTTCACTGCCTTTGAAAGACTTCTGTTGATAATTTTTCAGAAAACTTTAAAAACAAAACAAAATCTCTAGAGTATTACAATGATGGATAATAATCAAATACACAAGCAAACATAATTAATCTGTAGTTGAATCTGCCTTTAAGCTTTTAGTGTCTACTTCCTGGATAGTAGGGGTTACTATATCTATTTTATCTTCTTCTATCTTGGTTCCCTTTGATGGCTCACAGAACAAAGATATGGACATTTAGTGGTCTGGAGCACACAGTGCAACATTGATTCAACCAATTTGAAATATAGCTCATGAAAAAAATCTTTTATTAGAAGTGTGCTCTTTCTATAGATTCCCTTGGTCACCAGATCCAAGGATCACATGACAATAGGATTAATTATACTGAGATAGCATCAACTAGCTCTTGAGAGATACTATCCTTTTAACCTCTTCTCAGCCTAGATGTAAATCATATACAATGAAGACAGAACATTAAAGACAGAAATTCTGTAATACCAGTTGAACTAATTAGAACCAAATTACTGATGCTCCATCTGCTAGGATGACATTTTTTAACTGCCTGACTGAAAAGCTTCATTTCACAAAGAATCTATGTTCAGTGGTCCTATGGGATGTACTTTATGGATGCAAAGGAAAAGAGATAGTTAATATATGTAATCATTTTAAAAGAGTTTAATGTCAACATTAGGAAAACTGGCAATTTATATTAAATAAAAGCATTAAGAAAATATATTTTAAACATCTTACAAATATAAGCTTTGTTATTTGGCTGCAAATGAAAAGTTGGGATTTGGATCCCAGATTTTTATACATACATATACACACATGTACACATGTACACATATACATATATACACATATGTGTAAATATATAGGAAAGAATAACTGAAAATTTGTGTCAGAATACAAATGTCTTATGTATGTGCAAATACTATGAGCCTTATATAACCATAAGCTGTCCAAGAAAAGAGAAGCATGGAATGTGAAGTGTTTTATACCTTCATAAACTCTCAAGTATATCTTAGTTAATATGAATGCACCCTTGGTTTACTTAAATTATTTCAAAATGATCTTGTTTTTTATTAAAGATTTTGTCTCTTATAGATTTACTTTGGCAAAAAAAAAAAAAACCTCACACAAGTCCTGTAAATACATTGCTATTTTACTTTCTTTACCATGATATTTCTTTGAAAATAATTTTCATTGTTGAGAAGATAACCTGTTAATATAATATTAATCAAAATGTTATAAATATAATATACATTATTTCAAATTATATGGGTGAGAAATAATAAAATCCCAGATGAATTTATAATTATTCTGAAGGTTAATAGAGAATGTATTAGATAGTTTTGCAAAGAATAAGGATAAATGGACAAAAACATTCTGATAACTATATATCTTACTTATTGGCTCAATAATATTATTGATTGGCTCACTAATGTCATGGAATTGAATGTTCTTTTGTTTTGTATCCTACTAAAGCAAATCATTGTCTCATGTATATACATCATGCCTTCATTCTGTGCTCTGTTATTACATTTAAGCTAATACCCAGCCTGTAAGAGAATCTCCCAACTTTGGAATCAAAATGAACATTGCTAAGAGAGGGAAGAAGATGAGATCATCATGGTAGCCTTAAAACTTATCCTCACAACTAGTACTTATCTCTTCTGCCCATATCATACTGATCCAAAACAAATAGCCAAGCTGGCATCAGTGTGAACAGCTTGCTTAATCATTGTAGAGAAAATTAATAACAGCACTGCTGGTAGCCAGAATGTGTTATTCCCAAACTGAATACAAATAGCATTCACATAAGTCCATGGTGCAAACTTATTTGGAACAGGACTAGAATAAAAAATTCTCTTGATCTCATCAATGACAGAACATAATATGCCACTCTTTAACCAAGGATAATTTTCTCCCTTAATTAATACCCCTTCTAGGTAAAACATAAAATGTACACAATTGCTAAATTTCCTCAGCATCTAGGAAGAATCAAACTAGAAGCCCCTGCATTCTATATATTTCCCAGGAGCAATGTACACAGGTCTTATTTCTACCAACTACTTACTTCTACTTACTCAAATGTTCTGATGCAACAGACAATGTGAGATATAGTTCCCTTTCTTCTAGAATGTTAGTATGGCCTAACTTGTTGGATGACAAGTATGTCACCAAGTAGTCTTTGACACATTGTAAACAATGAGTCCAGTCAATATATATCAATAGCAGCTACCATACTTAAGACTAACTTTAAATTGTATTGCCATGTGTAAGGCTCCTAGTGTCTATGCTATTTATATATGACGAATTGAAAGGTGCTTTGAAAATTATTCAGAGATTAATCTTTCTTCATATTTAATATATTTTGTAACTATTTTGTAGCATTCTTTTGTTAATTCCAAATTATATTCCTTCATTAAAGACACAATTATCTTCCTTAAAATTGAAGAACATGTAGAATACATATTTACTGGGTTCTCTAATGATAAGCATAAGTTATTTGAAAGTAATTTATTTGAACTAAACTTTCAGAGAGCTCATTTTAGGAACTCATTTCATAGAAGTTTACTATAATATTAGTGCATATCACACTTCAAAACTAATATGTTAAAAACTAACCTTCTCATATGAATGGGATTAGTCTCTTTATAGCACAGGCTTTAAAAAGCTTACTCACACCATTTGACATGGGAAGACACATTAGAAGGCACCAGCTAAGGAGAAGAGTGCAAAACAGAACTGAAATACTGCACTACAGACTAAAGGACTATGGAAAAACAAAATGGTAGCAGATCACACAACCACTCCAATTGGAACTTCTAATAAGACTATGTACACAGTCCAAAGGTAATGGTTCCTGCTTAGGAAAATGTGAGATTCTATAACAAAATGAGGGCCTTAGTCCCTCTTAGAAGTGAAATCTGTAATCCCACAGCCCTGACAAAAACAGGTAAATATTTTTCCAGCTCATATCAACAAATCCTAACTCATAAACCACTTAACAAACAGAAGCAGAGAAATAATTCTAGCTCCATGTCTTTGTTGTCTTTCAGTGCTTACCCAGGGATATTCATAAAACCCCACAGTATCTCTTTCTACAAAAGAAAATAAACTAGATCATCTTGCATTGAAACAGACAAGAGAAAAGCAATGGAGAAAGTATGAGTAATCCATGTGACACAACAGCAGAAAACTAAATTCCTCTCAGTACTGAGAAGGGCCAGAACGGTGCCATACTACCTTCATTAAAAAACAATGACATCAAAAAGTAAAATAAACACAAATAAACTGTGTTTGAAGAGATACATATAAAGTGAAATTTGCTTCTTTGTGGAAATTACGTTCCTTGAAAGTGAGCTGAATATTGAAGAGGCCGAATGACACAAAAGTAGCTGATGTTCATTTGATGTGTTGCAGACAGGGTTAACGAAAAGTCTTGGCCCAAGACAAATAGGGTTAGTTCCAACTGACTACATGTCCAGTCCACAGTGACTAATCTCTCATGAATGTTTATGTAACTCTTGGGTGGGTAACAACATAGTTAAACCAGAACTCTGTTAAAATAACAAGGATAAACTACCAGAAATTTAATTGTTCTACAACTTTGACAAGTACCTCCCTGTTCACATTGGCTAAATACTTCAAGATAAACTGATTTATTTATTTTAAATGATAAACTTAATAAGGACAACATGAAATATAGGTAGATAATCTTGCTTTAATTAAAAAGTGTTACCTATTAAATTAGAAGAATGGAATGCATGGTTTAAGTTAACGGAGGAAGAGAAAATATTGATCATGATGATGAAAGAAATAACAGAGAAAAATATTTTGAGAGAAAAAATGCAAAAGATTTGACAAACTATTCATCACTGTATAAACATGTTTCAGATGAATGAGCATTTAAATAAACTGCATAAATCCTCAATTTCTATCAATCAAAATGACAACATAATCAAAAGTTTAGTGAAACAAGTAAGCAAAGAGATATATATTAAATTCAACATAATTTAAAGAATAAAATCTGATGGGATAGGGTTCATTTCAAAGGGCTACATGATAAAAACATTTTCATAAATAACATATTACAATTTAAAACGTAGCAATGAAGTGTAGGCCTAAATGCAGTACAGGGTTAAGAAACTGGTAGTCATAAATTGAATGAAGTATTAGAGCCAGGCACAGTGGCATACATTTTTGATAAGAACAATTGGGAGGTCTTGAAGACAGGAAGATTGACATTTCAAGGTCTTTTATTAGCTAGATATTAAGTTCAAAGCCATCCAGAGATTTGTGAGACCTTATGTCAAAAACAAAACAAAATGAATTAGAGAAATTGAAAACTCTTAAAACAGCGCTATGCTACATTTTAGGAGACATGCTAGACGTAAATGGGAAAATTGCAGATTGTGTCACTGGAACACATAAATCATGATACATAGGAGACAATATAGGGCTTAATATTAAAAGAGAAGCAGGGGCCTCTGAACAGCACCTACTGGCCTTCTCTCCTGGGTATGATTTCGTAATACCTCCACACACATTGGAAACCAAAGCTTCTTATACATGTGAATGTGCTTGCTAAATGTTAGTGAGACAGTGTATAATTGAGAATACTGACTCCAACCTACTTATATATCTATTTTAAAGTTCTGGATTTTTAATATCCAAGAATTTATTCTGATGTTTCTCTTGTCTGTTTTGTGATATTTTGAGACTCCTTTCTATAGATAGTTTAGTCCACTGCTCTGCTATTCCTGAATTTTCTGACTCTTAGAAAGTATAGAAGTCGGCACTGTCCTTGGGAAACCTGGTTGAAAATTTTTTTCTTTTTCTTATTTCCAATGTTGTTGCTGTGCTTATTCGCAGCAAAGTGTGGAAACACTTTGTTTCAGTTGAGTTAATACCAACGAAGCTATGGAACTAAATTGGAAATGGTGTCTTGGTAGTAATCGTTAGGTTTCATGGGCTTTTAGCTTGGGTCAAACAAGTGATAAAGTTGATAAATAATTCAATAAATACAAATGACACTAATTAATAGGAATTATTTCACTATGCCTATTAAAACACAAAATAATAAAGGAGGTGATTACAGCCATGCCTAAAGCTAAATTATGTCAGTGCAACAGGCAACATAAAGCAGATAATTCTAGGTAGAGTTAGGAAAAAAATGCAATCTTGAATATTGAATAGCCTGGAGAACACAGCAGTGGTCTGGGACCACAACACTGAGGGAGGGGTTAACTTCCTGTACAGCTTCGTTGGTATACATCTGACCAAAATTCTTGGTGTTTTGGTCACTGCTTGTCATCATTTGAAATGTGTTTCTGCATAGAATGTAATAGTAGAGAGGGAGTATGGATAGATTTCCTCCTACGGAGTTGCCTCATCTAGCTTTAGTACGATAGGAAGTGCCTAGTCTTAGTCACTTGATTTGACATGGCTGGTTGATTCCCATGGGAAGCCTGCTCTTTGCTGAGGAGAAAGTGTGGAGTAGTGGATGGGGCACGGCAGGAAGAAAGGGGTTGGTGGAGAGAAGCTGAGAAGAGAGGAGGGAGGAGAAATGCAGTCAGGATGTAAGTACACAAAAGAAAGAAAGAAGAGAGACAGAGAGAGAGAGAGAGAGAGAGAGAGAGAGAGAGAGAGAGAGAGAGAGAGAGAGAGAAGAGAGAGAGAAATGACATCATTCTCATTTATAAGCATACTGAGCAACCATCAAAGTCATTAGAGGTAAATGTTGCATGTACTAAGTAACAGAGGTTTACTAGTTGGTCCAGTTTACTGAATCTTGTGCTTTTTACACTTTCTTTAGTGTGACTTATTCTTGTGCCTTTTATAAATTTTAATGTTTCAAGGCACAGTTCACTATTTTATTTATCAGGAACTGTTAGTTTTCTTTGGCAAATTACCTATTTTCAGTCTACATTTAGTCTTGCTCATCATTTATTTTAATGCAGTGTCAAGAATTACAGTTCTAGTAACACTCTACTTTCCCCAATATGTTTTGCAAGCTGCAGGGTTTATTATTAATTTTTGATCTGTCATTCTTTAGTTTGAATTGTCTTCAAATTAATTTTATTCATATCTTTTCAATCTCCTGAACCTAGGTGTTTAAGAATCCTCTATTAAACCAATTGTCTGGGTAATTTACTTGTTTATGAAATTTTATGCTTGGAATCTATAAAACTTTCAAAATATAATCAGCACTCTCAAAAGTTAAAGTGTAAAATGACTTATGCAACGATCACTTGTAGGATACCCAAAGAATAGTGCCATGATTTTTATTCTGAATATGTGTGATATTATTGCTCTTGAAGTCCCCTGCATTCAGATCTTCTTCAAATGTATGTTGTTACAGTGTATGATGGTAAAATGATGTGAACTTCCAAGTCACTTCATTTCAATGACCACATTTCACTGACAGTAGGATAATTTTCCCCTCAGGCATTGACATCTTACCACAATTGCCACCTTTCAGCATTTTCAATTATCACTTTACTGATTGACACCTTTGAACATTTGTCAACATGTTCAGTTTATTTTTTTTTTCTGGATGACATAAGCAGATTTTGAAGCAGTCAGGCAAGTCAATAAGGTGGACTGTTCAGAGACATCATTCTGGCAGCCAACAATGAGACAAGGGCTGGCCAGAAAAGAAAAAAAGCAATGTGCTGAGATCTTATATTTAGCAATTGCATGTTAGAGACCAGCCGGTGAAAAATCCATAATAGTTTTAGCAAAGGAGTTGAGAAATGAAAGGCAAATGATACTGCAGAATATGTGACTGACCATGTGTACAAATCAGATAATGTGTGTGTGTGTGTTGTGTTGTGTGGTATGTTGTTCTTTGTGGGTGTGTGTTCACATATTTTGTGTGGTTATGCATGTTGTATTGCTGTATATGGGTGCATGTGTATGTGGGGGGTCAAATTAAGAGAGCTATGGCCATTGTCAGGCATTTCATCCATAACTTCGTTATTACAAAGTTCTGATAGACCTTTTAATAATGAATTGGCCTTCTACTAATGTAGTTGAGAGAAAAGTCAGAGCCATTCCTAGGACAACCTAGTGTTTTCTTAAATCCAAGAAGAACTAGTAATGGACAATTCACTCAGGGTTACTATGGTGGGGTCATCACTGCTATATTATCCACACAAGTGAGCTGCTATAAAATAGCAAAGAGTAACCTTCTGATAAGCTTTACACATCTATGTACTATGTAATATGTGTGAACATGATATTTTGTGACATTCACACAAAATACAAAAATAAAATTTTATGAAATCTACAGTTAAACTATTTACATACAATTTACATATAATATAAGGACAGAGACATTTTATCACCACACACACACACACACACACACACACACACACAACAGAGAGAGAAACAAGCTACAAAACAAAAATACTGCACCCCAAACATTAAATTTTAAGTGAAAAGCTCTGATAGATAGTGATACATGAATGGATCATTTGAAAACAGAAATATAAACCAACATATATAGAGAAATGTGTCTACCATTGTAAGTACTAACATTTTTTTATAACAAAATGATGTATTAATTCATAGGTAAAATTGTCCAAAGTGGACACACCTGCATTTCTATTGCTAAATGAAGTTTTAGATCTCAGCTATCAGTTTTTGAGATGGTATTTCCAAACCATAACTATTTTGTACCTGTTATAAACTATTTTGAAACCAGGATATCATGCTTTGTCACTGGAGAAAACTTGGATATTTTTCAGATATGAAGTTACATATATTTGAATGCTAATTAATAAAAATGTAGACATTTGGATAATGTGACAACAAAAAAGAATCTTCCCAGCAGATAAAATTGTTTGCTTAGATATATTAAAGTGTTTGAGTCACTAAATTTCTGCTTAGCAGAAATTCAATATTAAAATCTACATTGCAGGAAAAATTAATTACCTTAGTACAATCACCAAAGGGGAATTCCCTTTGTTATGATAAGTTGCTTTTAGTTTGAATTAGTTTTGAATTAACCCAATTACACATCGCCATTCAAGTGTGATATTAAATTGAGTAAGTTAAGTGTGTGAAAATACTTTTATAAGAATAGTTTGGTAACAATAAAAGATGTAAAAATCTTCATTTTAGAAAATATTAATTATATATTAAATTATTTATCATATATCTATTAAATCAATATTAAAATAGATGTTTCTTAATTCCATTATTAGTAGAGTTTATCAATATTTGAGAATATTATGACAGTAAACTAACTATAGTTCATTGTAAATTCCTGGGCAAAAATATTACATGATTTGAAAGATGCTTTCCAAAGGACTTTAAATAATTTAAATGTTAAATTTTGTAATATAATCTAGAACAAAAGCTTGTAATATATTGCTATCATATGTTTGCTTTTGAGTGTTCTTGCATGTATGAACCAGGATTCCTGTTCTCTGTATGTTCACTGTGTATGTTTTTGTGCACAGGTGTATCTGTGCATGCAAGTGGAAGCCCTATGTCAACCTTAGGTGTCAGTGTAATTCTCTATGAGTCCACCACATTTAATTAATTTATTTATGTTTAGGAAGTGTCTTCCACTGTTCTATGGGTGAATCCAAGGAATAGTCTATTTTTTGTAAACTCAGCACTGGGACTTCAAGGTACATTGACACACTTGTAATTATGGGAAGCAAAGCCTGGTTCTCTTGCATGCAAGCAATACATTATAAGGACTTAGCTATTTTACTAGTGTTTCCATCAAATTTCAGTGAAATAATTTTTAAAGTTTACATATTTTTTCTAGCTCTACATTGTGATACAGGGCAGATGAGTGTGAATATATATTTATTAAGTGAACATAATAGTCTTGCAAAGGATATACTTCTTACTAAAACAGATGTGTATCTGTTTTCATCCCACCTAAATTCAGAGGCATGGCTAGCTTCTTGTCTATATAACATAAAAATATTAAATGAGAATTACATTTTAAATGAGATCAAACATGAATAAAATTATGTTCAGTATCTTCTACTGTTATAAAATAATAATCTTATAAAATGGTGTGAGATAACTGTATTTACCTTCTGGTTATATTGGACATGAGTGTTCTAACATGGTGAAACCACTGAAGTTGATCATATCCTTATAGCATAAAGCTCTTACTTTGGTTAGCAAATAAATACTTAAATTTTTCTAGGTTTAATTATATTGCCTCTTGGTAAGTTAAACAACAACAACAACAACAAAAAACTTTACATCTTACATACAATAAAACTTGTTAGAGAATTGAAGTCTAATGACCATGGCAGGCTCAAATTTGGACACAATTTTATCAAGGTAAAGTTTATAAGTTGAAATTACTGTCTTTATAAAATAACAAATTATTTCCTGGAGCATTTATTTTTATTAGTCTTATTACAATCTGGGTGTTTACTAAATATGAATTTAATGGAAATATTTTAGAGTGTGTGGATAATGGATTGTTATATACTTAAGAAAATTTTTATTTATTATAATTTTCAGGGCTACTACTTTCTTTTCTGTACACAAGTAATACTAAAAAATAATAAAATATATATATACCCAAGAGAAACAAAGGGAAATACAGGCCACAGCCTTCTTTCTTCTGAGTTCTGGTTTGGTGATATATAAATGTTAATCTTTCATTACTTGACAATGATAGTTTTATAGAAGGTTTTTCCTAAATATTAAAACTGAAATTATCTAAGGAATAATTCATTGAAACATTTAAAGCCATGTTAAAATTTCTGAATCTAATATGTCTGCTGAGTATCTGACTTTAATGTTTATGTATTCTTGATTTCTTTTTTACTAAATCACAAATCCACTGAAATAATAAAATATGTACAAAGAGCAAGTAAATGCAAAAAGCAGATTAGAAAACAAAAATTCTTCATAGAATACTTTGCCAAAATCCCTCATTTAAAATTATATTACAGATTTTGAAAGAAATATGTAAGAAAATGAGCAATAATTAATAAAACCTTATATCAATTTTTTATCATTCTATATTCTTAAATCATTCAGAACACAACTCTCTGTCCAGGACACTTTGCCTCCACTATTGTATATATATATATTTCAGGTTTATTTATACATATATATGTATATATAATATACTTTATATATTTTATGTATATACAAATATATACATATAATTATATATATAATTTTTATACCTTTTAAATAAGGACATTTTATTGTTTAAATGTTGCATATTCTATTTCAGAGGAAACCCTTTATTTTTGTTCTCTATGGATAACAAATGCTATTAGATGTATTCTCTCATTATGTAGTCTTTAAAATGTCAATTGGCAGATTGTACTATTGCATTTTTGGAGTACCGAGGGATGTTGTGATTTATTACTATGCTATAAAATAATCATGCTGATTTCCCTATTATATTAAATGCTTTTTATTTTTATAAGAACATTTGAAATCTCCTCTCTTAGAAATTTTGAAAATTTGAAATCTACAGTTACTCTTTACAATATTTACTATGCATATATGTGGATCTCAAAGTAAAGTAAAATGAGCTATTCTCATCTAATTGAGGCTTCATGACTCAGCAACGGCACATTCACATATGAATCTCCCGTAACCACAATTATAACACATACTTCTTTCCTAATGGAAAGGCATTCTTACAGTGTTTTGAATGAGAATGACTCCCATAGACTCATACAACTGAATGCTTAGTCACCAGAGAGTGAAAACTGTTTAAAAGGATTAGGAAGATTAGAACTTGTGGCCTCTTTTGATGAAAACTGTGTCAGAGTTAGGGTTATGCCCATTCAAGTTTCTTATCCATTTTAAGTTGGATTTTGAGTGTTTTTTTTTTTTTTTTGGAAATTTTATTTACATTTCAGATGTTTTCCCCTTGCCTCCACGTTGGTGTACCCGCACCCACCCTCCCCCATACCTCACCTCCCACCCTTGAATACCCCCCCCCCACGACGTCCAGCCTTCATGGGACCAAGGATCTCTTCTCCCACTTATATATAGCTCCCTTGCATATATAGCTGGAGCCATGGGGCCCTCCTAAATCACTCCCAGGCTGGTGGTTTAGACCCTGGGGGCTCTGGTTGGTTGGTATTGTTGCTTTCCTCCTGGTGTCTGCGAATCCTTTCAACTCCTTCAGCCTTCACTCTATCTTCTCTATTGGGAACCCCATGATCAGTTTTGATGGTTAGCTGTGAGCATTTGCCTCTGAATCACAGATGTTTTCATTTCTTTTGATGTTAGTCTTAGTTATTTTGTAACAAGTAATAGTATTTTCTTGGTATCCACTAGTTTCTCTTTACTCAATTATTCTTACTGATCAGAAGCCTTTGGTTTGAAATAATGGTACTTACTTTATTTTTGCAGTTTTTGTATGTGATCAGAAATAATAGCTTAAAAAATGACAAAAAGCTGATTGAGCACACTAAAGTTATGTAAATTTTTCTCCTAATTTTTTTTTTTTGCCTTCTATGATTTTATTTATGAGAAAGAAGCAAAATTAGGTGCTTATCAATTATTTAGAAATATTTATCCATTTATTTATTTATTTATTTATTTATTATTTATTATTTATTATTTATTTTGGTTTTTAAAGACAGGGTTTCTCTGTGTAGTCCTGGCTGTTCTGGAACTCACTCTGTAGGCCAGTCTGGCCTATAACTCAGAAATCTGCCTGCCTCTGCCTCCCAAGTGCTGGGATTAAAGGCGTGTGCCACCACCGCCCGCTCTTTTCATTTTGTTTTATTTTATTGGGAATAGATTTTTTTCCATATAATATATTACTGTTATTACAGTTGTTCCTCCCTCAAATACCCCCATTCACTTTCACATCTGCTCATATCTATATTCATACCCTTTCTGTCTTTCCTTAGACACCAAACAGGGATCTAAGAAATAGTGATAAATCATATAGTAAGATAAACAAAAACAAAATAGTTGGAATAGGATAAAGCATATAAATACAATGATAGACAAAGAAAAGGCATCACAAACACATACACATTCAGCAACATACATAGTAGCAAACAAGATTTCCTTCCATAAAAACAATAGCATGCACAGAACCTGATCCTGGAGTGTCTGTACCAGATCAGTTCCTAGAGATGAAAGAAATAAAAACACATTCTCATTCATTACTCAACGTCTATCCTCTAAAATTTCTTCTAATAGTTTTACAATTTTAAGTTTTACATTTCAATACTTTGTATTGAGTTTTACGAATGATTTATAATAACCATCGAATTTCACTCTGTGACAGATAGATACCAAGTTTCATTAAAAAATTTTGTCCTTGTAAGTCTTCTTGGGAACTTTAAGGAAAACAGAATTATATTTGTATGTATGAGGTCATGTCTGGTTTACCATTCTGTCCCATTGGTTGATTGGTTTTACAAAAGTGCCAAACTTTGTTGAAGACTATTAATTTGTAGAATAGTATGACTTTATATAATAAATAATAAATACTATATAATAATTGCTGCTAGTTCTGTTTAGCTGATGCTTCATGCACTAGTGAATTGATATTTGTAAAATATCCTGTATAGTGTTTCTGTATTAGTCATTACTGATTTTTAGACATGTTAATCGATCATGAATATATATATCAGATTCAGGATGAGTATTCCTAGATCAGTACAATGTGCTCACAGATTATCTACCTGAAACTTTAATATAATTCTCACTGTGTTCATTTGGTAATACGTGATAAGCATGCACAATACTTTCTAAAATTACTAGCTCAAGCTAGTATTACCATTGTTAATTGAAGATGTGTTTTAAAATTACATTTGTGCAATAATTTATTTATTTGCAGAAGCCTTCTTTCAAGTAGTTAATATTACAGTCTTAAATAAAAATGACAAAAAATAAGTATTCCATTTTTAAAAATGTACTGAAATTTAACATGTAGGATTAATAGTATATAGACAGGCTACTGGTTTCTTAATTGATTTGATTCTACCACTGTTGTAAATCTTTAACATTTCTAGAGGTTCTAGGTAGAATTTTTTGAATATATATAATTATATATAAATTATATATTTTAATAATGTATATTTAATATGTATATATATATAAATTCTATTATTTTCAATAGGGATGGCATATTTTTTTTTTTTGAATACTGTTTTTTTTCTCTAGTCTTAACATTTTAACTGGCTCTTAAACAGGGTATTAAAAATTATTGGGGTATAAACAGTCCTTTCCCTTTCCTAATTTTAGTGGTAATTCTTAAAGCTTTTTTCCTTTTAGTAGAATATCTGCTGTGGGTTTGTCATATACTGTCTTACTATGCTGAGATTAGATTCCTTGCTGTCTCCAGAACTTTATCATAAAGGCATGTTGGATTTGTGTGTGAAATGCTCTCTTTGCACTTATTGAAACAACCATTTTTTTGTCTGTAAGTCCATTTATATGATATGCCACATCATTGACTCACATATTTTGAACAATTACTGATTCTCTAGAATAAAGCTCACTTGATTGTGGCAGATGATCTATTTGGTATATGCCTGTGTTTGGTTTACTTTATTGAGTATTTTTGTATGTATGTTTTTATTTGGGAATATTGGCCTGTAGTGTATTGAGTGTTTTGTTTTGTTTCTTGTTCAAAAGAACAGAGAGCTAGTTTTAAATTACAACTATGGTTCAGTTCATAGCTCTTCCTCACCTCTTCTCTTCTTATTTCCTAGGAAATACCTTTTTATTACAGTGTTTGATAGGTACAAATCTGAAGAAATATCAAGGACTTTTGCTAGAATTCTCATATATCCAATAGGACACTACAAAATAAAAACCTGTGTTTAATTAAAATTCTGCAATTAGTCTTATCATCTGAAAATTTCATCTCCTATAAATATTATAATGAAAAGAATGAAGAAATTATCTCTTTTTTTAGTGTTTCCACAGTCTTATCTCAAGCTTGAAAAAATTGTTTAGAGGATTTTAATATATTCCTTTAAGATCATTTGATTTGTTTTGTTCATCATGAAGAAAAAGATAGCAGGATCTCATTTTCCTTTGTCAGACTGAAGAGTGTTATAAAGTAATTACAGAGCTGACTTTTCTATTGGCATAATTATACCATTAGGATACATACTTTGTTTAATATGAATATATGAAAACATGGTTTTTATTTAAGTAGTATGTGATTATTATGAATTTTTATTAGATTGCTAACTAAAAAAGAGTTCAGGAAAAATATATTTATTAAGATTTGAGAAGCCTAAACAGTAAAATAGGTGTGTACAGATCACAAACAGTAATTGTATAGAAGTGGTATAATTAGTTCATTGTGAGAAACATGCTTAGGAAATCACATGTATTTCTTCTTTAATATAACATAAATATGTGGCTCAACAAACAGCTTCCAAGATTACTGGAAGTAACAGAAATTTCTGTGTCATTCAGTGTGACAACTTTAAGAAAGCCAGATTTCTTTTCACGCTATTGTCTGATTTGGTCCAAATCTGGATTTCTGTCCTGGATTACTCCATTTGTCATTTGAGACTAAGTTGGATTTATGAAAATTATTGTCCGGGAGAAAATATGTAAATCATGGAGCAATAATTTACCCTAAAATGATGAGTGTTCAGGAATATATATGGAATTAAATTTTGAAAGCTTGATAATGGACACATTACTGTCAAGAAAGGAAAATGGAAAAAAGCAGGGCTCTAGAAAACCATCTCAGCATTTCCCTTAGCTCTTTCTTATAGATTCTCTAGAAAAGCTATATTTAAAATAGATATTTACATTTTATTTCTTATATGCCATACTCCTGTTTAGATTCTTCTCTGCTTCATCTAGACAACTTTAAAGATATGTAATGAATATGACAACATTTAAATAAATTCACAAGAAAAGTGAAGACACAAGTGGGAAAACACTCTTCTATCATGTCAGGTTACCAAAGGATTCCACTCTCTCAAGAAAGTAGCCCAATAGATTTTTCCTTTGATAAGTATGAAGTTTCCTTTCTTATCATCTTTTATTACTTTTGGTTGAAAGTCAATTTCATTTGATATTAAGAATGCTACACCAGCTTGTATTCTTGGGCCATTTTGCTTGAAAATTGTTTTCCATCACTTTTAGTCTTAGGTAGTGTCTCGTCTTTGTCACTTAAGTGTTTCTCCTGTATGCACAAACAGTAACGAGTCTGTTTATGTATCAGTCGTTTAAGTCATTATTGTAGCAATAGGTGAGTTTGAGAGAAGACAGTCTTGGTCTAGTAAGCTAAAATGCTAATGTGTGGGAAACTAGAGGATTGGAGGTGGATTGGAACAAGTTGTGGCCTATCCTCAATAGAAGCAGTGATAATAAGGAAAAATTCATGATAATGAAAATTCTTACAAAAGTGGTATAATACTAACTTGGATTTAAAAATGTAGTGTATAAAATCAAGTGATTTGTTTCTTAGGGGCAGAAACTGAATGCCTTCCTGTGGATCAGAGCAAACCAAGGTTGTCTATTTGTGTTATTTATAAAATGAAAGCTTAATTTTATTTAATGAAATAAATCTCATAAGAATGAATACTGTGAGCTACAATAGAGACTTGCCAGCAAGACATAACCTTTGTGAAATTGTGACAATTCTTAGAGGGAAATATAAAACATAACAACAGGATCTGGATTTCAAACAAGTGTTAGTACATGTGTTAAGGCTTTTTAAATTGTCAAGTAAAAATTACTTTTGTTTCTTCCATACAGTATTTAATGTAAGTTGTATTAATTGTACACTTTCTAATTGCCTTAGTGTGTTGAAACCCAGCATGTCAGTTATGGAGATCTATCAACCAGCTTTTGTTTTATTGCCTGGAGTAGCACAGAACCTTGGTATTCTGAAAAAGGCTTTCAAGTACTAGAAGTGCACCAGGCTTAAGCAGAAGTAAGAGGGTAGTGGGCTTGATTATTGCTGGTATAACAGCTTTAATTACATTAATTGTTAGCACCAATGCGTCTGCAATTGTTTTGACACAAGAAGTTAAGACAGTTACTTTGGTTAATCATTTAGCAAAAAAATGTTACTAATGTGTTGAATATAAAAGAGGATTTAGATAGGCATTTGGAACAACAGATTTGATGCTCTTTATCCTATTCAAATTATTGGAAGGAGGTTCAGATTCTAAGAGTAAGGAGACATCTCAAGTTTCATGCCAAATACCATTAGATTAGTGTTAGTTCTAAAATTTACAGTGGTAGTCATTATAATTAGGGAAAAGTTTAAAGACACTTACAGTGTATTTGGCATAATTCTAACACCTCTCTGGATGTTTTAACTTTGCATAGTGAGTCGTGAATTTAAAGAATGCTGCTCTGCTGAGCATTGTTGCAGCAGATATTGCTGATAAAATTACCCCTGGTCTGAGGTCAGTATATCTATTTCGATCAAGCTTCAAAAATGGTATATATGTAGCAGTATATTTGTAAACTCAGTAATTTGGGAGGAGCTAATGTGGAGGAGTAAGGAGAGGAAGAAGAGAAGGAAGAGGAGGAGCTAGGAGAAAAGGACAGAGGAAGGAGCCATGGAGAACCATGCATGGGTCCAGGATGGTCCTGGGTAACAATCTATATCATAAGGTTAGATACTGGGAAACAACTTAAGTGTGTGGGCAAATTGTTAAATGAGCATTTCTAAATATATAAAGCCTTTGTTTAATAATTAAGCTTTAGAGTCTCATTTCTACTGGGTACCTCGTGGATGGCAGGATGATCTGGGCTCAGCCAAGCATTGTGGAGACAACGTGGTAGATTACTCCTCCCATATTAGCTCCTCCCAAATTACCGAGTTTATAAATATACTGCACATACTACATATATAGCTTGATCATGCTAGCCCTTTTTTGTCCTGGGAATACTTTTATTCCTGTCCATTGTGTTAAAGCTTGTGTTTAACAACATCAAAATATTGACAGCCAAAGCACATGGCTTGAAACTGAAAATGGACCCCCAGACAGAATTATTAAATTAGTAGGTTGGCAAGCCAAGGACATGTAAAATTTCTCCCAGAGCCCTACCAACCTAAGACAGAAGTGCATTGCTTTTGATAATCCATTTTCCATGACAGATAAGGAAGGCATTAAATTCTGCACAGAGCCCTACCAACCTAAGACAGAAGTGATTGTTTTGATAATCCATTTTCCATGACAGATAAGGAAGGCATTCTTGGCGGAATAACCTAAGACAGGCTGAGTCTTGTTTATGAAATGAAAAAGTGGGGGAGGCAGAGAGCTTTGGGGGCTGCTTGGCAAAAATCTGACATGGGCCAAGGACAAGGAAATGGGCTGCTTGGCAGGACTATGACACTGGCCAAGGACTAGGAAGTGGGCATCAGGCAGGAATCTGACATTAGACTAGAACAAAGAAGTAATTTCAGGCAGGGATCTAAATATTAGGCAAGAACAATGAAGTGGGCTTCAGACACGTAAATGACTTTGGGCTAGGACAGGGAAGTAGGTTCAGATATTTTGGTTATCCTGATAAGCCCTTCGAAACAGTGATCACAGGAGTGTTTACAGAACTTTGTTTATTGTCTTGCTTGTGCTTTGACTATTTGTGTTTATCATCTTGCTTGTTTCTTGACTATTTGCATCTATTGTATTGCTAGTCATCAACCTAGAACTGACCTTAATACTTGCATGTAATTAAAATGATATAAAAGCAAAATAGTGGAGGGGAGATGGGATACCGGGTTTCTAGGGAGGGAAATGGAGAAAGGGGATAACATCTGAAATGTAAATGAATAATATATCCAATCTCTTCCTTCTGCTATTCTCATTGTGAGCTGGATATATCCTACTTCTGACTCATCCTATCAAATCTTTCTTTGATTCAACACTTTGACTGCACTTTAGTTAAACATCACTTTCAAACATGATTGCTTCCTTCTCCAAACATACCTTACCTTTACTGTTAAGTATTAAAGGTGTGTACTAACGGTATGTCTATATTCCAGCCAGATCATACTATAATCCAGGACATGTCTATATTATGGCCAGGTCTTCAGATGTGATCCCTTGTCAGAGCAGCCATGTTGCAAAATAAAATTACTCTACAGAATGCATAGAAGCAAAGAAAAGCAGCTGAGAAATCAGCATGCATTCCTTAATTTCTATTTGCTCTTGAATATAATTGTGATGTGACTAATCACTTCAGAATCTGTTAGACTTTCTCTTAGTAATAGACTGTAATAAGAAATTTTGAACTCAAAAGAGATCCTTCCTTCCTTGTTTTGTTTTGTAGAAACAGAAATGCAACTAAGGCAGATTGCAATTCTCTGTCTTGAAAACGAAAGGCTGAGAAACACATGTGTCGTGAACTCAAGCATCATGAGACTCACGACTTGAACAACTCCTTAAATGCAGAGAAGATTTCTTTTCACTAGATCAAAGGAAAATTCCTGACGGGCTTTGCTTTATAAGGAATCACTTACTTATATTTTATTGTTAGACTTTTTTTAAAAGAAGCCATGAAAGAGCTAGTATAATTTTACTGCTATCAAAAAAAACCTTTATTTTCTATTAACTATATTGTAAAAGCATATTTAAATGCAAAGAACAGATGTGTCTCACTTCTTATTGTTAGTCATTAAATGTAATTATTATATTCAATACCTTAAGAGTGACGAGGTGACCTTCAAAGAAAAAAAGTATACAATAAAATAAACATTTGAAAGTGAAAACCAGATCCAAAGGAAAAACAGTAAAAATAATATTAAATTTCAATTTCACATGGGTGATCTATGTAGTAATATTATAAGTTAACTGGAGGGGTTCTTGGGGAATATGGAGTGGCAGGTGGAAGACCAGTTATCCTTCATGTTAAGCACTGATTGCGAGAAGATTGTAAGAAAGTAATGAGATATCCTGAGGCAAAACCAGAAAAGACTAGAGGCAGTAGCACTGGCTGTGATGTGGGCTGCACATCTGTGGACAATACCACAGTGGCACAATCTACAAATGTTGGGGATTACTGTAGTCTGGACACCCAGACTATGTCAGTGGAGGCTGGCTGCTAAGATAAAAATCACAACACATTTATTTTGTATATATCTATGGAATTACAGACACATAGTTAGCTTTCCCTATAGACTTTTCCTGAACATGTTATCAATACATCTAAGATCAAACTCACTGAATAAAAAGATAAGCAATTTTTTTTTTTTTACCAGTTTTCTGAAGTAAAATACGATTTCTTTTAGAAGGGTGATACAGGATTCAGTGAAACCATATTCATACCCTAAAATATATTAAATATATTTTTAAAAGGTGAATAAGAACACATTTCTTGAAAAAGTGGCAGAAATATAAGCAATGTTATGAGTTTGGATCTGAGCCAATAAAAGATCTTTATGAAAAGCTGTGTAAATATCAAAGGCCTATTATAGTCATTATATAACTAAAGAGACCAAACATACTGATAGTGTGCATGGTTATGTGCAAAATATTTATTACCTCTATTTAATATAATTACTCCAACATTGCATCCCCTCTCTCACACACACATTTTTTTTAAGAAATGAAGAGAACCATGAACCAAGAATTTTCAGAGGCATTATGAGCTTGTGAATAAGCACCAAGGATGCTGTGATGAGAGAACCACATTGGAAACAATGTTTTGTATTCCCATGAAAACTCTTTATTGCCAAAGTTCTGCTTGGCAACTTTAGATGCAATAGAATTTCAGAAGTGGGTGACTATTTGCAGACCATTTGAAGTCAATGGAGCAATTAGACATTACACATAGGTTTTCATTTGATATACATGAGTAATCACCTCACTTCCACAACTGTTTCTTGACATCTAAAACATCTCATATTCTGTTCCTGAGGAAAAGAAAAATAATGATCTTAAACTGCAGCTTTCTGTGGTTATGCGGACTCAGAGGTATCTTTCATCAGTAAATGTATTCATTTCTTTATTAAAAAGCAAAGTAAACTTAGCTTTTTTTTTTAAATCCTTTTCCTGCATAGGTGGTTGCATTTCTCTTGCAATATAAAGAATGGTCTCTGTCCACTGTGAGTTTATTCTAAATTGTTGCATGCTGGACAACTTAGGAGGTATTTACAACCACATTCTTTAAAACCAAGGAAGTTACTCAGTGATGATGCAAAAATATTCTGTCAGTTTGAAGTGTATTGTATGAAGGAATCCAGTTTTTAAATTCTCAGAACTGCTTAAGTGTTCTTCATTGGCAACTTGAAACCTAAAATTTCCAGCCAACCTTAATATGACCATGCATCAGAGATTTAAAAGCAAAGTTATGAACATGGGCTTATTTAATAGATCTTCATTTAAAAATATATTACTCTATTCTGTTGCTTAATAATTTATCATTTATCTTAAGGCTATAAAATGTGTTTAGGTTAATTTAACAACTGACTAGTTTTCCAAGAGTTTTAATTAAATTCAGTTATATACACATGTAATTAAAATCTAAAACATTTATTTATTCAAATAAGATTATTTTAAAATATAATATGGAACTCAAATTAAATTTTTGTAAACAAGGTCAAATAAAATTCAAAAGGTTTAAGAATCTTGAAACAAAAAAATATATTGTATTTCAAATTATTTTAAAATAATATTATGTGAATTAATCCATAAGATTAATTTATAGTTTATTACAGAATGGAAAATAAGGTTTACTAGTGATACATATACACATCAAACATAAACATATTGCTGCTCAAGGATCTATGCACAATACATATGCATAGTAACAAAACAATAAAATTAAAGAGTTTAAAACTTATTGAATTTTGGAGGGGAGATAATGGTGATACATGATACAGCATTCATACTTAACATCTCAAATATTAAAATATGAAGTTAAATAATTAAATGTTATTAAAGTTTTATTTTGTATTTTTAAATAAATAAATTAAAGGTAAATTGACTGCAATATGACATCTACATAGTGTTAATATATTCTAAAGATATTTTTAAATTGTTATGTATAATTTATATTTTTGATTTTTAATGATTAATTTTCAGTCATATGTCAGTAAAATTATAATACTTTCCCCTCATCTGTTCAAAATATCATTTTCTATGAAATGGAGAGTACTTCATGTTGTCTCTCAACTCTCTGAATGTTTTAGACTCTGCGATGACTGATTTCATTGCTACTTGACATAGTTCCCATTGGAAATGGGAACCTCAATCAATTGAAGAATTTTCTCCATAAGATTGGCTTGGGGCATGGCTACAGAACATTTTCTTGATTGCTAAGTGATATAGGAAGGCCTGATCCACTGCCGGTGTTACTGTCCCTTCGAGGTGGGTAAGCCTATGTGATATAAAAGAGGGACATTTTAAGTGTGTGTGTGTGAGCGTGCGTGTGTGCGTGTGTATGTGTCTGTGCAAAAATATACAAATACAATCTGCTGAGAAAATGTGTAAAAATTTATTTAAAAAATAAGTAACTATATATAAGCCTGGAAGCAAGCCAATAAGCAAAACTCATCTGTTATTTCTGATTAAAGCTCCCTTGACTTGGGTTCCTTCTTTGTTGGCTTCCCTTGATAACGGAGTTTAACCTGTAAGGTGAAATAAACCCTTTCCTTTTGGTCAATATGCTATCACTACAGACACACACACACACCACAAACACACATGCACACACAAACAAAGACAATCTACTGTTGTCTCTGTTAAATTAGGACAATCTAGTTTTGATGTTTTTGCAAGTTGTAAATTTTGTATAATTGGTGTTATCGTTTCTACAGTCATTTAGAAAAATGTACTTTTGAGCCAGTTCTCATCTTTGTGATGGTGTGAATGAATATGAATGGCTTTTATTCACTAGAGGCACAGGATACCCTGCGATATTGTAGATTGAAAGATTTCCGCAATTCCAGGACATATTTGGCTAATACTTTCAGATAATATTCTTTCTTTCAGCAGTTTGTCCCTGTACTTAAAGCTAATTTCAGTACATCAAATGTTTGATGTCTTACATTTATCTTCATTATCTTGTTCTCTCAGCAATTATTTGTATTTTTCCTCTCCATGTTCTATATGGGAATTATCTTTCAAAATTTGTACTCAATATGTTTTAAGAGGCCTTTCTTGATTTCAGACATTCTATTTTGGTAATACATATCTCTTATCTGAGTCCCTTCCCTTAAAAGCTTTATTCTTTCAAAAAAAACAAATTGCAGTTTTCGCTCTTACTTTTTGGAAGTTTTATCTATATTCTTACTCATCTTAAGTATTCTGAAATTTAGTTTTTCTACTTGTCTTTTTTTCAGGATTTATATTAAATTAATATTTAAGCACAAAAAGCTTGGAAAACATAAAGCAAATGTCGTGTGTATTTTTAAACAGAAATCAACATTTTGTCATATTTTCTTTTTATTTTAATAATTATGATTGTTAAATGATATAAATTTCACAAGATCAAATTGCTAATTTCATAATTTGTGATTACGGTAGTATAAATGAGCATGTCTTCTACCAGCTCCAGTTGCCATATCTGTCTGCTTCCAGGCTTCTCTGATGTTGTAATGGATTTGTGTCCCTTTGGAAACATAAATACCAAACAACCCTTCCTTCTATAAGTTGCCTTATTCATGTTGTTTTATTACAGCTGGAGAAAATTTAATACTTACATCAAATTGCCTTTCTCAAGATATGACAGTTTCTTTGTAAACCATGTTGCAAGAATGTTGAAGAGCAATTAGAACAACATTTTAAAATAATTTTCTTTCAATTTTGGTTTTGAAAGAACATGTAAATAAAATTTTACATATTCTCAACCTAGTATTTCCTATCATTAGCTAATTTCAACATATTACCACATTTGTAACAATTAGGTGACATTGACATTAGTATGAAGGTAATTTATGTTTACTTCAGCTTTACTTAGTTTTAAGTGAAAGTTCCTTTTCTGTCTAAGGTTGTAACTAGGATACTACATTAAATTCACCATGTTCATAATAATTTAATAATTTATTTAACTACTTTTGTGATTGCAAGTTTGCAATCCCCATATATTTCTTCTAGAATACTGCAAAACAATACCAACCAACCAGAGCCCCCAGGGTCTAAACCACCAGCCTGGGAGCGCTTAGGGAGGGACCCATGGCTCCAGCTATATATGCAAGGGAGCTATATATAAGTGGAAGAAGAGATCCTTGGTCCCATGAAGGCTGGACGTCGTGGGGGGGGATACTCAAGGGTGGGGAGGTGAGGTACAGGGGAGGGTGGGTGGGGGTACACCAATGTGGAGGCAGGAGGAGGGGGAAGGGAGAGTGAGTTCCTGGGAGGGAGGGGGGAATGGGGTAAGGAGAGAACATCTGAAATGTAAATAAAGTTTCCAATAAAAAAAGAAAGTAATTTATAGGTTTGTTCTGTGAAGAAAGAGATATATCTGTTGTACACTTGACATGAGGAGATTGGCCAAGAAGTAGCAGCGATTTTATGTGAGAAAAGCCTACCATCTACAGCGCTTACATCAACACACACCTGATCAGCAGAAATGGAAATATCAAACCAGAACTGTAGTCTAGGTCTGAAGTACCCAAGACTGTATCAAGTGAGTGAGTGTATCAGTTGCTCAACTAACTCAATGAGCATGAGACCCTTAAATGTCAGAGAGAGAGAGCTTTATCCCTTTTGTAAGAAAACCATCACCTTTTCTTTTACTTTATTCATAGATACTTCAATCACTTTGTCATAAACTGTAGTCTTTTATGATTTTTATATCTGAATGGTATGTCATTTTGTGTCTTTGTTGTATCGTATTTACCATGCATGATTCTATGGACATATACATATTTTCAATTTCTTTTCTTCCTGTGAACAGTGCAGTACACTGGCTTCACTTTCTTTGAATACATACACAATCATGGGTTTGCTGGGTCATAGAGTTGTGTTTTCTTTTTGGAGGATCCTCTACTTGTTTTTCATATTGCTAATTTAAATGTCTACCTACAATATGGAAGTTTCATATTCTTCACATTGTGGCTATTTCTATTTATTGCTCATATTTTTTAAACTGTCATTTTAATGGAGTGAGATGGAATCACTGTAATTTGTCTTTCATTTTCATGTTAGGTTATAATATTTATAAACTTCTTGATAATGTACTTGTCTTAGCAGTTCCTGTATATTTGATGTATATTTGATGGTCACACTGCTGGATATGTGATGATTGTGATGAAAAAAAAATCTTGACAAGGCATTGATCAGGAGTTTATTTTCTCAGGAGTCACTTCCTAATGATGCAATGTTCAATTTGTAAAATATTTAATTACCATTACCTCAGACATGGCATGCTGAAGAATTTATTATCAATAGATTTAGACATCTTACAGATTATACTGATTAAATTTATCACTGCATTGTTATTAATTGTGAGATACAGTGATCAGTTAAATGCCCAGGAGCTACATTGCATTATATTGTCCACAGAAAGGGACAGTAAATTGGAACTTAGGAGAATTTGAGTGTATAGTGCAATTGAAGAAAACAATACTTTTTAGAAAATTAATGCAATTTTTTACATATATATCCACATAATATTTGTAATTGATATATTTTATATATTTAGAATGTTCCATTTTTTAAAAAAACATGTCTTTGGTCACAAAATAAATACAAAATTTAAAAAATATTACTACTCAGCTAACTAAATTCTATTTCTACATTTTCATTGTTTTTCCAAGCATTTTTCAATAATATTTCAATGTCAAGAAGTATCAGTTATTACACATATTATCAGGAATGTATAAACATCCAACGAAAAATAGAAATGATTTTATGTAACTAGCTGACATTATGAATAAGGAGAGTAACATAGCATTATTAAACAGTATTTTTGTCCTCTTTAAGAGACAACTTATTAACAGAAAATTTTGAGATATGAACAGTGAGAGAGCAGCTGGGGAGACATCTGTTATTCTGTACCTTAATTAAATGTGTGATGTCACAGATATGACCAGGAGGAAGGGTGGAGAGGACAAAAGTAGAACATTTGTAAATAAAATTCAAGAGAGAAAGATTGTCAAGGAAGACAAGAGGAAAAAAAGTACAGTTAAGGCTATGAAGCAATGTGTCACAACCATAGTCACGGAAAAAATCTTACAATAGGATGGCTCCTGAAGTTAGTATTGAGCTAGACAAAATTAAGCATTTCATTTTGAGCAAGAAACTTCACACATCATGGTAACATAGTATACACTGATTCATGCAAAGCAGAACTCTGGTTTTTATCAGGACTGTATTTAAAGCTATGGCTCACAGATATGCAGGCTCAGGCTGATGCAGAATTGTTGGAGGCTTGGAAAGGTAATGAGTTCGGGACTTGTTACTGGATGAACAACCAGGCTTAAGGTCAACTCTACATTCTCCATTATAGCTATTTAGTCACCCTCATGTAGGATCATAATGACCTACTAATCTTTTTCTTCAGATTCTCAATGCCTGAACATATAAGCTACACTAAATGATCTCAAGCAGGTTGCATTTATAAAAACAATACATATTTATGTATGTGTGTAACAATAATAAAGAATAAGAGGTCACAAATTTGAGGAGTAAGACATGAGAGAAGTTAGAGAAAAGAAAGGAGATATTATATAAACATAGTATTCACATATAAAATTTTCAAAAACAAAATTAAAAATAAAGCTGTGTAAGCATCAACTAGCATGAAAGCCAAGGCAGATGTCCTTTGTGGCTTCTCTTTTCAGGATTCTGTTTGAGTTCCTGCCCTGACTTCTATCAATGATAGACTACATCTTGAAAGTGTAAGTTAAGTAAACTCTTACAAAAAAATGAAGATATGAATTGAACATTCTGATAATTTGAAAGAGTATAAAAACTGAAAAAAGATACCTATGTGAAGATATTTGTACTCATAAGAAATGTAAAATTCCATTTCATTTGAATTTAACCTTAGTAAAACATGGACATTAACATAAGATTAAAGTTTTCTTTTAAGAAAAGAAGAGCTGAATAGATGAAGTAAAATTACTATTTGATAATAATTTATTTAAGTAATTGGTCAAAAGAATGATACCAATAGATATGCTAACTGGAATAGGTAAAATTGTATGAGGACTCCAACCTACATAAAGAATTATAGGCAATGCTATAATTATATAACTTTTATAAAATTATATAATTTTTAGTTATAACAATATAACTACGGAATGTTAAGAGTAGGAAATAGTCTTGCACAGGGAAGAGCACAACTGGAATTCAAATACCAAATGGACAACCTTGAAATATGCATACAAATAACATTACATAAATTGAGATGATTATATTTATGTCTATCAATATAGTGAATACATAATGTTACATAGATTCATAATAAAATCTAATTACAATGTAGATCGTAATTCAATAAGACTGAGAGACTAATAAATTAATAACATTAACACATAAGCTATTGATATTCATACACAGCTCACTTTTTAGCTGATTACCTATGATAATATGTAACTACCTTTCTTACATTTTTAGAAAAATAATTTTGGGTAATGAACTTTAGCCTGCTGTTGCTGCAAAACCTATTTTGTGATACAAGTAACAACAGTTTTGAATATTTTAAAAAGAGATGGAAGTTTTAGACTTGTTTTAAACTAATAAAATACAAAAATATAATATAATAAAAATATATTAAATATAATATTATTATATATATATTAATATATTATATAAATATAAATATATTATTTGTATGTATGTGAATATTTTGTATCTCATGCTATGGTTTAAAAAAGAATCTCAGAGCTGAGAAATACTTAAAGAAATGTTCAACATCCTTAGCCATGAAGGAAATACAAATCAAAACTACTTGGAGATTTTATCTCACACTTGTCAGAATGTTTAAGATCAGTAACACAAGAGACAGCACATGCTGGTAAGGATGTACAGGAAGAAGACGACTAGTCCATTGCTGATGGGAATCTAATTATTTTCATAGTTAATTTATTCACTTTGCATCCCATTATCCACCTCCTCTCTTCCCTGTCCCCACTTCTACAACTTTTTCTCCCCCATACTGCCCTCCCCTTCTCTGCTGAGAGAGAAGAGGTCTCCATGTTTATATTTTTCAAAACCTACTTTAATACGTATACTTAAATACCTAACTTCCATTCTTGCCCATCATCCACCTGAAGTAGTGTAAAGGAAAGGTTAATAGGGCAAAGGAGGATGTGGACCTGTTTAGAAATAGTTCTTTGAGGCACATCCAGTCTGAGTTGCCAGGATATTAGCAGTTTATTTCACACACATCATCAGCAGTAGCTTGCTTGATCCACTTGCAAACATAGGAATTAGCAACAGCAATTCAATCCTGAAGAAACTGCAAGGCTCCACCTAAGTCAGCAGAAGCAGCAGTAAGCTGCCAGAACACCACCAGAAGTTTTTAGTGTGTTTCTCTCAACAAAGTACAGAAGGCACGGAAGACCAATGCCACACAGCCTCATCCAGACATCATGTGTTCTCTCAAGTGTCTGCTCTACCAAAATATCACATGCTCTTTATCCAGGAAACTTCCAGAAAAACACCACATGTATGTTCTTAGCAAAACATCATCTCATAAGACAGTTTCTGGAAAAAAAAAAATCCATGACAGACACAACTGAGTCACCACGAACAAACAAACAAACAAACAAACAAAAAAAAAAAAAAAAAAAGCAAGAAATTTCCACATCATCACCCCACCCTAGACACCAAAAGTATGTAAGACTAACCACATCCTTTCCAAGGATGAAGCCAGACAAGGCAGCCCAGTTAGGAGAACAGGCTCCAGAGACAGGCAACAGATTCAGGGACAGTCCCTACTCTAGGGGCTCATGATCTTCATGAAGACTAAGCTGCACATCTGCTACATATATGTGTGGGTAGATGTGGGGTGCCTAGGTCGAGCCCATGCTCACGCTTTGGTTGGTGATTTAGTCTCAGGGAGTCTCTAAGGGTTCAGCTTAATTGACTCTATTTGTCTTTCTGTGTTGTCCATATCCTCTTTGGGGGCTTCAGTCCTTCCTGCAACTCTTCGACAAGAATCTGCTAGCTCCATAGAATACTTGGCAGTGGGTCTCTGTACTGTTTAAATTGGCTGCTGGGCAGCACCTCTCAGAAGACAGTTATGCTTGGCTCTTTTCTGCAAGAATAACAGAATATCATTCAATAGAGTCAGAATTTTTTTGTTTTGTTTTGTTTTCTGCCCATGGGATGAAACTCAGTTTGGGACAAGCATTGGTTGATCATTCTCTTTGTCTCTGTTCTGTCTTTTGCCACTGCACATCTTGTAGACAAGACATATTTTGGGTTGAAGGTTTTATGGGTAGATTGGTGTTCTTTCCCTCCACTGGGAGTCCTGTCTGCTACAGAAGGTGGCCACTTCAGGCTCCATATCCCCAACTGCTAGGAGTCTCAGATAAAGTTACCCCCATAGACTTCCGGGGGTTTCACCCTATCCCAGGTCTCCTAGGCATGACTCACCTACCCTTTGCCAATTGCCATCATCTCTCCCCTGTTCTCCCAATACCTTATCCCACCTCCTACCCCATTTCATTCTCCATCTCCTCTCTCACCCAATTCCCTCCCTCAACATACCTCCAATATTTATTTCCCTTCTGTGAAAGATTCAAGCATCCTCTGTAACTTCCCTCTGCTCCGTCCTGCGGAATAAAAGGCAAGCTACAACCGTGTTCTTCTTCAAGCAGCTTTATTCAGGCTACCTTGTTACAGAACACTTGCTTCTACCTTCTTCTTCCTCCAACCCCTTAAATGCCCTCCTTCTTCTCCTTCAATCCTCCTCCATCCTCTCCCCTCCTTTTTCCCAGCAGCCCCTTATATACATTGCCTCAATCCCATCAGCAGCTGCCACGCCGAAACTGTTAATTGGCTGCTCCTGTGATGCGAGGTGGGCTATTCGAGTAGACACACCTGGAAGCAAGAACATTTTCTCTAATAATGAACCACAGCCACAGTGCCTACTCAAGCTAGCTGGCTACACGCCAACCGCCATCCTGACGGCAGGGAGAACGGCTTCCTACAATCCTCCTCAGACCCTCTTCTTATTTGGTTTGTTTGGATCTGTGGATTGTAATGTGAACATTCTGTACTTTATTCTGTACTTTATAGGTAATATTCACTTATAAATAAGTACATACCATGCATGTCATTTTGGGTTTGGGTTACCTCATTCAGGGTGATATTTTCTAGCTTTGTCCATTTGCCTGGGAAATTATGATGTTCTTGTTTTTAATGGCTGAGTACTATTCCACTGTGTAAATGAACACATTTTCTTTATCTATTCTTCAGTTCAGAGGCATCTGGGCTCTTTCCAGTTTCTGGGTATTACAAATAAAGCTGCTATGAACATAGTTGAGCAAGTGTCCTGTGGTTTGGAGGAGAACTTTGGTATAAGCCCAGGAGTGGTATAGCAGGGCTTCTGTAACCAGGCAAGGCTTCCAATGATGGGACTGTGTGCACTAACCCAGCCACAATACCTTTTACCCACCATCTATCCTTCCTACAGGATATACTGGGCCAGTAGAGTTACAGAACTTTTAGGAATGGCCAACCAATGACTGGTCTAACTTGAGGCCCACTCCTTGAGAGGAAACATATACTTGACACTGCCTGATGGCTAGGAACTGGAAACTGGAAGACCCTGAGACCTAGAGTAGAACCAAATCCCACTGAGGTGGAAAGTCAGTGAAATTATCCTTAAGATGTCCTGGTATTCTCATATAATAGGGCCTAACCTTGTCTTCATCAGAAAGTCTTCCTTCAGCAGCCAATGGGAGCAGATGCAGAGACACATAGACAAACGTTAGGTGGGCTAAGGGAACCCTTCAGAAGAAGGGGAGAAAGGACAGTAAGAGCCAGAGGGGTTGAAGACACCAGGAGAACATGGCCCACAGAATAAAGAAGCAGAGCTTATAGAAGCTCACAGAGATGGAATTATGAAGACTGTACAAGTCTGTGCCAGGCCCTCTGCAAACCTGCTGTGGTTATTTTGTTTGACGTTTTGTTTTTCTTCTTAATAGTGGAAGTAGAAGTATCTCTGACTCTTTTGCCAGCTCTTGGGACAATTTTCCTCCAACATGTTGCCTTATCCAGCCTTGATATGAGAGTTTGTGCCTAGCCTAATATTGCATCTTGTTATGGCATGTTCAATTGATATCCCTGGGAGACTTGTTCTTTTCTGAAGGAAAACAGGAATAGTATATCTGGGAAAGAAAATGTGTGTTTTGGTTGGAACTGGAAGTATGGGAGGCTGCAGGTGGAATACAGTATATGAAAGAACAATAAATAATAATATGAAAAAACATCTCTGTGTTCTAGACACATTGAAACATCCTGATAGAAAGATATATTCATGGTATCCTGTGAGGATCCTCAGTTTCAAACTTCACAAATATCAACCAAATAAGAGGATAATTATAATCTAAACCTAAACTTAGTCACTCCATATCTTATTTCTTTTCAAAAAATATTAAAGTACTTTTAAAAATTCTTCTTTGTAAGCCTATATGCACTAATAAATGCAGAATATGTTCACATCCCCGTACGGAGTTTCTTAAATCACAAATTAATTAGCTATAACTGATAAGATGTAATTTTAAATCAATTTTGATATTAGCATATTAATTGTTAATGATAAAATGGCATAGTAAAAGATTGATATAAAAGTTTTCATATGTTAAATGACTTAATCACTGCTGTAGAAGACAGCACATTTGTCTTAAAGATGGCTGCTGAACCATCACATACACTCACATCGTTACAATAAGATTGTTCTTCTGTCACTTTAGCAATAACTTCAGCTGTCAGTGTCAGCATATAATATAATAATATGTGAGAAAGAGCTCTGTGTAGAATTACTTCGGGATATGAGGTCAATCAGTGCCTAATCACCCGTTTCTATTACTTAATTACATTCCCTGAAAACCTCATAAAGAAAGGAATCATAAAATAAAAGAAAAAGTAGAATTTGAAGGTAGTATTTTACTTAAGAAAATTTTAAAATAATCACTTTGTATATTAGGAAAACTATGCTCTTCTACATCCATTCTTTGGAAAGGGGATCAATTTTTTTCAAATATATGTCCCATGGAAGGCTACTTATGCTCCAGGAGATCACAATGCACTCTGCACATTCTGGCAGCACTAAATTTAAAGGAAAAAATTCTATGCTTATTGGAGAGATACAATACAGTATTGGAGCCATCTAACACAGTCATTACTTAACACACTTGGTTTAAATAGCGTAAATTGCTGAAATCTGTCCTTTTAGCAGGTATCCCAATAACATGACATGTTTTAACTTCTAACCTTTTTGTTGTATATTAAATCTCTGTAATTTTTGTGGAATCTTGAAATCTCTTCCTAATTTTTTTCCCTTTATGTATGAGCAAGCTATCCTTGATCTTGATATAATTCAATGAAAAAAGCATGGGATATTGTATATTTGGAACTATAAAACCTTAGAAAGTCTGCTAATTATATTATTTACACAATTTAAATTTTAAATGCTACAAGGTTCTTTTTGTATTTGTTATCAATTTTAGTCAACAATGTCACATATAGCTCTCATCTTAGTAGTCTCCAGAAATGCAATCAGGGTGTCATCCTTTCCATGTATTTGAGATCTTTTTTATCTCATTTTTATTTGTTATTTTTCCTAAATGCATAGTTTTATGAACTACATGTATATCAGATGTTCATAAAAGTCAGAAGGAGGTGTTGAATCTCTAGATCTGGATTTACAGGTGGTTATGGTCCATCATTTAGGTACTGGGAACAGAACATAGGTCCTCTCCAGCTCCACTCCAACAGAAATCAGCGCTCTTAACTCCAAAGCTATCTCATTTTCCCTTTAAACTGCCATCCTTAAATTTCATTATTATCAAAGGAATTTTCTGAGCTATAAAATTTTCTGGCTAAATAATATTTCTTTGCTAGTCTATTTTACTCTATTCATTCAATAAATATCCAATAATATCTCATGTGTGCCAGGCATAGTTTCCAAAAGAATATGCTTCTGTGCTAAGAATACTGTAGACATACATAGTACAATATGTTTCATCAGAAATATCTACGTAAGATCTTCCAGTATAGTATGAAATATTATTTTTATTATTCTAATTTTTCTAGAGGAACTATTGTTTCTCTGGTGAATACTTAACAGGTTAAGTGTGAACTTTTATTCTGACCTGTTAAAAAATTTGAAGACAAATATTAATACATGAACAATTGAATCTAAATTGTCATCATTGTTGATTTTGATCTTAAAATATGCAAAATAGCATTTATTTATTGTCTTTCTCTGTCTCACATTAAAACTTACTTAATATTAAAACTAAAGATTGTTTTTCAAAAAGTCAAAGTTGCACATGTGACCTAAAGAATGTTTACAAAGGGATCCCTTCTAGGATAATGGCAGATTAGTTGCTTGACCTTCTGAGAGTCACAAAGAGTAATACAGGGCTGGAAATTGCATTATTTGATGCATATCAATCACATTTTAAGCTGAGAAATACTCATATCAGATACTGCTCCTTGCAATGTGACTGATATTTTCATGGTTTTCTGCACTTATTTTTGGTGGAAGCTGCTGGAGCAGCAAGTGTCAGAATCACTCTTTGACACAAGATCTGTTTGTTATGTCAACAGTATCTACACTACTATTTCACTTCTTGGGTCTGATTAATCACAACATAGGGCAAGTTAAATGAAAACGAGAATCAAGTTAGAGCAGGATGTAACTTTACACATTTGCAATTTCTTTTCACACATAACCACAAATCTAGAATGATGTTTACAGAGAATTATTTGTCTTCCTAAGTTTGAAACTTCTCTATATAATGTTTACATGATTTCCTTGTGTTTTAGCAGTATTACCATATCAGGGAGTTTCCTAAATTCTGAGAGAATATTGATTTGAGTATATGAGCAAAAGGCAAATTTAGTAAATAACAAAGGACACAGCATATTCTTAAAAATATTCTAAAGCTACCAAAGGGTGGTATATGCCTTTAATGCCAGAGCTCAGAATATAAAAGGAGGCAATATGGCCCACATATATTTTTTATAGGCCACGAGGGCTACACAACTAAACCCACCTCAAAAAATATTCTAAAGCTTAACTTTGGATACAAAATGTTTTAAAAAATTAGTTCATATCTGTACAGAAAAAGTTTCTTCTCAAGCATAAGGATAAATGCAAGGGGATCTCAATAGCCATTATCATCACAAAATTAAAAGAGAACATTTATCATACATTTACACAACTGTCATCGATGGACTGCAGTAGCTATATTGGTAGAATTAGTTCCCATGAACAGAAACTCCAGGATGTTACTCCTGTGCTACAAGAATACAATGAATTATTCACATTACAATGCCCCCTGAAGAAAGCAATGAACCATTAGGAGTTGTATTCATATAATGTCTAAAGCAGCTACATGGAGTGATAAATAAGAGTTTAGGATAATCAGAACAGGCTGTTTATCAGAAAAGCCATTATATGATAAACTTAAAATCAGTACTATTAGTAAATCTCTCCTTTGTACAAAACAAATAATAAAAATAACAAAATTTCACCATACAACTAAAGTCGAATGTATTTCTTAACATGTCATAATTATGATGTTTTCTGAGTTATATTGAGTAGAAGAGATAGCTCAGTGGTTAAGAGCACTTACTAATCTTGTAGGACATCTGAGTCAGTTCCCATAACCCACATATGTGCTAACCACCATCTGGAACTCCATTCCAGGAGATTCCTGTACTGGCTGGTTTTGTGTGTCAACCTGACACAAGCTGGAGTTATCACAGAGAAAGGAGCCTCTCTTGAGGAAATTCCTCCATGAGATCCAGCTGTAAGGCATTTTCTCAATTAGTGATCAAGGAGGGAGGGTCCAGCCATTGTGGGTGGTGCCATCCCTGGGCTGGTAGTCCTGGGTTCTTTAAAAAAGCAAGCTGAGCAAGCCAGTGGAAGCAAGCCAGTAAGCAGCATCCTCCATGGCCTCAGTACCAGCTCCTGCCTCCAAGTTCCTGCTCTGTGTGAATTCCTATCCTGATTTTCATTGGTGACGAACAACAATGTGGAAGGGTAAGCTGAATAAACCCTTTCTTCCCCTACTTGCTTTTTGATCATGATGTTATGAACAGGAATATAAACCCTAAGAAAATTCCAGAACCTCTTGTAACTGGCATGGGCATCAAGAATGCATGTGGCACAAGGAAATGGATTTAGAAAAAAACACCCATACATGTAAATTAAATAAACAAATCTCAATAAACAATAATAAGTATCTAGCAGAAAATATAAATGGAATGTTAAGTATCATAGCCCAGCTTTTACCTGGGCATGCGGTACATGCCTGCAATCTGAGAGACTAAGGCAAGGACTTTCTAGATGTTCTATTATAGCCTAGGCTACATAGTAAGCTCTTACCCAGTGCTTTATTTTTAAAATATGAAAGAAAACAAAAACAAAAAAACATATCTTGAATCATATATGCACTTAAGCATAAAATTTTCACTTGACTATTTAAAAATTCAAAGTTTGCTATTTAAAACAGCTTTAAAACAAGAGTAAATTAATGGAATTTGGAATATTTTAGAATAGTGATGCTTATGCTGAAAATGTTGATACAATACAGTCCAGCTCAATGTTCAAACTTTAATAATTGTAAAAAGAATTAGAGAGCTGTGTTCTAATAAGAAAACCATTAAAGTGAAAATACAGAAACTTTTCTAGAACCATAAAAGGAGCAGTTTTGAGACAGTTGCTATACAATTTTTAAAAAAATGAGAAAATTATTTTACAAATAAGTTTAAGAAAAATACTGTATGTATCAAAAATGCTGTATACATATAGAAACAAAAATTGGGGAATTGGAGGACTATCAGGGCTAAAAAAACACCAATTACTGTATGATGCATCTGAACCACAGAAATTCAGTTCCTCACAAAGGGTTGAAGTCCCCTATCAAGGTGTGTTTTGGTACTTGTTCCTCCTTTGTCCTCTCTAGGGATAACATACCCCATTCATACAGCAGCTTCAGAAGCCTGGATTTGCTTGGAATTGCCCAGTTCTTGGCAATAGAAATTTAGGCCTAGTCTTCTTCACTGCCAGTTTGCAGTTTGTCATGGAATCAACTCAGCCTTCTCAGTAGTAGATAGCTGCCCTTGCTCTGTCTCTTGCATTCTTTTCTTTCTGTGCACATATCTCTTCTCTTGTTACACAAAGTCCAGTCTCAGTGAATTTGGGTTCAAGTCCAGTAAGCTATGTATTCAAATCCAGGTTTGTCTGGGACACTGTGTTAAGGCTCTTCCATATGAATTTGAAACTCTGTGGCTCAGTCTATGGTATCCTTAAACAACAAAAAACTAAAGCATAGAAAGAAATGCCAGAGAACCTGGAATGTTAGAGACTCTCAGATGGACACTTGTTCTGAATAGTCATCCAAGGCACAGTTCATCTTGGAAAATGGAGTTTGGAAACTGTGAGTAGCACCACCTCAATAAAATATGTGAGACTTATAATGTTACTATGGATCAACCTAGAGGGACAAACAAGAGCCTGTCAAAGTGAATATATAAAGACTCAACTGCAAACACATTTCAAAGGAAATACATTGTTTCCATAAGATTCTAGCACCACATCTAGACTCAATGAAAACTCTTGTAAAACTCTTGTTAAATCTCTAATATCCAGCATAGTCACTTGATAATTCTTCTTGTAAAATGGACTCTTAAGATTGTAAAACATTATTGTGTATGTTGCTAGATATCAATATACACAATGATGTTGATCCTTATACTCTGAAAATAGCTTTTATTACTTTAGCTTTCCAAAATTATATTTATTTCAAAAGTGATAAATGTTTTATGCACACAGATATGCACAAACATTTTATTTGATGATTTTTTTTCTTTTTATTTAGCTGGATACCATAAGTCAAAAAGCTAGAAATCTTTATTTTCCATAATTTTTATAAAGCAAATGGACCAAATGCCTTCCTTCTGGCTCAAAACTGTACTGTACTTTGATGAGACTAGTGCCCAGGATAGGCTCTGAGTGAATAAAACATTTATTATAAACACATGACTTCATATAACCTCCAAATGCCACTTTCTCTTGAGAGTGAGAACATGCTTTATTATACCAGTTAGGGGTGATAAGCCAGTATGGTTTGCTTACAGAGAAATGTTTTAAAACATTGTTACTAAACACATACTGACAAAATTGCCCAAACTATTGTGAGACTACACAAGTATCTCAATGTTACAAAGAGGGACAAATTACTTTGGAAGAGGTTTCAAATTTTACATAACATGTTACAAAAGTGATTTATTAAAAATATTTCATTTATTGAGCTATAAAGGAAAAACATATCAAAACTTCGTTGCCATTCCATCTCACTGCAATCAAGAATATTTGAAATATAGGAAACAAACAACAAGTGAATACAAGGTTGCAGGAAGGAGCTACTATATACCACTGGTGGGGAAGTGATTTAACTGTAGTTCTCTGTGGGTCAGCATGAAGTTCCTTAGAAAGACCACAGAAAGAGCTTCTGCATAATCTAGCTACATAATCTAGTTACATAATCTACCACATAAGTGAAAAACATGATAGCATCTGATAGTAGAGATATTTGTGTTCCCTGTGCTAATTGTATCACTACCAAAAGAGCCAGTTTAAAAACAGCAGATGTAACCTGACCAGCTACTCATGCTTCTGGATGAGTAAGTCTTCCCACACAGTTGGGTATATCCTTAATTCCTTTTTGACAGATTTTTTTTTTTTTTGTAGCAGTGATACAATCAAGGAACACAGTAAAGTTGAATTGAGATGTTGGAATGTTGCTATAACTAACATGAGGTTTATAAGCCTTTGCATTTGGTTTGTTTGAGTAATTAGGAAAATTTTGGACCAATAGACTACAGAATCCTTAGAATTCTGTAGCTAGAGCTTAATAGGGTTTCAAAAGGAACACAAAGAACAGGGGCCAAGAAAAATACAGAGTAAAGACTGTGCTCATGAAATTTCAGAGGGAACAAAGAGTCTATTGGAAATTTGATTATTAGTCATATATGTTACTTTCTGGGGAAAAATGTAGATTGAAGAGAAGACTGAACAGTTAAGAGTTCTTGTTATTCTCTCAGAGGACCCAGATTCAGTTCCCAAAACTCATATTGACTTTCTCACAAGCAGTTACACAACTTCAGCTCTAGGAATCCAATGACCTCTTTCTAGTGTCTGTAAATATATAGACTCATGTCTATACTCGCATTTTTTACAAACATACACATAATTAAAATAAAAAAGTATATATGTACACATGTACATGAACATATATACTTAAAATCTGGCTGCTTTTGTACATGTATTAAATTTAATGAAATAGTAATGGGCAATTTATTCTATTTAGTAGGAAAATAATTATATGCAGTAAAACATTCATGTTGCATCATGGTTACTACTCATGGCCCCTAGTCTGTTTTACAGTGAAACAGAGTAGGAATGTTTGAAAGAAAGTCTTATATGACCAGAAAAGGAGTATGAGAAGTTGAAAATTTCAGCCATGATGAGTGAAGAGAAAAAAGATGTAGCTATTAAAATGAATAGTCTCATTATTAATAAATCTCATATTCTTTATGAGATAATTGAAAGTTTAAGAATAAAAACTCATTTATCATAGGTTCTACAAGTTGTCAAATATTAATTCATTTGAAATAAGAAAACACAGAGAATATCTCTGAAAAAAAATAATGTCTTACAAACAACCACCAAGGAAAGTCTTCTCTCAATCCACATTCTGCCACCATGGTGCTGACTCTACCATATATGGGGCAAAAAGAAGACTACATCTTGAACTGTAGCAGAACTTTGTAGCCCCATCCATATGGTGTTTAGTTTAAAAGCACTAAGGTTGTAAAAGGGTGATATGGGGTTATGGAGATTTGTGTTAAGGTTGAAGTAAGCTGGTAGGTTCAGGCAGTATGTAGAAGGGTTGAATATCATGCATGGAGGGCCTGAGAGGCCATTGTATGAAGCATATGGTTGAAATCTAATTAAAAATGAAGAAAGCCAGGATATTGGAGATTTCAGGATTCATGATCTATCCACTAAAGAAAGCTGCAAGCATGGAACAGAATCATCCCAATAGGAGGACTTCTTGTCTCCTGTGTCTTCTCCACATGGGCAATATGAAGGGGTGGGCTCCCCAAGGACATGGTACCACCAAAATCATCACATGCTTGACACAGACCTTTAGGATTTTGATTCCATGGTTGGATTCATGCTTAATCCTCCCAATCGGTTCTTGCTATATATTCAGTTTTTTTTTTTTTAATTTGTTTGTTTTTGTTTTTTTCTTAGTTAATTTTCACTTATTCACTTTACATCCTGTCCACTGCCCCTACCCTGGTGGCTCCCTTCCCCATCCCCCAATCCCCTTCTCTTTTGAGTGGGTGGAGACTCCTCTGGGTATCCCCTACCCTGGCACTTCAAGTGTCTGCTATTCTAGGCCATTCCTCTCCCACTGAGGCAAGACAAGGCCACCCAGGTAGAACATATTCCACATATGTATTTGTTTTTTATTTTATATTGTTTCATTCACTTATGAGAATATTAAACTTTTTTTTAATAGAGGCAAACAGTGAAAACATTAACTGAGTCTCAGTAAAGATTCAGTATTTAAAAATTTGAAGAGTAATAGAACTGTTAATACTGTAACATCTTTTAAAATGGACTAAAGGCATTTTCATGATAATATGACCATGAGATCTATGAGATCAAATGATGGGACGTTACGGTCCAAAATAACTACTATGAATGTCTAGTTCACAAGAGATGGAGTTGTGATGATTAATCTTCTTATCACTTGATTGAGTTTGCAATTACCTGAGAGACTCAGCCCTGGTTATGTCTGTAAATTCATTTCCACAGATGCTTAACTGAGGATGGATCATTCCATATATCGGGGAGTACAATCATGTGGCCTCATACCTGAAACTAAATCAAAAAGGAAAAAAATAGAAAGACAACATTGAACATGAACCTTCATCTTTCTGCTTCCCATATAAAGATTTTAAGTGCCCAACACAACCCTGATATTTCCACCTTATTTTTCTAGGCATGGTAGATTATAAATATGAGTGCAAATAAATCTATAATCCCTTATACTACTTCTCCCAGGTTTTTGTTGGCAAAAATGAGAAAAATACAGACAAAATTAGAAATGCACTATCGATTTAAGGAATGGAACAAAATTAGGAAAGAGTATTAATATGTCGCAATAGTGTAGTTTATTTTGTACAGTTAATACAAATTGCTGAAAGAAAAAAAATTAATCTCAAGTCATGATGTCATCCCTTGGATTTTCCTTTTTTAGCTGATCTTATAATCTCTACTTGGCAGCAGTGGTGAAAAGCAGCACATTTTGCCAAACAGCATCATATCATGAAGTAGATCCATATTCAGTAATTCTGGAGTAGTTTATAATAGTGTTTATCCTAATATTAATAATAATCAATATTATCTTCATTCTGATTCTTCTCTGAGACATAATAACATAATTCATATAAACCACCTATAGTAGCACTTATAGACATTTATTTTATCATCTTACTTATTTTAATTTCATCTATGATATTATCAACTTTTCAGCATTTCCATTAATAATATTATAGAAAATGGAGTTCATCTGTTCCTTATGCAAGAACCAGAGAGAATGGATGTCTCCAAGGAAATGGTCTTTGAGGCACATCAATACTAACTCTCATAAGAACTCAAAGAGATTGTGCAGAATGCAAAAGACCTGTACTAGTTCAAGCCATATCAGTCTCAGCCCTGAGAGGAGGAAGTGGACATAGGGTCCCATCACTAACAGAGATGTCATGAGCAATTGATACAAATCGTTGTAAAAATCAATTTTCTCCAATGAAATATTACTGGCTGTATCAACCACAATTCAGGGCAGTACAAAATAAACTCCACTTTTTTGTTGTTTTGTTTATCTTTTATGATCTTTTTATTTCTGCTTGTTTTGGCATTTTTGTCTTAATCATTTTTTGATTATTTTTATATTCATTTAAACGTAAATAAATTGAATATAAGATTGGATAGGAAAGAAAATGGAAAGGATCTAGGAAGAGTTTGGTGTGAGATTTAACATGATCAAAATATATAATAAATAATTAATAAAAAAGAAATTCTAGTATTACAATAAATAAGAATTGTCTTGAAATGTCTAGTATTATTTAAAATATATTTTCCCTCAAAATAATGCCTTGAAACAAATTCAACTCAGTTTGTATTTGACTGTATGAATTTTTAACATAAAACTATGTGAGTCAGGAAATAAAACTGAGAATCTCTCTGAGATGTTTAATAGCTTGGCTATGACTTTGTTTCTTCTATAGAAATGTAATTTCTATACAAAATAGGTGGGACATTCATAAATTCCAGTGTTATTTGACAGTTTATTTTTAATTATTTGTAATTTACATAAGTTGGTTTACACTATGCATCTCAGGAGCAGAGTTTCACTCCTTTTTGTTGAGTAAGTTGTGTTCTTTATCACTGCTCTTCCTTGTATTTATACAATAGCAGCTGCTACAAAAGGGGTTCTCAGGTGATGTGATCACTCACATTTTCTTACTTGATTTATCGGATCTCAGACATTTTATGATGCTTAAATTGATTAGCAAAGTCAGACAAATTTAACTTGTAAGGAACTATTCTTAAATATGTGCTAAAAATGAGTTTATTTCCTAATTGGTACTTAATGTGTTCTGATTTATGGTGCATATGAGCTGAAGTGGAAAATACCTTGTCACAGAAATATTCTTTGCTTATGAAATGAAGGATATTTCTGTTTCCTTTTTAACAAAAGTTTATGGACTTAGCAACTAAACCTATATTATTAGATACATATACTATATTCATATTGTTATTATGTGCAACCAAGGTACCTCTAGCAGACACAAATACACACACATACACACATACTGAAAGATAACAAGAAGAGAGAGACACACACAGAGGGAGAGATGGAGTGTATGAGGTAAGGAAAGAGGAGATGTAGTCATTGTTAGTATTCTGTCTAAACTCTCCTCCCACAGTTACCTGGCAACAGCCAGGTAGGCCTGGGCCACTATAAAAGGGGTTGCTTGCCCCCTCCTCTCTTCTTAATCTCTTGATCTCTTGAATTCTTGCCTCTATCTTCTCTCTGTCCCCTCACCCCTTCCCCTTTCCCTTCCCTCTCTCTCCACGTGGTCATGACAGGCCTCTACTCCTCTACTTCTCTGCTCCACTGCTTCTCTCCTCCCTCCCCTCCCCTCCCCTCCCCTCCCCTCCCCTCCCCTCCCCTCCCCTCCCCTCCCCTTCGAATGGATGGGCTGAACAGTTAGGATGTCAAAGAAACACAATAAGCATGAAAGAATCCATGAAAAATCTTCTTGCTTTAGTGAGCCTACATGCAACCAGACCTATGATAAATATGACAAGGAGAGTTTACCTATAAATATATGAATATGAAATTACACACATCTTTGTTCCTAACAATAAAAGTGTTCTGAGCATCCTGGTAAGGACTATTGTAGCTACTGAATCTCTCATGTTGTAATAATCAGTACTAAGGTTGATGTGGTCAAATACTAGCAGTAGTCACTTCTATATCCTATATCCAAGTAAGGATAGGTTAAGTATTAATCTCAGTCAATGAAGTAACAGAGTCCAATTAACCCAATATACAATGACAAGGACCACTCACAAAAGGTAGAGTTGAGAATGGCCTGGAAATTTGATATTTTTTATTTCACCTTAAATGTGAGTAGGTGTTAAAATATTTCATGCAGAAATTGGACTTAGGTTGAACTAAAAATTCATTTCAACCAACGTAAGTAAAGAATAAATATAAATAAAGTTTACTATTAAAATAAATCATATACTTATAATAAATCATATACCTAAATGATTTATAGTCAAGTGAATACATACTATATATATATATATATATATATATATATATATATATATATATATTTAAAATCAGATGTGTGTGTGACTAAACTTTTACATAATTGTTTGTATAAATCTTAGCCAAAGTTAAAATAAGTGATATTTTTCTCTATGTTCATAGTGCTTGAAAGATATCATGGATTACAGAAGTACAGGGAAAGTCTCACATATCCCTTTTACTTTGTTACTCATAAGTGGATTAAAGTTGAGCCAGATAAGTACCACAAATTTAATAAATGATCACAATGACAATGAAATCTGGTTGTGTTTCAAGCAGTCAGGGGTAGATGGGCAAGCAGAGCAGATGGAGTCAGTATTAACAAAGGGTTAAGTCATTGATAAGTTAAAACACTTAAAAATGAGGACCAGAAACCTAACCTAGTATGCCATCAAACTGGGGAGATCACTCTGACCTACTTTAAGTCTAACATTTACTGACTGTATTGTAATATTCCTGCTAGGTAGGCCAATTGCTTTCCCCGATGAAACAAATTTCATGCTCATTTTAAAAAGTCAAAATTGAGAACCAAATGAAGTTAGGTGTAATGTATCAGAGGGTAGGATTTCTGTGTGTAACACAATAAATTACCCTGGAAACAAAGATTTTTTTTATTAAAAATTCCAGTACAGAATATATGAGTATGATTATTATCTTATGTATTATAGGAACAGAAGTAAAATAAACTATTGAATTTAAAAAGTTCAGTTGAAAATGAACAATGTACCTATGACTAACCATCATCGTTCTATCTTGTTTACTATAGAATGTGATTTGAGAAACTGAAATGTAGGTAGAAAGGAGGCCAAACTTGAAGAAGCACTTAGTGCTATAGCAATTCTTCCTCCATTAAGAGGACAAATACAGACCTGACATGCTTATAACACAGCTGCTGAATTTTGCATGCTGACAACTAGACAAGTTTCTCATGAGACAGCAAAGGAGCTAATCTGCCATAAAATTCATTTGTACATTTTATCATCCATTAGATGATGGAGACAGAGTTTAATCTAACAGTACTGTTTGTGTTGAGATTTAAAAAGAAAAAAACCAAATGCAAATGTCTCCACTAGCTCCTAGAACCATATTGATATAACGAAATAAAAACTCTACCATTAGGAAGTCAATACAAGTTCGGTACTTTTAAACTCTGTAATTACAATTGTAAAGTCTACAACAACACAGGAAAGAGATGTTAAACCTTCCTTGTCATTGTCTGAAAAAAATCATGGTGGGCAAGCATTCATATAGAAATGTTTCAAATAGCAGTGATAAAATACTATCAAATTAAGCTCAAAACAAATGGCAAATGTAGTTTCTCTAGCAAAAATCACAAAAATAAAACACAATGTATGTTTCATATTCTTTAAATTAACTATTACATTTATAATTTTTAATATTTTTTTTCATTTATGTGTCTGTGTGAATGTATTTCACATCTGTGCAGGTGATAATGTAAGACTCTAGGGAGCAGAGTCTTAGTTTACCTGAGACCCCCTGAATGAACCACCCTGCAAAATGCAAGAGGAATTTTTAATGTTCCAGCATTCTAGAGTCATCCTGCACCCCAAAAGGAGAGACTACCTCGTGCTGCTCTTTCAGTGAGCTTTTATACAGTCCATAGGACAACAGCCATTAGGCACAATGTGATTGGCTGAACAATGTGACTTTTTAAACTGATTAGTCTTTAGAGAATGAAGTTGCAAGGACTTCACTTTTCTGTAGGTAGCAAGGGTTGGTTCCTCCTGCAGAATGTGTCTACTTGCTCTGGGCCTTTCCCACCTGCAGGTGGATTCCCTTCCATATGGTCTGAGGAATGTTAATCAGCCTCTCCCTTCCTCCTCTGACTTAATTCAGCAAGTGTCCTCTGTCTGAGGAATGTTGATTAGCCTCTCCCATCCTGGAGGACTGGTGTTCCAGAATTCCTCCTCAATAACAAAGGCCAGAAAAGGGCATAGATTACAAGGGAGATAGTTGCAAGCAGTTGTGATACACTTGACTTGTATGCCAGGAAATGAAATGAAATGGAAGAGCAGAGGGTCATAACCACTGAGCTAACTCCAACCCTAAATCTGTCTTTAAACAAAGTCCTAACTATATAGTGAGTATTTGCTCTTAAATATTTTGATAACATATCAATATCTGTTTCCTATATGTCCTCAATGCTTGATTTTAAAAGTACATAAAATATAAACAAAGTCTACTGACTGGCTATAGAATTTCCATTAGCATATAAAGAACTATTTATCTCAGATCCATTGTATATTTAGCCACACAAATCCTAACAAGAAAATAAAAGAGCAAGAACACAGTTTTGATACACTTGAAATTAGGTAATAATTTTTTATTAACAAGTAAGTAAGAATTACTTTAAATATTCTTTATATTTGAAGAATTACTTTTTAAATATTCTGAATCAAATTTTATCCAACATAGAATAATTAAATTACTTTTTCAAGTAGCAATTTTGATACCTGCAGTATTCACTTTGCAACCCAAAAGAATGGAAAAATTAAATTCATCTTCTTAATATAAGCATCATAGACACAGAAATCAGCTCAAGTTTGTCACATTTTTTTTCTGTATTGAAAACGACCAGTTGTGCAGTAATGCAGAGCATTCAGTGTGTTATTAGTGGTAAAGAGGTCAGACTCTGACAGCTTATAAATCTAGGGATGCTAACTAGGCCATCAAAAATAAATGCTAAGACTTTTGCTTTTCTGTCTACAATACAATTGATAATTTTCTAACTATGCCAAATTTCTTAAAAAATAAGAGATTATAAATTTGATAAGAAAACAAAGGAATCAACAACTAAATTAAAGTTTGTGGCTAGAACTAAATGAGATGGATGAGAATATGAGAATTATTCCATACAAGGAATTACAAATGACACATTTGCTTAGCATAAAGTAATGCTGGCAGGCTGTATGTTTTCCTGTTCTAGTAGTATTGCTGATTCCTAGCTATTAGAAATCAAGTCCTTATTGGACAATTGTATGTGTCAATAATTGAGGGATAAATAATTTTGAATAGCATTTGGAATTGAATAGAATAATGGCTCAATAGCATTTGATATTATGCTATGAATATCTGACTTGAAATATGTTATGCCTAAAATGCATCATAGAGTGCATCTATTGTGAAATATTCATTCTGTAATAGAAAATATTTGCTATATATGAGATCTCTTAGACACTGAGCCACCAAGCAGGCAGCACATATGAGCTTGGTCTGAATCCCCTGACTCATTTTTATTTTTTCTCTCAATTATTAATATATAATTTTATATCCATCAAAATATGATTCCTATATTTCTCAGCTGTTGGAAATAAACAGTAGTATTGTATATTGGTGACAAATAAGAAGGAAATAGACATGGAATATATCACTTCTGAGCATAACAGAGTTCTGGTTAATGTTCTGCATGAGTATTAAGTATGTGACAGAAAAAAAAAGGTTACTCTATACAGTTCAGAAAACAAGATATTGTTAGAGAAGAGGATAGGGACAGGGACTGATAATTCTTCAAAGGCATGCCCCTGTAGTAATCTACTTCTTCTATTTAGGACCAGAATTCTAACAACCCTCATAAGAACCAAGACTCCAGCATCTGAGCCTTGGGGTAGGGGTTATAGTTCACATGCAAGCCATAACACAAACAATTTTCATGCTCCTTATAACTCAGTTTTCAATAGCAGATATGAAAAGGATGGAAAGACCAGCTGACTGAAGTATCTGGAGACTAGGCCTTTGGGAAAGTATGAGGGTTATATAACATTATTGAAATGGAGATTTCTTACTTGAAAGACTATGACTTCCCCAGAAGGAGAGGCAGACACATACGAAACACACACAACACACACACACACACACACACATACACACACACACACACACACACACAAACAGTACAACTTTCCTTTTGACATTTGATGCCACCCCAAAAATCTGCAAGCAACAATACCAACAAGGGATTTTGGCCTCTAACCTTGGATAGCTAAATGCAAAATAAACTTTCTGAGGCATTTTTTCCCTAACATATTAACTCAATTTTGACTAGCTACCTAATATTTGGTAAGAATTTTAATTGAAGCCTTTCTCTGACAAGCATTGCTGCTTTGATCCTCAACATATAATTTAATATTGTTCAAAAATTATTTTAATATTTTAATTAATATGGAGAATTATTTTTACTAAACTGATTACATGAAAGTGGGTATGTTAGAATGTATGATTTAATATGAAAATTGGGAAACTATTAAGAAAATCAAGGAATATAAAACAGAGACCACATGCACAAGTCAGTCTCTCCAGTAATACTAGGATATGCATGATACAGCTATCCTATAATCGTATTTTTCCTGATAATTTTCTTTGTGTGCAGAGTTCTTCTTTCTTTATAATACATTCCTCTTTGAAATTCTGTTCATCATTCAGATCTTAACACTGCAGTCATATTTAATTATAATATATGTTTCATCCTTGAAGCACTTATATATTAATTGGACTTATTTATTAATATACTCAATTATTAACCATAGTTTACAGATGATAGGAACTCATCTGAAAATTACTGATATTTTATTAGATGGTACTAGACTCAAGCATGCATTCACAAGCCAAACCTAACGACTTGGACTCCTTTATTTTGCCTGGAATTTCTCTTAATGCAATGAGTAGGTGGGGTGTGCAGGCTAAAAGGTATTATCAGTGTTAAAAACCCAGTGGAAAAGAGACAGGATCAAGCTTTCAATATTCAGATAAATAACTACAAGAAAAGGGTTTTATTAATTTTTCTGTGTCTTTTGTATTTCTGATTTAATTTGTGTTTTACAAACCTAGGTATCATTCCTACTCTTCCAAGAGCAGATATAAGTGACAACCTCTGGAACCACAATCCAAAAAGGATTTCACTGAATGTGAGAAAGGCATCTAGAGAAACAAATAAAAGAACCTGTGCGGGTAAACCAGAGGGAGGAGTCATTTTGATTATATGTAAACAAAGAGTAACCCAAGGAAGGAGTAATTTTGATTATATGTGCATTTTTGTATGTTTGTTTGCTTTGATATATTAGCATCTAATATTACTTTCTTATTTACTATATATTTTTGAACAGATAAAGAATAATTTGTTTAAACATATGACATGGTAACTTTAGCTTCATTCTGTTGTTAAGGATACCACGTGACAACCTTTCTATTCTGTTTGATATCTACTAATCATATTGTGATGTTTTCAATAAATCTATAATACAGATGTATAATTTTTGTAATTGAATTATATGTTGCTTGTTGCCTGGAGCCAGATCTTTCTAGTCTTGTTTACTCCCAATGTCTATCCTATGATGTCCTAGGGAAACTACCTACTGGTACATAGCTCTCCATTGTCCTTTATCTGATCATATCATGTATAATGTACATACTCCTTTTCCCTCACAGAAATGGCTAGCTTTTGAAAGCAGACTTCTGCCTTGTGTCTAATAATATATAAGGTGATGTTTCCCATACATAGACACATAACAAATTCTCAAAAGTGTTCATTTTGACTTTCCATTGTAGGTAATCAGGTGCCAATCCTATAGTGCTTTCTGTTCATTAGAGTCTGACTTATTATAGGGTTTGTCATATCAGATGTCCTTTCTGTACCTGTTTGTTCTGTATCCTCCAGATAGTATTTACATTTTCTTTATAGTGACATGGTTATGTTAAGATCATAGCAAACAGTGTCATTAAATTAGAAATATAGCTAATGTAAGGTTTTATTTTTAGTTAAGGAATAACTTTTTTCCTAGTTTCAAATTCCTAAGGCCTCCTCCTTTCCATTCCTACAGCTATAAACCTGCTAACGCTCTAATTTTGATTTGTTTAAAAGGGGGAAAAGAGGGTGAAGAGTTCATGCTGTCATTTTTATATGCCACAAATAAAATAACTCTGCCTCTTTTTCGGCACATGCCAAGGTATGAAAGCCTCTCAGATTCCTGACAGACCTGTCATTGTTTACCATTGGCGCTGTCATATTTGGGAGCCTTGTCACTCCCATACAGCAGTCGCTGGCGCCCTGCCTGGCGCTGACTTGCAGATGGGAAGCCTCTTGTGTCTCCTATCCCAGGATAATTCCTGGGGAAAGTGTGCTCCCTAGCGTCAAAAGTGGCTTCAGTTCTGGACTCTTCCAGCCAGCAAGGCAGAAAGCAGGTCTCTAAAGCTGTCTCCATCCTGCTTCTCACTTGGACAATTGTGGGTGTCTGTAGCATCCTGAGGCCAATGCTTCCAGTTAGACACTATTAACAAGAAAAAGCACCAAATTCCAATTTCTATAACTTACCTGGATATCAAATTTCTTGGTCTTCAAGTAAATTGGTATCTTTGTAAAATTATTAACTCTACTTGTGGCCAAATAGCATAAACCCCATTTTTTTCTTTCTCTAACTCATTTTAAGATATTTTCATATAAAAAAGGCAAAAGCTTACTCTCTTTGTTTATTTTTTCATATAGAATCAATATTGAAATTTTGCTACATTATTTCACTTATATCAAAATGAAATGACAAGTGATAAATATATTAGTTATTTAAAAAAGTAAACATGAAATCTACAATTTGGTCTTTTTAACTAACATCTACATAATTAAGTTCATTTTTAAGAAAAGATTTTATTTTATTAGAATAGGGAAAGGACGTATCCTGTGATGAAAAAATTCTTATTTCATTTTTTTGCTTAAAATACCTTATCTTTGAGATGCCTCATCTTTGCAAACCTCTTGTGTACATTTTGTTTACAGTGAGAAATTTCAGCTGGGTACTCTGAACTTTGCTTCTACATTTTAATACCTTAATATTTAACAGATACAATAAAATTCAAAACAATACTAAAGAACATGATAGGAATAGTCATAATAATAGACATAATAAGTAACTGTAATGTGTCAATATTTCAAAAGTACTTTAGAAAGTCTACTTTCTCAAAATGCATACTGTACTATATAGCATGTATAGTGTCATCAAGAATGCTTAATATTTTAGATAATTAAAGCCCTAATTATTTTATAAGAATAACACTAAAATAAGTAAAAGTTTCAGACTTCCTTTAATTAATATTTTTTCCTTTCTTCCTTCCTTCCTTCTTTCCTACAAATGAATGCATTTATTTATTTATTTTTAACGAAATAAAATATAATAAGAATACCCAACAAAGCTGAGATAGAGCCTATAGAGATTATATCCAGTGGAGGGATATGGATGCCCCCAGTTGAAGGATGGAGCCACCTACCCACCTCAAAAATATTAATCCAGATTTCCTACTCTTAAAAGGAAATACAGGAACAGAGTGGAGCAGAAACTGAAAGAAGAGCCATCTAGAGACTGTTCCACCTAGGGATCCATCCCTTCAGCTGACACCAAACCCAGACACTATTGCTGATGCCAAGAAGTGCTTATGGGCAGGATCCCAGTATAGCTGTCCCCTGAGAGGTTCTGCCAGAACTGGACTGGTACAGATGTGGACATACACAGCCAAACATTGGACTAAGTGCAGGGACCCCAATGAGGAGGTTAAGGCATGGACTATAGGAGCTGAAGGGGTTTGTAACCTCTAGAAGAACAACAATATCAATCAATCAGAACTCCCAAAGCTCCCAGGGACTAAACCACCAACCAAAGAGTACACAGTGGGGTATCCATGGCACCAGCTGGATTTGTAGCAGAGGATGGCCTCATCTGTGATCACTGAGAAGGGATCCCCTTGGTCCTGTGGAGGCTTGATGACCCAAGATAGGGGAACACTAGGCCACTGAGGCAGGAGTGTGTAGGCAGGTGGGGAACACCCTCATAGAGGCAAGAGGAGGAAGGAGGGGATAGGGGGCTTGTGGAGGGGAAACTGGGAAGGGGGGATAACATTTGAATATAAATAAAATAACCAATAAAACAGAAATGGAAATGAACACAAACAGAAAACAAAACCCATCACATTGAGGCTGGATAAGGCAACTGAACAAAAGGCGAAGGAATCAAAGACCCACTCATTCACACACTAAGGAGTCCTATAAAAATAGTAAGCTGAAAGATATACTTGCAGAGCCAAAGATGTAGATTGTGGAGGCCCTGTGCTTCCTGTTTCACACTCGTTGCATTCATTAGTTGATTCATAGGGACTTGTCCCTCTGGTTTTTAAACCTTTTCACCTTCTTTTGTCTGGAGTTTCCAAGCTTTGAGGGGGGGATTCCAAAGAGATATCGTATTTAGAGCTATTTGGTCCTAGGATCTCTCTCTACATAATGCCTGGATGGAGGTCTCTGCATCTGTTCCTGTTAGCTGTAGGAACAAGGTTTTCTGATGATGACTGAATAAGGGAGGTATATATGAATATAGTAGAATATCATTAGGGGTCATTTTATTGATACTTGTTCTTTAGACAAGTAGTGTTTAGTTCTACTGTAGATCTCTGTGCTGTCTAGTCTCTGATCCTTGGTTAACCAAGCATTGGGAAATATGGGTTCTGTTTCATAGAGTGGGTCTTAAACTAAATTATACACTCACTGGCTACTTCCACAAGTTCTGTGCCATCATTGTTCTAGCATATCTTGTAGCAAGGATAGGTAGTAGATCAAAAGGGGTTTTGGCTGAATTGGTGTATGTTTCTCTTTTGGTAGCTTGCAGAGTATCTTCCCACACAAAAACTATAGACTGTATAAAGGCTTCATTTAGGTACCAGCTTGACTTCTCTATGTTCACTGAGTTGTATGAGTGTTGCCCTCATCAATGGGACCGCTCTATCAGTTTGTGGAGAAAAAAACGTTATCTAAAATAATGGACTGGGTTGTATGGGAATTTCCATGAGACTCTCTTGGCCAAAAATTTAATTGAATGTAACCAAGTCTACTAGTGTAAACCTTGTTTGGTAACAAAAGATAGCTGGTTGGGAATCTATATCCCCATTATTAGGAGACCTTATTAGGATTGCTTTCACATATATTTGAAAGCTCCCACTATACTAGGTTTCCATATCACTTCTTAAATGCCCCTCAATTCCAGCTGTCCCTCCCACATTCTCTCTTTCAACCCATTTCCCTTCACCATACTAACCCAATCTTTATATTCTTATCTGCACATGCCCAATCCACCATAAATTTTATTCTCTTTCTCCCTCAGTGAGATCCATGTGTCCCCCTTAAACCCTCCTTTTATATCTAACCTATATGGCTCTACAGATTGTAGGTTGGTTATCATTTATTTAATGCATGATATCCACATATAAATGATACATACATACCATATTTATATTGCTATGCCTGGGTTAACTCACTTAAGGTGATTTTTTTCTAGGTACATCCATTTGCCTGAAAATTTCATGATGTTATTGTTTTAAAGAGCTGAATAATACTCTATTTTGTAAAAGTGCCATATTTTCTTTATCCATTCTTCTGCTGAGGGGGCACCCAATTTTTTTTAGTTTCTTGCTATTATGAAAAAAAAGCTACAACAAGCACAGTTGAATAAGTGTCATTGTAGTAGAATTGTGTATCCTTTGGGTATATGCCTGAGTGTTATAATTGGATGCTGAAGTCGATGGATTTCCAATTTTCTGAGGAACTGTCATTTCATAGTGGTTGTACAGTTTTGCACTTTCCCCAGAAATTGAAGAGTGTTCCCCTTGTTCCATATCCTTTCCAGAATGGGTAGTCACTTGTGCTATTAATCTTAGCCACTGATGGAAGTGCAAAAAACATCGTGAGGTACAAATGAGAGAGATTATGGGTTGGTTACAGATAGAGAATCTGTTACTAAAATGAAAATGTGGTGGACATTGGCTTCCTTAAGCAGAAGATAATAAAGTTTGAGCAGGTTTTATGCTCTCACCAGCATGGATGAACGTTCACCTTATTCCATATCCTAGCCTGAATGAACTGTCAATAGTGTTATTGTTCTTAGCCATTCAGACAGATGTAAGGTGGAATCTCAAAGTAATTTTGATTTTCCTCTCTGTGTGTACATGTCTTTAAGTATTTCTCAGTCACTGGAGTTTCCTTTATTGAGAATTCTGTTTATATCTGTACCTAATATTTTAGTTGGATTTTTTAATAACTAGTTTCTTTATATATTTTGGGTATTACTCCATATCAAACATGGAGTTAATAAAAATCTTTTTCCTATTTTGTTGGTTCTCACTATGTCTGAATGACAGTGTCTTTGCCTTCAGAAGCTTTTCAGTTTCATTTTTAGGAGATCTCATTTATTACTTGTTGACTTTAGTGCCTGTGCTACTGGTGTTCTGTTCAGGAAGTCTTCTGTGCCAATAAGTTCAAATCTATATCCCACCTTCTCTTCTATCAGGTACTATATGTGTAGTTTTATTTAGGTCTTTAATCCATTTAGACTTGAGTTTTGTGCAGGGTGATAAATATAGATCTATTTGCATTTTTCTACATTCAGATGTCCAATTTGACCAGCAGCATTTTTGAAGATGCTGTCTCCCCTGCCCAGGGTGTATTTCTGGGTTTCAGGTACTCAAAGGTATGTGCTTCCCATTGATCAACTTTATCAGTAATCATTGAGAAGTCACTGTAATAAGTGTCATTACTTCATAAGTACTTTATAATGCCTATTTTTTTCAAAATACACATTGGAGTGTATGTGGTAGCATCAAGAATACTTAATATTTTAGATAATAAAATGCTTAAATTTATTGAACACTGTAATATAAATAAGTAACATTTGCTGATTCTTTACAGTCAATCCTGTTTTCTGAAAAACTCCATGAAAAAATGTGATTAAATGAATTCATACAGAAATGTGAATGTCAAATATTGAACAATTCAAAGAGAGAAAATGAATGATTCTTGGTTACTTGAATGACTCAATGTATTGTCCTTAAATATGCATAACTTATAAAACTAGTAAAAAACAAACAATACTCTGTAATTTGGTTATTACTGAGAAAATTCTTAATTCTCATATTTTATGGATAATGGGAAAATCTCAAAACCCCAGAAGGAATCTTTTTCTTATATAACAGTGTTCACATATATGGGAACAAATTTACCTATTATAATTACTAGAGTGCAGTATAAGTCAACTTTTGGCATGTAGTCATTCTTAAAGTTTTTTTTTTTTTTGGTACAAGAAAGTATTTAGTCAAATAGTGTCTGGGACTAGTCACAGTTCTATGAATTTACATTTGATAGTTAATGCATTAAGAAAATGCTTTATAATATGTAATGCAAATAGTATGTAAATTATGTATCTATGGAAAAAGAGACCAAATACATTACCAGTATTTAATATCCATTATTTGTTCAATACCAATGTTCCCACTTTAAAATTTTAATCATGGGCTGTGACAGAGATCTGTTAACATTTGTTATGAATTTGTTGTTCATACATATCAAACTTTCTGTTTATTTTTATTCAAATAGCATAAACTTAGTTAAGCAACATAAAGTAGGCTTTAGAAATCTAGTGTACAGTTCAGCACTCACAACAAATATAATATGATATAGAAATACATATGTAATTTTAACAATTAAAAAGTTTTCAATTTAGACCTAATAGAATGTAGCATGCTATCTAAATTATAATTCATGTAACTTGGAATATTGAACAGCTATAAAGTACATCATAATTTAGTATATACTCATAGAATTTAAGAGATTAGATCTAAAGTTAGTTGTTTATTTGCAACAAAACAAATAATTAAAATTATAAAATGTGAAATTAAATGAAGTAGGTAATGAGCTAAAAAATGACTATTTTCATTCAATTAGAGATAAACATACCAGCTCAATTGGTAAGACTATTTTAAGTATTAATCAATTGTCTCTCTTAACTGGAGAAGGTGGGAATCCCCAAAAGCACAAAGATTCAGGGTAGCAATACCTCTTCTACAATCTCAATAGGACAGGTGGAGGAGGAATGTGGAAACAATCAAGAATGATTGCTGTAAGAGGTAACTCCATTCTACCAGCAGAAGGCTAACTTTTTCATGCTAGAATATAAAGTATGTACATTTCTTAAAATTATTGTTCCATTTCTGTAAATGAGATCAGAGAATAAATACTGTCTTCTTTCAACATCATAAATAATTTCAAATCTGCAACAAGGAACACTTTTACTTGTTAAATAGACTATATTAAATAAATTATTAGTATTTTGACTATCAGAGAGCTAACTATAGCCTGACAACCTTCATAAATTCTAGGGAAAAAATATCACACAATTTTATAGTTAAATGGAATTAGGTTTGTGTTTACTGCTTTCAAGTTCATTTTTAAAATGTGCATTGTTTGATTTTTACATTCATAATCTTTAAACAAATAGAGTGAAACTAGTATTTTAGTTTGCATTGAGTAGCCACAATTGCACATGAAAATAACATATAATGTTCTTTAAACCTCTTCAATATTCCAAATTACATGCATTATAATTTAGCTACCAATATTAATTTCCATTAAAATCTCCACAATTTGTCCAAATTTCATATGTAATCCTCTATCATATCCATATGTTGCCAAGGGAAATTTCTGCCAAAATCGAGACTGAAACTGTTTAAATGTTTCCTGTTGGGGAAAGATAAGACAGCTCTCAGAATAGGCAATTGTCCTTGCCTGCTGACACCGATCAATTGGCCCCAGCTGTGAGGAAGATTCAGGGTGCAGATTATGAACAAGGCTGAACGTGTCAGTTTCCAAATTTGAGATGATTTAAAACTTGGAAGGATAAGTAATAGATGACAAAATTGAGATTCAGGTTATCTGAAAATACTTGAATGCTGGATGAATACCAAGGATATGGAATTTGATAAAGATGAATCTCAAGTCACCCTTTGGATTTAAATTGAGAAAAAGGAATGCAAAGCAGTGAACAAGACAGATATCAGTTCATGGTTACTACATCTGACTTGACTATAACTTAATAGACACCAAGGGTGCCAAGAGGATGCTGAAAGGAAAAGCATATGTCATATTATGCAGAATTGTGGAATGTATAGAATCTTGGAAGGCTAAATATAAATATATGATATACTGATCTTGATATAGGAGCAGGAAGTAGTCAGACATAGTGTTTTAGAGGAAAACTGATGAAAGCTTTGAATATTAACAGGAAAGAATAGTTTATGAAAACATAAAGATAAACCTTTTTTCTAGCATGTTGTGTATGTTTCGTTGGAATTACATGTCATCATTATTGTCTTGAGTTAGAGCAACTGTGATTTCCCACATGATGCTCTCAAGACTTCAAACCTATTAACAAGGAGAGGTTGGTCACCCCATAAGACTTGTGAGACTGACAGGACTGAGACAACTCACAGAGCTCCAGAGTCTTCATGAGATCCTGACAAGGCCTCTCCTCTTTATAGTTTATGTAGGATGGGAAGGTTTGATTGGAAGGAGAGCTTTTGGCTGAGAGTCTACCTGTAAGTTTCATAGCTCTTCAGCTGAACAGTTTCCCATAAGTTGTCAATGGAACTTCCTGGTACTATAGCTGCCTTTGAATCACTCATGTTCCTGTAAATAACCCCAGTAAACTCAATGAATCATCACTGAGTTGGACAGTCACAGAATCCTCTCTTTGGTTTACCACTGCCCATTGCCTTTTTTGTTTTGTTTTTGTTTTTTGTTTTTCGAGACAGGGTTTCTCTGTGTAGCCCTGGTTGTCCTGGAACTCACTCTGTAGACCAGGCTGGCCTCAAACTCAGAAATCTGCCTGCCTCTGCATTCCCAAGTGCTGGGATTAAAGGCGTGCACTACCACTGCCCAGCAAGGTTTACCATTGCTTATCGAGAGTTAATTGTCTCCTGATGGAAAGACATACTTCAAAAATGGGATTAAAAATCAGCAACAAAATAGTTTGTACAATTTGTCACAGAGTAAACACACCATTGAGAATCAAAAAATGATGTAAAATCAAATAAAAAAATCATATCACAATCAAGCTATAAAAATGAACATAATTCACAAAAAGATAATGGCCTGTCAGTGATAGAAAGTACAATGATTCAGTGGAAATAATGTCCCAAATGCTTGGTTATTCCAACATCTCCAATGCTGCTTCTGAGATGCTGTGTATTTCATACACATTTCAGGTTTCACTGAATGTTGTTTCTAAACATTATTTGTTATTTATTATATATACTGTCCCATCACACACACACACACACACACACACATGATGGAAGCGCCCATGTACCATGGTGTATTTGTGGAGGTTAAAGGACAATTTACAGGAGGCAGATTTGTTTTCTTCTTCCACTATGTTGGTATTGGACATCAAAATCAGATCACTAGGTAGCCAGTCCATTTCCCACCTCACTGGCCTCCATTTCTTTAATAGTCTTGGGATGGACACCAAATATTAACAAAGTAAGTAGCCTTTCAGTACATAATTTGTAGGGATGAAAAATTCTAGAAAAGCTGAGACTAATTACTTTGAAACATAGTAAACTTTGCCATACATAAAAATTGCAGGAATAAAAAATTTCCCCAATTGTCCAGCAATCATATTTACATTTAAACAGTGCTATATTTCACTTCATGTAGAAATTTCCTAGACTCTTGTTTTTCTTTTTCATTTAGGAAGGACAAGAAGAGCAAAAGCATTAAAACTTTGATCTTAACTCATGAACCTTAGTTCACTAGAACCTTGTTTATGTTGATTCTTTGAAGTTTGCTTTCTCTCATACACTTCTAGGACTCTGTGAGAACAAAGATGACTGAATGAGAGTCTAGAAAGATGGGTCACTGAGTGAAGCAGTTGATATACAAGTATAAGAGCCTGAGTTTAAGTTCTGACAATCCACATAAAAACTAAAAGTGGAGTTGTAGAAAGCTTTCACATTCCACTTCTTCTATGCAGTTGTGAAAGGCAAAGATAGGAGAGTCTCTGAAAGCTTGTGGGTCAACTAGCATGACATACACAGTTACAAAGAGCAAGAGAACGTGTCTCACCCAAGTCTGTCCTCAGGGCTGTGGCAAACCACATCTGCACTCACCCATGCAAGCAAACACACACACACACACACACACAAATAAAAATACTCATAGATTTTTTTTGTTTGTTTTGTTTTTTGATTTTTTAAGTTACTTGGTGAACATCCATTTTTTTTCTTCATTGAGATAAAATATCCTAAACATTTTTGGTAAAACTGATCCCAGACAGAAGTGAGTGAGTCAATGGTGAAAGCCAGATAAACAGTATGTTGATACCTGCAGGTTATAATACTTTAACAGTTTTTACTGTCAATAGGCAACTGTGTCTAAAGGATTAGACCATTTCTATGTTGATCCTAATGGACCATGAGGTTGGCTCAAACCACTGATAGGTGTGTCCCAAACTAGATGTATTTTGGACATTCTGCAATTGCCTCAGGTGAAAAGGGCTGGGTTGTGCATAATTTATGAACAGATTTCCATACACTCCAGATCCACTTCTGCAGCCTCCAGGCTATCTGGGTGTTGCCTTATTTTTGCCTTATTTAAATGCACCAACTTTTCCTTCCCTGGTGCTTGGTTTCACCATTCTGCATAAAATATGCTGTATGAACTAAATGAAGACAAAAAGGCCATCATACGGGAATAAATAGTAATAGTACAATGTTTAAATAATATAATATTAAAACTGCAGAGTAAATAAGTGTACTTAATTTTCTTCATGGTCAAGAAAATATTTTCTATAAATGAGAAATATTTTGTGATGCCTTGTTGGATACTTAATAAGAATCAATTATTTAACTAACTTATGTTAAGAAATACTTTCTAAACAGTGTAATTCATTACTAGGATTAAAAGAGTACACTGATACATAAGAGTATATTGAGAATTAAGCCTAAATGAATTGATAAAATTGCCAAAAACTTTGCTTTGTTAAAGAATTAATATTCAACTTGAACTCAATATTTATTGAAGAACAGAAACAGCTTTTTATTTTCCCTCCTCCTTTTGTCAAGGATCACTTAAATATAATTTTAGACTGCACTGATATCCTAAATTCAGCTATGTAAGAAATGTGATTCCTGCCAAATTTTATGCTTCTGTGTATGTAGCAGTGTGCCTAAGATAGGCAAGAGTCTGGTGAAGTCTGGGAGAGTAGTAGTCTTTCTCCAAAGTCTACCCTTGTTGGAGTTAAGCACCTTTCTCTTCATGCTCAAAACTGCTCAAAATTCTATGACATAAAAAGAAGGCTGTCTAAAATCAATTTTGTGTTTGTGTTTGACATACTAATTTATAAGTGCTACCATGAGAAGCTTTGAGTTTTTTGTTTTTGTTTTTTGTTTCTAAATTTTGTTATTACTTTAAGGCTCCTCACTTTATTTGAGATATTGATATAGCAGACTATCTAGAGTATGTTCCTTAATAAAAATTAATAAACATATTGTCTTACTATGAGCTAAGAGGATAATTGCTTTAAAGGAAAGATGTATACATTTATGTAAGAGTTTCTGCTTTATTTGGGGTAAAAGAACTTTTCTTATTAATTATTTTTGTTTAAATATAAAGAAATGAGTTTCACTGAGACACTTAGTTCATAGGAATCTACACTTTGTTTTATTTGTTTGTTTGTTTTTATGCTTTGCTTTGAGATAGGTTCTCATTAAGTATAACAAGTTGTCCTTGAATTTCACAGTTATATGTGCCTCTACCTTCAGAGTGCTGGGATTGTTCAGTACCACACCAGAATATCATAGTACTATACAAGAACTTCATTCTTCTTTTTTTTTTTTTCACTTTTTGTTGGTTATTTTATTTATTTACATTTCAAATGTTATCCCTCTTCCCATTTTCCCCTCCAGAAGACCCCTATCGCCTCCTACCTCTCCCTGCCTCTAGAAAGGTGCTCCCCGACCCAGCCACCCACTCCTACCTCAGTGCCCTAGCATTCCACTATCCTGGGTCCACAGGATCAATGGGCTCCCCTCCTTTCTTACTCTCCCCCAACTTTTTTATTCTCTTGTTGGTCATCTTCCTCCCTATAGTAATTCCTCATTTTCCCTCTTCCCCCCTCTCTCCCTCTTCCACTCCCTCCCACCTTCTCTCTCTTTCTCTTGCTCTCCATTTATATGTTATGTCCTTTTTTAATTGGATATTTTCTTTATTTACATTTGAATGGTTGAGAAGCACTTAAAGAAATGTTCAACATCTTTAGTCATCAGGGAAATGCAAATCAAAACAACCCTGAGATTCCACCTCACACCAGTCAGAATGGCTAAGATAAAAAACTGGGGTGGTAGCAGATGCTAGCAAGGATGTGGAGAAAGAGGAACAATGGAGGTACTCTCCTCCATTGTTGGTGGGATTGCAAGCGAGTACAACCACCCTGGAAATCTGTCTGGCCATTCCTCAGAAAATTGGACATAGTACTACCTGAGGACCCAGCTATACCACTCCTGGGCATATACCTAAAAGATGCTCCAACATGTAATAAAGACACATGCTCCACTATGTTCATAGCAGCCTATTTATAATAGCTAAAAGCTGTAAAGAACCCAGGTCTCTTATTAGATATATTAAGAAAGCCTTTGTGAGAAACATCTATAGTTGAGTTTCCACATTGTGTAGATCTCTTAGTTTCCTTTCAAGAATTCCCCAGTTTATTTAACAATAGCTATGTGTCCTGGCAACAGGATGCATATCCTCCTAGACTTGCTAAATGCTACTGATATTTAATGATACAGTTTTGTTGAATGGAATATGATAATGGACCACTTAAGAAAGGAGGTATGCATTTGAATGGAATTGAAGCTTGACAACCTTCTGGGATACCTCCTATTCCTGCAAGTACTAAGTTTTAAGCAAGTGAAATGGACATATTGGTTTGTTTAAGGCAGAAATTTCTGTAGTACCCATTCAACCATATGATCCTGAAAATCTGTAAGGTATGTAAAATAGAAAATAAAATACCCTCTATGTGGGTTGCTATATAAAACTCCATTGACTGCCTGGTTCTAACAACAGAAATTTATTTTCTCAAAATTCCAATGACTAGAAGTCAAAAATCAAAGTTAGAGCTCTTTATATGTCTTTCATTTGACTACATTCATTTGGCTTGCAGTCTTCTGTCTGTCATGTTGCTATATGGTAATTGCCTTTCTAGCTCACCTGGACAAAGAACAACCTATATGATGGCTCTTTTGGAAAGGCATAATTCCAGAAGAATGTCTAACTTTCAAGAACTTGTTTAACTAATTGCCTCCCATGGCCCGACTCCAAGTTATATCACATCAGAGCCGAGGCTTTAGCATATGACTTTTGTAAGTGCCAATGCAAAACCTTCAGATAAAAATATTGGTAAATGATGATAGAGCTCACAGTCAAGTTCCTCAAGACATATTGATGAGCAAAATCTCTCTGACACTTTTTCATGTCCTACTAATTTATTCCTTTTAGTCACAATTAAACACATGATTTAGTAGCTCAAGTTCATTGAACATCCAATTGATATCACAAACTCTCATTCAGTCTGACTAATAGTCTCTAATTCTGACTCATTTATATTATGTGTACAAGACTCTCAGTTAAATCAACATCTCAGCTTTTTTTTTTTTAATTTGATTTTTCTAAGAAAGAACAAACACATTAGTAGAATTAGACACAAAGCATGGTACAGCTCTACCAAAGTATGCTACACCAAACAAACTTCAAACTCTTTTATCCAGATGTGTGGAGAATTTATTAAGAATACATTCCATAGTTAAGTTCCCATGGGTAACCATATCAAGGATTCCTAGAAATAGAGTTGGCACCAATGACTGGTCAAATTTGAGGACCATGCTATGAAAGGGAGCCCATGTCCAACAATGTCTGTATAACCAGTAAATATATATGCTGTATAGCCTAGAAATATAGAAAAAAGATCTATAAAATAACTCCTAATAATATTCTGCTATACTCAAAGATCAGTCCTAGCCCACTGGTTATCAGAAAGGCTTGCTCTGGTAAATGATAGAAACAGATGCATAAACTGACAGCCAAACATTAGGTGGAGTCTGTGCTTTGTCCTTTGCATATAAGTTACGGTTGTTATCTTGATGTTTTTTGTAGGACTTTTAACAGTGGGTTTATGGATGTCTCTGACACTTTTTTCCTGCTCTTGAGATCCTCTTCCTCCTATTGGGTTCTCTTCCACCCTTGATATGAGTGTTTGTATTTAGTCTTATTGTATTTTGTTATGTCATGTTCAGTTGCTATCCTGAGAGGCCTAGTCTTTTCCAAAGGAAAACAGAAGAAGTTGACCTAGGAGAAAGGGAAGGTATGGAAGGATGGAGGAATGGAGGAAGGGAAATTATATATTGAACTATTATATTCTAGCTAGTTCATATAAAAGACACACAATCCTGGTATTTTATTTACAAGCGTGTTAGCCTATACTTGGCAGGTTTTGAGCTATTCTAAGTTATATCTCAGTCCCTTGTTAATTGTTGTTTCATTCATGATCTGGTTATCCTCAGGGTCCATTTCTCCTGGCTACCTCTCATGATCCACCTGTCCTCGTAGAGACCTTTTCCTTTCTCCATTTTCTCTTGTCCATGCTCTTTATTTCTCTCTCTCTTTTTTTCTCCTTCTCTCTCTGGGCCCCTACCTGTGACTTCAGGTAACTCAAACTCCTCCTCTCTCTATTCTTCCTAGTAATTGATTGTAGACATTTTTATTAAACTGATGCTTGTTTTGTTTTTTAAAAAAATTAATTTAATTTACTTTAATTTTTTACTTATTCACCTTACATTTGCTTACATTGCCTCCCAGGCACCCGTTTCCACAATCCTTCCCCCACTTACCCCTTCTCCTCTAAGTGAGTTCTCTCTCACCCTAGGTATCCCTCCCTTTTTGGCACTTCAACTCTCTGCAAGGCTTGGCACTTTTCTTTCCCACTGAGGCAAGACAAAGCAGCCCAGCTAGTAGAACATATCACACAGATAGGCAGCAGCTTTTGGATAGCTCCCATTCCAGTTTTTCAGGACCCACATAAAGGTCAAGGATATGAGTGGGGAGGCCTAGGTCCAGCCTGTGTATGTTCTTTCATTGGTAGTTCAAATTCTGAGAACCCCAAGGGTCCAGGTCAGTTGACTCTGTTGGTCTTCCTGTGGAGTTTCTATCCCCTTTGGGACCTCCAATCCTTCCTCTTACTCTTCTATAAGAGTTCCCACCGGGTGGTGGTGGCGCAAGCCTTTAATCCAAGCACTTGGGAGGCAGAGGACAGGCGGATTTCTGAGTTTGAGGCTAGCCTGGTCTACAGAGTGAGTTCCAGGACAACCAAGCTACACAGAGAATCCCTGTCTCAAAAAAACCAAAAAACAAAAAAACAAAAAAAAAAAAAAAAAAAAAAAAAAAAAAAAAGAGTTCCCTATCTTCATCCACTGGCTATGGTTTCGGTATCTGTCCAAGTCAGTTGTTGGATGGAGACTCGTAGAGAACATCATGCTTCTTGCAAGCATAATAGAGAATAATTAATAGTGTTAGGGATTAGTGCTCACCCATGGAATGCATCTCAAGTTGGGCCAGTAATTGGTTAGCCATTCCTTCGGTCTCTGTTCCCTCCTCCATGTCTGCATTAATTGTAGACAGGATAAATTTTGGGTTGAAAGCTTTGTGGTTGGGCTGGTGTCCTTATCCCTTAATTGGGGTTTCAGTCTGGCTACACGAGGTAGCCTCTTCAGGTTCCATATCCCCAATGTAGTCACAGTTAAGGTCACCCCCACTGATTCTTGGGCACTGTCAGGAGCAGCCCTGCTTATACATTGAAGGCCTAAAATCAGCAATAGGCCTGACATACATGCCTGATAACACAAAGTCTTGGGTCTCTATGGAAAAACACTGAGACAGATGCCTAGAAGCTATTGTAAACAAGCAGCTTTGGTGGAAAATTGCCAGGCTAAATAGCCATAGACCTTATAAATAGGTAACCTTGGTGGATAGTACCAACTTAGATAAGGACAAGTGAATCATAGGCAGAGTCATAGTGATCTGTCCCCTGAACCTTCACCCAGCTGACACTCTGTTCTGGAAGATATCTGTACACCTATGCTCCTGCATCATCCCCTTTCCCACATCCTGCCTTTTTGTGTATATAACCTGTGTGTGAAAAAGTAAAAATGGTGATTTGATCAGATTATAGACAGATCGCCATTTCTTGTGTCCGCCTGTTTTCCCCTATCTTCTTTTTCAGGTGACCTCCCCAGATCCCTGTTTAATGTCCTGCTGGACAGGACAGGACAGCTCCTTTATCCCAGGTCTCTGTCTAATCCTGAAGATGCCCCTCACCTCCTTATCTCTTTCAGTTGCAGATTTCCATTCTTTTCTTGGCTACTTAGCCATCTCTTCTGTCTTTTCCCCATATGTGATCCCAAATCTCCCTTTCCCCTCCTTATTCCCCTACATCTACACTATGGAATACTATTTAGCTATTAAAAACCAAGATATCATAAACTTTGCAAGGAAATAGATGGAACTTGAGAATAACATCCTAAGTGAGGTAACCTAATTCAGAAAGAACATGTATGATATATATTCACTTGTAAGTGGACATCTGCCATAAAATACAGATACCATGTTCCACTCCACAGACCCAAAGAAGCTAAACAAGAAGGAAGACACAAGCAAAGAAGCTTGAATCTCACTTAGAAGAGGGAATAAAATAATGAATAATTTTAAATTGGGGAATAATGTTTTCACAACAAAGGCTGTTATATGTGAGAATTTGCTCATCTTTGAGCAATTGGATCTTGGAGTACAGAGTATAACATTTGAATACATAGCAACACCAGATCAACCTCTGAAAGAAAACTGTGGTCAGAATGTATTTTATGAGAGAAGGATAGAAAATGTTTGCATGCTATAATTGTCATTTTCATGAACAATTGGAAATTTTGTGTTCACTATTGTTTTTATGAAGTTTTTATTACTATGTTCTTATCTGAGACGGATAATGGTTCAGATGATAAAGTGCTTGGACAAAAGGCATGATGACCTGAGGAAAAATTTTAAAAATGTAGACATGATAACAAAGGCTTGCAATCCTAGTTCTACAAGGCAGAATTAGGCTTGGGATTTACTGGCCAGCCTTCTTGGTCTACTTGGCTAGCTCCGTCCCATTGAAGATCCTGATTCAAAAAATGGTGGATAATACCTGATGAGTGACACTCGAGGTAGCTTCTGGCCTCCATGTTCAAGCACACATGCATACATATTTACCTATACATATACAAATTTACATTGTATAAAGATATCTACTCTCTATTGTTTATACACTGTTAACCTACAAATAACATGATGCTTCCAAGTAGCATAATGCTACATTAAACATTCTTGTTAATAGTTTGCTTCATTGTCCTAGAATGGATATTTAGACAGTGACAGTGTCATAACATGTCCCTAATAGCATGTGTTTTGATTGTCACCCTCCTGGCACTAATTATGTAAGCTTTAATAAACATATAGGAAGCAATAGTAGAGTTCATAAAGTCGTATCATTATATGGAATTTGACAATTCAAATATGTCATGTCCTGCTTCTTTAATTTCCATTTAAAATAAAGATGGCAACTCAAATGGTTTGCTGACAGCATGGTCAATGAAAATAAATTAAAAGAAAAATAGACACCACTAATTGAATGGTTTTATTTTCTTAAAATAAGAAGAAATTCTACACATAGAAATAGGTTGAAGCAATAACTTGCTCAAGTTCTGCAAAACCTCAGCAAAAGTAAAAGTATTTATTGTTTAATCTCAAGTAATATGAAATATAATATTCACCAGGTTGATCAAATACACACACACACACATACACACACACATTATATATATACATTATTCCATAACCTCAGATATGACTGAGTTGAACCATTTTTAGCTTTGAGGTATAAACACACTAGATAGAGGACATATGTGAAGACATTGCCTGCAGAGGCAACATGGATTTTACAATCAACTACTGACAGTTTGGAGGGAGATTAAATAGACTTTGAAACTTCCTATTAAAATCATCTTCTCACAAGTCTAAATGTTTTGACAAGTCAGTAAAACAGCATATCTCACACAACTCACAATCTTATCTTGAGAGGAATTTCTTGGTCTAATATGGGGCCATAAAGCTTTCTGTTCTTTGATTCCAAAAACAGTCTTCCAAAAATGATTAGGTTAGCTGTCTCTTTTTGTCTAAGTTTCTTCCTTCCTATTATCCAATCAAAGGGGACTACCTTCTAACCTATAACTGTGCATCTGCCACATCTCAGAGTCTAACCCACCTCACTATCTCTGAATTCTCAAAACATTATCTGAAATTATTCCATCTATTACATTGCTGGTTTATCACATAGGCTGTCAGTACATGTGATTGAATAAGTCCCATAAAAATAATGTCTTTTATTTTCTTGAATAACTGTGCAAACTCAAAGAAAAGATTAGTGTTGATAAATAAAAGTATTCTATAGTAAATGAATAAATAGGTGGAATAATTAATGAGAAACCCCAAGCATATTAATTATAACAATAAAAATGAGAATGGAGAAATAACTCAACAATTAAGAGTGTGACTGCTCTTGCTGAAGACCAAATTTCCTTTCTCAAAACCCATATAAGGTGGCTCACAACTACATATAACTCTAGCTCCCAGAGAGCCAATGCCCTTTGCCTTTCTGGGAACCCACAAATATACAACATATATTCACACAGACCCACACACATACACACATAAAAACTAAATCTTTTAAAAGATTTATACTTACATAAGCTGTATATACTGGGAGGGCAACAGAAAGTAAGATCACTGAAGCAAATATTTATTCTTTATTACATTTTATTAAATGTACTGGAGCTAAGCAAAACAGAAAGTGGAAATAGTGCCATAGGCAAAATCACACAGTCTATTTGGCCTGAGGGATGTGGCCTGAGAATGCTCTCTCATCTGTTCATTTTAAGACAATATCCCCAGACTTTTCTCTTTCCTCTTGAGACTCTTTAAAAGTTCAGTAATATTTTAGGGTTGCATTGTGTTTTGAAGGTGGTTTTAAGGTTTCCTTCTTCATTATATTCAACAGATTTTATATCCTATCTGGAACCAGTGCTTAAGTTATTTCAATACCCCTAGGGTTTTAAATGGAAACAAGTTTGGCTAATTTTGACAGTTAGCCATTAAATTGTGCAGACATAAGGAAACTTAGGAACTGTGCTTTTCATCTGAATATTTGTGGCTCATTAAACCCCTCCCCTGGTGTGTTTGTAAGTATACTGCAATATAAAAGCAGCAAATTATATAAAATATACCATCTCAATAAAGATTTTTTGTCAATTGTATAAATATTTTTTAATACTCATTTAAGTAATTAAATGTGATCCCTTCTAAAGATCATTAAAATTAAACAAATTAGTAGTAAATTATAGACAATGTAATGCAGTAAAGGATGAATGGTTCACAAGAGTTGAAATTCAACAATTATTCTGGAGGAAAGTATTTAAACTTAATGTGTGCCCAAATACCTAAAGACTGTAATAGCTAATACACATTTGAATTGAAAATCTATAGAAACTAGATATCAGTTTGCTTTTTTTTTAAGTGAATTTCTCATGAGTTTTAATTTGAAAAACTAGTACATAAAGCCAAGACAGATGAGTAACAAAGACTATTATTATTTAGTTATCCTGACACTCTGATGTATGTCCTTTTGTCTCTCTATATCAGAGTTTGCCAATCTTATGACCCAGGAAAACAGATAGAGCAACCAAAACCATGTCACTTAAAAACTTGAACATAACAACTTTATCTGAGATAGTATAAAACTATGAACAACTAAATTTTATCTCCGCACATGAATGGGGAAGGAAACTAGGTTATACCATAACAAAGTATTTATAAACATGACTCCAACAACAGTTATGACAAGTCTCCCTAAACTATTTAGGATGGATCTAAAACTTATGTTAAATAGAATGATTTTAGCCACTTACTGCACTGCATAAAATTTCTTAAATTATAAAGAAAGGATGAGTGAATGAGAATAGAGGTTTAAGATTCCTGTGAGACCATAAAGAACCCCAGGGAAAGATAAGCCCTGTGTCATGACTGCAACAGTAACAGGAGAATCTACATTAACAGTGAATAGTAATTCTTAGGCACAGGCATCTCTAAAAGTGGCAGAATCTGAATATGTACAACTTACAGACCAATATCATATTCCTGTTATTGTTTGTAGCTGTGTAGGATATTTGTAATTGGAAGAGAGAAGACTCATGGAAAGGCATACGAGATCTTAATATTTATAGAATTACAGTTTTCTGTTTTCCTCTCAAACTCTAAGTTGACTTAGTGATTTAACTTCTTAGTCATTTATTATTTCTGTTCAATAGAGAAAATATTTTTTATTATAGTACCAGTATTAATTTTCTAAACCATAGGAAATATTCAAAATGGAAAAAAAATCATTGAAAGGGATAATTGATAGCAAATAGCATTAGCTTCAGAGATAACAATATACTTCTGCTTCACTAATACAAGTTCTAATCTTGCTGAAACCATAATACAAAACAATTTTACAAGGCAAAATAACCAGTGCATTTACATAAATCTAGACTGTAAAATTCACTACCAGAAACTATCTAAAAATATATATATTTCTATGCCTAAGGACAATCATAATCTATTTAGTTCTAATTATTAACACACAAATAGTGTTTTGTTGATAAATGGGTACAATTCTATGAAGAAGAAAGTTTCTGCTTCCTTCTGACAAATCCCACCTTAGATCAACATGTATCTTATAATTACACAGTGGTTTTTTCATATTGCATCTGCTGTTATTAGGTTCTGCCACTTTTAGGTATCTGATGTTACCTTTGCTATATTGCCTGTGACATATTTTAAACAAGTAAGATATACATTTTAAGTGATAATTTTCTTCCAACAGGGATCAAAAGAATCTTTTTAATAATGGGCTTCTATCCATGGTATATATGTTTGTTTTACTCCAGTGGTATTCTACTGAATAAAGTAGAAAATTATAAAGCCAGAGTTTCTCATTTAAAGATCATTTACCAAAAACTCAGATCTACTAAGGATTTGTATTTGTAGTTTAAATACATAATTATAATATGTATTAGGAATAGTTTGATTCAAAATACACAGGAACATTTACCTTGACACTAAGTCTATTTGTTTTAAATCCTGATTTCAACCTCCTCTCCTTCCTCTCTTCACAGTCCCATGCTTACATAATCTCCCCACATTGTCACCGATGCTTTCCTCATATCAAGTCAAGAAAGACTAAACACATCCTCTCACACTGATAACAGACACACAGGGCACCTCAGCTAGGGGAAAGGTATCCAAAGGCTGGCGACAGAATCAGTGGTTACCCTCTAACCACTGCTCCAATTGTTAGGGGACTCACATGAACACCAAGTAGCATGTCTGATACAAATGTGTAGGGGACTTAGGTCCACACCATGAATGCTCTTTGGTTGGTGGTTCAGTATCTGTGAGGCCCCAAGGGCCCAGGTTAGTTTACTCTGTAGGTATTGCCCTGTGTTTGATCTCTTCAGAACACTCAATCCTTTCCTGTACTCTTCCCTAAGACTCCCCAAGCTATACTTATTGTTTGGCTGTGGGTCCCTGAATCCATTGCTTTTAGCTGCTAGACGAAGCCTCTCAGAAGATAGTTTTGCTATGTTCCTGTCTGCAAGCAGGAGTTGGTTGGCTTTCTCTCATAGGATAGGTTTCAAGTTAGGCCAGTTATTGTTTATCCATTTCCTCACTCTTTGTTCCATATTTCCCCCTGGACATCTTATAGTCAGGACAAATGTTACATTGAAGATTTTGTAAGTGGGTTTGTGTCCCTCTCCCTTCACTGGAAATCCTGTCTGGCCAGGAGGTAGCCTCTTCAGGCTCTATATACCCCATTGCTAGGAGTCTCAGCTACGGTCATCCTCATAGACTTCCAAGACTCTCCTCTGTCCCAGGTCCCCTACTTGTCCCATTGGTACTTCTACACTAACTTTCTGTTCTCTTTCCCAGACTTTTCTCTCTACCACCACTCCTGCTCTCTCAACACCTCATCCCCACCGTTGTTCCTCTCTGTACTCCCTCTCCAACCCAGTTTCCTCCCTCCACCATCAACAGGATATAATGACAGACTACAAAATGGGAAAAGATCTTCACCAACTCAATATCTGACAGAGGGCTAATATCTAAAAATATATATAAAAAAAAAAAAAACTCAAGAGATTAAACACCAACAAACCAAATAACTTAATTTAAAAAAAATAGAGTTCAGAGCTAAACAGAGAATTCTCAACAAAGAAATCACTAATGGCCGAGAAGCTCTTAAAGAAATGTTCAATGTCCTTAGTCATCAGGAAAGTGCAAATCAAAATGACTCTGAGATTCCATCTTATACTTATTAGAATGTTTAAGATTAAAACCTCAAGTGACTCAAATGGATGGAACTAGAAAATATCATCCTGAGCGAAGTAACCCAATCACAAAAGAACACACATGGTATTCATTCACTGATTATTGGATTTTAGCCCAGAAGCCTGAAATACCCAAGATTCAACTCACAGACCACATAAAGCTCATGAAGAATGATGACCAAATAGGGGGGGCTTCAGTCCTTCTTAGAAGGAGTAACAAAATACTCAAGGGTGCAAATATGGAGACAGTGCAGGACAGAAACTGAAGGAGGGACCGTCTACAGACCATTCCACCTGGACATCCATCCTATGTGCAGTCACCAAAGGTAGAGGTTGATGTGGATGTCAGGATGTACACGCTGACAGGAGCCTGATATAGCTGTCTCCTTAGAGGTCTGCAAGAGTCTGACATACTCAGAGGCAGATGCTCACAGCTAACCATTAAACTGAGCATGGGGTTCCCAATGGAGAAGATAGAGTGAAGGCTGAAGGAGTTGAGAGGATTTGAGACACCATGAGGAAAGCAACAATCCCAACTAACCAGAGCCCCCAGGGTCTAAACCACCAGCCTAGGAGTGCTTAGGGAGGGACCCATGGCTCCAGCTATATATGCAAGGGAGCTATATATAAGTGGGAGAAGAGATCCTTGGTACCATGAAGGCTGGACGTCGTGGGGGGGGATACTCGAGGGTGGGGAGGTGAGGTACAGGGGAGGGTGGGTGGGGGCACACCAACGCGGAGGCAGGAGGAAGGGGAAGGGATAGTGAGTTCCTGGGAGGGAGGGGGGAAATGGGGTAAGGAGAGAACATCTGAAATGTAAAAAAAATTTTCCAATAAAAAATTTCCAAAAAAAAAAAAAAAAAACCTCAAGTGACAACACATGCTGGCGAGGATGCAGAGTAAGAGTAACATTCTCCTCCATCGCTGGTAGGAGTGCAAACTTGTACAAATATTTTGAAAAATAATCTGACATTTTTTCAGAAAATTGGGAATAGTTCTGCCTCAAGACCCTGCTATACCACTCCTGGGAATATACTAAAAATAGGCTCCACTTTCCACACAACAACAATTGTTCAACTATGTTCATAGTAGTTTTATTCACAATAGCCAGAAACTGGAAACAACCTAGATGTTCCTCAACAGAAGGATGAATAAAGAATAGGTGGTTCATTTACACAATGAAATACTACTCATCTATTAAAAACAAAGACATTATGACATTTTCAGGCAAATGAATGGAACGAGTAAATATCATATTGAGTGAGGTAACTCAGACCAAATAAAGTCACACACGGTATGTACTTACTTATAAGTGGATATTACCCATAACATAAAGTTCATAAAACCATGTCACAATTCTCAGACCCAAAGGTAAGAAACAAAGACGGCACAAGGAAGGATGCTTGAATCTCACTCAGAAGGGGCAATAAAATAGACATTGTTTTATTTCTTATTATCAGTTTGCAATGTGTGCAGAAGCAGTTGAAGCAACTTGTCACCTTCCTTCTCAACACTGCAGCAGAGACATACACAGACTATGTAATACTTCCTTCTACATGAGCCTAAGTGCTGTAAGTATGAATGATCAGACTGTTTTTCATAAAAATGGTGATTATTTGTTTATAGATTTCTTAATTTTAATATTAAATATCTCATGTAGCATTATTTCTTTTTTTTAGAAATATGATGCTTCTTTTAACACTTTTTAAAGCTTTATTTTATTTTTAGTTATATACATATAGGTGTGTCTGTGTGGGGTTTATTTTACATGATTGCAGGAGCCTGCAGAGGCCAGTTGGTGGGCCCTAAGGAGATAGGAACTGCACAGGAAGATCAACAGAGTAAACCAACATGAACCCTTGGAGCTCTCAGAGACTGAATCACCAACCTTGGAGCATACCTAGTCTACACAGATCTAGCTCCATGGGCTGGACCTAGGCCTCCCTGCACATATGTTGTAAATGTGCAGCTTGGTTTTCATGTAGGTCTCAAACATCTGGAGTGGGGGCTATCCCAAAACATGCAGCCTGTATATGGGGTATGGTCTTCTAGCTGGGTGCCTCATCTGGCCTCAATGGGAGAGGAAGCACCTAGCCTCTCAGAGACTTAAAGTGGCAGGGTGGGGGATACAGGAGGAGGGGGTACTCAGAAAACAAGAGATGGGGAAGGATTGTGGGAGGGGGTGACTGGGACGGGTTATAAAGTGAATAAGCAAAAAAATAAATAAATAAAATTAAAAAAGAAAAAGAAAAAAGTAATCTGGTGTCAAAGTTAATATCACAGAAAAACAAAACTGTCATTGTGGAAAAGGAAGTTACTTCATGGTAATAAAGGTCACCATTTATCAAATATATGACCTTCTAAATCCCCTGCATCTAATAACAGAATTTCATATTTATAAGAGGAAAGGTAGATGATGTGTGTATTATGTATGTCAGTTTTTTCTAATGTCAGAAAACAATGTGATATTTACCTAATATTCAGTGATTGCTGATTGTACACAAGTAGTACCAAGTTCACAGAGGTTCAGAGAATATCTATCCTCATACATCAATTAATTTCACATTTTACTTTTTTGCCTCAAATCCAGTAAAAAGAATTATAGTACTCTACCAACTGTAATATTGGTTTTAAACTTAAATTCTAATAAAATTTGTTTATAAATATAAATATAACCAATATGAGTTATTTCTAAATGGGTGGAGTGTCATGTGTTATGGCTTGAAAAAATTCTTTCTACACAAGTGGGAAAAATAATGATATTAATAAAGTCCACCAGGCATCAATAAAAGTTGTAATGAGCTTACACTTTGTTAATATGTATAAATATATGCTGTGCCCCATACATACGAAGAAGTTAAATATTCATCTGCATGAATGAATGACAGTGCCACTTTTGGCTTTCTATTGTAATTGGATCCCTAATTCTCGATGCACTTCCAGTAAGCAGAATTTGGCAGAATGTGGCTAATCTAAAGATCTTTGATGCTTTTATTGAATGTATGCTCTGAGAATGAAATTCCTGGAAACTGAATTGCCAGCCTCTTAAAGCAATAGCAAGACAGATGGCCAGTGGTTGCATAAGGCTGGAGTTGAATATTTCTCTCAGCAACCCACTCCTAGCTAAGAGTAAGCATCTGGTCAGGATGCGTGATACATGGAGTGGACGGCAAGTATGGGAGGGGAGCCACTTGGCTGCACTAAGCTGTGGAGGTTTTATCAGAAGCAGCTCCATATGCAGCCATCCTGAGATGAGCAGAGCTTTTCAGTTTCTCTAAACTGAAAAAAGGAGCTGAAGTAAACTAGAAGCAGACATTGAATAGAGTTTTAAAAAACTAAACCAGAGTTCTACATTTTTTGCTTATTGCATAATGTTTATTTCATGACATCTCCCTCCTGACCCTGTATCACATAAGGACATAGATGGTACTATTTACATGTTCAACCTATGAAGCTGTTGTAAATGTTTTTTTAGAGAATTATTTATTGTTTTCCACATACATTCAGTTGTAAAGGCAACTATTTTTTTTTTACAATACATCCAAGACAATGCAAGAACATTATAATTTTGTCAAAAATGTTTAATAATTAATGTATTATGTTTCTCTCTGTTATATATGATTCTATATACTCATATATATCAATTAATTTTATCCAAATGCTGTATCAAAGTTACTGTGAAGAAAAATGTCTGCTGATTTCTAACTATTCCTCTTGCAATCATTTTTCACAAAGTGAGTGCTTAATGTGTTTGGAGTCTGTAGTTGGGGTGGCTTTGTGTATGGAACATGAGAGTTAACTCTAGGACCTGAGCATTGCTTGCTACAGAAATGTGCACAAGAGTCTTATCTGACAGGATAGTCTCTTATACAATGGAGATATGTATGTCATTCTGAAAGAATGTGATATGCATCTCATTTATTCTGGAGTGGCTGGCAAGAGAGATAGATTTCTGAGAGAATTGTGCGATTACAACATGTCCCTCAAAATTTAGCTGCTAGAAACTTCTTCTCTAGTGTAACACCTTGGAAAAGCTGGTGGGTGAGGATTAGATCCTGTGAACTTCACCCTTCCTTATTAATAATTAATGATTAATGCTCCTGTAAAAAGTGCTCATAAAAGTAACTGTTTGCATTTTCTATTCTTCTATGAAAAGACAGTTTCACCTCTGTAGAAGAAGCAAGATTTAGATAGCACTTCAAAGCCAACAATGGAGACAAGCTGACAAACTGCTGTTTCACTGACCTTTTACTCCCTACCTGTAGAGATTTGAGTAATTCATTTTTATTGTTTCTTTTAACTTTTTCATTCTCATCTCTGGAGTTCTGTTAGAACATGAAGTGATGGAGAAAGGTTGCCATCTCAGCTGATAGCAAGTAACTAGGTCAAACCTAGAAAAGGAAGAAAAGTCTGCAAGGAAAATGATATCATCTACACAGGCACAATGCTGGACAGAGGTAAGCCTGAAGAAAATTGGGGTGTCATGAGGCCATTACTGGACAGCAGTGGGGGTTCAGTTTGATGATGGTGAGATAAGCTCATAATAGAAAAATTAATATGGGGGCTAAGAAGATGGTTCAGAAAATAAAATCCCTTCTTGTTCTTTCAGAAGACTGGAGTTTGGTTCTCAATATCCACTCAGGGTGGCTCCTAGCTACCAGTAACTTCATGAGGTTTGAAACCCTTTTCCATCCTTAGCCACATGCATATGTACATATTAGGACACAAAGACACACATATTTCCACAAAAAATCATATAAATCTTGGAGAAAACATTACTATGAATTTCCCCCTTTGGATCAAATTTTGGGCGATAGCAGCAAATACAATATTTTCCAGAGTTTTAGGAAGAAAAATTAGAAACAGCCTAAGAAGCAGGACAAAATGATAAGAAGGATAAGATTGCCAACCAAATAGCAATATGAACAGAACAAACACAAGAATCTGAAAGTGAAGACCCAAGGAAGTACCCTGGACTATGGATGGCCTTAAGAAAGCTGACTCTTGTTCTTTTGTAATGGGAAACCTAACTTCTATGAAGTAAAGTACCCCCCAAAAGCCACAGCCATACAAAGAATCTAAGACTGTCTTCACTGCAGAGAGCTAGAACATTGCAAATTGAGAGTTATCATTTTGGACTGTCTTTAGTCCCCTAATGTCCACATCTGTATTAGAGATAAGATCTCTTTTGAATATGAGATACAAACAATTTGGTTGTATTCTTTATAGGACAAAAACTTCCACCAACCCAAAAGCCTTCAGAGCACCATGCTTCCTTTGTTTATGGTACCTGCTTACTTGATATCCCCACTCATCTATTTGATAAATTTATGAGTACCTCCTGTTTCTATAAACAGTCATGCAACAATTTCCATAGTCTAACCTCAATCAATATGAGGCAAGCACGTAAGGCAGAGAGTTGGGTCCTGGAAGCTGAAGTATACATACACATTTAGTATCTCTCACTGAGGCCTCTGCAGTGGTTGAAAGTGCATTGGCTTTTCCAGCTGGAGGTGAGATAGGTTATCCTAAAAGCATCACATATGTGACTTTTCATGATTAGTGCTGCTGAGGACAAAGGGGGAGTACTTTACACCTCCATTGTGACTTCATGGGAAAGATCCTCCTTAAGATATGCTCTTGTTCTTTCATGATTTGGTATCAACATGTTACTTTTACCTTGGGATATATAAAAGAAATATATAATTATTTTGAAATTTTAAAGGATTGTTGGCATAAACATAATCCAAAAATAGCTTCATGCTTGCCACTGACATCTCTGTCTTGCAAGAAAATAATACACAAGCAAAGGTTTAAAGTATATGGAAGAATTTAACCTAAGCTGCACTGCTTTGTCTTCATCCATACCCACATTGAAATTCACAGTCTCACCAAACATTGTTTTCATGAAACTAAACATGAAAGTGGTATATCAGTGGACTTCACAAAGGCTAATCAAATTGTGTGAAGGAATAAATCATCTTCTCTTCATTTTGAGAACTACAAAACACACTGAGAAACTTGGGGAACCATTTTCCAAAAGGAACAAACATGAACACCAAAGAATACTGAAAATTTTCTTGTGCCATCGCTCACTAACATTTTCCTCAACAAGCCACTTAAAACAAACTCAGAACATCTTCCCTTTAGAGTAGCCATTAATACCTACTTTCCTCTAGTGACCATTTTCCATGATCATATCACTACATTTTATGGTTCACATTGAAAGCATCTATCATTGCACCAGCCATTTAATTCCAAGGCAATTATCTTAATTCTATGTAGAAAATCAGTTTCACAAGTATTAAATGACTTGATTTATGCTTTCAGTAGAGGCAGAATTGAAAGTACATGTATTTATATTTTTCTGTATTATATTAAACATGTTGTAGATAAATAACATTAATTCAGCTTGCCACCAAAGTTTCTCCTACCCCCCTTTCCTCTGTGGCTAGCCATGGGCTTAAACACATTCATTTTCTTTTTTAAAAAAAGAAACATTTAAAAGTATTTATTTATTTTATTATGCTTTTGCTTTGCCTTTTTGTATCTTGATGCACCAGGTAAACATCTGGTGCCCTTAGAAGCCAGAAGAAGGTGAGGATTCACCTGGAACTGGAGTTCCAGGTAGGTATTTTCTTATGGCTCTCAAAAGCAACTATGTCTATGTCTAGTTGCTCATACTCCTGCTTAAGCATCAATTAACCTCAACTGTAGTTGTCTTACACAGTCTTACTCAAATCCTTTACTTATGCTGATTTCTTATTTCATTTTGTAGATCTTACCTACACATATCGACTTTCCCTACTAAGATAGTTTTGTATTCAGATCATTGTAAAATACAAAAGTCACAGACTGGATCTTTTTGTACAGAGAACTCATTTCATCTTTAATGCAGTTCCTATATATAGGTAACAATCTATAACTGCCAAAAGGACCCAATAATATTGCTAGGCAAGGAGAAAACAGTAATACTATAGTTGAAAAATGATCAAATTGTAGAATCTGCAATTTTGTTGATGGCATAATGCATAGATTTAGATGATATTTTGAGACTGATATCTTTGCACGGTGCCAAACATTTTCTGATATATTTACCTACTGGAAAACAATAATAAAAGTGGCAACAAATATGCCACAGAATTCTGCTAACATTCAGATTTGCATTGGAAAATCATTATTTATGTTCTTCATAAGTGCATGTATAATTTATTTCAGTAACCTACTCACAGCTCTATCATGTGAGATGACATTTTGTGATGGCTGCATTATACTGGGTAATAGAAATCACATCTACTGAAGGTAATTTCAAATGGATCAAGCAAGACAAGTATTAAGGTAATGAATGCAGAAGTAGAAGATGCAACAAGCCAGTAAATAGCTTATACTTCACCTCACACAAAGGGATGTCATAAGTTTTATGGCTGTTGACTGTAAAATTTATAAATATTCACATACAATCTGTTTTAGGCAAACAATTGAAAAAACAGATTTTTCAAATCAATAAGAAATGGTGAATCTAGAAAATGCAATGACAGTTTAATGACAAGTGCATTTTAAATTATCATGTTGGTAAACAAAACTCATTTTTTGATACTGCATACATTGAAATATACCCTTGATCCTTCCTGTGCATGAGATTAAGATACTGCATTTATACTGTATCTTAAGAAATAAATATATTAATAAAAATGTATATTTTTAATTTGTGGAAAGTATATGCAAACTGCTTTGGAATTCATCTTTATTATATGGTGTAGCTATTTATAAGAAAAAGTAGATGTGGGTAAATCAATATAATAGAAATAATTCTTCCTTGCTGTACAATAACACTAATGTTTTATATTATTCATAAAACACAAAATATTATTGATCAAAATAAAAAAGCTCATAACTGTTTTTCTTTGGAGATGGCAACTGTTGAAATTATAGTTATTTTTCCTAGTTTATTCTATTCTATTTTATTTTATTTAAATTTTTGAGATTATAATTATACCATTTCCTCCTATCCTTTCTTCCCTCCAAACTCTCCTACATATCACTCCTTGCCATCTTTCAAACTCATGATCTGTTTATTCTTGTTTCTTAATTCTTGTTTATATACATAAATGTACATACATATATCTTCATAAATACAACTTGTTCAGCCTGTATAATGTTACTTGTATATATGTTTAAGGATTATCATTTGATATTGTCTGCATGTGACATATGCATGAGTCTTATGTAGAAACAAAAATTATAGGGTTCAAACTTCATTATTCCTTCCTGTTACATTTTTCCCATTAATTAATTAATTAATTAATTCAATTTACATCCCTATCATACCCCCTTTCTTTTCTCAGTCTTCCCATCACATGGCTCCTTCCCACAACACAGCTCACATTCACTTCTGAGAAGGGGAGGTCCCCCACCCTGGGTACCAGTCCACCCTGGCACCTAAGTCACTGCAGGATTAGGCAGTCCTCTCCAACTGAAGTCAGACAAAGCAACTCAGTAAAGGAAATAGAATCAAGAGCCAGGCAGCAGAGTAAGGATGAGACTCCCAACTCCAAACTTCAGTTGTTGAGGACCCACATGAAGACCAAGCTGCACATCTACATATGATGAGGGCAGGGCTACGTCTAGCACTTGCATGCTCTTTGGTTGTTGGTTCAGTCTTTGGGGATCCTGAGTGTTCAGCTTCTTGAAGGTTCTTTCCACAACTGCTTTTATTTTCAACCTGATTTGTTGAAAATCAGTGTGGGGTAGGGGTCAACTGTGATGTTCCTTTAGAGAAGACCTTAAAATACAGACATTTCCTTCTCTTCTTTTACTTCTAGCTATGGGAGTTTCCTTTGTCTCCCACTCCAATATGGTATACTGCCCACTACAAACACAGAAGCATTGGTGCCAAATGACTATGAGCTGAAGGCTCCAAATATATAAGCCAAAATAAATTTTCCCTTGGCTAAATTAATCTTATGGGATATTTTGTGAGCAACACAGTTATTAGACCATGCCAGATAAACTTTCATGAATCAAAGTTTTACTCAATTTTCTCTCATGAAATAGAAATTGGAAGGTGTTCATATTAGAATTCATGAAGCCTGTGCCTCAGGGCATGTGTGTGTGTGTGTGTGTTCTATATTAATGAAAACATTATTATTGGTTATTTTATCTATTTACATTTCAAATGTTATCCTTCTTCTCAGTTTCCCCTCCGCAAACCTGTATTCCCTCTCCCTGCATCTATTAGAGTACTCCTCCATTCACCCACCCACTCCTGCCTCAGTACTCTAACATTCCCCTATGCTGGGTCATCAAGCCTCCAGAGGACCAAGGGACTCCCCTCCCACTGATGTCAGACAAAGCAATCCTCTGCTACCTATGCAGCTGGAGGTAACATTTAAAAAAAAAAAAACTAGTTGTTTTAATTTTTGAGATTATAACATAATCATGTTTATTTTTATATTTTCTAAATAGCAGTCAGTTATGTGAATACTTCTGAACAAAATATGTTTCAACTGATTTAAAATATTTTCTGTGCATAGCATATGAGATACTAATGGGGATACTCTTCTAATCCTATTTCTTTTATGTTTTTGATTTACAAGAATATTAATTACTAATGTCTGTGTGTTAATTCTAATGTACATAAATCTAACACTTATGATTTGTTTTCAAGTATTCTTTCTATAAGCACTTAAAATTCTATTTAAAAAATCACGTTAAAATTTGAATTGCCAAGTCACAAAAAATAGACATCCACATTAACATATTTTTAGTTTTTTGGTTAATAGTAAACTAAGACTCTTTCCTTTCTTTCTTTTTGTTTTTCTCATATAATACCTTTTCTGTTTTCCAGAATTAATGTCAGTATTCGAGATTAATATGACTACATTTCAACTTTGTGTGCTTAGAGATGGTTCATTAAAATTTCTGAGTACTCCCTGCACCCACCTGAAGCTGACAACCATGTATAACCCCAGGCCTAGAGCACCCAATGACCTCTTTTGGCCTTCTCAGAAACTGCATGCTGATGCCTAGATGAATATGAAGGCAACACATGCATATGCCAAAATAGAAATTAAAATCAATAAACGAAATGTTAATGTATTTCAATTGTATTAAATATACTACCTAATAAGTCACTGAGTAATAGGACAGAAAATATCTAACTTTCAAATTATAAACTATTCAAGGCTGTTCATACAACCGTATGTGTGCTACAAAATAGAGATTATAAGATTTTTTTATGTTATGAGTAAAAGAAAATCATTTTAAAAACTAATGTGACTTTTGAAAGAGAACAGGGAAATAAAAACAATGGTACTCATAGACTTACTTAGAAAACAAAAAAAGTATTTATTCTGGTTATGTTAGTCATCTAACCTCTGCACTTTTACATTTTTTCTTGTTTATATTTTAAGGGTTTTGACTAGTGTATTCAAAGTATAGCAATCACCAAAGAAATAGACATATTGTCATGGTGACAAAGTGAAGTAGCTTAGAACATTCTTTGTGTTAATCTTGGTGGCAACTTGACTGGATTTAAAACCAACTAAAACACATGCCAGTGGGCAGTCTGTGCAAGACTTGAGAGACAATTTTGGTCAGATTATTTGATGTGGGAAGATCCACCATAAATATGGATTGCAACTTTTGGTGGCAGCTCAGGTAAAAGGACATAGGGAAGAAGGTTTGCACACTGACCACTTGCTTTTACTACTGATGGTAAATTCACCTACCCAGTCACTGTGGGATTTTCTTACCAAGTTTATAAACATTTTCAGGACAATCTGAAGATCAGCAGCTCTACAGGTGTCCTCCCTCAGTGTCATACTGGGACTACTGACACATCAAGCTGAATGGACTGAGCAACTACCAGATTCTAGTCCTCTCCAGTGTAAAACTGGTCTTGGACTGCCTAGACCACATTATATGAGTCAATGAACAACAACAACAGAAACAACAAACAACACACACACAATTCAGTTCTGCTCCTTTAAAGAACCCTGACTAATGCAGATATGTAAATGCAAAATACAAGATACATAGGGTAAAGACAATGGCAAATTTTGTTTAAAAGTCTGACATAAAAGGCAACTAAGTATATCCTAAGATATAAAAAGCACATTGTTAAGGATTGCATGCAAGTAAATTATTTCTAAAACTACCCAAATATAAATGACTTTAAGCATCATTTCAGGCTTACTTTATTATTTACCTGAACACATTAATATTATTCAAATACTTAAGGTCAAAATTTTAGTTTTTAAGTATTTTAAGGCGCTGATTATATTTCTATGCCCAGGTCCTAGTATTAACCAAGATTTTTCATCAGGTTGATTAAATTAAATTACAAAATGTACTATTATCTCACTATTGAAAAAAAAAAGCAGGCTGCTTTTTTTAGAACAGCTATTTTGCATTGATTAAAATATAAAGCAAAACTAATCTAAAAACAGTACAGAAAGTAAAATGTGAAAAATACCTAAAGAGAACACATTCATAGATAAATAATTGGAAATGATGAAAAAAGTTATTTGCTTTAAACCTTTGCTCATACATCAGTGATTTAATGGACTGGATAAATAATAAATACTGAGATTTGTGGAAAAAAATAGTGAAATTCTAAATGCATGTCTCCATCTAATTGATAAGCTCATCTGGACATAATAAACCTTTTAGAACAGGAATGTCACTATTAATTGCTCTTTAATAGGGCCAATAAATCACCAAATTATATTGATTACATTAGAGTCAAGAAAGATTACTAGTACCAGAAGCAACACAGAAACAAGTAGAAATAAAGTATAAAATAACCAAGAAATATTATAAAAATAGCCCATAGAGTGTGAAAGATAAAGAACAGCTCTGTGGCAAAGCTGTATAATCTTTCTTAATCATCAAGGATCACTCACTAAAGACAAAGCATCTCAAGCTGGCTTGATGAAACCTAACAAAATTAAACTCGATGTTTAGAAACAGTTCTACCATCATTCTTTAAGCACCGAGAAAGACAACATCTGTATCTGCCATATTGAGGGAAACAATACAAGGAGGAATAGCACAATGTACTTCGAAGATAATTTGAAAGAGAATTTAGATTCTCAGCTGAATTTTAAAAAGTAATTTAAAATGACTGAGACCAAAAGTCGAGATATTTATACTCATCGTCACTAAAATATCATTGTTTAGTGCTGAGAGTTGGTTATCAATAATAACAATAACAAAAATGATAATAATGAAACTACAATGAATGAGAGTCATAAAATTTGCTTTTGTTTGATTGAAATAGCAGGACTAATTTCTTAGATAAGTAACTGCATTAAAGTTAGAATTAAAAGTCTATTCTCTGTTGTTAAAAGTAGATGGCATCCGTGACCTTTTAGTCTTTCTTGTTCAGACTAAAATAAACACCTGCAGTTATTTTCAAAGCTCAATGAAAATAGATATAGTCTCTAATGTTTCCACAACACCTGTCCATCACAAGAGGGTCATTTTCCTTTCCAAACTACACTTAATTTTATACAATCATTATTAACTATCTTTATGTTAGTCATTTTCCTGTCTGACCATCAAAAGAAGAAAAATTCTGTGTCTACAATTGAAATCACCAAATAGCTAAGGCCTCTGACCTTGCCAAGCCCTGATGTCTCTGTCTACCATTTGTCATTTGATCTGAGCTTGTCAGCAAACAGATGTCTCTGTTAGCCTCTGGCGCTCTCCAAGTCACTGGTGCAGCTGTTGCTATGACATCTGATGAAGGTACAGAATGTGATGATAATGTGATTTGTAAGTCCATCCACATTAAGTGCTTGAGAGTGTAAAACAGGAGTGATCCATTCCCTACTAATTTGTTAATGTCAATCTTAAACATGCTTTTAGTTAAATGTAATTTCCTGTGCCATATATATATATATATATATATATATATATATATATTTTTTTTTTTTTTTCTTTAATATGCCTCTCAGGATCATTTATAGGGGGTTGATTTGTGCCTTGAAAATGCATCTCTTTGACATCTGAACTTTGAATATTAATTTCATGGGCAAAGACAGTATATCTTCAAACAGTCTCCCATCTTTAAAGTCCAATGTGTCTAATTATCACCTGTGCCTTTCAAATATGATATATGCAAAGAAGATAATTTATTAGACTAATATTAGCATAGGGACTCTAATATGCATTAGTGAATTTAGAATAGTCAATAAACCTTTCAGCTTGGCTGTATGAAATATAGTGCTATACATCAAATTTGACCAGAAGCAAGTATGATGTGCTATCCAACAGCCATTCAACATTTACTAAGCACCAAGTTTTCCAGCGTAGGCACCTGAGAAGTGCATAGAAGTGTTCAAAAGAAATACTAAGCATCTTAGTCTTTTAATGCTGGGATGGTTTTTGTGTGTTTTCCTTTTCTTTTTGTCATTTCTTTAATTTTTCTACTAGCATTCAAAAATGAAAACTAATTTCAAAGAAAAAATCTGAAGATATATGTACATTGAGGTCAAAGAGATTTTTTACAGTATTCTATAATAATAAATCTGAATCTTCAGAGATAAAATTTTTATTCTTAAGCTAAAACACACAAACTCAAGGTTCCTTCCTTGTAGTGAATTAGGGTGGTACATCTTGAAATGTGTTGTAAATATTGGTCAAAGTCCTACATCACTCTTGTGACTTAAAAAGTAATAAACATATTGCTGCTATGTTAGAATGACCTGAGCACTGTCCTGTCCTGCCACATGCTGCATATCTCAGAATGTTTGAGTCAGTTATTATATAACTTATACTTCCTAAACAGTTGTCACCAATAATTCAAGAGTGACTTTAACTGACTTTAAACCAAATTTCTAGTAATCTCTTCTCTCTTTCTCTCTCTCTGCATGTGTGTGTGTGGGGGAGGGATGTGAACACATAGACATGTTTTACTTGTGTGCATTTTATATAGATAAATGTCACGCCCATGTCTATCTGCACAAAATATGAGTACTGGATGTCTTTTACCACTCATTACCTATTCTCTTGGGATAGATTCTTTAACTCAACTTAAGTCCACAGTTTTGGCTAAGCTGGTTGGACAGCAAACTCTAAGAATCTGCCTGGCCTTCACCTCAGTGTTGGGGTTGCAGGCATGCAGACTCATGTTTAGGCTTTTATATACATGTCTGGAATTCATACTCAGGTCATCATGCTATTAAAACAAGGCTTGTACCCTCTAAATCATCTCCTCAGCCCCTAAGGCATACTTTTTAGAAAGAATAATTGAATAAACATTTAACTAAAAATCAATAGCATATTTGAACCCAGCTATTTTCTGCAAACCTCTGCCTTTGCTTTCTAGAAAATAAAGTTTACTTTAACTTGGAACTCTGACTCCTTAAATAAATTTATAGTATAATTACATAACCCATCTTCTTTCTCTATATTACAGTTTAAACAACTATACACAAAGTCATTCGTTGGTTTAAAATAACTTCTTTGCAGAATATTCACTGTCACATGACTACAAAGTTTATTAAAATGCTTCTTTTAAAGTTCAGCACAAAAACAAGTAGATTAGTGAATTCCCTGATATTATATAGCTAGAAGAGAATTATCAGCACTATGCTGACAACACAAATGATATAGCAAATGAGGCTGGAAAAACCGTTTATGTATTTGTAAATTGACATTGAAAACAGTTGAGAGTATTATTAGGTAAACACTCTCCTAGTCAAGATAGAAAAGCTTGGGCTGATGATGTAGTCCCTAATAGAACATTGATTTAGCAAATAGGAGGACTGGACTATACCTCTAGTACTATAAAGTGGAATGCATATTTTTAAATGAAAGGATTTGTCACTCTTTAAAATCCATTGCCTTAAATTTAGTGGAATATTTTTATACCTTGTAATTATATAGGCTAATTTATATGTTCTCTAGTATTATATTTAATATGTGAAATTTAGGATAAAAAAGTTGATATGAATAGTTCAGAAATACAATATAAGTTTACATATTCATTTAATTGTATCAGAAAATGATCAATTAGGTGTAGAGAGTCTACTGACTCTTCAGCCAATAGTATTAAAAGCGCAATTTGTGGTACTTTAGTAGTGCTCAATAAAGATGATGCCTCAGGTATAACCATGAGGAGAAAAAAAGCAGCCTCTTGAAACTGAACACTGCTTAAATTAAAGTAATAGTATATTCACAGTCTTCACTGTGGATACATAACGGAGGAGACTAAAGCAGATTAATACAAAATATGGCTCAAAGTAGTATTCTTGCTACAGATGTGGTAGTTGAATATGGTATTAGATTTAACTGAAGGCAGCCCAGGAACACCAAGGTTGGGTACTGATTTCATGTCTGTTATGACAACACTCTCCTGAGTCCTGGCAACATGTGCAGTTTTAGTGAAGCAGGAATTCTATGACTCTTGAGGTAATAAGAAAAGAGAAAGAAATGATGCTCAATATGGTGAGAAATATAATAGATAAACATTAGATAAATGATTTCTACAAATCAATATAAAGAACTCTAGGTAAGCTCTTAGTGCTGATAAAGAACAAGAAGCCCACAGAAAATGATACAACAAGAATCTTAACAGATGGTAAGTCAACTTAATCAGCAAATTAAGGGATCATATGTTAAAAATAAGAGAGTAGGTTAGTCGACAGGCACTGTAATTACATTGGATATATTTCTTTCAATAAATGTTATAGGACAGATTAACGTTAATCGTTCCAACTACAATTCTAAATCTGCTTTTCAGACTTATAATTAAAATTCTAAATTATTACTGCGGCAAATTAACAATTTTAATGTAGTGCAGACATTGTAATCATCAGCATTTAGTTCTTTTCAAATGGTTTGTCTAATGCAAATTTAAACAATAGCCACCTAAGTAAGCAGTAAATACAAGTGGGATCAGCTTTGCCTGAACAGTCTGTGAGAGGCAGACAGCTCCACAGTAAGTGTTTTCACAGACAAAGAATACTCAGCTCAAAAGTGAATTGTGCAGTCTTTAAGGGAGCACCATGTACTCTCATTCAACACAATGAGGCTTTACATACAGCTTACAGAGTCTTCAAACTTACAAAAAACAATGGGGAGTCCAAAATAACCTTTGGAGTGCTCTTAACTTACTGTGTACAGTATGCCCTTCTGTGTGCCTAGGAGCATAGAGGCCAGCTCCCAGCCTCCAGCATTCCAGCTAGCTTCTCAAAAAGGAGAGGTCATCTGACTTAATTTGCATGGCATGAGAAATAGCTTTTCTTTACATGGTTTATTATAGGAAAATACATTTTAATATATGTGTGTACAAAATTTGATCAGTCCTCCTACTTGAATCATGTAGACAGGGCAGTGTAGGCTTAGATTTTTCAAAACCTACTTTACTCAGTATTCTTAAACAGTTCAACCTCCCCTCTAGCCCACCAACCAAAGGCAGCAGTGGGAGATGGTTTATAGGACAAGGGAAATGTAGACTTATTCAGTAGTTCTTGAGGGTGATTACAGACTTCATTGTCAGGATTTCAGAAATACAGTCCAAAAAATCAAACACAAATCAGTAGCAGCAGTTCAGTCCAATAGGCAAACACACCTAACATGAATTATTAGCAAAGGCTAGATCCAGAAGAAACTATCAGGATCCTCTGCTAAATTGGCATGAGTCTGCAGAAGAGGCAAGAAGCAACCAGAATACCACAAGAAGTTTTTTTGGTGCATTTCTCTATATGAATTCATGACAAGAGAAGATCTGCAAAGTGTTGCAAGGAGAAACCAATGCAAGAACAATATTCACTCAGTTGTATTTTACTTATACTTTTTCCAAACACCATGTCTCAAGTGTCTGACTCAGAAAAACATCCTCTTATATGTCTGCTTCAGCAAAACATCCTCTCAAAAGACAGAATCGAGAAAACATCACATGACACAACTGAGTCTCCAAAAAACCCAGAAATTTTCACTTCAGTGTAATGTGGATTTGAAAGACTGGTCAGAAATGTTTGTATCTAAACTTCTGCTTTGAATTCTTTGTCTTAATCTAGTTCACTGGTTCTCTATCTTCCTAATGCTGTAACACTTTCATAAAGTTTCTCACATTATGGTGACCACCAATCATAAAATTATTTTTGCTGTTACTTCATAATTGTAATTTTGCTATAGTTATTAATCATAATGTAAATAAATATCTGTGTTTTCTATAGTCTTAGGTGACCACTGTAAAAAGGTCATTCGACCATTAAATGGATTGTAACTTACAGGCTGAATCACTGTTCTAGCTGAAATTTTGTGTTAATAATTGAAGAAATACCACATTTAAAGTTAGGTTATGAACAGAAAGAAAGAATAATAAAAAGGAAGATTGATAAAAGAGGTTTTATATAAGCACTCCCTATTTTTCTGTAACAGAGAAGACTCAATTGTAAAATGAATAAGCCAAGCCTCATGTGTGCAATTATGACCTGTGTATTTGTAAGTCTTAGACGTTAAATGAGGACTAGTGATAGTTTTATTAGTAAAAAAAATTGTTTATGGAAACAAATAGATTCAATAACAAGTATTTTTATTTTGCTTTGATTGTTTTACACGGCGCAACTTTAATACTATTCGAATATCTCTTTGGCATTAGAATATACTCTTCAGGCTAGAAAGATAAACCTGGACACCATTCCATCCACAAAACCCTCACCCTACAATCTATCAGGCCTGTAAGATGTGATGGGGCAATGGTGGCATAGAATTTGTAGGAATGGCAAACCGATGTTTGGTTTAACTTGAGGCACTGACCACAAGAGGGAGCCCATGCAAATGGCCATGAACCAGAGATTGAACAGCCCAGAGACCTAAGATCTGTGTCTTGTTCCACTAAGCAGCAGATGGTAGAGGGTGCAGAAATCCATAACCATATATTTTATTGGGAGAAAGTCTAACTTGAGGTCTCTACTAGGCCCTTCCCTTCAAAGTTTGGGTGACTTCAAAGAAGAAGGGAAGGAAAGAGTGTAAAAGTCAGAAGATGTAAGACAGCAAGAGATCATGGCCCATTGAATCAACCAAGCAGGGCTCATGTAGTATCACACCATCTGGTTAAAAGTCAGTCTTCATAATGAAGGTTCTCATGATTGCATTTAAATTCATTATAAAGATTTATCTGAGGATGAAGGAATAATATGCCTGACACTGCCTGGAGGACCAGGAAACAGAGACTGGATAGCCTAAGGATCTAGGATGCAACCAAATACTATCAGATAAAAAATCATTAAAATGATTTTTACTGATGTTCTCCTATACTCATTGGCAGGAGCTTAGAATAATCATCATAATAGACTTTATCCAAGAACAGATGGAAACAGATTCAGAGATCCACAGTCAAACTAAGGTAGAGCTCGAGTCATCCTGAGGAACATAGGGAGGAAGTATTATGTGGCAAAGAGGTCCAGAACACCACAAGAAAACCCACAGAATCAACTTACCTGGGTTTTAGGGGCTCACAGAGACTGATCCCTGACACTCAGGGAGTCTGCATGTGTACGACCTAGGCTGTCTGTATTTATGTTATGGTTGTATAGCTTGGCCCTTTTATGGGACACCTAATAGTGGGAGTAGAGGCTATCTCTGACCCTTGCCTGCTTTTGGAAACCTTTTCCTACAAGTTTGCCTTGTCTAGCCTTGATATGAGAAGTAATGCCTATTCTTATTTCAATTTGATATGTGATGTGTAGTTGCTGTCTCTAGGAGGCCTGCCCTTAACTGAAGGGAAACAAGCAGCATGGGAGCAGTGGGGAGAAGGAACATTGGGAGAGGTAGTGGGAAAGGATGAGGGAGGGGAAATTGTGGTGAGGATGTAATATATGAGAGAAAAATGAATTTTCAAAAGGAATGAATGAGAGAGCATAAGGAAGTAGGGAAAGACTGATAGCGATGACTCAAAACAAAGAAGCAAATATGCCACTGTAAGAGAAAGGAGAAACCCAAAAGATAAGTTTTTCAATCTTATTCGCATATTGAAATATGCCAGAAAATTGAAATTGTATGGAAACATATGTAAATGTAAGGACTTTCTGGTGATCAACAAATGTTGAAATATGAAACTATTTAAAGTTCAAATTAAGACTTAAAAGCATTAATATTTTTGAGCTCATGAGTATTTCAGATAATTTTATAAGACCCCTTTCTCATTCCTGTGTCATTAGAAATATTTATGTAGACCTAAATATGTAGGGAATATTCTTCCTATATATAAGAAATATAATTTTCTATCTCCTATAAATCATGCATTCACTTTTCATTTGCATTAAACTAGTGAAAATTGCACTCTGTTTGAAACTCACTCTAGACTTCAAAGAGGGAATATTCCTAAAACCTAAAGTAACAGAGCATAAAATAATACCATTATGTTTCCTAAAAGCACAAACCCTTTGCATATATTATTCCTAAATTTAGAGTGGATGGTGACATATTTTCTTTGCAAGCTATGGCTAGCAGTGTTAGAAACTTGATATATTCAAGAGTTACCTGAATCCACCAGTGCTGCTTTCATTAAAATATGACTGCTTATATTTCTACCATAAGCATCTGAGAAAAGCATTATACACATTTTTGCCTCTGACCAAATTGTATATCCCTGCTGAAATAATGATATGCATGATTCATGTGTTCTTATGTTGAGTTCTTACCATTATGTAGTCTATGGATCAGTCTTGCCACCTTTTGTTGGACAAGTTTGGCAATCTGATAAAGAAATTCACACTACATAAGCATAAGGAGATTTTCATAGTTTTATCAGTTGGATTATACCTTAATGTTCTTTGGAAAAAAAAAACTGTGGGCCTCAGAGATGGTTCAGCACTTCAAAGCACTTTCTGCTCATTTAGAGGACCCAGGTATACTTCTTAGCACTCACGTGCTGCTCATAAACCCTCACTGACTCCTGTTTTATGGGATCTGATTTGTTCTTTTGCCCTCCATGGACAGAACCATAGAAGGGGAAACATGAAAACCAACATTTACAAACATAAAATTAAAAGTAAGCTTTTAAAAATTCACTATTTTAAGATTTTGTCTATGAACCATTTGATATTGTGCTGAAAGTATAATAATAAAAAAATCAAGTTGGTAGTTACAAATGAAAAAAGAAATCCAACACTACATAAGGGATAATATAGTTATAGTTTATTTTTACAAAAGTAATTGGGTCAATTATAAGTTTTATTTATGCTTAAAATCATTAATTATGCCTATTTAGTTTTCTGCAATAATCACAAAGGTGATATACACTTTGTATATTTGAACATATCTTCTAAATTTCTCTCTGTAATGAATTTTTTTGTATGTATGGTAAAACTGAATTGAGTATGTATTATACCTTTTATTAAGGACATTATACACTGAAATTCTAATATATCTACATTTAATGATACTTCTTAAGATGAAAAAATATAGTACTTATCTTTAAATGAATTTGTTATTTACAAACAAAAGTTATCTATATTTTCATATAGATTATGATGCTCTGAAAAATATATGTGGTAGAATGGCTAAATTATAACTAATCGATTATTACCTTATGTTTTCATAATTTTCTGGTGAAAATACTAATACCTTACTAAGTTTTGAGACTGGGTATATCCATGTGTAGCATTGGCTGCATTGTAATTCACTCTGTAGACCAGGCTGACTATCTAAGAGATTTGTCTGCCTCTGCCTCCCTGAAAAGACTAAAAGGGTGTGTGCCTATATGCCTAGCTTCACAATACACTATTATTATTTGCTATAGCCACTATAATGTAAAACCATATCTGAAATTCATTGCTTCTCTCCTATATAGGATCTTTTCAACCCCTTTTCTACTCCATAGTAACTAACATCTGATTCTATTTATCTGTGATCTCACTGTCCTCTGTGAGATACACCTAAAAGTGGAGCCAATCATTATGTTTCATCTGTACATAGTAATTTTAAAATTTTAACTCAATGTCTGCCAGGTTAATGACAGGTTGTCCTTCTTTTAAAGGCTTAATATACCACCAAATTTCTGTAGGTCTTTTAAAATCTGTTCATGCATTGATGGAAACATAAGGTGGTTCCGTACCTTGAGTATTTTGAATCCTTAAGAGATTGTCAGGTATCTGGACTTTCGGTAACAAAGCTCAGCTCTGTGGCTATGATACAGTAGGTCTGTACAGCAGTCCTTGCATGTCAATTAAAATGTAAAGAATGGTGATGAGTAGAGAAAGGAGACTTAATCCATATCTATTAGAAAGAGGAGTAAATTAGAGAGCACAGAAACTCTAAGTTTGTCTTTGAAGTTATTGACACAAGGCCTAAGAAGAGGCAGAATAAGGACAGGAACAACAACTATGAATAATTTAGCAGTCATGATCAAAATGAAGTTCCTAACCATTTCCTTATCTCTGTCCGGAAAGATGACCTATTAGCCTGTTAATTGGATAATCACTCTGTGGATAGAAAGTCATCATGAAATTATCTGCTCTGGGATCTAGCTTCTTCAATGAATATATATACACACATGCACATACATTATATATATGTGTGTGTATATGTATATATATATGTGTGTGTGTGTGTGTGTGTGTGTGTGTGTGTGTATTATCATATATATATATATATATATATTTTACACACAAACATATATGTCCTGTCTAGCCTGTACTGTCTAGCCTGTAGTCTTTCTGTTTCTGGAATTCAAGGTGTGTAAAGGTTTAAGACAAGATCATAATATTGTGCCTCAGTCTTAATCCAGAACAGGACAGGAGAAGACTTAGGGCTTACTGCTTTCTATATCAACTCTCTTTGATTGACTAACATGGTATATTTGTTCCTTTTTGTTGTTCTGATAATGTCCCATGGCTGGAATCAACTTAAAGAAGAATGTTTATTTTAGCTTATAATTTCATTGGGCTCGAGTCTATAGTGGCAGAGTTGACATAGTAACAGGTAGGAATGGTGTCAAGCTGAGAACTCACTTACCAACCTCACACAGAAGTAGAGAAAGGGAAATGTCGAAGCCTGTATCCAGTGCCATGCTTCTTCCAGCAAGGCTCTGCCTTCTAAAGGGTTCATAACCCCACAAACAGTGCCACCAACTTCAGATTAAGTGTTCAAATACATTATCCTACAAGGGATCATTTTTGACACAGACCACAACATGCCTGAGTAAAAAGGTAAACAGACAACACAAAGTAAAGGAAAGAAATGGAAAACAAAGGTGCAGACAGGTTTTCATTTTATGCCCAAGATAAGATTAATGCCTTTGTGGAGATTTATCCTTTGATTGAATGTTCCTGTTGGTACCTTATAAACAAGCTACAGAAAAAGGAAGTACATTTGCACATAGATCCTGTGATTCATATGTTATGTGGTTTTTCTATTGTGCTATCTTAGCACTGTAGTCTCCCAGAAAAATGAAAACTTGTAGAGTATCTTCATATGTTGTCCCTTATGTTTCAGATGAGGGAGAGCCTGTTGTTTCCTGGGTGATACATGCCTATGGATGTGCAAGTCATCACTCAGTGATATTAAGTGTGAGATGGGGGGGGGGTAGCATCACATATTGCTACCATCCCAAGACTGTCTCCATTCAACAATATTTTCATTCCTTTCTCACTACCAGATTGAGCTTTAATTGGGTTGTCCCAGTGACACAGTCAAGTCAAATTTTAGATCATTTCTTTTAAACTTCTGAGACCACTTTGGAACATCTACAGAGTTTTATTCTCACTTTGCAGAATACTGATATTAAAGGGAGTTTTCTAGGAATTTGAAAATAATGGATGAGGACACAGCAGACTCTCAGAAACCCATTGTTGTGAACAATGAAGAAAGGGAAGCCATGTGAACATTTTGATTGGACTGGACTGTATCAGCACAACAAGATAAAACAGGAACAGAACCCATCCAAGCAAAAGATAGGAACCTGAGAAGGAATAATACATGCATAAATAGTAAAATTAGAAAAAAAAATCAACAAATTTGAGGACAACGTCCCTCCTCTGCATGTGTTTGTGATTGTGTGTGAGTGTGCATGTATGTGTGTATTCTAACAATCCTATACAGTCTTCATTTTACTCTATCAAAACCTTTCCTATTTGGAATAACTATAATAGTTCCTGTATTAGGGCTTGAACCTTGAAGTGAATTTGAAGTTACAGAAAACAGTAACAACATTTGACAGTATTTTTTTGAAAGAGGAAAATATAATCATTCAACTGACTGTAAATACATATATTTACAAACATATTCTATCTACCTATCTATCTACCTACCTATCTATCTATCTATCTATCTACTCTATCTATCTATCTTTCTATCTATCTATCTATCTATCTATCTATCTATCTATCTATCATCTATCTATCTATCTATCTATCTATCTATCTTTCTATCTATCTATCCACATTTCCTCTTGGTGAAAAGAAAGCACCTCATTCTTTAAACAATATTTGTGTGAGAAAATATGTACCTATTCATGTCTTTAGGTACACAATTATACAATATACCATTTTAAATATAATTTTTATCTTTAATTAAAAATTATAGACATATCAAATGATCAACACAAAATTTGAGTCATACTAACTGGACCCATTAGCTTGTATATATATATATATATATATATATATTATATATATATATATATACATATATACATATACATATACATACACATATATATATATGTTACAAAAATAATTAAAGAAGAGCTTGTGAATTTAAGGTGGAGTAAAGGCAAAGAAAATGTTAAACAGAGGAAAACAGGAATGGGAATGATATAAATAAAATGATCCTATGTGAAATTCTCAAAATTTTTTAAATGCAATAAAAATTCACTATCTATAACAGCTTGTCTTAATTTTCATAAAATGTATTTGGGTGGTATATTTTCATTCAAAACACTAACAAATCCTGCAATAGATATTCAGGATTTTATAACATATATGTGAAGACATTTTCATATCCACTGATACACTGAGCTATTTTAAAAAGATTTTTCAAAAGAAAATAATAATACCAATTTTATAATTTGAATTATCTTAAATGTGTACAAAGTAAAGCATATTTCACTGCTGTTGACATTACTATTTTTCTAGTGCTTTTTCCTCATATCCTTTGTCAAAATACAATTCATTTTGCTTTTGCTTTCCCAAGAGTTCTTGTCAAATAATTACTATTGATTATTTTAAGTGCTATGGCTAATTTCTCTTGGTTTGTTTTGTCATTTACTTAGAAAAAAGATGCATATATTTGTGGCATTTATTGATACTCACTTGATATTTTGATTATTAATTCTACTCAACTTTTCCTATATTCATCTAATTTCTGACTTCCCACTATAATATGCTCCCACCTTTCCAAAATGGTAACCTTACTGAAGATTTTAAATAAAACATAAACATTCCATCTTGCCAAATTTGTTACTGTCCTTGACTTTACATTCCTCTGAATAATCATAATTCTTAATGTCTGAAAATTATTGCTTATACATTATATTTTAGTCATTATCATCTGGTACCATGTAAAATATATTTCTAATGTTATTAAAGCATTTGGTTTAGTTAAGCCTCATTTGGTTGCTCTGAACAGAGATAAATTCAAGCTTGCCTGGACAAAGCAAGGCCTAGTCTGAACTAAGTGAGATATGACAAGATTCTGATGAAGTAAATTTTGAGATTGCTTCCTCATGGAATAATACTGCTCACTTCTATAGCTTTCTGCATTCTGATCTCATTTTCTTCAGCCTGCCATGGATTTTTCACTTGTGTAACTGCTTTATCTAAAAATAGCCACAAAATGGTCCCCACAGATTCTGAGTTCATGTAAAGTCACACATTTGCTGGAGATCTGTGTGGTATAACTCTTCTATGCACATATTCTTTAGAGGCAGAATGTTGGTGTTCATATCTCAGTTATGCCACTTGTCAGCTTGGTAAAGTTCAGCAAACTTTTTCTGCTTCAGTACTGTTTTACAATGAACTTTAGATCAAACTTGTTTCTATAAGAATGTATTATTCAGATAATGTAGGGCTAACTCATTCATCATGTGACTAATAAGATGCTAAAGAGACAAACTCAGCAAGTGTATCAGCTGTTTTGTATTAGTCTGCTTTTGCTACAATAACAACTAAGACTGCTGCCAAAAGCAATATTTATTGTTCTTATAGAGCATACCATTTTTGCTCTGTATGGGATTCACTGACATAATCTGACTTTGAAATAACACCTATGTTTATTCTCATAGAACTAAGACTGATGTGATGTGTCTTGTTAAGTGCGTTGCTAGGAATTAAGCAAAAAGACACTATAAGTAGATGTGATTGGTAGACCTAAAGAGCTACCATCTGGAGATTTCTTATTGAATTGAAAGCTTTCTTCCTTCACAACAACTCTCCAATGAGAATACATATATTGAAAGGACTTTCTTGATTCCTCTAGAATACATTTCATGGCCTTGGTTCTGACTGGCTGAATCCAGATCTCTGCTTATATCATATTCCTTCGTTTTCTCTTTTACTCCAGATTCTGAGAACACTGGTTACTGTCATCAGTGTGATTGGATATGATCATGTCATTGTTTTTTTAATTACAACATTAGCTTGGTCATTGAAAAAATACTGTTCTGTGAGTCCAGTATATTCTAGAGTGTGATTAGGCTTATTAATCAATACCAGTCCATGGCTTTATTTGGCATGATCAAAAGTATAGAAAATACTTTAAATCCAGAAGAGAAAGAGAAAGGATGAACAATGCTGTAATTAGTACATTACATAGTCATCAAAATTGTGACCTCACAGTAGACATGGCTATTTGCACAAGACTGGGCTAGTCAACATTCAATAAGGGATCTGAGAGAACTTTATTCCCTTATAGGTGAACTACTGGCCACTGATAGATTGTGAGGAATAAGTAGTCCTTGAATTTAGTGAGCCATCCAACCTACAAAGAATAGTTCAAAACACAGTGTCATGTCCACAACCTTAGTTAAACTCAATAGGACAAACACAAAACAAAATGACATGAATATAGAAAAATATTTGCATGGAAGTCTAAAGTTTGGCTAGAGTGTCAGGAATATAAAAGAAGGTTGCAGTAAGTACAATGAGAATGCAGTACATTCATGACATTCATGTATAAAATTGTCAAAATTTACTATTAGTATATATATAATAATTATATAATATATCTTAGGAATGGTTAGGAATATATCCCTATCCTTTTCAGAAGGAAAAAAATCTTCCTAACCATTCTTATGATATCAGGCATTCAGAAAAATGCTGAAATAATGATTGCTATGATATATTTATTCTGAATATATTCTGGATTATATTGTAAAGTGGAAATAGTTGTAAGGATATTTTGTACCTTCTCTTGCTCTTTGTTCTGAGTTTGTTATCATTGTCCAGTTTTAGTCAGTTAAAGTTACCAGTTCCACAGACTGTGCATCTGTCGCATCCAATCATTCAGTCCAGATGCAGGCATAGGAAAAAGAATTATAAAAATGTCTGTAAATTAAACCACCTTTAAGGTTGCTTCATTTTCCATACTCCATGTTTCCATTAGCAGCAAGTGGGTTCATACCACACATAAGGTCATGTTCTTGTTTAGATTTTCCTTGTAGCCCATTCTCCATTCCTACTTTTTTCATCAAGGAAGTCACCAGGATTATATCACAAGTCTCACTCTAAGGAATATATATTGAGATAAAAGACAATATGAACTAAAGACTGGAGGAATTTTCTGCTTCTTTTACCTGAAGAATAAAAAGTAAATAGTTTTTCTGTCCTGTATGTTCATACAGTAAGTGAAAATTTTATTTTAATGTGGTTCAATGGCCAGAGACCGGTGAATATATGCTGATGTGTTCAAGATAATACTAGAATTAAATTTTGTCTTTATCTCTAACAAAGTATGTACCAGATATTCAAGTCATTCATCAAATGATATTCTCAACATATTATATAGTTAAAGACTAAAGACATAAAATTATTTAAATTATAAAAATGCATAGATGTATATGTGTATATTTGTGTTATAAACCCAAATCTTTATAAAATTTATTTTCTTTTAACTCCTGAAAATATTTTGCATAATGACGTGCTGTCAATTTGTTGCAAGTAGATTTAATTTTATGATGAATTTTATTGTAATCCAGATATATTTACAACTATAACATATGCTTGAAAATATAGAAAAATAGGAATGTTTCAGCTCAAATTAGAGAATGTATACTTAGTGTTTTAATCATTGCACACTTTTGGTTTCTGTCAATAAATATAAGATCCCCATAAAACAATGGACATTTTTACTTTTCTTTCTTTTATATTTTTACCAGAAAATTATGTGGTTACAAATAATAAGGAAGAGGCTAGCTCAATTATTCAAGTCATTTATTTCCTATTTCCCAAGATAGGTTTTTAATCATATCAACTACTAAACTGATCATCTAAATTTGGCAATGAATAGGGATAAATACACAGTGGAATGGGATATAGGATACTATAAGAATTTTGGATGAGAACCAAGAATAACTAGACCCAAGTCCACAAGGACTCACAAGGAGGAAACCCCCCTCCAATATTTATTGGAATAACACATTAGATACAAAATCGTTTGTATTCCATAGTGGCCTTGCCTGTGAGAAAAGGTCACATATTATAAATGCACATGGTATGAAGCTTTCAAATAAAGCATAAGTAGGTAAAGAAAACAGAAGGCTGGTTGATTAAAAGGAGCATGCTGCCTCATGTCTGCTGAGATGAGCCTGCCTCTCATCTTATCTTCATATTACATTAATCTACCCTTAACTGGTTTCTAATTTCATTTGAACTGTATTTGTATTCAACTGCTGGAAAAGTTAGCTATCTAGAAAGCTGTGTTGTCTATTTTAGACCTTATTTGTCTGCATGCAGAGATTTTACATGAGAAATTTCCATCCTTATCTCCAACCCTCATTATCCAAATTATGTCTCTGACCTCCTTTCCATTTAGCTAATTAAGGTTTAAAGATAACAGAATTCAGATGCTGTGATTTATGGGATTAAAACAAAAGGAGACTTTAAATTTTCCATTTAACTGGACCAAACACTTAGTTATTTCCAACATATGTTAAATAGATCTTTGTAACTGTGTACTTATGTGTTCTTAATTTCTGAACCATATCTCCCTCCAATAATTTTTAGATGTAGCAAATATTTAAAATATAAAAATATTGCATAGCCCAAGAATGATCATGCTCTCCTTGGTTCCTCTTAATAAATATTTAGTGAGAATCAATCTTTTATTCTTCAGTTACATTGAATTTAAATGTTATTAGAAGTTTATATAATATCATGAATCAATAAAAATAGCATAAAAACCATAATTCAGATTTACCCCACAAATCAAGTTTCAGTTGTTCTTATTTCTGTAAACAGCAAATGTTATAAAATAAAGGCTTATGAAGGACATACTGCCTTACATTGTACCAAAGGAATATGCAAACATGGCAGTTTGAAGAAAATGCTCAGTATTGCATAGGTCTAAGCCAGTAGAAATTATTACCTTTTTTTTTTTTTTTTTTTGCTGAACATAACGCTCTTTATTTCTGAGCCCGCACCCATCCAGGTACCTTCATAAACGCAGTGTCAATGAAGAAATACAAGTTGAATGGACAGAGTGAGTGGGCACTGCCCACGGTTCTTCGTAGGGTTCTGTGTGTCATCCATGTGGTGTTACTCTCAGTCCATCAGCCACAGCCAGGAGAGACGAAATGAAACAAGTAGGAGAAAGAAAACATCCGTCTAGAGAGTGGAAATGAATCTTCCTGGATCTCTTCGCCATTATCTGCAGAACCATGTCAAGATCCTGTAGTCTATACGAGTCATTAAAAAAAATATCACTGACATACAGAAATGGAGATGGAGTTTTCAGGAGGCCTTGGCTTTGATCTTGGACAGTAATAGCTCATTCTTTCGGCCCTCCTCTTTGAACTCTTTCACAGTCTTGAAGTAGAGTCTCTGCTTTTCCAGGAGCTCCAAGTACTGATCGTTCAACTGGTCCCTTCTCATCTTGTTCTCTTGCTTCTTCTTTTCCATCTTCATCCTGCTTTGTTCAAGCTACAATTTTCTTTCCACAGTCACATTATTGTGTACCTTAAAAGACAACAAATCATTGTAATGATTTGTATATGTAATTATAACTTTATATGTAATTGACTGATTATCTTCTCATGGTGAGAAATTAACATTTATCAAAACACATATCAAAATCCACACAGCACTCAGCATGTAGTGTTACACTGTTGTTGAAGATGTCATCAAATCATGCGTCATTTACTTCTAGGTAGTTTTAGGAAACAGAGATTAGCAAATGAGATTGAAATCATTGAACTTTAACTTAGTTTTACTTTAAAAGAGGCAATATATTTTCAAAACACTAATAGTCAAATTTCATCACAAGTCCCTGCTGCAGTTTGATGAGGGCTCAGATTGTATGACTACTGGAAAACTTTTCATATGAGTTGTAAAAATGAATTAAGTTAGATAATAATAGGAGGTGCTATTCCTTCTTTATGGGTTGCTTTCAAAGAAAATCAAGCTCAGGCATGGTGGTGGTGGTGGTGGTGTTTGTCCAGATGTGTATGAAAGAGATACAGAAATAGCAAAATAGAGAATCAAAGAGAGACTGAGACATGGAGAGAAGAGGAGAGGAAAGGAGAGGAGGGGAGGGGAGGGAGGGGAGGGGAGGGGAGGGGAGGGGAGGGGGGGGAGGAGAGGAGAGATGTGCATGTGTGTCAAAGATAAAAGTAGGAGGCTGGCAAGATCATTCAATGGGTAAAATCTTATGTAGTTTACAATTCATAATCTGAGTTTGATCCAAAGAACCTTCACAAAAACAGTACAGTGATTGGTTTATGTAACTTCCATAATCCTGAGAGGCTGACATAGAAGAATGGCACAAGTTCAGATTTCATGGAATACAGAGTGTTGTGACAGAAACACTGAGGGAAACTACCTCAATAAAATTGAAATCTGGAACTGATTCCCAAATTCTCTCTGAACTCTACAGGTTCAGATATACATAAGTACACAGAATGAAAGCAAAATGTAAAATAAAACTTTTAAAAGAAAAAAGTAAGCAGCGAGTATATTATTTTTTTGGCTTATAATGCATTTAATATTTTTTTAAAAATAAATTAATCCTTTTTTCTTTTAATTATACTATTTTTAATTATTATTCTTTAATCTTTTTTTTACAGTCCAGTTGTTATCACCTTCCTGCTCCACCAGAAGTTATTTATAGTTTCTTAAAAAAAAACATAATCGAATAAATAAATATAATGATAGGAGGGTATTAGAGGAAAGAGAAGAAGAGAGGTGACAAATGAAGGTAATGAGAAACAAAATGATTAATAGACATTAAATGTATTAGCAATCTATGAAAATATGACAAAATACATGATTTTATATAATTAATATACTAATAAAATAGGGTAGAAAAGAATGAAGGTAATGATGGATGTAGTTGCTATACTCATCTAAAATTTATTTTTATGCCAGTCACTATGTCAAATATCTTCCCCTGAAAAGTCTCCTTTTTCCCTTATTTGCATATAAACAAATTGAAACACTGGAGGGGAATTGAAGTGCTTTCCTAAGGTCAGACATTTAATCCAAGGGTCAGGATAAGACGTGAATGTCCCTGGTTTCATTTCCTACATTCTATTGGCCTGTGGTTTCAATTTAAATGACTGGAGAGTGTTTCTCATGAATAATGGATATAAGGAAATCCTTGGATGAGAGGTGTCTTCTGTGCTTTTTACTTTCCTCATACTCAGCCACAAGCTCACTGTTTTACAGACTTTCTTTTGCACACTGGTACAGGGTCTGTGTTCATAATACTGATGTCATATAAATCACATCTGCTCTGTGTGTTACCAGTGTCATATCCTCACAAGTAGTTAGCATTTCCTGTTGGCCTAGGGATCAGAACTTTTATCTCTTCTACTGAAACCAGGAATCAGTCTAAGAGCAGTTGGGTCACTAATCGAAGGGCACTCAGTGAATTTGCAAATCTTGGTCTTGAAACAGACATTTGTATTTTTAGCCACTGAACACAGTTGTCCCTGAAACTAATTAGGCAGATGTGGTATCCAAAATATTAATTAAGGAACCAGATTTTTAAAAAGCTGAAATTATCGATATCTGACAAACAGTTTATAACACTCTGCGGAGTAAAAAAATCAGAAACAACCAGGGAAATGAACATGTTTCACGTTAACAAGAATGCAATAATAGGAAAGCAAGGGCACTTGTATTAAACACAATGCCTGCTATTGAACATGACACGAACCAAGCCAGAGCAGCCTTAGGCATATACTGACTTTATTGAATTATGCAACACATAGATGAATATACAAATTTCTACAAAAGTAACAAGCTCATTTGAGAGCTTGTAAGACTCTCAAAATCCTTGCTAGTGATCCTTGATTATGGGATCTGCACCTGTTCTGGCAAAACATGTAATCCTTGACTGACATAAAGCTTCACAGAAAGATCTGTACATTTCTGTGTGACACACCCACCATAATACAGCGAGCAGCTAGGACTACAGAGACAGGTTCTGGTTAGACATTTAACATTTATTTTCTTTACTTTTGCTCATGATATGCAGACTTTGTGATGGTCCTCTGTAGTTTTTCTCCCTTCAGTGGTCTGGTATTCTAAACAAATTATTCAGAACAGTAAGTGAAAGTTACACTTAAAATATCTGGATATGTTTTCATTTGCCTGATTTAGCCTCCACAAAATAAAAAATATTACACTATAGTTTCAATAAGTGACTATTGCTATCCATTGCTAATTCTATTAGCCTGTCTCAGCCCAGCCGATCCTTGCAGATGATGCTTTCTCTGCTGATGTAGTTCAAATTCCTCAATGTAAATTACATTATTATGCTCACTTTTCCTCAGTAAAATATTTACCCACACAGGCTTTATGTTACAGTTATGCAAATTTAGTAGCAAGTCTTAGTGAATTTGAAATTCCTGAAAGGCAGCCTCTGGATTTTGTTTATTCTTATATTACTAGTAACAGATCCCACTGTCTTTCTTACAATAAAAATAGCTAAAACTTTTAAAATTTAATTACAGTAAGTTAAGATGGTGATCTCATAACAATATTATAAAATAAAATATAATTTTATTTATTTACATAATAGCCAAAGTATGGTATAGCTTTCTATAATCATAACTATAAGGCAATGCATTCTATACTCTACTTTTTCAAAATGGTTCAGTTTGAGAAAAATTACTCTTACAGATATATTTTTTTATTTGCGTATGTGTGTGAGCACACCCAAATTTATATACATCAGGTGTATGTAGTAGTCTTTAAAAGCAAGATGAAGGTTTCAAATGCCCTGGAACTGGAGTTAAGGCTGGGATGACCCACCTGATATGTGTGCTTGGAAAGGAAACCTTATCTTCTTCAAAAGTGATAAGTGCTGTAAATTACTGACCATTTCATTAGCTACCTTTTAAAGAGGGAAAAATAAAGGCAGAAATTTGGACTATTTTATTTTCTTATTTTCACAAACTTTGTATCTCTAATAGTCTCCTTCTCCCCTTTGATTATTCTGATTTGTAGGAGCTCTTCAGATGAGAGAGATATAAAATATCCTCTCTGAATTGTCCACTTAATTTTTCTCTTTTTTATATATCCACTATGGTACTAGTATAGTACTTTATCAAAGAGGTAGACTATTAATTTTTTTTGTTTACATAGTCTTACTTAAGTGTAATATCAAGGAAGACTTGAGAATTCCTATGCAACCAGTGTTCTGGGAATTTTATCCAGGATCCCACACATTAGGGCAATAATTATTCAAAATCCAGCCAAGATTTCTAAAGTCACTTAAGTGTATGAGTATTAAATGACCATAATCTAATTATGTACTACATATGATACTCATAAAAACCTTGTGTCTAAAACTTAAGATAAACGAAATACAAGTAAATAAACATATCCATTAAAATTTAAGGAAAATGGAGGAAGTACCATAAAAGCGGGAGAGAAAATAAAACACCTGCATGCACAGTGAAGAGAAGAGTGTGAATTAGTTAACAAAGATTAAACGACACTGTGGGTAACATAGACTATTACAGCAGTTGAATAGAAGCCAATCAATCAGTACTATCCTTTGGTAGACATCAGAAACAGCAGTAGCACTGAAAGCCATTGTACAAAGCAAAGCGCAGTGAAACAAGAACCATACAAAGCCACATGTTGAGACTATAACTAATGTATGCCAAGGTTTGCCTGAGTTGATTTGGATAAGTCTTGTTCGGGTAACCAAAGCTGTGTTGATTTTGATAGTTATGCCATGGTCAGAAGACAGAATTCCATGCACTCTTTGTCATCATCTGGACTTTATACTCTTTTTTCCGTCTTCTGTTACCTGAGCCTCATGGTAGCTGGATTAATATAGATATACAAAAGGGCTAAGCATTTAACCTCGTATTCTCAGCACTTTAAGTGTCTCTTCCTGTGGGTCTCTGTTCTGGAGGGCACCTCACGAGGATCTCCGGCCCATCCGGGTGCGGAGCAGGGATCCGGAGTTGCCTCCACTGCTGCTGCCTCCGAGTCACTCCCAGGTGCTGCACCTGTCCCTCTGCGTTTAGCCGGCTTGGGCTGGGCCTGTAAGAAGCTGGCTAACTACCCAGGAGGGGAGGGTCCTGAAGGTGCCTCGGGAGAGCAGATCTCTTCCCACGCTCTTGTGACAGAAACACTCAGACCCCGCCCAAGATGATTCTCGCACACCTTTACTTCTCTCTTTTATATAGTTTTGGGGTGGTCAGGGTCTGGCAGCAGATAACACCTTTTGACTTGGTCTGAGAGCTTGGAGATACCTCATCTACATGTGGGAGAGCCTGAGGCACTGTTCCTCATGACTGTTGGCCATAGACCTGTCTGTGGAAGAGGCATGGAGGGCTGAAGCTAAATGAAAGGAACCAGGGCCCAGGAGCAGAACCAAACACCTGCGGTCCAATTAGAGTCCTGGGTTCGAGGCCTGTGCTTGACCAGGCGCCCAGCTGCCTCTCATAGCCCACCATCCCACATCTTCCTACACTGTGGCTACTGGAGAAGGGGAAAAGCTTGGGAACAGAGAGGTTCTTTGGATATAAGCATCAATACTTAGAAGACAATTTGATAACATGAAATTTAACAAAATAAGAGTATCAAGTTCTATCCTAGGGACTATGACCTCTGAGCAATGGGCTTTTGACCAGGATTACAGTATTGAGTATAAAATTCCATCCTATAAAACAAGCCTCAAGTTTGGTCAGAAAAATGGTTATTTACTCAACAACAGTTATGCCACTATTGCACCAATGGACATGTCTTTCCTGGAAGGTCAGTAATGTAGCATGCAAAATATGCTGCTGGCTAGGAAACTTTATGTCTTTCTCTCCCATCAGTCTACAATTTCTTTTATAGTGAAAAACATCTGAGGAAGTTAACAAACAGAGTAGTTATTTTTATGACACATGGCATTTACTGTTGGTTCAGTTGGTATTTTTCAGTTAGTGGGTTATATAATCTTGTTTTATATGTATAATAAAACATTTATTGTCTTGCTTTAAAACTTCCATGAGAGCTCCCCCTCCCCCACTATCAGGTGCCTTTTTAAACATGTTTGTATCACAAAAAGTTGGGAATAGCCACTTAACAGAGGCAGAAGTTTTTCTGACTCCAGAATAAAAAAGCCTTGACTATAAATTCAACTGTACTTTACTCTGAACTAATGCTTATTTTCGCAAGTGGCAATAATGCTCAAGTCCATGCTGAAAATCTATTTGCCACACCTCTTGGCATTGTGAAGAAAGGCGGTGATTTAGAGTTCAAACATTAGGCAACCTAGGCTCCACCTATCCAATAAAAGCAACAGTAACAAAATAAGTCTTTCATATTTTGAAAATGAAAAAAAATGAAACCTAGTATTTGTGAAACAAGATCTAAAACATTATACGTGCAACAATTAGTTATAAGAATGAATAATATTTTATACAGTGTAACTGTTGAAATAAATTCAGTCAAATTGGATCAGATACATTTATGCATTAATATTTCATGACACTTTACACCCCAATTGTTTTCAGTGGCTTTGTTGTTATTGTTAGGGCCAATATACAGTGTTTCTGTTGGGTAAATTAAAACAACTTCTGAAAATTGGAAAAAATGTAAAGCAAATTTATATTCTGAATATCCCCAAGCTAATATTGAATAGGTTTAAGTCATTTCAAAATAGTGTTGGCTAATTGGTAATATGTTCTAATATTTTGTTATGATTATTGTTTTAGAAAATTACCATGATGATTCACTATAAAATTAGGTTCTAACTTGTTTCACTGAGTTGGACCACTAAGCATGCTCAAATGAAAAAATACATGCTGGAAATATAGCTAAGTGTGTAAGTGCACTTGATTTGTAGTCTTGAAGATCTGAGTACAGATATCATGATCCATGTAAGAAGTAAGTCATTGCCATTAAGCCTAACATGGAGGATGGATGGGGTTAAGAATGGGGAGAACAGAAAAGAATAAATGTTCTACACCAGGCTAACTCTACATGGAAGTTAGTGAGAAAGTTTCAGAGGAGTCTTACAGACAAGAATCATGATGTTCTCTGGGCTTCTACATCCAAGTGCATGAGCACACAACACACACACACATATAATATATTACATTTTATAATATATAACAATATAGTGTATATAATATATATGCCTATGTTACATATATACATTCAAACATACATACATATATAGTGATTGTTTTTTGAGACATATTACTCCAATATTAATTTCATGTTTCTTTTAAATTAAATACATCAGTAATTATTACAGATAGGAATTAACTTCATGATTATGCTATATTTCTTTTGAATAATTCAAATTTCTCTACTCATATAAATCAATTCTTAGAAAAAAAATATTGAAGGTATAATCCTTTGTGGTCCAAAAGAAGACAAAATAAATCTAACTTCTACTAGCATCCTTTGTAAAATTGGAAACAAATGTTTCAGATGTTAGGTTTCATAGTGTTTCAATTTGATATGGATTTGGTCCAGAAGGATTGAGGATAAGTGAGCCATTGTATATTTTAGAAATTGATTTTAATAAGATTGTTGGTTTATTAAACTGATTTTATATACAAGAATCTTGTAAATAGTATTGGTTCTATTGAGTTCTGAAAACAATAAATATTAAATATTATTTATTTAAATATTATTACTGATCTTAAATAAAAGGCTTTCACATTTACCAATCAAATGGTCGTATTTTATATATACGATGTACACGTATGCGCACACACACACATTAACAAACACATACTTTAAAGAAACTATACATACACATATAAACAAACACACATATACACACGCGTATAGTTTCTTAACTCTCTCCTTTTGCTCTGAACCGACATAGGTCTGTCTCTAAGATTTTGCTCCTATCCGGTACATCCAGTTACAAAGGATACTAGAGAAGCGTGGAAATTTCAATTTTCTTTAGAGGTATATCTGTGTGTGTGTGTGTGTGTGTGTGTGTGTGTGTGTGTGTGTGTGTGAGAGAGAGAGAAAGAGAGAGAGAGAGAGAGAGAGAGAAGAGAGAGAGAACTACTAAAGTAGGTTTTAAAATCTATAAGGAAACATCATTATGATTTGATCTGTTTTGCCTAAATGTAATGAGAATTTGAGGTTTACTCAAATAAAAATCTTACCTTTTCATGTGACCTCATAATCCTTTATCAGTGACAACACAGCTTACCCTGAGCAAAGGAGAATTAGTCTTTCAGTATATTGTTTTGGACTATTAACTAGTTTCAGCTAATAAGATTATTAGACTCTATGCCATCATTGTATTGACCTATAATCAGTCCATCCTAAAGTCAAAGACTTTCTACAAAAATGTTAGCTGCATAAAATGGAAGCATTTGGGCAAGAGTGAGAACACTAACCCAGGCACACTGTGTTCTTCCCTTCATTGCAATAAGTTCACATTGCAGAAATTTACAAAACTTCTGAGGCAACTGTTTTGCTGACAGCTGCTTTGGTGGTATTTGAATGTGTTCTTGGACTTAGCCTCAAAGTTCTGATTTTGGTTGTTCTCAATTTTTGTAGTCCCACTGAAGAAAAGCTGAGCATATTTTTTTTTTTAACTCTCTCCTTCTGCCTGAACCCAAATAGGTCTGTCTCTAAGATTTTGTTCCTGTCCGACATTGGAAGTTACAAAGGATACTAGAAATGGATAGAAATTTCAAATTACTTTAGAAGTATACCATGACAAACATATTTAAATTGTTGCCTATATTTACATTACTTTTACAGACAATTATAAAAGTATTAAATAACATGGCAGCCAGAAATTTGGCTTTTAATCTTAGAACCTTCACTTCTTTGTCAGTGCCTGATATCATTCCTCCAACCAATATAGGGCTGGACACATCACCCAAGGACTTCACCTACAGAACTTTGTATATAAGTAAAATGGTTTTCAAGGAGACAGTGAGGGAAATACCTGAACAGGACAAAACTCTAGCATTCCATAATTCATAACACCCAGACTTTGGGAACGGAAGTCTCAGAACAGCATGCTGAAAGCTTGGAAAGAAGCTCACCCCATGCACCTTGGCCTTCTGACCCAAAGCTGACAGCCAGGCCATTATGCACCTCAGTTGTGCCCCTGCCCAGAGCAGGATGCATGAGCATGAGTGGCAATGACAGGCGCTGCAGCATTGCTGTCATCCCGCTCATTCTATACACAGGCCGTCAACATAATTCACTCTAAAGGGCTTTCTGAGAGGGACTAATGGGTTTCTTTTCTTTCCTTGTACAGTACAGAATTTAGGACAGCTTATTTTAATTTGATGACCTGAACTATGATCTAATAAGGGACAGCTGCGGCACATAAATCCCCAGGCCATTTATTGTCAATTAGAATAAATCCTAAATAAACTCCTTTCATTCTAAGCTTGACCCATTCTTGAACAGTAGGCAAAAATGACACTTAGAAAGGAAAGCGCTGGGAACTGGAAGAAAGAGCTGATGGAATGTAAATACTATGAAAGCAAAGACTCTTCAAACAAAATTAGAACGATGAGCAGCGATAATGACATTTTGATGTTGAATAATTGCTATTGAATTTATTTTTTGAATCATGGAAGATACCCACGGGGAGAATACAAAGGAATATCAAGCTGTCAAATAAAATGTACCATGTTATTAGAGTTCAGTTAAAAATAAATGCTATAATGTGGATAAAAGTCTTTATTCAAACACAGATTATTCATCCTAGACATACATTTCACAAGACCCAGGATGCCTACCCATATGCATATGCCCAATAAAGTTTCTCTAAATAATACTTATTTTTCCAGATATATACTCTAATGTATCATGGAATATAATAATGGGAAACAGATTATTCAGTTTTCTCACATTAGAAACATTAATCATATCACCCCAAAATCAATACCAACCCCCTCAATATATAGAACCCACAGTTTGAAAATTATGTTTCAGAACCACAGGACAAAGGACAGCCAATGAAAATTTATTTTCAAATATGTAAACCCTTTTAAATTCTGGTAGCAGAGAGGAGTAGAAGTGCAGAAAAGAGACAAACCCATTGTTGACCTTTCTGAAAATAACTTATTATAACATTCTTCCTGCATTCTTTGGTAAAAAGGACATGGTAGGAACCATAAGAAGAAGGGAACATTGTTATATGGGAATGTTATCATCAACCATAGCAATTTTTAAAGCACTCTATTCTCAACTTTATACAATATAAAAAAAGATCACATTTTAGCACAGTTGGCACCAATTGTATGTAGAGAGCATGATACTTGACATGGAAATGAAATATCTATGCATACCTTAGTGATAGATCACTTGATTAGCATGGGTAATACTCTACATTAAATCTATAGAACCAAGAAAAAAAAGTTAAAAAAGAAAGAATAAGGTCAGTAGATTTCCCATGATCAACAGATAAAAGAGTAGAACTCAATTGAGTTATGGAGAAATGGCAATGTACCTTTCAAAGTGACAGTAAGGGGAGTGTGGACAAGATAAATTGTTTTACAAAAATCACCTTTGCCTCTTTTAGTACTATATCCAATAAAGAGTATTGTCACTTCATAGGTTGACATACTTTCGAAAACCTTCATTGTCTGCTCGACATTCTCTGGTTGTCTCAAAAATGGTCAAAAATTAGCACTGAAGCCCATGCTTTTGGAATTTCTGCTGTTTGTGATTTTAAAAAAAAGTCAAACCAAGATACAATACTTATAGCAGCATATGTATATCACCTTTAAAATTACTATCGTATTGTAGACCTACTTCAATGTGAGTAGAAAGAGATAAGTAAGGATCAGAAAAGGAAGAACCTGCAGACAATTGAGTGCATAGAATATCTAAGGCAGTGGTTGCACTGTTGTAATGCTTAATTTACCTGAGCTAAGATTGTGGGATCATCAGTAATAATATCTTCTACTCTTTTCTGCATGTTTGAAAGCTTGCAATAAAAATAATCCATGCAATGAAACATTAAAGGCTTGTAGCTAAAATTAATTTAATATTAACTGCTTAGACATCCATTTATTTTCCTTAATGATTTCTGTGATAGTTTTATGCTATTTCTTACAAAATCATGGTGAGATGCATATGAAACAATCTAAAAAGAAAAACTAGTCACTTCCATTTAGAGTGTACATTCCACTGAAATCCCTTTTATGTCCCCTCTGCCTTCTACATAGGAAATGCAAATGGTGTAAGTGCACATGGTTAGTCCTGTAGCCCTGACAACTAATGCTCAAGATGTCAACAGTGCACCTTGAACACTCAACATGTATTAGGTATGAATAACTCTTCATAACAGGAGTCTCCTCATAGGATCCAGGACCTTCACATATGTACATTGTTTTCATGAAGATAAAACAATCTTAACAAAGGGTGTCAAAGATGAATGAAAAAATAGTGAACAATAAGTAATACTTTTTAAAATCAGTGTAGATTTCAAAACCAATTTGCACTTGGGAGCCCATTAACTATGTCAAGCTGAGTGTTAGAATAGTTAGATCTCCATTCTGACTTGAGGATTTTCTTTAAAGCAGAACGTGGTAATACAAAGGTGCATCTCTGGAATCAGAGGCAGAGGACTGATACAAGTTTGACATAGAAGGAGCTACACCACAAGAGTAAATCTATCCCATTAATTTTTTTCAAATTCTGAAGTCAAATTTGAAAACTAATATTGACAATGACTCTTCCTACTTGTAGTATATTTTTAAAGGATATAAAGTACTACCTTCCCAATGCAAAGTACAGAGAGATTTAAATGCCCAGTGTCCTATGCCTGCTAAGCATCAATGCTAATTGCCATTGATCCATTATGAACAATGTGTAAACTGTCCTCCAGGATAACAAATAATGTGTGTGTGAAACATTCACTAGAAACATACTTTCTTACCTACTGGTTCCAATTCTGAGAAGACCTACTTGTAAACTTCTACTGGTTCCTAGTCTTTACTCTGACACTGCTTGGAAAGTGAATGAGTTAGATTTACTAACATCTTTGGCTAGTATAAAAGTTAGATAATTAAAAGATTAAGTGTTATAATACAAGAATTAATGTTAAGCAAGTTGCTTTAGATATGAACTACAATATATCAAAATTGAATAACTTAATTGCCATGAAACACATAATAAGCAGATGAAAATGTAAAGGGCAGTATGTGGCTTATTCTTACAATGATGGTCAAGTTAAACATTACTGATAAAAAAGGACACATAGGAATGGACTCTAGGGGTCTGTCTTTCCTCCCTTCTTCCTTCCTTCTTTTCTTTTCTTTCTTTCTTTCTTTCTTTCTTTCTTTCTTTCTTTCTTTCTTTCTTTCTTTTTCTTTCCTTCCCTATGCATCAAGTATGTTCACATTGGTATAATGTAAAACAGTGTGAGGATACCTTTAAAATATATACATATATAGATACTTAAATAAGAAATGTTATCTAGCAATCCAGCTCCTATGTATATATTCAAAATCAATGAGCTTAGTATGTTGAAGAGACATGTGTCCCATGTTTTTGACAGTATTATCTATAGCGGCCAAGAAATGGAAACAAAATAAATGAGTGGCCAGTGATGATTGGTTGAAAAGAATAAGACACATACATACATTGACAAAATATTTTATCAAAGAAAGGAGCACCATGCATTATGTAACATGGGTGAAAAGGAAGATAACCATTAAATAGGGCAGGTATGAATTACAAACCACGCATATTCTCACTGATACATGAAATTAAAAAAAAAAGATTGATCTCACAGAAGTTGAAAGTAAAATACAGACAAGAGTCCAGGAGAATGAATGTTAACATGCAGCTACCATGTTGGGAGAACATCTAGGAAGTCCCAGAGACCTGGGATAGGAGAGGCTCCCAGAACTCAACATCGAGTGTGAGTTAGCTTTTGTCGAAATGCCCAAGAATGGAGAGATAAAACCTGAAGAAATCATCTCTAGTAGTTAGACATGGTCTCCAGTGGAGGGATGGAGACACCAACCCACTTTCAATTTTCTTGATCCAAAATTGTTCCTGTCTAAAAGAAATGTAGGAACAAGAAAGGAACAAAGACTGAGAAATGGTTGACCAGTGACCGGCCCAATTCAGGATCCATCCCATGGACAAGTACCAAACTCTGATCCTATTACTGATGCCATGCTGTGCTTGTAGACAGGAGCCTAGCATGGCTGTCCTCAGAGAGACTCTACCAGCAGCTGACAAGACAGATACAGGTACTTACAGCCAAGCGTTGCACTGAGTTTAGGGACCCCTATGGATGACTTAGGGGAATGATTGAAGGAGCTGAAGGGGATGGCAACCCCATAGAAAGACCAACTGTGTCAACTAACCTTGACCCCTGGGAACTCCCAGAGAATAAGCCATCAACCAAAGAGCATACATAGACTAGTCTGAGGCCCTCCAGAACATATGTAGCAGAGGACTGCCTTGTCGGGCCACAGTGGGAGAGATGTGTCTAATCCTGTAGAGACTTGAGGTCCCAGTGAAAGAGGATACAGGTGGGGCACCCTTCCAAAGGCAATGAGGAGGGGGAGGGGGGAAAGAACTCTGGGAGGGGGGACCAGGAGTGTGACAGCATTTGAGGTGTAAATAATAATAAATAAATAAATAAATAAATAAAGTAAAAAGATGCTAGAGAGTTGGGGTGGGGAAAATGGAGGGATCATAAGCCTGGAAAAGGTTACTAAGTAACAGACATAACAAGAAATTCTATTGAGCTTTCACAGTGTAAAGTCTACCTATAGCAGCTATGTACTGTACTTCCTATTTGAAAGCATTAGGGAAAAATACTATTCTAAGCTTATAATATAATTATATCAGATACCCCTTCCATTTCCTCTATCCTAACCCTCTCATCTACTCCTCTTTGTTCTCTTTTGTATTCATGGCCTCTTTTACACTAATCATTATTATATGCATGTGTGTATATGAATATACATGTATATTCCAAAATATGACCTGCTCAATCTGTATAATGTTACTTGTATGTATTTTCCACATCTGAGGTTTTTGTATTTAATAACATGTCATTGAATTCTTCCCAAAAATGACTACTTCTCCTACTTTCAGCAATTCTTAGTTACCTATAGTAACTAAGTACTATAGTACCTATTTGTGTATGGTAGCAGCTTTGGTCTCTCCTTTGTCCAATTTAGCATGTCTATTTTTGTCTTTAATTAATGTTTAGACAGTTGTGTTAGTGACAATTTATAAATATAATTTCTGACATAAATAGAACCTGAAGTGGTAGAAAACTCCTGATTCTCTCACTCTTCTAATAATACCCATGCCCCACAATGTTTCCTGAGCCATAGATGCTGGACTGTTCTGTCTCAGTTGGAAGTGGTTTCCATGACTCTGCACTTTGATCAACTGCAGTTTTCTGCATAGGCTCTGTTAAAAAAGAGAAATTTCCTTGATGGAGGGTAAGGACTACACTTATCAATGGGTAAAAAGACAAGTATTTACCGTGTAGTTAGTGATTGTGCTAGTTCAGTAAAAATAGTGATGATGTGCAGTATGTGGGCTGTGTGTGTGTGTGTTTGTACTCATACAGACACATGTATAAAACACCAAATAGTACCCATTAATATATACATTTTATGTTCATCTACCAGTTAAAATAAAATTAATTTAAAACAAATACAAAATACAGGAAGGAATAGCAGTGATGTAATAGGACCATTATATAATATATATGCACATGGAAATACCTCCTGGTACTCCATAGAAATACAGAGTTTTTAATTTTCTTAATTATTAATTCATTTTAATAGCTTTAAAAGTAGCTTAAAGATCTTGACTCTATGATAACACAGTGACTACAGCTATACTTATTATTAGATGTGTTCACAACAGATTTTTTTTTCTTAGTCTATATTCTGTCACACTGGAATTTTAATGTTTGTAAAGTAATTTATGCTTCTATAAGAAAAGCAGAGGTTAGTGTTCCATTAATTTCTTACAGAATGTATTCCCCTGGTTACCTTTCTGCTTTTCCCTTTCCTGTGCTATAAATATCTCCTGTTCTATGAGGTAAATGGATTTATAACTTAGAAACTTATTGATAAAGTGTTATGTAGCCATCAACCTTATGTGTTGAGATGGAAAGCAAGCTCTGTAATGGAATAGTGATACTGTTGTAATTCAGAGCTGGTGGCAATCTCTGGCACAAACAGTGCTCCTAATGTGCTTTTGAGGTTGTGATGTCAATCCAAGCAGAGTCCTGTCATGCTGCCAGCTGTGCTTGCTCACTACTTCTCTTTACATTGCCTTGCAAAGACATGCATACAGAATTCCTTCAGCCACTCCACATTATTGCTATTGATCCAGGATGAAATGTTATTAATTTTGCTGTTTGGAATAGAAGCCACATATACATTAAAAGAAAACCTATCAAATGATGTTCAATCTTTCCTTTTATAAACGGTGTACTGCAAATTTGTACCAAGTTGTAAATACTACACCTGTTCATTTTCTCCATCTGGAATAATATTCTTTTTGTTTGCCAAAAAAAAAAACCAAAAACAAACAAACAAAAAAACAGTGAATTGTATAATTAGAGCCACTATAGGCACATCTAAAGTAACATAACAAAAGAATCATTTGCTGATATTTTAGTGACTCTAACATGTTAATGTAGAGCCATTTGCACTACAAACTAATGCACTCGAAAAATAATGCATTTTGTTTCTCAGTAAAATTCAAAGTTCATTCATTGTCCAAGTGCTTTGTTAATTCTTTTTGTTCTGATATGCATCTCACAGCTCTATGCTAGGACTAATTACTATAACTTGTAACTGAGTTTTGATTCACTATTTAAAAAATTAGTTTCTAAGAAGTTCAAAGATCTTACACATAATAAACATTTACAAAAAATGCATAAATTTCATCAAAAAGACATTTCTGCAAATATACAAAGGATTAACAAAAAAATCAATTCTTAAAGTAATCAATTTAGATTCTAACCAACAAATATATTCAAAATAATGTATGTCTTCCTAGACTGTTTATTACGAGAAACAAATGACAGAAATACTTTTCATAAGCATATATATTTATACATATCTGAAATCATCCCTCTCCTATTCTACTATACTGTATTAAAATTGTGTGTTGCTATTAATTTTTATCTTTTCTGCACTTAGGAAATTTAGTTAATAAATTTCTCCAGCCTGAATTTGAATCTAATTTGTAAGATTCTAATTTCTATTCTATTCATACTTTTTCTGTTAACACACTGAGGGCCACTGTGGAAGCCACCAGAAATTTACAAAATATTTAAATTAAATACTTTCTCTTGACTCCTGGTGGTAATGATCAAGTAAAGTTGGGATTCTATAGATTGTATTTCTTGTGGAAAAATGTTACAGGCAGAATCTTACTATTTAGAATACTAATATATTTATTACTGATTTTAACATGGCTTTACTCCAAAACCTCTTGAAATAATGTTAAATAAAACCATAAGTAATTATAACTCACAAATTATTCTGTACTTGGAAATCACACAGAGTATACTCTAATGAGAATGCAGCATGCCATTAAAAATGGCAGAGGGAAAGCAAGCTGTTTTCTAATCATTGAATAATGGTGAAGAAAGATAATGAGGAAGAAATAAACTACCTTTAAGAAAAAAGATGTGTTTGATATGTCATGCTGAGATAAAGTAGATATTTGTTTTCAAAAGAATTTGCCAAATTAGCAAAGTCTAAATAGATGGACAAGTCACACAGCAGAGAATCTACAGTCTTGACAATGACTTCAGTAGACCTGCAGATTCTGACACTGAAAGCTGCCCTGACTTTGGAGCTATGACTTAGTTCCTGATGCATGTAATAGCATTGATGAATGCTTTTCCATTCGTCACTCTGATCTGAAAAGATATACTTTTCAGATGTAATTATTCTGGAGCTCTTGCTATTTCATTTCTGAAGACAACTGATTATACACTACACCATTAACAAAACCAATAAAACAAAAGCAATAAACAAGACATTTAAAAATATGAGTGAACAAAAATATATAACTCAGTCATCTTTCTTTATGATTTCTCCAGAAATTAAAATGGTGTTGCCCTGTTTTGTGTTTCAGTGACCAAAGGCAAAGGTGTTATGTAAGTTCATGTAATATTATAGAAACTATGTCTCTCTGCTGTTTATATGTTAAGTCTCACATAACACTGGCCCTGAACTCACAGGTTGTGTGAGTATACTTGTTTGGATAACGAAAAGGCAAGGGTTTACCATTTTTCATATTTCCTTTCTTCTCCTACCTTTTCTCTTGTCTAATTTTGTACTAAGTACTTTTCTGTTGCTGTTGTAAAATGCCATGACCAAGGAAACTTGTGCAAATGTTATTTGAGTTTACATTTCCAAAACAGACAGCATAACAGAGGAAGAATTTTTCCCATTTTTTATTGGATATTTTTATTTACTCATTTTAAATGTGATCACCTTTCCTGCTTTACCCTCTGGAAACCCCCTATTCCATTTTCCCTCTCCCTGTTTCTATGTGTGAGCTCACCCACCCACCTAGCACTCTTGTCTCCCTGCCCTGGCATTCCCCTACACTGGTGCATCAAGCCTTCACAGAACCAAGGGCCTCTCCTCCTATTGAAATCCAACAAGGCTTTCCTCTGCTACATATGAGGCTGGAGTAATGGGTCCCTTGATTTGTACTCTTTGGTTGGTGGTTTAGTTCCTGGGAGCTCTGAGGGATCTGGTTAGTTGATATGCAGAAGGTAGAAAATAAATTGTAAATAGCACTAGTCCTTAAGTTCTAATTACCCAAGTGGCATACAGCATTTACCAAGGCCACACTCCTAAACCTCCACAGACAACCACCTGGAGCCCCAGTGTTCAGTGAGGGGCCTTCACATTTTTTTCATCCAGCCATCTTAATAATCATCAATTTTCTTGGTCCTTTCCAATAAACCTAAGTAAAAGTTACTTATAAAAGTGACAAGAGTCTTTTGATATATTATAAATGAAATATGAATTAGTAATACAGTTCAATCAGTAAAATGCTTATTTTGTAGGCAGGTAGCCCTGGTTATACCTCCCCACAACAAATAAATCTAGGCATGATTCTTAACAGCAAACTTACTCTACAGGAAATAGAGGGAAGTTCAAGTTTTTCTTCATTTACATAACAAGTTCAAGCCCAGATACATGAGATCCCAGAACTAGAAAAGGGAGAGGGAGAAAGGGGAGGAAGGGGGAGCGGTGGGGGGAAGGGGAGGGAGAAAGAGGGAGGGAGAGGGAGGGAGGGGAGGAAGGGGGGAGGTGGGGGAGGGGGAGGGAGAGGAAGAGGGAGGGAGGGAGGAAGGGAAGGAGGGAGGGAGGGAGAAGGAGGGAGGGAGAGAGAGGGAGGGAGGGAGAGGGAAGGAGGAGGGAGGGATGGAGAGAGGGAGGGAGGGAAAGAGAAAGAGAGGGAGAGAAGGAGAGAGGGAGAGGGAGGAGGGAGAAACAGACAGAAAAACACAGAGAAATAGAGAATTTTCAGGATTAAGGAAAATTTGCTCTTACATTTCAAATATTAGGTCATACGTTATTTTAGGATGAATTTTAGAAGAAGGATTACTTTTTAAGTGAATGAAAAATAAACTATAAATGGTTTTAAACAGACTCAGATTTATCAGTCTTCTATATTCATTGTATTTAGAATCATTTCCTTCAAAAATTATCAAAAATATATTGATCATTAAAACTATTTACATTCTCCAATGGAATGATGCGAAAAAGATGAACTAACATAATTATGTACAAATTTATTACATATATATAGATATATATGTATATACATACATATATATGTATTTGGATTGTTACTGTCTAACTTCTTGAGTTATTTTAAATTTTGAATATTAGCCTCTGTCAGATGTAGTGTTTGTGAATATTCTTTCCCAATCTGTGGACTTCCAATTTGTCCTATTAACAGTGTCCTTTGCTTTACTGAAACTTTGTAGTTTCATGAGGTCCCATTTATTAATTCTTGACCTTAGTGCCTAAGCTATTGATGTTGTATTCAGATAATTGTCTCCTTTACCGAGTTCACAAATATTACTCATTTTCTGTTTAGTTAGATTAAGTGTGTCTGGTTTTACATTGAGGTCTTTAATTTGTAAAAACAAGGACATGAATTTCACAAGAAAATAGATGGAACTAGAAAATATCATCCTGATTGAGGTAACCCAGACCTAAAAGGACATGCATGATATGCACTTAGTTATAAGTGGTTATTATTCATAAAGTCCATGATAACAATGTTATAATCAACAGACTGCAAAGAGCAAAATAACAAGAACACAAGGGAGGATGGTTCAATCTTTCTCAGAAGGGAAGCAAAATAGATATCACAGGTTAATGGAAGGAGAAAATTGGGTGGGAGAGGGGACAGGGCAGAATTATATATAGGGAGAGCAGGAAAGAAAGAAGGGATATCACCTGGAGACCAGGGCAATGTCTAGGACATGCCAGAGACCTGGGATGGGGAAATTCCCCCAGAAGGCCTAAGGGGTTGACTTTAGCTGAGATTCCTAGAAGTGGGAGATATGGATACTGAAGTAGCTACTTCTGTAACCTGGCAAGACTCCCAGTAGGAAGATAGGACAGCAATCCATTCACAAAGCCTTCCACCCAAAATGTGTCCTGCGTACAAGATGTGCAGAGACAAAGATAGAGCAGAGTCTGAGGGAATGGCCAACTAATGACTGCTCCAAATTGTAACCCAACCCAAGGGCAAGAACAAATCTCCAACACTGTGAATGATACTCTGTTCTGCTTGCAGACAGGAACCAGGCATAACTGTCTTCTGAGAGGCTCCAGCCAATGGAAAGAGATGCAGATGGAGATCCTGGGAGTCTTGTGTAAGAGTTGGGAGAAAGATTGAGGTACCCAAAGAGGACAAGGACTCCACAGAAAGACCAACAGAGTCAACTAACCTGCACCCTTGGAAGCTCCCCAAGACTGGATCAAGAGAGAGAGAGAGAGAGAGAGAGAGAGAGAGAGAGAGGAGGGGGGAGGGGGAAGGGGGGAGGGGAAGGGAGGGGGGAGGGGGAGGGGGAGGGGGAGGGGAGGGGAGGGGGAGAGGGAGAGAGAAAACAGGCTGTATCTAGCCCCCCTTATACATATGTATCAGATGAGCAATTTGGTCTTCATGTAGGTCCCCAAAACAACTGGCACAGGGTCTGTCCCTGAGCCTGCTGTCTACTTGCCTGTCTCTGAATCCCGCATCCACAAATGGACAACCTTGTCTGACCTCAGTAGGAGAGGATATGCCTAGTCCTGCAACAACTTGATGACTGGGGTTGGGAGGGTGGGGGAAGTGGTTTATGGGATGGAGAAAAGTGAGGAAGGTTGACACCCAGATAGGGGCTTTCTCTTTCTAAAGGGAATATAGGGAGGATTTATGAGACAAGGTACTTGGAGGACAGGAAGTGTTGTTATTGGATTGTAAAGTGAAAAATAAATAAAATTAATAAAAATGAAAACTATTTTGTAACACAAGTACCTGAAGAATAATGTATGCAGTTCTCTAAATTTGAGATAATAAAATCATCCCCAAACAGAACCTTAAGCAGTAATCATGTCTTTTTCTGTCACTTAGCCATTTGCCTGCCATGTATTTAAAGATAAATATACTACAATTACTCAACTCACCTGCATCAAATTTGAACCTTCTGGCTAATGTTTACCACAAGGCTTTACAATGGATATTCAACTCATGATTGATAGGATGGTAATTACCAAACTCCCTAATATTTTCAAAAATAAACAGATACTCAAATATAACATAAAAATAGAGCCAATTCTTGCTAAGAATGAGAAAATGATCAATTAGGAATAAACCATAAAATCTAATAACCAATGTTAATGCTAAAATGTCTTTAAGTAGCCTTACAATCATTAGTCATTTCTGTTTCCACTCACCAACTCCAATACATGTGAGATGAATAAAGTTAAGGGGAAAAATGAAAATAACTTCACTGACATAGTAATAATGAACTCTGTCACTAAATTTATGTGATATAATACTTGACACTGTTAAAGTGTATAATTTATAAACAACTAAAATCTCAAAATATTTTCAAACAGACCAATGCATATAAGGTGGAATATTTTTATAAAAATTGTCAACTAAACATATTTGTTAGTCAATTATTTATCTCATTTATACTTCAATAATGCAGTTATAGATTTTCCTTATACTTATTGTGTTATATTTCATATAGACATTTACTCTCTATGAAAATATACCTAACCCACATTTATACTGTAGGACCAAATATTCCCTACAGTTTCAAATATAGTTTGTATGTCTATGCATATATGTGGGTTCTTGATATTTTATTTGATATAGATATAGTATCCTATGTAATAATAACAATAACAACAACAATAAAAACAAATAATAATGGGTAATTTGGGGTACAACAAATTCAGATTTTTGAAGATTTATTTTTATTTTATATATAAACTTTTTTCTTGTATGTATGTATGTATGTATGTATGTATGTATGCATGTATGTATGTGTGTGTGTGTGTGTTACATACATATTTTGATCCTATGTAATCCAGAAGAGTGAATCAGACTCCCTATTACTAAAGTTCCAGATGGTTGTGAGATGCCATGTATGTCCTGGAGAGGAAATCTCATTCCTCTATAAAATTAGCAAGTGTTATTAACCTCTGAGTCATCTTTACAGCTCCACATTTGGATTTTTAATAAGAGTAACAAATATAAATGCTGCTGCTTTCAAAATTTCAATGAAGATTTTATATCCTTGGTTATAGATGAGCTAACCTTGTTTCTCACATCAGTGTTTCATAAATCTCACTGAAGATCTAATTACATCAATATATTGTTGATTTTTATATAGTCTTTAGGGCTTAGACTAAAACATAACAAAATGATATTGATTTATTTCAAGCTGGGTAAATCTTCCATGACCTTGTTTCTTAAATAAGTATAATTTTTATGAGTTCTGAGTTTGTCTATTGCAGAATAAACCTGCATTTGTTCTTAAAATGTGAGGTATATTGCATAATAAAATATAGCTATTTTCTAAAGGACAGATTAAGCATCTTCTTTATATCTCCTGTTTATGAAACTTCACCTTAGTTATTCCCTTGGACACAACCCCTGTATGAGATTTAATTCAATATAAATTTTGAGTTATTCCAAATATTTTCAAGTAATTTCAGAGCCAAAAGCTTCATGAATAGAGAAAATACCAGCAGTAAGGCAATAAATAGTAGATAGACAAGAGAGAGAAAATGGAAAATATATCAAAAAAATTAATAAAAAATTGAGTGACTGATGCTTGAAGGTGCTGAAAATTTGAAGAGTAGTAGACAATAGCATATGTTCTTTTCCTGATGGAGAATATTGCAGATGACTAAATTAACTGAGAAAACATGCTAGCAAGCTTTCAGTCACTTCAGAAAATACTCGAAAAAATCAACCTATAAAAAGAAGATATATACTAGAGCTCACAATTTTGGAGATTCTAATCTGTGATTAATTTTCCCCATAGATCTGGGGCTAATGGTGAGGCAGCAGTCACAGTGAGATATATTAAGCAGAGCTAAGACACAAACCTCACAGCTGGAAGTTAAAGAGGCAGACTGACATCCTACAGTGTCCATGAAAGATTTGATGGTAAAGACATGAGTTTTTATTTGGCTTATATTCTTCAAGATCAACCATCTTCCTTTTATCTCTTCCTCTCCTAACTCCTCCTCTTCCTTTTCCTCTTCCTCTCCTAACTCCTCCCACCTTAGGTCCTCCTACAAGATATAAGACTTCACCATGTGGGTATGATTATCAAATCATAAGTCTAAGCTGTAGCTCACAGAAGACAAAATATCCAGGTATGATGAAAGTATTAGATTTTTATTTTAAATTCATAACAAGAAAAATTTTTTACTTTTAAAATTTCTGTATTATTCACGATTTCTACTTTTCACACTAAACTCTTTTCTCCTTTCCTACATTTTGTGTGCATTTTCTACTTAAAATTCAACCATAACTTATTCATATCATATGAACAAATTTGGAAGCAGAGGTATGATTCTCATACTATGTTCACCAATGTTACAAAAGGATATATGCTTAGCAGGGAAAGAATATTGTTAACATCTATTAATACCAATACAATGAATGTCTTGGTGTTTGTATGTTTCATAGATGTTAAATAATTTAATTAAAGTGACAATATCCTAAACCATTCTTAAGCTACAATAAACACCTCATACCTTTGCTGGAATATAGATAATGATTAGTTTATTTGTATAATGCCTCTTTTGGAATTAAAAATGGTTAGTAAAAACATATGACACCACAAGTGTGCAGTAGAAAGTGTCTTTCTACTGTGGTTGCTCTACTGATATGATATCAGTACATTTACCTGGATTACATTATCTTCATTTTACAAGGCTCACATGATCTGTAATTTAGATGCATTGTTTTTCCTTGAAGATTTTTTTATTTTACCAAAATTATCTATGTTTTTATTTCCAAAGTCATCATATTTTTACCAGTCACTATAGACAAGAAAAATAAAAGAGACAAGCAACAGTATACAACACAAGGAAGAGGCAATTGCTGTTCCTCTATGTTCTGTGGTTTTGTGTTCAGGAATCTGACACAATATGGTTAAGTTCAAAGGAACTTCTTCTGTTTTAACTTCTCACTGTGTTGACCAATGTAAAACCCCAAGAGACCTAAGGAAACTCCCCAGGTAAAGCCTGTTTTTCAAACAATGTTCTCAAAATAATAGACCCATGAAAATGTGAATGAAAGCCACCATAAAGGAGCAAAGAAAAAAACATTAAAGATCAAGTATTGGTAAGAATTGAGAAACAATACCCTGATACACTAAGAGTAAGAAGGGCATACATGTAACTCTAAATTTTAGCTGGCCCAAGGCTCAACTGTTCTACTCTAAGGGATTCACTCATGTGAGAGAAACACTCAAACAAATATTTGCACATAAATGTACATTTTAATATTAGTTCTAATTCCAAAAGTGTAGAAAAATAAATGTCTTTAATCACAGTCAAAATACCATACAAATATAAAAAAGAATAATGTAACCAACATGGAATGGAGTTTACATACTGCAGTATAAGTGAACTCACACAAACTATGCTAAGTGCAACAAACCAAACAGAAAAAGCAGGAGAGGCTATGCAATGGCAGAGAAGAGGGGAGGAAAGGGATGCATACCCTCCATGTGAAGGAGCCCAGAGAGTGTGGCCCAGAGGGCTGCCCGAATGGGTCCAGAGCAGCCAAGGTAGAATATAGAATTTAGTAAGTGATAACTAGGGATTATTGGCTGAAGGTAGATTGATGAGTGGAAGTTAGGAAGTGGCCCAGGTATTGTGCTGTTTAAGGCATATTAAAATATAAATCCTGTGTGTATGTCTTTTATTTGGGAATGTTAAGCATTGAGGCTGTAACAAATCTGCTGCCGAGATTTATGAATTAAATATTTAATTCTACAACATTCATGATTGCATGTGTGTGTATTCCAGTACTCAGGAAGTAAAAAAATGAGAATTGTAAGTTTAACGTCACCCTTTGCTCAGTTGATTGTTCAAGTCCATCGTCGCCTGCAGAAATCCATATTTCAAACAAAAACAAGCAAAAAAAACCCCAACAACAATTCCCATAAAATAATAAAAATCCTAACAAACAGTACACCTAAGAACGCTAGAAAATGATATTGCACAACTAAATCATTACTAAATCAGATTATGACTAATAGTTTTCAATGTTTCCTTTAGTTTTTGAAATTATATGATCACATCATTTCTTTCATCCCTTCCTACCTCTCTCTCTCTCTCTCTCTCTCTCTCTCTCGTGTGTGTGTATTCCCAAATACTTCTCCTCTTTCTCTTTTTCATTATTTATTGTTACATGCATAAATGTATACACACATATGTTCGTAAATATAACACATAATTTATAATTGCTGCACTCAGGTAAGAACTGATAGCCTGTTTCTGCATTTCTTTCTTCCTTGTAAGCTCTAATTGTCCTCAACTCTGACATGAGGTCTAGGTCAAATCTGACCTTGCTCTGGTTCACAAATCAAAATCATTCAGAAGACAACTTTGTGTTGCCTGCTTGAATTCTTTCAACATGTCACTTACACCTTTAGATGCTTCCTATTTGCAAGCATGGTGAGTGACCTGTGACAATGAAGAATGAATTATGACTAGAGTTACAATGATTTGTGGTGTGACAGAAACCCATGACAGGATAAATAACCCATTGATATGAACTGCATTTTAAATATCACAGGGAGAGGAGGAAACTCGGTGTCCAACTCAGCAGATATCCTAAACAGTATGTATGTTGTTCAGAGAAACTTCACAGAAAAGTACTTAATGACATGATTCTTAGAGGACCATTTGAGAAGATAGAACCCTAAACTTCCACCAGCTTTCCCATTTAGAATCCAAAGGCCCTTTTCAGCTTGCTTTCTGGTTTAAATTCTGAACTGTAAGATTGTATATTGACATCTTTAACAAATGTATACTTATAAATCCAACCAGACTTCTTTCTGAGACTCCACACTAAACAAATGTGTCAAAATGTAGCAGATGCTTCCACTCTAACCACTCTCCCTCACCCCCCCCCCCAGCTTTGTGCTCCTGTAGACGACACATGTTTCTAAAGAGAAGACATTCATATCATAGTGAAATTCTGATATCAATAGACCTTTTCGGTTTGTTTTTCATTATGTCCTGTATCTCTTCCATAGTTACTTGAACAACCCAAAGCTATAGGGCAAAGAATTTTTATACAGATTGTTTTATTTTCATAGAAATAATGACATTAAAACCAATTCCTATATGCTACTGCTATCCTTCTTTGAATTGTTTCTGTTTCTTTTATTCATTGCAAAAATTACACGTCATATATATCTAATTTCAGTATGTGCTCTTCAGTGACATATCAGCCAGTTAACCCTATTTTTCCTTGCAGCTTTGCCACTTTATGAGTGTGTTTGCTATTGATCAAACATCTACCTCTCTCGTATTCATGAGGAAGAATTTGAGTGTCGGGGTCATTCTTTATTCCATCATGCTTCTCTTAACACATTGCACATGGTTCCTTGATCCACTCATTCTTTTATCCAATGACTAAATGTGAACTCTGTCACATATATATACCAGGTGCTCTTTTTGACAGTGAATTGAACTCAACTAAATTATATCTTCTTCATAGACAAGGTAATTGACATTTTGGTCTATTGTTCAATTTGTTTTAGACAGCATTAGTTAATATGGAGAATATCAGATCATAGAATTTCTCTTCTTTAACTCCAAAGGACTATATGCTAGATTTCAAACCTGGGACAAATGATCAGGGAAGTGCCTATTTAACGTATCAAAGCAAGTGCTTACTGCCAGGTTCTCCCTGCATCTCCCAGTCCCCATCTGTTACATGGTCCTTTTGCTTGGCATACCTCATCCACTATCCTAAATTTCTCCAAACCAGAGGTTTCAGTTCAGCTGTATATAATCCAACCATTTTAGTTACCTGCTTTCTTTATACATTTGGGTCTGCTGGCTGCTGCACCTAGTTTCCTCTCTTTCTGTCTCTCTCTCTCTCTCTCTCTCTCTCTCTCTCTCTCTCTCTCTCTCTCTCACTTTCCACTCTCGATCTCTCGATATGGCACAGCTAGGATTATCTACACTCTGAACTCTCCAAAAGGGTCTCTGTCTCTGGCTATGCCTCCTACATATCTACAATAAACCTCTTCCTCCATCATACATAGAATCAGTCACATTTACTTTTCCTTTTTATTTCTTTGTTTCTTTGTTTTCATTTATACACAACTAATGTTCCAGACTCAGAATGAAGACTCAGGGCTTTATGGTAAATCTCACCATTCAGCACATAATTAAAAATCATAAACCTGTGTGTTTTATCATATCCCTGTCCTTCTTTCTCAGATGCCATTTTAATTCTCCGATCAATTACTTGTGCCAATACAAGGGATGAATGAGGAGCTTGTACTACTCAGTCCTCGAGGAATTATGTTCCTGTCGCTATTGCTCAAAATTCAGATAAAAACATTAAAATGTTCCATAGTGCTTTTAGTAAATAAATAACATTACAATACAGCCATGCCTTTGATATGTAAGAAAAAGATCTTGTAATCTGTAGTTTAGGTTTAAGACACTGTAAAAAACTTTACACCTAAACTTGAATCAGCAGCTGCCCGGAAGGGATCATAGTTCCTACCTTTTACAGTTGAGATTAGAGGTATTTAATAGTCAATCTGTTTTCTATGGTGACCTATGTCAGGGAAAGGGCTAATTAATCTATACGTCACAGGAAGTTTATCTTCCTAGAATAATAGACGGTGAAAAACATGTTAAAGTTAACATCATCGGGTTTTAAGACAGTTATTAACCTTGTCACATGGCAGGTAGAGGCATAGAACCATAGGATAAAAATGTAAAAATTAATTGAGTGGACACGGAAGGTGTTCTGTTAAGCAAACAGAGCAAGGCCATGCTCCCACTTAAATGCAGGGATGTGGTCCTCTGTACCACAAAGAGTGTATATGGTTGGGGCCCTTTTATCAGTGTTAATGAACTATGCAAGCTAATTGTTACCTTTCATTTCATGACTGTGACTACCAGCACATTTATGAAGAACCTGATTGTTATTTTGTCCTTAGAGTCCCTCTTAATCCTCTCCAGGGAGAGTCTAGTCTACTCTGTGCATGGAGATTTTTTTTTTTTTTCTAATTGTGCTGGGAAAGTTGTCCAAAGTTTCTCTCATGATTGAGGGAACCTAGTGCTTAGAATTAAAATAGTTTCACATGAGGAAGTTTTAGAATCTTTTATTCTTTTAGGAATTTATGAATGTATGGCATCTCACCCTCTTCTCAGGCTATGATAGTGCAGATGATAATAGCAAAGAGAAACTAATAAGAAATTGGAGTTTAAAAGTATTCCATCCTGATCTAGAACACGTAGTTTATTAAACCAGTATCATGATGCCATCTTTTATTCACAAGAAATAAGGGTTAAGATGCAGCTACACTGTGACATCCGCTTTCTGCTGTCCTCTTCATCTTTGATCTCTACTTGGTGTACTTAATTCACTGTGATTTCCATATTGAAGTTAGGTGTATATAAGCAGTGAACTTAAATATTGAGATAGCTCTACTGATGAATTATATTTGTTAGGAAGAAATGTATATTTTATGTTAGTTTTCTATGTTTTCCAGATGGCACAAAATAAAATAGTATAAGGTTTCCAAGTAAATATAAAATTCCTTTCTTTCCCTGTATTTCTTCACTCTTGTTTTTTACCATGGTGTCTACAGTATTGTGATTCTTTTATTTTTACCCCGATATTATTTTTCTGTAGTTCCTTGTATGGAGATAATCATGGCATTCTGAGTACATGTCTATATAAAAGCCAGTGGCAATATTTTGGAAATTTATCGACTGTTTTGGAATTGGAGCCTTGCTGTGGGAGGTCAATCATTAGAGACCTTAGGGTTTTATAGCCTGCCCCCATTTCCTGTAGTGACAATTTGGAAAATTTGGTTTCTTTTAAAACCATATATATGTATATATCCCAGGTGTGGGATATGGACCTGCTTCAAATTGTCCATAGCAGTTGATTTGGCTTGTGCTTTAGTGGGGGCATGATTTTGACAGTTGCAGATATTTTCTGTATTTCACATATGTAAAATTTCACATATTTTAGAATGCACTATATTTTACAATTAAATTATTACTGATGTCAATTATATAATATATATATATATAATATATATATAATATATATATAATATATATATAATTATATATAAGAAATATATAATAAATATATAATATATAAGAAATATATAATAAATCATTAAAAAACTTTATTGGCTTAAATTGTATTCTTGCACAGGAAAGGACATAGTGTGAAAAAGAGTTTTAAATTTAAGGTTTGGTTTTACTAGTGAAAGAAAGTAGCTCTCTGTCTTTGGAAGAAAGCTTTATAAACTAGCCTGGACTGTCAATAAAATGTCCTTAGTTTTCCTAGAGAATAAGCATTTCTCTAGTACATTCTCATTCTTTCTTTAAGGACTGACTTGATATCCTCAAATTATCCTACTCTTAGGATATGAAATCCTTTGGAATGAAAAATGCAAAACTTCGTATCTTTTCAGTCCATTGTGATACCCTCATAATAAAGATTCTTCGCTCTAACATGAATGTTCCCACTATGACACTGAGGAAATCTGCAAGGGACTATGCTCATGCAGCCAGAAAAGACCCTCAACCTGCACAATAACTGACTGACATAATGTCAAGAGGAAGAAAATTCTACCCACTTTCAGAAACCAGTTATCTTCTTATTAAACCCCGGTTATTTAAGGACTTTTTTTTCTTTTTTTTTTCCCCTGAAGCTTTACTGGATCAAATTTCTACCCTTAGAATACACTGAAACTTTGCATCTGACCTTCCTTCCATTTTAGTAGGATAGTAGTGAAATTAGGCAATGACATTTGGACTATATCAAATAGATATTTTTATTATGTACCCAGGAAATCAATATGATGAAACATTTTATTCAGTTTGAAGTACATTTTCTTAGAATGAACTTTAATGTCATCAATTGTAATATCAGTGCTGACATTACTACTAATGATGGAGGTAATGATAAAGAATAATTTAAAGTATTTAATATGATTAAAATACAGTGTGTCTGTGTGCCACTGAATGCTTTATGCACCGATTTCCTAACTCAATAATTTTAACTCTTGTTCATCTGAAACTTCATTCTAGTGTGGGCATTATTATTATCACACTAAACAGATAAGGAATAAGAGATGAAGAGAGAATATTACATTACTTAGGAAATATTCAACCAAATATTTTGCAACACTGAAGAAATTTGTTAGGTAATGAACAATCAAATGTCAAGAGAAAAAGTCAAAGGCAAAGCTAAAGGAGAAAGCAGAACATGACTCTGTGTGGAAGAGGTTAAGAGGGGCCCAATGATGCTGTGTAAAGCACCTCTGGCCACAGAAAGAAGATTGAATCAACTAATAAACTACTCAAAAAACCCTCAAACACAGGTCTCTAACTATTTTAGAAGAGGAATTTACTAAATATAGCCTTTCACAAATAGTGCCTTGTTTCAAACTTAAGTCAATCCTTGAAATACATTACTGAGTAGAAGAGGAAAATAAAGTTTACTCTTTCCAATTTCTGAGTGACACTATTATTGGAGTACAAGTTGACCATATCATGTTCAGTCAGAGGTTATATAGTATTTGAGTAGCTTATCTTGTATTCCATATGGAGTCCAGGAGAATGTGCATGTAGAGTGACAGTCTTATATGTTGACACCATACTGTGGGGATACTATATTTTTTAGCGATGTGCTATCCATATAATTAGAACATGCACATTTTTTCTAATAATATAAAAAGTAGATCTTTTATCTACTAATTAGACGGATACTAATGAATGCATTTGCTGTTACAGTGTATCTGCTATTTGCCTGAATGATGCTTGATGAACAATGTGATTCATTGTGCAATTCAAATGCTATGAAAATGAAGTATTCAAATTGGGATTGCTAATAGCGGCTATTAAAATGTCTTACTTATCTCTTACTGTAGATCAATTGTTGTGGCAAGGGTTCTTTTTATTTAATTTGTAATAATTACTACTAATATGTATATTGAAGAGTAACTGGCTGAGTCTAGTAAGTTTTTCAAAAGCCTGGTAATTTATATATACTGTATACTGGAAGAAAAATCTCATATCACCAAAACATTGTTGTAGAACAAAGATTTTGCATTTGGCTGTGGACTTCTTGTTTGTCTATGAATCAGAGTAGTACACATATCAAATGCATGTTTAATTATATAGTTTTGAAATTTTTTAGAGAGATCTGTGCTAATTTAAGAGCCGTCAGTGACTGAAGTCATGAGTATAAACATACCTACTTTAGGAAACAATATTTGTTAAAGAACAAAAGAGAGCTAAAATAGTGTACTCAGAAAGCCATGGTGAGAGTTTGAAGAATTCTAACAAAGACATGAGATTAGCATAAAGGAAGTTAAGAAGCACAAATCTGGTAAGTAATGTATGAATACACTGCTCTTTGAAGGACAGATGTATAGGTACAATCAAAAAAGGAATTATAACTGTTCTCCTGAAGAGTGTTTTTTAAGTATCTAAATAGTTGAAGACTTGAAATGCACATAAACACACACACACACTGGTACCCTGAACACAGGAACACACACAAATACTCAAATACACATGCATATGTATGCCTGTACTAGCAAATTAATTATTCTGTTGGAGACACTAAAATGTAGCATGTGGAAAGGAGTAATCTAGCCAATTAAATTCTGTTGTAAGATTGTGTCAGATAATCTTACTGACTGAGTATAAAATATTTATTACATGAATTTGTTTACCACTTGTACACTTAATGGTACTATTTCTTGAAGCCTTAGAAAATAAGGCATATTTCAAGCCAATAGCTGGTGCATGTCTTGGAAAGTTGTATCTGAGCCCAGTCCTTTCTTTAGTCTCTATTTCTCTATTTTCTATCCATTAGGAAAAAAATGATTTTTTATTTACCACTGGCTTCTGCAGCCATGATGTTATGCCCAAGCACAGGAGGTCAAGCAACCAGACACTGAATCTTCTGAGACCAAGAGCTTAAATAAATATTTCTTCTTTAACTTGTTCTAAGGTATTTTAGTCACTGTCATGTAAAAGTCACTAATCCAGATATTGAGTAAGCAAAGCCAACTAGTGCCTTTCGTATACATTGTTAGAATGATCATTAAAATTAGATGAGAAAACAAGACTTGTTTAGTAGGAGACAAGACAACCTTCCTATCTTGTCAGTAACAAATGGCTCAGTATTGTCACAGTTAACTATTACTCTGAACTTATTATATATGAGGAATAAATATCAAGAGATTCAACAAAGAGCTGAGAATAGGAGAAATAGTGTTCCCCAAGTAAGAACACACCAACTGGTTATCTAACACCAAATGGTTGTTGATCCGTCCCTGAAAACTTTCACAAACAAGTAACAACATATGAGCCTAGTACGTTTTATGTATATATTTAGGAATATAAGAAATAAAATCCATGAATATAGAAGTGACCAAAGGAGTTACATCAGAGGGTTAATAATAATAACAGCTAGATGCTTTGACAAATAAAAAACCTTGTCAGTTTTAAAGATGATATTATACAACCCAATAGTAATCTGGAATTCAAGGGATTTTTTTTTTAAGGTTAAAAATGTCATCTGCATGTGTCTGCCATTCTTGTTGCTATTTCACCAAACGCAGCTTCTTACTGAAGGTAGAAGTGGTTTAGCTATGGTCTCTTCTATTTCAAAATTAACAGTCACATATTAAACACTGAAAATGTCTTCTATTGATTTTAGCCTTACTACAAGTAAATACTTTATATCTCTGTATATTATAAAGCTCAGTGGACATACTCTCTTGCTATGCAAGCATGAAGACCTAAATTTGAATCTTCAGCATCACTGTATAATGCTGAGCATGATTCAAGTGGCTGTACCCCTCATTGAATGGTGTGGAAAAAGTGAAAATAGGGAGTTCTCAATAGTTTATTTGGCAGACAACAGTTCCATAAGCATAATTTGTCCATGAATTTACTTTTTAACTATTTTTCCTAGAACATGAAACTTAAGACCTAACTTGAATCCAAGCCAAATGACCTAAACTGGTAAGTCTAAGTGTGAAATCCCACCTCCCACCCTCCCAAGTAAATATTTCACTCATAAGTAGTTCAGTCTCAAGCTCAGAATCCAATGCTAATAGTATTTTTATGGAAGTTGTTACAAAAATAAGAGAAGTGTTTAATGGAATACAGATTGTATGACTTAGATAAGAGAAATATATATTAAATATATTCTGTTTGGAAATTGAAATAAAAGTGTTTATTCATTTAGTAGAATTTAACAAAAGCTTATATATTTTTTCTTTTAGCATCTGAAATTGTGTAATTTTAATTGTTTCTGAAAATGCTATTATTTTTTAAGTTAAAAATAAATTTTTATTTTCATGGTGTACAACATTTTTGAAAATTTATATTGATTGTGAAATTATTATAGCTAATTAGCATATGCATTACCTTGGTGGTGATTTTTGTGACTTAAATATGCATTTGATTCTCTCATTGGATTTTGTGAATATTTCATAAGTTAAGAGAAGATATTTTCATGTTTTGTGACCCAGAACAATTTCTGTGGTAAGATTTCTACATGTTGCCATCATTTCTAGAACCCAGAGAATGTCATCACAATAAAGTAAATTTTTAGTGTGAGATATTTTCTTTTTTGCCCAGAAATCTTACTCTTTTTCATTTTAATATTTATAGTTTTAAATTTCACTTTTAGATATGCAATATTTTGCATTCATTATAAAATATTACTAAAAATCAAAATTACAATAAAAGGAAAAACATCACTTTTTGTCATACTAGATGCTGAGAAGTAAATCAGGAGTTGCTAAAAGGCATATCAGTACTTCATATTTTGATTTGATTTCCACATAAAACAGTATAATTAGGATGTATTGTGCTTCAATATTAATTCAATATTGACCTTCTTTTCTTAATGTCTTCTTGAATAATTTCTAATTGAATAAACACTAAAATAGAAGGAGTTTTATTAATGATATAAAGGCACAGATAAGAGCAGAGGGACATAGGAATATTTCTAATATTAATACATGTTTTAAGTATAACTCAATGCAGAACAGCTACTTATTAAACCCACAGTGAGCATCATAATAATCCAATGTAATATTTATGATAAGGCTTATAAGTCTCAATAAAAATAAAGTAATGTGACTTGTCTTTTTCTTAACTTTTCCCCCAAGATTGCTAGGGTACTTACTCTGTTAAGAGAAGCACTAGACACCAAGCACTTGGACTATCAGATATTTTCTTCAAGAATCATTCAATCACACTAAAACATAGATCTCAGAGACTCAAGCCAAGCACAGGTCAGTAGTATCGTAATATAATAATTGCCTCTCAGGTTAGATCATGTATCAAATTTTGTTTATATTTCATTTTATCTTTTGGTTTTATGACCGTTCCCTTAGGCAACATGGTTATGCAAAGGCTAATATTCACCTTCATGAACATCTGTGCTATCTCTAAGGTGCTTGGGAATGTGGAGGAAGTATAAGGAAAAATATAATTTTACTATAACAATTAACACTTAGTGCAAGATGTCAAGAATAGTTCCTTTTCACAGAAAAGATAGTAGGTAGGTTTTGCAACATGATATCTGTAGCATCTACTTAGTTCCAGTCTGTAGCATGAAGAAGCCATAAACTTATGAACTCAGAGCAGCTGTAGTCACCTTCCCGAGACCTACAGTAGATCAAGCCAGCTAAAATCCTGGCATAGATGGAGTGAGTCATTTCAAGGTGACCTTGTAATAAGGGTAAATTCATAGCAGACAGTTTCTGAAGCATAGCGACTCTTCTTTTCTGAGGATGTGACTGACTACTGATAGTTTTTCCTAAGTTCCAGTAGATGGACACACACCTATTCATTCTTTGATTCTCACATATTTTTTGTCACAAAGATACAAATAGCAACTTCTATATGTATTTATTGTATCTTTTATAACTTTAAAACTCCAGTATATTTTCATAAGTATAATATTTATAACTTTATGCACAGATAAACATCTTGCTGTGAAAAAGAGGCTAGCAACAAGCTGTCTTGTCTCAAAAGCACAGTTTTAATGTGAGTCCAACATTTGGCACTGAGTCAATTTCCCTATTGGTTTCCTTACATTTTCTCTTCTTTTACCCCTTTATGTCACTCTTTAACCCCTCCTTCCTCACTTGAATTTTTTTATGATGCATAAGATTTATATTTTTTGGGATACACACTATTTTCTTGCAGTAACTGCAAAAGTGAATAAAATCAAATCATCATGTAATAGGAGCATCACTTACACCTGGCAGTGCGTCATAATCACTCACAAAGCCAATACAGATCCTCACATCACAGCTCTGCCAAATTGGCATCTACACTGATAAGTAGAAAGCTTGATTGATAAGCTCCTGCCTGGAAATGTGCAGGTTTTTTTTTTTTTTTTTGTCCTAAGGGTTGCAAGATGTCTCAGCATCAAACTTCTATTGCTAGTCAAATGCTACAGAGACTAGAATAGAAAAGGCTGTGATGACAGTGATTTTACTAGACAGGAAATCAAACTGCTATGGGAGCAGGAATCAAAACAACAGATGACTCTTAAAATGCAAATGCATTATCCATGAAAAATATGTGTGGGGAGGACCAAGTGGCAGCTGGACTGGTACAGCATCAGAAGAGATGCTTAAATCTGAGGGGGCAAAGGAATGTTTTACTGAACTTACCAAGTAATGGCAGACATGAATTTTCAGATATATTCTGAAAGTGCCCTTTTAGATTACAAAAGACATAAAATGAGAACTTGTATACAGAGTGAAGAGCAGGGTATTGTTCACAAGACTCCACTCACAGTAGATGGATGAAGAGTAATGTAGTAGGGTTAGTCTGGATTTGAGATGCCCAACCTAAGTAATATTTGATGTTGCCAGAATTACGAAGAACCAATATACAGGCCTTTAATCAGTAAAGAAGATGCATAAAATTTGATGATTTTTTTCTTAAAAATGTATGAGTTTTAACAGGAAAATAAAGAAGTCAACTGAGACAACACTACTAGAAGATGCATATATTCTATCTTTTTCTATATTTAAAAATATATTTAAAATATAATTACATCATTTCTCCCTCTTCTTTCTCTCTCAATCCCTTTCCATTCCAATTTCACCTAGCTTGCTCTCAAATTGATGACATCTTTTTAATTATTGTTACATATGTATGTATGTGTGTGTATATATGAATAAATGCATAACTATGATCTGCTCAGTCTCTTTAGTATTACTTGTCTGTACATGATTTTAGAGTGGATCACCTTGTATTGGGTTACTAATTAGGATTTCATCCCTGGGAGAAGCTAATTCTCCCTCTCTCAACAGTCATTAGATGCCTGTAGTTATTTGTCTAGGGGTAGTGTCTCACAAAATTTCATCTTTCCACAATAGTATGTTTATGGGGGACATACACCCTTGATACCTCAACAATATGGCTACTTAAACAAGACCTGAACAATGCCAATGCCAATAAACGTCCTTAAATTGCAAAAGCATCTAGTGTTCTTGCTAGTGAAAAACTAAAAGATTTGGACTCTGAGAATAACAGATGAGAATATTAGTCACTGTAGAATTCAAATTCCTTTTAGCTCTTCTTTCACCTTGTATTTGAACAAAGATTTAAATCTAATTTTGTTTCTTCTAAAGGAGATTTGTTATTTTAGGTATTTTCAAGTTTTTGTGACTTATACAAAGTAAATAAGCATTCATCTATTCACATTTATAATTTGTCATAAATTAACATTATAAACATGAATTTTATCCAAATAAATATATTTAGAAAGTTAAAGATACATATTAATGTAAGTTTTAGAAAAATAAAATACTGCCGGGCGGTGGTGGCGCATGCCTTTAATTCCAGCACTTGGGAGGCAGAGGCAGGCAGATTTCTGAGTTTGAGACCAGCCTGGTCTACAGAGTGAGTTCCAGGACAGCCAGGGCTATACAGAGAAACCCTGTCTCGGAAAACCAAAAAAAAAAAAAAAAAAAGAAAAAGAAAAAAGCAAATACTTTCCTCATTATCCCTTTATAACATTATGATTTGTTTCCTTTTCCTTGAAGAAGATCACCCTCTTTGTCCCCTTAGTAGCCACCTAACTTCTGTAGCTATTCTAAATAAAATGCATATATCAAAAGCATAAAACTTAAAACCTACATGTAAGATTCAATATTTGTCTTTCTAGAGTTGGTCACCTCATGTAGAATGACTGTTTCTTGATTCATCCAGTTACCTGTGACTTTTGTAATTTCATTCTCTTAACAGCTGAATAATATTCCACTGCATAAAGTGACAGCCTGAACAGCAACTCAAAACAGACAAAAATCCTAACAAAAAGGAAGAGGGAGTGAGTACAAAGTTCCACTCCTAATCAAGAGTCCACCTCCAATAGATAGACAGAGCCTCAAGTAGAGGGATGGGGTTACCTGTTGGGAGCCAACTCTTAGCCGAAAGCGGCTATCATCTTTACAGCCATCTCATAGCAGCCATCTCGAACCATATACGCTGACAAGAGACTTGTTTTCAACAGCACGAAACAGCTGAGCACACTCTGATAAACATCTTGTTTTGCTGTTTAGTGCTGCCAGCAGCTAGGAGCACGTGGTCTCCACGCTGCTAGGCGCATAACTAGCGCCTTCAGTTGAGCTTACCCACGTGGACAAGTTACGTGGTAAAGGGTATAACTATCCAGGATTTCCTTTCAATAATGGAGAAAGAGACTAGAGACTTGAGACTTGATTAGATCCTTTGTCTTGTCTCCATTCTTTGAGTCTCTTGCCCCTCTGTCCCCACTCTCTTGCTAGACCCTGACCCACAGACCATAGCAGCAGAACAGCCGTTACTAAGGAGCTGAAACGACCATTACTGAGGAGCTAGACAGACCGGGAGGCGTTACAGTTACCAATGCACAGTCAAATTTCTGACCCAGAATTGTTCCTGTCTAAAAGAAATGCAGTGAAGGCTGAAGGAGTTAGGATTCAAGACACCATGAGGAAAGCAACAATCCCAACCAACCAGAGCCCCCAGGGTCTAAGCCACCAGCCTGGGAGCGCTTAGGGAGGGACCCATGGCTCCAGCTATATATGCAAGGGAGCTAGCTATATATAAGTGGGAGAAGAGATCCTTGGTCCCATGAAGACTGGACGTCGTGGGGGGGGATACTCGAGGGTGGGGAGGTGAGGTACAGGGGAGGGTGGAAAGGGGTACACCAACGTGGAGATAGAAGGAGGGGGGAAGGGATAGTGAGTTCCTGGGAGGGAGGGGGGAAAATGGGGTAAGGAGAGAACATCTGAAATGTATAAAAAATTTACAATAAAAAATTTCCAATAAAAAAAAAAAAAAAAGAAATGCAGGGACAAATGGAGTAGAGACTGAAAGAATAGCAAACCAGTGACTTACCCAACTTGGGATCCATCTCAAGAGGAGGCTCCAAGTCCTGACACTATTAGTGATACTATGGAGTGCTTACAGACAGGAGCTTAGCCTGGCTGACATCTGAGAGGCCCAACAAACAGCTGACTGAGATGGATGCAGATACTTAAATCCAACCACTGGACTGAAGTCCAGGCCCCCTATCGTTGAATTAGGGGAAGGATTGAAGAAGCTGAAGAGAAGGGTGACCCCATAGGAAGACTAGCAGTCTCAACTAACCTGGAACCCTGGGAACTCCCAGAGACTGAGCCATAACAGGGGCTGATCTGAACCACCCCCACCCCAACCCCTAGCACATAATAACAGAGGACTGCCTGTTCTGGCCTGAGTGGGAGAAGATGCCCCTAATCCTTCAGAGACTTGAAGCCCCAGGGAAGAGGGATGCCCAGTGAAGATGTGAGAGGGGAAGCACCCTCTCAGAGGCAAGGCAGGGGAGTGACATAAGGAACTGTAGGATAAGGTACCAAGGGGCTGGTCAATGGGTGGAATGCAAATAAATAAAATAACTTAAAAAACACAACTATTTGTATTTTCCTACATCCTGGATGAATCGTATGCCTTTCAACTTGGAGGCTATTAACCAATGTTTCTAGAAGATAGTGAAAGATGAAATACAAGAGATTGTAAATCATGTATATATTCCTATACATTTGTAGAACAATAAAAGAAATAAAAATACCATTCTTTGTGACTAGGGTGGAGTTTTCTATGTACTTTCAGGGATTCAATTTGCCTTTCTTCACTAATCCTGCCTTTTTTAAAAAATTTTTATTAATCATACCAAATGATATCCCACTTCCTGGGTAACCCCTATAGCAACCTCCCTCCCATCCCATGATATCCCATTTCTTATTGTTTTTTTTTAATTCAATATTTTATTTATTTACATTTCATATGTTATCCCCTTTCCCCATTCCTGCTCACATTAACCCCCTAACCCATCCCTCCTCCTCCTTTTTTGCTTTTATACCATTTAAATTATGTGCAAGTAATAAGATCAGTTCTAGGTTGAGGAAATAGCAATACAATAGATACAAATAGTCAAGGAACATGCAAGACAATAAACTGAGATGGTCAAAGAACAAGCAGAACAATAAACAGAGTCCTATGATCACTCCTGTGATCACTATTTCTAAGGGCTTATCAGAATGACCAAAATATCTGAGCCTACTTCCCTGTTATAGCCCATTTTCATGCCTGAAGCCTACTTCTTTGTTCTAGCTTAAGATTTAGATTCCTGCCTGTAATTACTGTTTTGTTCTAGCCCAAGATTTAGATTCCTGCCTGAAATTACTTGCCTTTTACCACGTTAAAATATCACTTTACTTTCTGTGGGAAGTGAAGGGCTTACTAATGCTGGAGATAATTATCATTACAGTATGATGGCACTCCTGCTTGAATGAAATTCACAGAATGAAAAGGCTTCCTACTATATCTGGAGGGCAGAGACTATATTTAACTGCCTCTTTCTCTCTCTCTCTCTCTCTCTCTCTCTCTCTCTCTCTCTCTCTCTCTCTCTCTTGCTCTAGTTCACTCTCGCTCGCTAGTTCACATCTCCCTCTCTCTACCTTTCCCTCCCTCCTTCCCTTCCTCTCTCCCTCCATACCTCCTTTCCTCCTTTTCTCCCCTCTTTCTTTCAACAGGATCAAGCTGTGTGGAACAATATGGACTGTAATCTCATGAACTTCCTTCTTTAGCATTTTAAAATTCTAAGATTCTACCAACAAACACTACTAAACCCAGGCCTTGAGTAGTGTGCTCATAAATGGCAAAAGCCTCTCCCAACTCTTACATCTGTTTCTGTTTTTGAACTCTTTTCCTAATGTCTCAGTAATGGAGACCTCCAGAGCAGTGAGCATCTTGTATACTTGTCACCTAGGACCTTACTCAATTACCTCTTCTCTTAATAATTCAAGTTCTAGACCCTGAAACCCAAGTCCCATCTTGATTACTTATCACTCCCCAACTTATGTAACATTTTCTAGACGTCCCACTTGAAATGCATAAAAGATGTGTTTGCATTTTTCTCCTTCCAATTTCCTTGTTAATCTACAAATTCCGATCATCTTAGTAAAAAAACAAACAAACAAAAAAACCCTCTTCTTTGCAATTTCACTTTTCAATGTAACAATTCTGATTTTTTAATGGTAGTATTGCCATTAAATCTCTTTCTCTTTTAAAAGACTATAAAACTTTTAAAAAGCCATGCTCTTCAATCACAGGCCTAAAAGCAGTTTAACCCCAGAAATTATTTAAACATTGATGTGGTCTAAATGACTTACAGAAACCATCTACACACCATTAAAAGGATTAGTTTATATAGAGATCCTACCCTCAGGGCATGAATAAAATGTTTATTGAATTCAACATAAAACAAGTGGTTGGTACTTTAGAGGGCAATAATAAATATCTATGTAAAATTAGAGGACACTAATGGACAGAGTTTCTGAAAATGAAATACTTGGATAATGAAAACAAATAAAGAAATTCTTGTTACCTTCAAACAAATCAATCCAAAAGACAAATTAGAAGATAAACCAGGTGTTCATAGAGAGATTACACATTGTTTGAAAACAGAATTTCAAAACTAGCTTGTGAAAAATGGGAGCTGGATAGAAAGGTTTTTCCATAAAGTAGTTTTAGAGTTTGTTTCTGGAACCACTGTAAACACAGTGTCTTCAAGCCTTTGGATATTTATTGTTACACGTGTGTTCTACCTGAATTCTAAATCCTTTGAGTTCATGATCTCTTCCCTCATTTCTTAAATGTGAACTTAACATGCATGCATTTCATTTCAAGTCGCATCAGGCAAATACAGATGCATGAGGCAGGGTAGAGCAGAGTGATTAATGCCTTCTCTGTAAAAGGATCCTTTCAGAGTCATTACTCATCTTTTAGAAAGAAAGGCACCCACTTATTCTCTATGGAAGTGCCACTTAATCTCAGCTTTAAAGGGATACAAGAAAACTGAAAGTCCCCCTCCCTCCCTTCACTGCTCCATTCGAATGATGAAGGCCATCATTTCTAATGTTCATTTTTTTTCAATGTTTCTTTTGAGTTTTACAAAACACGATTTCTCTAGGTAGCCATGGCTGTTCTGGAACTTACTCTGTAGACCAGGCTAACCTTAATATCTATTCATATATGAAGATAGACAATATTCTTTCACCAAGAATCCTTATCAGTATGTGTTAACTCATGCTAAAATTTTTGAAGAAAATTTGAAGTCACTGGACATTACAGTTGGTTTGTTACTCTTACTCCTCTTGCTGGCAGTTTTCTTCTTTGCCTGTCAGTTATCACAATGGCATTGTCAACCTCTCCTTCCAAATTTCTGTTCCAATTTGACCTCATCTCTCATGCCTACCTGTACCCTTCATGTTACATAGCAAACTTAGATCTGTGATATTGTATTCTGACACAATGCTCCTTTTGTGTAGTTTTGCTGATCAAACATAATGAATTTCAAATTAAGGTAAGAATTTTGTATCAAATGCTTTGTCCACAACAATTTTAATTGTTTTCATTTCATCACCATTGTTTAGTATCAAGCAAGTTTTATCACTGGTGTATGTTGACACAGATACAATGCATCATAAAATCGTTGTTCCTTTTTTAATTAATTAATTAATTAATTAATTAATTTTTTACACTTCAGATTTTATTCCATCTATCCCCAGTCCAGGGTCCAGCCTCTGACTGTTCTACATTCCATACCTCCTCCCTACACCCATGTCTCCAAGAAGATGTCCCCATCCCCCACCTCCAACTCCACCTGACTTCTAAACTCCCAGTCTCTAGTCTCTTGACAGGTGCATCACCTCTGATAGAACACTGATCCGGCAGTCCTCTGCTGTATATGTGTTGGGGACCTCATATCAGATGGTATATGCTGCCTTTTTGGTGGTCCAATGTTTGAGAGATCTCTGGGGTCCAGATTAATTGAGACTACTGGTCCTTCCACAGGGTCACCCTCCTCCTCAGCTTCTTTCAGCCTTTCCCCAATTCAACCACAGGGGTCAACAGCTACTGTCCATTGGTTGGGTTAAATTTCTGTATGTGACTCTTTCAGCTGCTTGTTTGGTTTTCAGGAGAGGGAGGGCAGTCATGATAGGTCCCTTTCTGTGAACGCTCAATAGCCTCAGTAATTGTGTCAGGCTATTCTTAGTGTAGCTGTTCTTAGTTGGTTTCTTATTTATTATCTGTGGCTCTACCTAAAATTGTATACCATTATTGAACACGATCAAATTTGCTTCCATTCACCTACCTGTTATAAATAAATGTCAATGCCAGCATGATTCTATACAGACACTTTTTCATTTTACTCTTCCAATATATGTTATGAGAATAGTAGTAGTAAAACAAGTTTGCTCAGCGTCATTTATACTGATGGACAGGCATGTACAACTCTTTTACTAGTTTGCCAATATAAAGTCTCAGCACAAAGATAACTCTATCAGAGTTGCTTTGTCCTTATCTGTATTGGTACTATTCTTTCTTTCTTTTATGAAGAACTTATGTAAATTTGAACAGAAAATACATTTCTCAATAGCAGTATTTGAAGTAGCAAAGATGTGTCTCCCTGCCAAAGTTGTCAAGGAAGCATCCTGTGTGTGAGATGAATTCTGAATGTCATTTTGAAAGAGGTATTAGAAGGAGAATTTTAATGCAAATCTTAAAGTGCTTCTATACTTTATCCTGTGCTTACCAAGTAGACAATTATTTGCCTTGACCAGTGTGTCTAAAATTGTACCCATAGAGACAGAAACTTGTGTTTGGATCCAAATGATGAAGAATATAAAATTTTACCTATCAGTTTTGTTTTGTTTGGGTTTTGTCATCTATCTTGAAGATTTTATCTGCTATTGACCTAAACTACAGTATCTTATGGTATAGTAAGAACAATTTACTATACATTTTGGACTTTGAATAAAATATCAAAACATTACATGATTCATTTGTAGTATATACATTTAGTGTAAACTCCAACAAAGCTCACATATTCAGATTCTCATTTTTATCATCTTAGACAGTTTTATCACTTAATATGTACACAGGATACAGAATTTTGAGATGCTTATATTCTTTGAAATATTTTTCCATATGTAGGTGGGTGAATTCTACACAGTGCACATGTGGAGGTTAGAAGACAACTTTTAGGAGTTGGTTGTTTCTACCATGTGATATTGGACAAAAGTTGTCAGTCATGTTGACAGTAGCCCTTCCTATTGAGCCATCTTCATAATGCAGTCTGAGGTTTTCAAACACACACACACACACACACACACACACACTTTACTTACAGCTTAGTTATGTACAAAACACACACCTTATGACATTTCGGAAGAGATAGGCTAACTCTAGTAAAAAGGGACCTTAGTTTAGAGAAGAGAACAACTCAGGTGCAGTGAGAAGGGAAGACTTTTACTGATAAATATGGTCACATGGCGCTCTGGGGTCTGATTTCCACTGTTGAAGATTATAATGTCACAGAATTCCAGAGGGGCTATGATTAGAGCAAGGGATTCAGAAAGCTCTTTTGGGTCATATCTGTTTAATCTGTAGTCTATACCTGTTTAATAACCTGTACATTATACCTGTTCTAATCTGTGCTGTATTTGGTTAAAGAAAGTGCATATAACTTAAGAATGGGTCTCTTTGATCAGTGTTCATGGTCCAAAAGATTTAATTTTCAAAGCTGATCTAGCTTAATGAAGGTTCAGTACCAGCTATACAGTGTTGACAACAATTATTTTTCATGAAGAGAAAATTCCATATAATTATTCCATATAATTCAGATTGTGCTCACACCCTTAAGCCCCTTGTATGTCACACTGTTTTTCACTATTTTACTACCACTAGCTAATTCAACAAAATATTAATTGAAATTAACTGTTTCTATATGTTAAAAATTAGTAAGAAAAATATTGTGGATTTTAAAAGGATTTTGTTAGTATTAGATTTATGGTAGAATTTCCTCATTTAAATAATGTCCTTAAGAGAAACACAAAATTAAACCTTTCCTAATCTCTGAATTTTCTTCTAGCATATAAGTAGTAAATATGGAAATTGATTTTTACATTTTACCCAAAATACACAATTTAACTGATTGAATCTGACAGTAAAATCTAAATGTATTTAAATTGTTAAAACCTGTTATTTCAGCTTTTATCTGGGTGATAACAAATTACAAAGTGGAGAGAATTTCTTACTCCCATATTTGGCATATATTTTAGTGACACAAATAGCAAATAAAAAGTAAGGAAACCATGTGCTTTACCTTGAGTACAAGTAAACAGTCACACTTTGACTTTTGTTGAGATGTCATTTCTCAAGACCATTGGGTAAAATTCACTAAAATCACAGGCTGCAAAAGACAATGAAAGAGAATTAGTCTACTGTCAAGTGTGGTTGTAGGAAAAAATGGCGGGCAGCGGTGGAGTCCCGGGCCCACGCAGCAGCAGGCCCGGGGCCCGCGAGGTAGCGCAGCGCCAGGCCCCGGGCCCAGGTGGCAGGCCCCAGGCCTGTGAGGCGGAGGCTGCCTGGAGGCTTCCAGGCAGCCTGTGTCACATACCGGAGGAAGGGCCCGGGTTCCAGGGGCTGGAGGCTTCGGCGACGGCGGCAGGCCCGGCAGGCCCCAATGATTCGAGGAAGTCCTTGGTTCCATAAGGCTTTATTGTCATGGCGGATGGTGGATGGATCTGGAAGTACCCCCCACAAACTCAGGGCAGACCTGAGTTAAGTAGGGAGGGAGAAAGAGGGAGGTTCTGGGGAGGGGAGGAATGCTTAATTGGCTCCGCCCTCTGACCTTCATTAGTATGTAAATCCCTAGGGCCTGAGGCCTGTAGTTACACCCTCTACCTGTGTACTTTGGGAGGGGCTGTAATGGCCTATGTGACTGAACAATGTGGGTCTATGGAGATTGGACTGCTTGTTAGGACCCTGAGTTCTGGGGACGTAGCCGAACTCCTACCGTTTCTCCCTTGGAGTCTCGGGGTTCTAGGCCCATGCCCGGCCAAGAACCAGGATACCCTTACACAGTCCCACATGTGGTGATGCTTTATCTACTCCCAATTTTCAGGACTTCTTATCAATTTTTTTTATTGCTATGTCTCCTGCTAGCCTGTTCTCTGGTAACATTTAGATTTGAAATTTCCCTGCATGGTTGATTCTGGATATTTAAATTGCTGCTTTCATGTGTTATGATTGTCCATGGTTAGTCCTCAGGGGAAGGCTGTCTCAGCCTCCATTATATCCCAAGTGAACTTTGACTAAAGTATTCCTAATAAAGAATCCAATATGATGCCATCAATTTCCCATTATTTGAAAGAACAGCATATTCTCACTTTTCTCTTTTCCTTTGTATTAGATTAAATAACCTCAACGTGATAGCCATAAAGACACTACCATCAAGAGAGCAAGTAAGTTACTTTATATTTTCTTTTCTAACTAAAATTGGATTCATTTGAACCACTTTGAAATGGGATAATAGTATTACCTATCAATTTTCCTTAATCTTTGAAGTTATTGTAGAAAGAAATTTCATCTGATTTAAACTGTTTAAGATTTTTTTTGAATTAGAGCTGACTTAACCTCAAAAGTTAATGGACCCTAAACTGTTTTAAAGCTTATTCTTATAATTTAATGTCTCAACTATAAAGTATATTCTTTCAGAAATAAATTTGTAATCTATATTTGAAATTGACAGGTTTAGAAAAAAAGTTACTTTTTAAAAAATAACAACCATTGATTCTGCCAGTGCCCTAGGTTCAGGTGAATAAAGAAATTCACAAGTAAACAAATCTTGAAAGAAAAAAAAAAAGGAAGACATTTATAAATAATTTCATCACATTCCTAATACATAAACCTTTATACAAGGTTAACTTTTATCTCATTTACATATCAATTTATTTTAGTGTCAGTAACACACACTAAATAGAATATATGGAGAAATATACTTACTAGTTAGTTACCTATTATACAGAGAGATTGAGTAGTTCCCCCTGCCTTATGACTTTGAATAGAACTTGAATTAGGAATTAATTTTTATACTCGGTTCACAATGTTTTACCTAGTTAGTGATATATCAAAATGTGTTACTTGTAGACAGGTTCCAGGTTTGATTCTTTTTTTCTATACCAAAACCTCTTAAATATAGTAGTTATCATGTAAGGTAGAAAATGCTGCACCACTCTGATGGTCTAGATTAACAACTGAGCATTTGCCTTTGGAAATAAAGCTTGTTCCTTCAATATCAACTTAGCAATATAGTCATAACCAGTTAGTAATAACAAGATGCCTACCTGGGTTGTATAACCATATGTAGAGTCCTTACTGGTACAATAAACTTACAGATCTGTACGTTAAAGCCATATAAGAGTTTTCTCTTTGGACATTCTTATATCCACCTTTCCCTTTTGTCCCTTTTTTTCATTCTGGAGACTAATGCATAGACACTCATGTACTGTACTAAGCATTCATATTGCCACTGAGCTCTAGTCCCAAACATAAAAGTATTTGATATAAATACTATGCATTATATTTCATGGCAACTGTCTCCAGAATATCTTGCTGTTTATAGACTATAACATTTTTATGGAAAAAAAAAAGATTATGATTTTATTAATTGTGAAATTGGTAGCCATCCATTTTATAGTTGAAATATTGGTAAAAAATTAATGATGACTGCCAGCTTCATTACCAGTTTCAGACTGGTAATATCATTTTGGTTGTAACTTGAGGGATTTCAGGCAATTGTTCATAGGAAAATAAAATCTTGTTCTGGATTCAATTTTGTGCACAAAACATTTTAACTACAAGCTGCTGTTTCTTTAGTGAAAATTCTTACAAGGTATTTTTAATATTTTTGTTTTTTGAAAGTCATACATCTGTTCAATAAATATTGATTATATCAATCCACTGCTACCTTCTTTCAACTCCCTTTAGTACTTCCCATCCAATCTCATTCCTGTTCGTATTTTGTTTATGTTATTAATAATGCCAAGCCAAAATGCACATAGATGTGTGCCCGTCTACTAAGGCATAAGCAACCTATAAAATAATCATGTACAGAACAGATAGTAGCTTTCCCTCTTTTAGAATCTCAATTGCCAATAATTCTTTCAATAAGGGTGTGGCTTGAGGTCTTTCTCTTATTATTATTAGAAGTTTGACTGTGTTAGCATTGTCCAATTCTTCTATAGGTAACTACAGCATCTGTAAATTGATCAACATGTGTGCAACAGCCATTTCGTGCCCAGAACCTGGTCACAAAACCAGGAATGGGGAGTCCATAGAGGTTAGAGTAGTAATTCTCATCCTGAAGGTTGCAATTCCCTTGGGGTTTGAATTACCTTTTCACAGGGGTCACATACCACTATTCTGCATATCAAGAATTTTATATTACAATATATAACAGTGTACAGTTAGGAAGTAGCAATGAAAATATTTTTATGGTTGAGAGTCACCTCAATGTGAGAGGAACTGTACTGAAGTGTTGCAATGTTAAGAAGGTTGAGAACCACTGCTCTATACACTACCTTCTATTTTGTTGTTGTTATCAAATGGTCATGCTATGCTGACTGTCAAACTGCCTTCTAAATATTAATATTTGTACCAACAGATATGTTTCTTTTCTCAACTTTATTCAGAAAAAGTATTTTTTGTGGGTAGTGGTCAATGCAGAGACTCATAAATGCTCAAAATTATCAGTATAATTAAGTCTGAGTGGACATCTGAGTATGGTGGGCATTTAAATGAAATTTCTACCATTGAAGCCTAAATAAGCCCAAGGAGCAGAAAGTAAATTGAAGTGGAAATTTCTACTTCTTTGACAAGTTAGTTATATCAAATGATATTTTACAGGGGCATATAGGTGAAAGGATGTCTTGCTAAAGCAAACATGTGAAAGAGTGTTTTGTTGAAGCAAACACAGGTGAAAGCATGTTTGGCTTTAACAAACACATAAAAAGACTCCTGATGAAGGAGCATTAATATGACCCCACAGAAAGTGGGAGATGAGCACCGAGCCTTGGTTTGTTTTGCGCCACCTTGCTGTTCTTCGCTAAAGACACACATGTATTAGTTCACCTTACATAGCATTGTTGAGCTCAACTTGTGATAACTTCAACACTGAGAGAAACTCGCCCAAGAACTGCTCCTGAGTTTCCTGTGGCAGCTAACTGCTTCAGCGGCTTCACCTCAGGCCAGTTGGCAAGCCTGGCAGTTTCTTCACAATTGAACTACAGCTGCCTGGTGTCTGCTTGTTAAAAGAACTGGATTGAAGTAAGTGGATTGCCTCATCCCTCAACTGGGGACCGTATCTATCCACTGGATATTATCTCTATAGGTTCTGTCTTCCTTTTGTTGGGTATTTTGGCTAATGTCTTCCTGTTGGGTCCTGGGAACCTCTTAGGTCCCTGCATCTGGGACTTTCTAGTGGCTATCCCCAGTTCCCCCTCTCCCACTGCTACAAACCTCCTTTCAAATTCCTGACCTTCTGTACTTCTCCCCATCTCCTCCTGTATTTGAACCGGAGGCCCCCCTTTTCCCTCCCCCTCCTCCCAGATCCCTCTCTCCTCTACTTTCACAGATTATTTTCTTCCACCTTATGAGTAGGATTGTAACATCCACAATTCTTGTAGCATGCCGAATTCCTCCTGTCAACAGGAAATGCAGGGACAAAGAATGGAGCAGAGACTGAAGGAAAGGCCATTCAGAAACTGTCCCACCTAAGGATCCATCCCATCTGCAGCCACCATCCCTAGACACTACTGCTGATGCCAAGTGCCTGTTGACAGGAGCCTGATATAGCTATTTCCTGAGAGGCTCTGCCAGAGTCTGACCAAGACAGATGTGGATGCAGGCAGCCAGACATCTGACTGAGCACAGGTACCCCAATGGAGAAGTTAGGGCAAGGACTGAAAGACCTGAAAGGCTTTGCAACCTCATAGGAAGAACAACAATGTCAACCAACTAGACACCCCAAAGCTCTTAGGGACTAATCCACCAACCAAAGAGTACACATTGGGGGTGGGGGATGAGCTCCAGCTGGATATCTAGCAGAGGATTGCCTTATTACTGGGAGGGGAGCCCCTTGGTCCTGTGGAGGCTTGATGACCCAGGGTAGGGAAATGCTAGGGTGCTGAGGCAGGAGTGAGTGTGAGAGTGAGGGAGTATCCTCATAGAGTCAAGGAGAGGGAGCAGGGGATACGGGGTTTCTGGAGGGGAAACTGGGAAGGGAAATAACATTTGAAATGTAAAGAAAAAAGAAAGAAGGAAGGAAGAAAGAAAGGAAGGAAGGGAGAAAGAAAGGAAGGAAGAAAGGAAGGAAGGAAAATTGTGCCTCTCCCCAAGAGTTAATTTGATTAAATTAAGCTCCCATAGTGAAGTATTAAGTATACGAAAATACTCTGTTAATCAGATATGGATGTTTAGGTGGTGTCTAGAGAACTATAGTGTATTTATTGTGGGCAGGTACTTCTATTCAAGATTAAAGACTGGGCTCCTCTTGCAAACACAAAAGACAAAAGGGCATATATAGTGTTTAACTAAATCATGCAAAGAGCTTTTCACCCTTTCATGGAGTTTGATCACAGAAAGCAATACAATGGACATGCTGTGAGTAGTTGTTCTGCTGTAGTTCTAGGAAATAAAAAGAAATAAATTATCTATCAATCTTCAGTACAGGCATGCGATTTTGTTGATGTTGTGGTTTCATTTGATTTCTATTTTTATTTTGAGACAGGGACTCTTTACATAGCCATGGATGTCTAGGAGCTTGGTATGTAGACCAGGCTGGCCTACGGCTTATAGAGATTTGCCAGCCTCTGCCTCCAGTGTACTAGGCTTAAAGTGTGTATCACTACATCTAGGTCAAACACAGGATATTTTTTCCACATATCCTAGATGTGTGCTGAATCCCTTTGATGAGGAATTTGAAGTAGACTATGTTTTTCCATGATTGCATCTTCCATGTAGCTGCTTTACCACATAAAACATTCAATTAGGGAATAGAGGAAACACCACCCCTAGGAAGGCAATTTACTACAGTTTGATTTATTTAGTTTTCTTTGTTTGGAAAGATGCTTTCCCAATTATAAATAAATAAATAAATAAGAAAGAGATGGGGTAAACAAAGATTTTTGGTTTGTTAGGTTATTCTGTTACTGAATTTCTTTCACTGTTTCTTTGCTGATGTGTTTTCAGTGCATTATTAACAGTGGAACAATAAGATTTTCTAACTAGCAATTCCAAACTCTATTTCTTCCAAGCTTCTGTCCATATGTCCTAAGTACATGGTGGATCCCTGATGTGCAGGGTCTGTATGTTTTAAACCCGTCTGTTTGGTCAATGACTTGCTGTTTACAGAGGTAAACGATTACAACTAAGTTCACATAATAATTTTTGTCTTTATAAGTTGTATTGTCTTACATTCTAAACCCTTTTCCAGGTCCTCTTTGCTTACTCGTTGCTTTATGTTTTTTACTGTCCTATAGTTTTTATCAATTCATTTACACTGAAGATGAAGAGAGTAATTTGTACATAGAATATAGTTTATTTTGATATTTTAAAAATATTTTTCCCAATTCATATCTTTTATTTTAATTTAAACAACTGACATTTAAAATAAATACTGTTACAAAGATCTCACATCTCTGATTCCTCTCTCTCTCTCTCTCTTTTTTTTTTTTCGAAATACTTATGACTTTACCCCATAATTGGTTTTTGGTGATTAATTTATAGAATTTACCATTTTGTTTTATTTCTCAGTTCTTTTGTGTATTTTCAAAATAATTACTTTCCTGAGGACACCTAATAACTTCAGTTAGAATCCTCAACTTTGAATGGATATACCAATTTATGTTCATCAAAAATAAAATTTCCACTTCAATTTTTGTTCATCTAGCCCTGTATTCTTTAAGATAGTTCTATCTTTAAGCACAGTGAAATTGTGGTGTGGTATGACCACTAACATCAATTCACTGTCATTTTTTAAAGCAGTTGCCTTTAAAATGTAGAGAAAAGAAGCTGGTGGGTAGACTATACTAACACTAGCTTCTATGTTAGTCTAAGATTTCCTTCTTTGGAGCTGTCTATTTTTTAATCCATTATAGTCTTTTATTTCAGCATGAAAGACTGTCTTTGACTGATATCATTTAAGGAATATCTGTTAGTACTAAACTTCATTGTATTTTGTTTATGTAATTAAAAATCTGAATTTCTCCTTCATATTTATCTGATTATAGCATTTTCATATGGTACTATTTCCTTGGATAGTTTTTGTGGGTTTCTTTCTGCAGTGCTGATTAACACCAAGCTATAACAAAGGTGGGGCCAGGGCACAGGCACTATGCCAAAGCTTTCCACCAATTTATGAATTGCCTATATCTTGATTAAGTAATCAAATTGTTTGATTTATTTAACATTTGACTGTATTCTATAGTTCTGGCAAATCAATAATGGTGATTTGTGCTTTGGTGGGCCATTGATACTTATCTACAGCTCTATTTTCACTGACATCATTCCCAATGTTGTTAAAAATAATTAGGAAATATATCCATATTATTACATATAATTATGTATTAGTGTTTGATTAATTATTTTGTATCTACTTGATTTTATATAGTGGCACTCTTTTATAATATTAACACTTATTTATTTTAAATAGGTTTGTGTATGTCTGTGAGTGTATATATGTACAACATGTGCCTACAGAGACCAAAACGTGTTGGATATCCTATAAATGGAGGTACAGGCAGTTGTAAGCGACAATGAGGGTTTTAGGAATCTAAACCAGGTCCTATGCAAGAGCAGTAAGTGCTCTTAATTGCTGAGCCATCATTTTTTTAGCCCCCACATACACTAATTTAGTTATGTAGCTCAAAATGAATAATCTGAGATAATGAAGAAATATTCTATAATATGGAAGTATTATTTGCATTGATTTCCTACAGGGAAGAAGTATTTTGTACAGTTTTTGTTTAAAATATCAGTTATTTATTTTATTTTAAAATGTTAACTGTAGTTGTAAGTCAGAGCAGGTGTGTGATTGAGTTATAGTTTATCTTTGCAGATTCCTAGCAGCCATACTCAACATTACCTTCTCTTCTAACAGCCAATTACATTTATCTAATGTCCTTAAAATGTTTGCTCATCCTATCCTCAAGCATGGAAAATAGTTCCTCCACTGACTGGCAAAATGAAGGAGAGCAGTGTTATAGTACTTGCCTTTAATTCCATGACTCATGAAAATATGACAACTAAGTAATGTGTTCTGAGAAAGCTAGTTCCAACAGTAATGACAATTCATTTACAAAAAGTGAAGTGAGGAAGCCTATTTGAATCTATTAAGCTATAAGTAAACTGTAAGTAAAAGCTTAGTTTATATGGAGCATTTAAAAATCAACTCTGAAGCAATTTTCCCTGAGACATCTCCCTGCTTTGCATTTCCATCTTACTCTTTAAAAATTTCATTCCATTGATAAACATAGTAGCATTCAGCTCTGCAGAGATACAGAAGGAACAGCTTTGAGTCCTTATATCTTCAAATGTATCTCTTCAAATATTCCTTCAATCATTCCTCATTCAGAATCATATTCCAAGAAATAGCATTCTATAGATAAATATCAAATTGAGCTAACTTAATAGTCTAAAAAATTATGAGAGTCTGTTTTAATTCCATTATTCGAGTTTTTTCAAAAATATGTTATGAAAATTTATGAAAATTGGAAGAAACAGTTAAAATTCCATTTCATAATAAAAGACTGTAATACTTACATTAATGATATAACATTGAAATATTTCATTGTTAATCAGCCATAAGTAAACCTTAGGCCATTTCAAGTAATAAAAACTTTTGAAAGAATCCAAATGAAACAAACATGTAAATTCTTAAAGAAATAGACATGTATTATTTTCTTCACCAATTTATATTTACAAATGCAATCTGTCTCCTTTTGCTTATTCTAGAGTTTTTATAATGATATTTGTTTAGAAAACTATTTCATAGTGCTTGATTTAGTTACTCCAAATGTTCAATATAATTAAAACACTTTTATTTATTATATACACACAGACACACACAGTTGTTAAATTGAAAAATAAAATTATGAACTCAAAGAAAATGCCAAGAATATAAGAATATGGGTTTTGCTCTTTGAATATTATGTGTTTACTTAGATAAAATAACATAGTTATGAACCAGTAATTACAGATAAACACAGTTTCAAACCAGTGATTACAGATAAGGGTTTCATTTGTCTCTCCTTCAAACACAAGAAGCATAGCTGTTCTTTCCTATCTTGTAATGTGACTTACATGGATTTTGTGTATCAGTGACTATTGATTACCTAAGACTCGAATGCTAGCCATTTCAGCAGAATGCACGCAATAGTCTTCCCTTAAAGGGTAAACTATATTCTATTCAGTTCAAAAGGATGGATGCTCCATGTGAATAGTTATGTGACCTACAAGGTTAGGAACAAAATAAAGTAATATAGATCAAATTCCACTTCTTCCTACAGAACATGGAGTGAATAAATGCCTCATACACACCCTCTTCTAGTCTGTATTTATGAGACTTTACAAAATATGGTGTTATCGAACCTCATGAGAACTACGTTTAAGAAAAATGACTACAAACATTTTTGCCATATGTATGCAATATCTGATATGTCTTAAGGTATATGAACAGAGAGAGTAAAAACTGCTCTTCTGTATGTTTATTTGGAAGATTTAATAAGAAGAGAAAGATAATGTTGGCCTTTTCTAGAAAATCACCTATAAAAGTCTTCGAGGTTAGGTCTGGAGTGAGGGTGATGGAGTTAAGAGCATTTGTTAATCTTGCAAAGGACCAGGTGCTAGGTTTCCAGCACTTATGACTACCTGCTCATAACATATGCAAATCCCAATATCTTCTTTTGACTTGTGGGGTACCTGTCCTGCAAACATATAGAGTAAAATTTTTTAAAAACAACTATTTACAACATATTTGCTTTTATTATGTTGGTTTGTTTTTTCCATACATTTCTTGATTTCATTATACATATTTTCAATACTTGATTTGGAAAAAAGTATTGATATCCTTCAATTTTAGATACCTATTAGGTTGTTCTGCTAAGTACACATGGCCTGTAGAAAAATATGGTAATATTGCTCTATTATTAAATACTCAACGTTGATCTTATATTGTTGTGAATATTTTGACTGCATTATCTTACCTCTATCAGTTTTACATATCAAATAAGCATGATATTAACATACTATATTGCATTTGTTACTTGTGTGTCATTGGTCAGTAAAAAGGCATAAAGAACCGCTCCAGAGTCAGTTTCAGAGAACATTATCTACATTATTGCACATGAGCTACTACTTACCTACCAGAAGCCTGTTTACTATGATTGTTTAACATGTTACCTCAGATTGGACAGTGAGTGAGAATACCATCAGGATTCTATGTAGAAGAAACACATAAAAGGAGTTGTCAAGAGTGCAGGCCAGTACTGCTACTTATGCTACTTTAGAATTCAGTGTCTTGACTTCTGTGAATACTCAGGAGTACAGTGTGCCATATTTTTTAATTAGAAGCACAGATAGCCATGTAGGCTGATGACCAGGTCAGCATGCCTATATTTTCTCCTACAGAAGAAAAACTTGTCCATACAACAATCTCTTGAATTATTTAAAGATATCAATACAGACATTTTCTTATACTCCAGATTTCATATTTTCCTCTTACCAATTCTGTATCTTTCAAATATCCATTCATCATTCTAGCACCATCCATAAGATTGACTAAGGTAGTTTTGACGTGATCACAGGAATCATCTAAAAAGTAATGATGAAGAGAAAAAAAAAAAAAAAAAGCAAGAACCAAAAGTGATGTTCATGCTTTTGAAAATCTTCAATACATTTTAGGGTATACAAATTGGCTATTCTATGCTATATGGTCAGACCTAACAACACACATACAAGTAATATAATATAGACTGAGTAGTTTGTATTTAGGAATATATATGTATAAGCATATACAAATAAGCATACAACAACTAATGAAAAAGAAGAGGCCATGAATTTGAGAGAAACAAGAAGGAATATACAGAATAGTTGGCAGGTACAAAAAGAAGAAGGATTCATGTAATTATATTGTAATCTCATAATATAAAAGAAGCAACAGATTTACTTTTATTTGCCAACTTTTAAAATTACATTAGACTTATAAACATCCCATAATGTACAGTCCTTCATATTCCTTCATATTCTGTTCCTAAAGCCTACTCTTCTCTCAAGATTTCTGTGTAGTTTTCCATGTATGTCTATATTTCTCTCCAAGTTACTTTTTGAAATATAAACTATATAAAATAGCTGTTGAGATTTGGTCTGTTGTTACGTGTTGTAATGTTAAATACTGGCCCCCAAGATCAGCTGCCAGAAGGAGGAAATCCTCAGGGAGTAGGAGATACTCACATACACCAAATGATGCTATGTAGCCTTGTTCCTCAAGTTATTCCTAATTGGTCAATAAAGATGCCTACAGCCTGGGCAGAAGAGAGGTAGGCAGGGCTATGGTTACAAGCTTGGGGTCTGAGAAGAGAGAAAGAAGAAGGAGACAAGAGAGAATGAGAGAGAGAGAGAGAGAGAGAGAGACAGAGACAGAGACAGAGACAGAGAGAGAGAGAGACAGAGACAGAGACAGACAGAGACAGATAGAGAGTAAGAGACAGAGACAGAGAGAAAGAAAGAATACAGGGAAAAAAAGAAGATGCTGCCATGGGAAGTGATTCATCAGAGCGTGGCCATGAGGACTGGCCAGGGGATTAGGAGTGACCCAGGTGGAACATGACAAGTTACATCTCAAGGTTATTGACAGGGAAGTAGACAAAATAGAATAGAAGGTTGATATCTGCTCAGTTCTAATGCTTTAAGGCTTATTATAAACATAAAGGGTTTATGTCTTTTAATTTGAGATTAAATGATCAAACATGGGGCAGAAACCCCCATTTAATAATTTCTACTTCAAAGGGGTAATCTTACTTCTTTTATTTGTTTATATTTAACAGCATTAAGATTTCTTCGTAGGATATTGTTTGAAATAAATGATGAATGTGTCCATTTAACACATGCTATAAAAATATAAGATGACAAAAGTACACCAACATTAAAGGCTTATGAACAGCAAAACTGAAAGATATCATGTTACACTTTCAGATCAGTAATGGAGGTCCATCAGCAATGTCCATGAGTCTAGGACTATTTTAAATTGAGATGGTCTTTATCTGAAATAAGATAAAAGACACTGAGTAGAGGCAAGCAAAGAAAATCTGTTCTAATTTGTTTCTTAAAATGTGAGGAAAGAGTTCAGTAATATTGAACTGATGTAGAATGTGCCTGACAGGTTAGCTGAGGTTACAGAAAGGAATTGTTAATAAGCAACTTTCGTTCATTTATTCTACACTCCTTGGCCATTTCCTTTATTAACTGTCCCGTCCACTTACTTTTTTCTATTTCAAGGTTTTAAATCTCTGTCTAAATGACCCATATTATTTGCTAGACAGTTACTTGAAGTATAAAGACATTACAAGAGTCTCTTTATGCATAAATACATAGCAGATGCTACTTTATTTCTTTGGAAAGGATTCTGAAACTGTAGGTGATTACTAAATAACTTTCCGTACAATTTTTATAAGAATATCAAATTTTAGTAAGTATAAGCTTCAAAATGTTTTGGAGACTCTAAAGTAAAAACTTTTGTTATGATTATTTAGCTTTACAGTTCTTTCTTCGAACACAAATGCATTTATTTGAAGGCTTTCATGAAATACATTTATCAGAATTCACTGTGTAATGAGTATTAATTACTTTAAAGTAAGTAAAAAAAAAAAGTGGTCCTTCTGTCTTGCTGGTCTCTTTATCTTCTTTTCCTTTCTACCCCCATCCTTGCATGCTTCTCATTCTCTCTCTCTCTCTCTCTCTCTTTCTCTCTCTCTCTCTCTCTCTCTCTCTCTCTCTCTTTCTCTCTCTTCTTCTTTCTTCTTTCTTCTTCTTCTTCTTCTTCTTCTTCTTCTTCTTCTTCTTCTTCTTCTTCTTCTTCTTCTTCTTCTTCCCTCCTCCTTCTAACTTGAACATTTACATGGTTTTGAAAGAGAAAAATGCCAGGCAGATCACTTGATTTATATCCTGCTGGTGAGTAGAATTATAAAAGCCATTTTAGTAGAAAAATACATGATTTTGATTCAACAAGAAGAGATGGTAGGACAGGAAGGCTCAGGAGAATAATATTTCAAAGTAGAGTGAAATGTATAAGTGACATGAGTCCTCCTGGCAGACAAAGAAAATCCTTTGTATAGGTAACAAGGGGTCAATTTCCTCTCTGAATCCAGACATTCTGGTGTCAACAATTTTTGCATAGCAAGATTTATTACTAAAAGTTTTACAGCATTTTATGTAACTTGATTAATGCTCATTTTTACAGGTTCCTCTGAGAGAAATGTAAGTGCTACTTTCCAAAGTCTGGCTCTCATTACCTTGAGGCATTCTCCTTTGTTTCATTAAATTTTATTTGTTTATAAGGGTGGCATGTGGAAGTCAGTGGAGAGTCTGCTAATGTTTGTTCTCCGCTTTCATCATGTGAACCCCAAGGACTAAACTCAGTGATCCTGGTTTGGTGGTAAATTCTCTTACCCACTGATCCATCTTCCCAACCGAAACATCTATATTCTTCATGCTCACAAAACATTCCAGATACTTGTCTTCTTGCAGTTCCTATTGAATAAGGGACAGGCTCCATTTGACACATTCTTCAATCTGTTTGATTATATAATGGAGCATCCTCTGTAGGAGAGATTGGTGTGGATAGAGAGGAACTTAGATAAGCTAAAAGTCTAAAAGCCTAAATACACGTTTATACCAAAGTGGTCACGGAATATCATGGAGCCTGTTTTGCCAGCCCCAACTAAGCATCATTCAAAAAACCAAAACAAACAAACAAACAAAACCTCTAGAACTGTCTCCAAGGCTTCCAAGGGATCCCTTGTGCCTAGTCAGCTTAGGACCTTGCTATGAGGTAGAACACCTTAGGATGAAAAGCATAACTTTCAAATACTCAGGTGAGGTACCATTAGCCAGAGTGGTTGTCTTTGCAACAAGTGTTATAATCTGAAATGGGGTGATGGATTCTAACTTTCTCCTTTCTTCCTGTGATCCATGAGATCTGGTCTAACTAAGTGACTACCTTAATGAAAAGTTCCAGGACACTAGCAACTGACTCCATGATCTGCATCCCTTTTCCTACTTTGTTTTCTGTTCTTGCACCTATAATAATGTAGTGGTTTACAGAAATGACCATAACTGAGGGAACTGATTCCTTGAAACAGACAATAAAAGGGTGTACCTATAGATAAAGAGTTGCAGCCTGTTTATTTCTTTTGCATTTAATCTTTATTTGCAATTCTAAGCAATGTCACTGATAGTGAAGAATTAGAAAAATTTATGCCAACTATATTCTAGTCTTCCTCATTGCTTCTCTTCTTTTTGCTCCTCCCCATCTCATTCCATCTGCATTCTATGGTTATCTTGTCTTTCTTTTCTAACAAATACTCTGAAGTATTTCTAAGTACTATTGTCTCATCATTTTATATTTCCCCACAAGTTTCTCTCAAAAAATTAAGTAAGGATGATACTATAAGTCATACAACCAAGCTTGTGTAATGGTGAAAGGATGACTCAAACTCAAGTGACTCAAGAAAGATCCTTAGTCTTCTCCTGCAGTGGCTACTGTACAATCACCACTATTTTAGCCTCTGCCCCTTCAGCACTTAGAATAAATATCCTTTTAGTAATATATTCACCTAAGCTCCAGCTTTGATCTTTTCTAATCCCCCCTCTCTCCTTTTGAAATCCATGGTAAAAAGCTTTCTATGCAATGAAGACGTTTTTACATATGTTCCTTTACTTTCAATTAAATTGCTAAAGCAAACTCTTGGATTCTAACAATAACTAAGATCGAACAACTGTACCATTAATGTGTTGCTATATAGGCATCACTAGATGACAGATAACACACACTTGGCAGGATGAATCCAATGAGTAGTAATAGTACTGTGGTTATTTGTTACCTCAAGCAATAAGATGAGCATGTGGATATTTTTCTACTGATCTTTTACACTTGTAAATTCAAGGAAAATTTAAGACAATGATATATTATGTGTATCTTTTCTGTTATTTTATTTATAATTACATAGTTCCCCTTCCTCCTCTTCCCAAGTACTCCTATATTCCTCCATTACTCTCTTACAAATTTATGACCACTTTTTTCATTTATTGTTGATACATACATACATGTGCATAAACATATTTTCCCTAAATGTGTAAATACAATTTAATCAGTATGTATTATGTTACTTGCATAAATAGTTTTTTCAGGGCAAAGAAGGGCACAGAACTGGATATAAACTGCCTAAATGGTCAGCCCTGAAATCACTTGTGTATGATTTGATGAAGGAGAAACTATAAAAAAGAAAAGGAGAGTAATATAAAAGATGATGAAAACAGAATCCATTAGCAGTACTTAACATACACTATCAACTTAACGGGATCTAGAATCACTTAACATCCGTGTCAAGGCATGCCTGTGAAGAATTTTCTTGTTTTTAAATTAGGTTGAGGCAGCAAACAACTATATCTATAAATGGAGCCATTCCATCTAACAGAGTTCAAGGGCTTATTTTAGTGTTTTCAATTCAATTGCATTAATCAACATGTCTGTTTCTATACCAATACAATGCAGATTTTACTACTGTTGCTCAGTAATACAACTTGAGATCTGGATGCAACCAGAAGTTCTTTCATGGTTCAGGAATGTTTTACTTTCCTGTTTATTTTGTTTTTCCATATGAAGTTGAGAATTGTTTCTCAAGGTCTGCTAAGAATTGTATTAAAAATTTGATAGTAATTTCATCCAATCTCTAGATTGCTTTTTGTAAGATGACCATTTTTACTATGTTAATCCTACCAATCCATGAGCATGGGAGATCATTACATCTTTTGATTTCTTCTTCAACTTCATTCTTTAGAGACTTGAAGATATTGTCATACAGATCTTTTACTTGCTTGGTTAGAGTTACACCAAGGTATTTTATATTATTTGTGGCTATTGTGAATGTCGCCTCCTGATCCAACCAGCAGACAGAAGACAACTAACGCGGGAACTTCTTCTCAGCACGGTTTATTCAGGAAACCTTAACATCCAAAAAGCCTGCGATCCTTCCTTCCCAGCCCTTAAATCTCTGTATCTCCTCCAACCAGAATCTGCCATAAAGTCATTCCGGATTGGTGCTGAGCCCATACGTCACATGGCTTGATCTTATGTAACGATGAACAAGCAAAGTGCATGCACAGTGTAGCCTAGTCTACGTGCCACCCAGGCTCCCTGAAATGTCTCGACAGCACACTCGAGGCGTCTGGCACCATGCCAGGCGCCATCTTAAATAGTGCTCCCCACATGTGAAAGGTGTTGTTTTCCTGATTTCTTGCTCTGATCATTTATCTTTTGTATAAAGGAAGGCTACTGATCTTTTGGAGTTAATTTTGAAACCAGCCTCATTGCTGAAGACATTTATCAACTGAAGGTGTTTATCAGCTGTAAGAATTCTCTGGTAGAAAATTGGGGCCTGGTATGTATACTATCATATCCTCTGAAAATTGCCATTCTTTGGCTTCTTCTTTTCCAATTTGTATCCCCTTGATCTCCAAAATTTATGAGGAAGTCAAGAAATTAGACATCAACAACCCAAACAACTCACTTAAAATATAGGGTACAGAGTTATACAGAAAATTCTCAATGGAGGAATTTCTAATTGTTGAAAACCACTTAAAGAAATGCTCAATGTCCTTAGCCATCAGGAAAATGCAAATCAAAATGACTCTGAGATGCCACCTTATATCCACCAGAAAGGCTAAGATGAAAAACTCAAAGGAAAGCACATGCTGGTGAGGATGTGGAGCAAGGAGAACAATACTCCATTGTTGGTGGGTGTTCAAATTTGTACAATCACTCTTGAAATCAATTTGGCAGTTTCTCAGAAAATTGAGAATGGTTTTACCTGAAATCCCAGCTATACCACTCCTGGGCATATATCTAAAATTGTTCTACCATAACACAAAGACACTTGCTCTAGTATGTTCATAATAGCTTTATTTGTAATAGCTAGGAACTGGAAACACACAGGTGCCCCACAACTGAAGAATGAATAAAGAAAATGTAGTTTATCTTCACAATGGAATAGTACACAGCTACTGAAACCAATGACATCATGAAATTAAAGGCAGATGCTAGAAAATATAATCCTGTGTGAGGATAACCCAGACTCAAAAGTACATGCATGTTATGTGCTCACTTATAAGTGGATATTAGCCATAAAGTACAGGATATACACAGTATAATGCAAAAATCCGAAGAAGCTAAATAAGAAATAGGGCCCAAGGAAAGATGCTTGAATCTTACTCAGAAGAGAAAATAAAATTGCCATCTGAAGTGGGTAGAGGGAGGCAAGTGGGTGGGAGAGGGGATAGTGATGGGAAGAGGAGGAAAGAGGGAGGATCAGATACAAGTAGAGCAAAAGAAGAGAGGGCCAGGAGAGTTAACAGAAATTTGTGGGAGAGGGGCATCTCTAAGATGGACCAGAGAATTGAGATGGGAGATATTCCAGGGAGTCTATAAGAGTGACTCTAGCTGAGACTCCTAGTAGTGGGGGATATGGAGCCTCCAGTGGCCACTTCCTGTAGCCAGGCAGTACTCCAAGTGGAGGGGTAAGGACACAAACTCAGCCACAAAACCTTCCACACAAAATTTGTCCTACCTACAAGAAGTACAGGGACAAAGATGTCACAGTGACTATGCGAATGGCTAATGAATTACTGTCCCCACTTGAGATCCATCACATGGCAAGAACCAGTCTCTGACACTATTAATGATACCCTTTTATGTTTGCAGACAAGAACCTAGCATAAATGTCCTCTGAGAGTCTCCATTCAGTAGCTGACTGAAAGAGACACAAAGACCTACAGCCAAATATTAGCTCAGGGTATAAGTTCTGTGAAAGAGTTGGGGAAAGGGTTGAAGAGTCAGAGAGGATACAGACATGACAAGATCAACAAAGTCAACTAACCTGAACCCTTGGGAGTTTCCAGAGATTGAACCACCAATCAAAGAGCATGCAAAGGCTGGACTTAGGCCCCTTGCACATATATAACAGATGTGCAGTTTGGCCTTCAAGCCTTCATCCAACAATTGGAGTGGGAGCTTACCCTGACTTTGTTGTCTGCCTATGGGTCTTGTTCCTCTAACTTGTCTCCCTTATCTGGCCTCAGTGTAAGAGAATGTACCTATTGCTGCCATGACTTGAGACACCAGGGTGGTTTGGTATCCAGGGGGTATATTAGTATATATTCATATGTAGACTCTTTATTTTTAAAACAACAAATATAGATTTAAGAAAAAGTCCTTGGCAGATTTTCTCCATAATGACCCTGAATCTGGAGAAGCCCAGTGTCAATTTGCTGTTTAGAAAGGAGCACTGTACTAGGAAGAGATATATTTATTTTAGTACCGTGTTCTTCAGTAGGATTTTCTACTGACACAACTCATCTCACATTGTATTGTTAATTATTTAATGATAAAGTGGCCCAAGTTCTAAGGTCAGATTCTTAAACCTTATAACTGGAAGTAACTGCATAAACAACCCAATTATGTCTTAGTTCTTTCATTTCTCAAGAACAGATGCAGAAGCTTAAATAACTGAACAGCAATTTACAGAGCATATTTGAAGAACTGCCTTCTGCATGTCAAGTACTAAGTGACATAGTGTCTTACTGTCTCCTGTATCTCAGTCTCCTTTGCTAATTACCACATCTTTTACCATGCTTTTTCTCCTGAATTAGCATTATTGACACATGCTCTAATAAAAATGCTTTGTAACATAGTGAAAAAAAAATCACACACTGAAAGATGTTTGCTAGAATTTTAAATTTTATTCTGGAGGAATGCATATATTTAGCAATTTGATTTCTTACTACCATCACTTGATTTTTGGAGGGTAGAATTATATTGCTTGACATGCTGAAATGTTGTTATGCTCAGAATCTTTTGCAAACACGGAACTTGTTGGTTGCCCTGCAGTGACCAGAGCCTTGACCTGTACTCAAATTTTGTTGCTGGGCTTCTTATCAGTCACAAACATAGACTGAGGGACAGGAGAATGGTACATTCACTTTGCAGGTCATTGTGGCTTCTTGCCACCTTAGTTCATACCAATCTATTTCTGAATAAGTCTTTGACCTTTAAAAATTGTACAGATAACTGCTTTTTCTTGTACAGGTATAATAGCATCTCAGAGTTATGCTTTTGAGTTCAATTGTAACGTATCCTTTTCATTTTTCAGGGCAGTTGATAGTTTAATAGATTGCCTTAGTTTTATTACTTTGTTTTAAACCCACTCATTCATCTTATCCTATTCTTGAGAATTTCTTCATAGTACTTTTTATTATAGATTGAAGGACTCTTTTGGTTTATCAAATTATGGTTAAATAAATCTAGAATTGTGAATTAATATCCACTTATCACCACTATCTTACATATATTTAAGTTATATATACATATTTTATACTTCTATTGCACTGGATTCATTCCTTATTTTATAACTATTTTATTCAGCATTCCACACATAGCTAATTACTGTCGATGTATGCTTAGATGTAAAACTGTTTGAATCAATACAAGATTGATCTAGATGCCTTCACCTTTTAAGCTAATATATATTCTGTGAATGTGCTTTAATATATGAGTGTTATGACAAGTTTAACATAATTTCTAAAATTACATTTTCCATCTTTCTTAGAGTAATATAAACAAAAATCAGAGAAATATAGTTAGAATGGAAGGCATGAGAATTAAGTACATCATCAATATATTTCAATCATTCTTACAGAAATTAATTAGTTATGTTCAGAAGAAAGTAAATTCCAATTGGATGAAACACGCTGCAAAATATGAGGTGTTTGGGGGTAACCACACTCTCCTTCTTAGACGTGTAAGGGGACCCCAGTATTTCAGTGAGTTACCTGATAATTCTTTTTAAGTTTCTGGATCTAACAAAGATTGCATATCTTTTAAGACTGGGACATTCATACAAGAGCTGTAATTAAAATCTTCGATTTCTTTTAGGAGACAGAATCCTTGAACCACTGGACTGTAGCCAGGTCCCAAAGGATCACAGCCAGGTACCTTCAGTCTGTTGCTCAGGCTTTGAAGAAAATTTTCTTGAGAGTCACTCTTTCTAATTTTGATGATTTATTTTAGAGTGCTATAATAGTAAAGTATTAAAAACTATGAGACATAAACAACAGAAGTATGCTTTCTTAGTTCTAGAAGCCAGAAGTCAAACAACCTATAAGACATTAGCTACTCAGAGCAAGGACAGACCTTTCTGTCTCTTCTGGTTCTGGTACCCACAAATATCACCTGGCTGTGTCATATTCATATTCTCTGCCATATTCTCATATTCGGTTCCTCATGATTATTTTACTTTAGGTTGTATCCTTTTACTTCAATATAAACCAGACATGGTACAATTGGGCCTACCTTAATGGATACATATTAACCTGAAAACTTATGAACTAGCCTCATTTATAAATATGATGAACCTCACCATTAATGGGTATTAGAAAAACCTTTTGGAGGGCACAGTTTAACTTATAAATATCAAATATTTATAATTATTTTATTTCAGAGGGATTTGAACCTATTACAATTTAGACTTATTGGTTATTTTTGATTAACAGTTCATGTATTTAGACAGTAAACTGTTTATATCATTTTGTTATGGACACACATATGTAATGATGGATGCATTCATTGAACCAGACATTATTTACAGATCACCTATTAACAGACTAAGCTTGATAGTGATGAGTAAAAATGTGAAATAAACATTAATCTGTTTTGAATAGAATTTTGAGTAAAGAAAAGTAATTTTAAAATGCATAGTATGCTACTAGTATAAAATAGAGCATAATGGGTACTTTCAGAGACAGAAGGATAGAATTCTAAGAAACAAGACTGTGAAGTAGACATAGCTTGTAAGAGACATCAACATTTAAATATATAGAGTACCTAAGAGCCTCAGACTAAATCACTTCTCATAATAATTTTTATCATTCCAGAAAATACCTGAAAAGGCAATTGATGGGGAAAAAAAGATATAATGTAACATGATTTTAGAGATTATAGTCCATAATTTGTTGTCTCCCTTGATTCTTGACCATGGTGAAGAAGAACATTTCAAAGGCAAGAACATCTAGTTTTAGACACTATCCACTTCATACTTGACAAGAAGAAAAGGGAGGTAACATAAAAATCCAGTAAAATATGTGCTGTTCAGATGTACAGAACCAGTTACTTCTGTACTACACATATGAGCACATCCCACTGTTTATAATTCCTCCAACTTCTGATAGTCTGCTCAGAATGTAAAATAATCAATAGATTGAACCACTGTTTAGAGCAGAGTTCTTCATGATTTGATCATTTTTCAATCCAAGTAAAGTTTATAATCAAAAATAATCATCCCACATGTCTTCTCCAAACGTCTCTCCTCAAAGCCCAGGAATCAATACAGAGGATGATGTAGAAAAATTATGAATGAAAGGTACTATACTACTCCAAGGAAACAGTGTCTTCAAGACACAACAGAACTGATGTATTTATGAACTCATAGAGAACAAGACACATAGAGGTTCAAGCCAGATGGGGGATCCCACAACTGAGTAGGAAGTGGACCTCCCACCCCTAGCCAAGAAGTTAACTGCAATCAATAAATGCTAGCAATGAAAAATATTAGTTTTCTCCAATGAAATTTCACTGGGTATTTTAACCATACTTGAGATTAGGCCTGTGTACTGGTTGGTTTTGTGTGTCAACTTGAAACAATCTGGAGTTATCATAGAGAAAGGAGCCTAGGTTGAGGAAATGCCTCCATGACATCCAGCTCTAAGGCATTTTCTTAATTAGTGATCAGGGCTGGGAAGTCCCATTGTAGGTGGTGCCATCACTGGGCTGGTAGTCCTGGATTCTATAAGAAAGCAAGCTTAGCAAGCCAGGGAAAGCAAGCCAGTAAACATCCATCCATGACCTCTGCATCAGCTCCTGCTTTTTAACCTGTTTGAGTTCCAGTTCTTACTTCCTTTGGTGATGAAAAGCAATTTGGAAGTGTAAGCTGAATAAACCCTTTACTCCCCAACTTGCTTATTGGTCATGATGTTTTGTGCAGGACTAGAAATTCTAAGACAGACTCATGCCTAGAATAGTTGACTAATATAAAATGAACTCACTGCTTATTTTTTTCTTTTTCTTTTTTAGACATTTTGGTCCCATGTTGCTGTGGCTGTTTTTTGGCTTATTTGTCTTTTTCTTCTATATTTTGATTTTTCTGCTTTTGTGTTATTGCAGGGAGTTTTGAGTTTGTTTCTTGTTTTTTTTTTTTTTTTTTTTGGATTTGTTTGTTTTCATTTTTATTGGTTGTTTGAAAGAGATTAAAAAACAAAGTTATATGAATTGAATCTGGAGGAATTAAGAAAGAGAAATCATGGTCAAAGTATATTATAAAAATATTTCACAGCAAAAATTTAACCATCTCAAATGTCATCCCTAACAACTATGTATCTTAAAGTATTTCATATGATTAGTAAGGAAAATAAATACTTGAACTCTGAAGAGATAGATCACTTGATAAAGTGCTTGCTGCACAAGTATGATGATATAAATTCAATATCCAGAGACCATGAAAAACCAAAAATCAAAAAGCAGCTGCTATTGATGGTGCTTAAATCTTAGCACTTAGAATACAGAAATTTTGAATCCATAAATTCACTTTCTAGAGAGTTTAGCCTACTTTGCTATGCTGTGAGAGCAAAGTCCCAGAGAAAAATTCTATCTAACAGAAAGATGGGACCAAAGAATTAACACCAAAAGTTGACCTCCAAATTCCACGTGTACATACTTACACATGTAGAAACACCCTCATACATACATAGACCCATACTAATGAATATGCATGCACATATATTTGAATAAATTTTAATTATTTTTGTTTGAATCCATATTGGTTCAGATTGTATAAGGATGCAACTCAGAAAGAGTTTATAAGAAAAAATAATCATTTTACTCTTCTTTGGTGGTGTGTCCCTTATGGTTACATATTAAAGCTAGCTATAATGGTATAGTTGTAGTACCATCAAAGCAGGCAAGGGCATCTTTTACTATCCACTCTCTAACCTCCTAATGGAATAAACTTAGGCACATCACCAATTCAGCTTGTAAAAATTCCTACTCACAGAAATGTTTTCCTAAAAGGAAGATGAGAATGTATATGAAAATATTTTATATTATCTGAATTTCTTAGCACATGAGTAGAGTTAATGTTTCTAGGCAACATGGAGTTTGCTCTTGAGGGTTACATTATTAAAAATATTTATTAATTCCTATACAATATTAAAGGCAAAAAGCTTAAGGAGGACTTATGTGAAGAGTTTTATATTATTAAATAGCAGGAGATCTCTAAAAGTTTTTAATCATCACTGTTGCATATTTATTTTTAATGGCCACAGGCTAATAAACAGGTTTGATAGACATGTTTTTATTCTATTTTTGGATAAATGGTTAACCAATATGGTATATCAAAATAGTCATAAAACACAAAATTCTAGGGCTACAAATACAAAGGTTTCATTGCTGAATTTTCTATTCATTTATTTTTATTTTTATTTCTGTGTGTGTGTGTGTGTGTGTGTGTGTGTGTGAGAGAGAGAGAGAGAGAGAGAGAGAGAGAGAGAGAGAGACAGAGACAGAGAAAGACAGAGAGAAAGAGTGTGTGTGTGTTTGTGTGTGTGAATTCAGTGATAATAGGGGGCCAGAATGGGGCATGAGATCTACCAGAATAGAACTTAAATTATAGGCAAATGTGAGCTATCATACATGATGATATAAACTAAACAACTATCTAGGGAAAAAAGTTTAACCACTAATCTTTGTCACTATTTTCAATGTTTGTATTTGTGTATCATATATATACACATACATACATGTGTATGTGTGTGTGTAACTTTCTGAAAATTAATTTTATGCCAGCTACTTCAAATTCTAGGCTTTACCTTGTGGATTTAATTTGAGCATCTTTAGTAATTCTGGTAGAAATATATGCAATCTAGTTATTACAGCCTGCCCATTTCTCTTCCTGCCATCAATTATGGCACATTTTCCTCCCTATGATAAACAGAATAAAAGGCACAGAAACTCTAGATATGTGTATGACTGATGATATAAGTATAAAAATGCTAAGTCTGGCTTGAGCCTACCATAGAATATGAGTGTTAACATCTTTTGGATGGTCTTAGACTAGTGCTCAGCACATACTGAAACAACAAAGGAGGAAGTCCACAGTGTTTGTCTGGATGTGCTATGGTTTCTAATTCAGTCTTCTAGTGTGATTCCTGAGTGTGTGATCAAGTGTATCTCTGAATCTTGTGCCTTGTTTTGGGCTCTTTTCTTTTTTTTTGTATTTTCCAACTCTGATGTAAATGTTTCTGTTTAATATTATTATACTTTATTTTGTATATTTTATTATCATTCATTAGAATTCTGATTTTTTTCTAAGGACAAACAGAAAGGGAGTGGATAATGATTTGGGAGTTGGAAGAGAGTGGCATGAGGAAGAGAACAACTGGGAGGAGTAGAAGAAAATAAAACTATAGTAAGGATATATTATGTGAGAAAAAAGTATCTATTTTCAATTATCAGAGAAAACTAAACAAAGGAGCCCTGTTGTGGATAGCTTCAGCCTTGTATTTTGATCCTAGTTCCCAGTGGATAGCCTCAGCCTTGTATTTTGATCCTAGTTCCACCCTCCTGGGAGGGGCTGCAGAGAAGGATTGAATCTGTACACAGGTGATGTCTTGTAAACCTTCTGTCCAATTAAAACCTGTAAAATAAAGGCTAGAGCCAGAGATTGGGCAGTAGAAGGGGAGGCTGAGAAAAAGGCTTAGGGGAAGAGAGAGTGAGAGGAATTCGATATAAAAGGAGGCAGAAGCAGAAGCAGAGGGCAGAAGAAGAGCAGAAGAAGAAGAAGGAGAGAGAAGCAGGAGGAAGCAGGCAGAAGGAAGCCGGAGATAGAAGGAAGCCAATGACAGAGGAGCTGGAGCTCGGAGGACAAGGACTTGGCCTGGGATGACTGCAAGTTATAAAGGATTTCATAGCTGGGGATTCGAGTAGTGTAGTGGTAAACCTGCCTAATCTAGGCGTGCTATTTATACCATAATTATTGAGTTGTGTCTTCCATTACTGGTCTCCTTCAGGGAGATTTACAGCTGCAAAATTGGGCCGATTAAATAGTTCCTACTACAACAGAGCCCAAGTTGTACAAATAGTGGAAGTGAATGAGGTATTAAGGAAGTAATTGAATAGCTTGTTGTGCTGTATTTTGGAACGTCTCCAACTTATGATGCAACAATTTAAAAGGTGGAAGATTTAGATCCTGGGAGCTCTGGTTGAATCTTTTGATACTCGTTCTAATAAGGACAAACGCACCCTCACTTTGGTCTTCCTCCTTCTTGAGTTTCCTGAGAACAGACAGGGGCAAGCTGTCCTCTGAGAGGCTCTAACCAGCAGCTGACTCAGACAGATACAGACATCCAGAGCCAAACAGTGGATGGAGCTTGAGGACTCTTATAGAAGAATAGGGGGAAGGATTGTGGGCCCTAAGGAGATAGGAACTGCACAGGAAGATCAACAGAGTAAACCAACCTGAACCCTTGGAGCTCTCAGAGACTAAATCACCAACCGTGGAGCATACCTAGTCTACACAGATCTACCTCCATGGGCTGAACCTAGGCCTCCCTGCACATATGTTGTAAATGTGCAGCTTGGTTTTCATGCAGGTCTCAAACATCTGGAGTGGGGGCTATCCCAAAACATGCAGCCTGTATATGGAGTATGGTCTTCTAGCTGGGTGCCTCATCTGGCTTCAATGGGAGAGGAAGCACCTAGCCTCTCAGAGACTTAAAGTGGCAGGGTGGGGGATACAGGAGGAGGGGGTACTCAGAAAACAAGAGATGGGGAAGGATTGTGGGAGGGGGTGACTGGGACAGGTTATAAAGTGAATGAGCAAAAAAATAAAATTAAAAAAAAAAATAGAAGGTGGAAGATAGTGGTTCCAAAAAAGTTAAAAACATTTCACATTCAAGTAATATTTTCTGAAAATAATATGCCTGTCAATCAAGTCTCCAAGAATAATTTTATAATCCACACAAAAAAATTTAAGACAAATATAATTTCTCAACATGGTAAAGGAGGCTATCCTGTGCTTTATCTTAATAATATATATATTTGATAGCTTAAGGGTTTTATACAGTAATCAACTCTGTGTTGTTTCATATTGCCTTGAGGGTTTGAGTGTAAAGGTGTAGATATTTAGAGGATAGATATTACTTCAAATGTTTTGAATATTTAACATCACTCATTACCAGTGGGCTACTACAGAAAAACCAGATAAATGAGACAATTGAACCAGACAATGGCTACTTAACATTGTAAGTATACTTTTAAATACAAAGTTATGAATTCCAGGCATTCAGAAAAACATCCTCTTCATCTACATGATATTTTACCATTTGGAGTTTATATTTTAGAAAGTAAGTCAAAAGTTATCATTATGTATAGAATTTAATTAATGAAAAACCAGTGAATATTATCTCAAGACATTCAATTTTTTATAAATTCAGATTCTGTATATTGGAATGAAATAACTGAACTAAAACAAACATTCAAACTAAACCAAAATATGTTATGTAATGTAAATATGTTGCATATATGTTTGAATAGATTAAATGATAATATTTCATAAGTATATAATATGATAAAATTTGTATTAATACATGTGTGTACATTTTTAAACATTATAAATATAAACATAAAGATATATTGATAATATTTTTGTGGAATATATCTGTAACTATTTTGTTATTTTATTGTTTTTAATAAATATATTTTATTTAGAAATTATTCTATTTTTAATGAAGAAATGAATACAGTTATATACTCATCAATTAATTTTAATTTTGGTTTACTGCATCACATATTTATAAGTCATTTTAGGTTTTTACCACAAGAGAACCAAAATTTTTGCCAAAATTATATTATTATTGACTAGTGAATATATTTTCATCAATGATAATTAGTTCACTGATTCACTGAGCTTTCTATGAAGGGACAATAAACTAGATATAGTACTTACTTTCAAGGACACATAGTACCAAAGACCATATCTATGTCTCTTCCTAGGAGTGAGCAAACATTTTACAAGGCAGTGTTTTTGAGTACATCCATGAAGATGTCTCTGTACACTAGCCTTTGGATCAGTAGATGGACTATAGTAGATACTTCTTCTTTTGGGTAGACCTCTTTTAATTATCTTTGGCCTGAAAAAAGACTAAATGGTAACCTAATAAAACTATAAAATATTCACAATTAATTGGGAGCACAACTCTTTCTGTGGATTGTAGCCATGTTCAGCTACTGTGTTGCTGAAATAAAAAGTATAACTTTATGTAAATTCCTAGTGAAAGAAGAAACCTTAAAATGTTAAGTTAAAAATTAGCCACATATGTAGCACAGGATTATATTGTCTAGCATCAGTAGAAGGAGAAACCTTTGATCCTGTGAAGGCTCCATTCCCCAGTGTAGGGAAATGTCAGGCAATGAGGTAGGAGTGGGTGGGTAGAAGGGAGTGCATCCTCATAGAAGAAGGAGGAGGGGGTATAGGAGAGGAGGGAGATCTGGGAAAGGGGATAGCATTGAAATGCAAATACATAAAATATCCAATAAAAAATAAAATAAAAAATTAATCACAATAAAGTAATGTAAAGTAAAAATAAAAATAAGATTGAAAGAAAAATAAAATAAAAAGCTCTTATGGAACATTATGCAACAAAAAAGCTTAAAGGGATAATAAAGATAATAAATCCAAACTAGATTGTCACAGGCTAGTTCTTTCTCTCAAATCACTTCTAGTCTCCTGTTCTGTTTCTGTATGTTAGGAAGAACAGCTTGCTTGTGACTCATGTTTGTCTAGCTTAGATATCTGTTCATGTGGACATCTTGGAAGCTATTAGTGAATTATTCAATGTAGTCCACCATTTTTCTTGACTTATTGTCATTATTATTAAATAATAATATAAAAGTAATATAATTTAGTATCACTTTATATTTATTAATAAAATTTTCATATAACAATAAAACCACTATTATTATTATTATTTTCTAGTTTGGTTTGAGGCCCTGCATTTCTCATGCTCATGGATTTTCCATCTCATATATAAAGAATATGTTTCTTAGGGTGAATGAATTTAAAAAGAAACAGAGTTCATAGTGATTGTGACATATATATGGGCATATTGATTTGACAAGCTACAAAATGAATTCTTTCAATGCTGGAACATGTGTGTATTCAGTATATTTTGGGGATGACTTAGAATATTTATTCTAGATGAGAAAAAATAGGCCTTGAAATAATAAAAAGATATTCATTATATAGATAAGCCCCAGAGCTATTATAGCCTCTCTCTTTCTCTCACTCCTTTTCTCTCTCTCTCTCTCTCTCTCTCTCTCTCTCTCTCTCTCTCTCTTCTCTTCTTCTTCTTCTTCTTCTTCTTCTCTCTCTCTTTCTCTTGCTCTCTCTCTCTCTTGCTCTCTCTCTCTCTCCACACACACACACAAACCACACACAAACACACACACACACACACACACACACACACACACACACACACACCTTTTATGGTTTTCCAATATACTGACTTGAGTTTCTCTGTGCTGGGCTTCTCTTGCTGGGAAATCCCAGACATCCCTTAAAGTTTATTAAAATGCATTAAAATGTTATTAGCTAAAAGTGACTATAATCAACTCCATTCTGCAGGCTTAATTATATCTTTCATTGAAATGATGAATTTACTGAGACTCATCACCCCTATCTAGCCAGGCATAGTTTCAGGGTAAAATCTATTTAGACAGAAGAGAGAATCAGGATCAGAACTGACAAGTATCATTGCTAGTGGAACATTCTATTTTCTAGTGAATAAATTCCTTGACCACAAAAGATGATAATCTAGCAATCCCAAAACTCACCATGATATACATCCTGGTCCTGAGCATTGAGAGTGAAATATATTTGCCTAATGTCAGTATACACGTGTCTCAGACCAAAGTGTTCCTTTACTTTTCCTATCATATAGCTTTCTATGTTCCATTGAATCTCTGTGTGAAATTGACAGAAGATTTGCATTGTGTAGCTAAGCATTTGAGAGAAACCCTGAACAATGGAAACTTTGAGCTAGCTAAATTAGTAAAATTCTTTTGTGAACAATAATGATATTCTCCCTCATAATTTGCAAGTTCTTGGATCTCTCTCTCTCTCCCTCCCTCCCTCTTTCCCTCCCTCCCTCCCTCCCTCTCTCTCTCTCTCTCTCTCTCTCTCTCTCTCTCTCTTTCTCTCCCCCCATGTGTGTGTGTGTGTGTGTGTGTGTGTGTAAGTTAAGGAAAAAAACATTCATTTCTTTATGTCTTTGAACCCATGCACTAAAATAAGAAATTCAAAACTGAAATTTTAAGACAAGTCTTCTTAAAGGGAATGGGAAAATGATTTTACTGGACACTTTTGTTCTGTGTCTCCTTAAACCTGTGGCATCATTAAAGCCTAGAAAAACTCAGCAATTCAACCTTTTGGTTACTGCACAATCTTTATTTCCTATATTTTGAAAATTGATGAGTATTATTAAAACACTCCAAAGAGATGGCTGAGCATCAAGTGGTGTTGAGTCTCAAGTGCTGATACCTATGAGAGGAAGGTGTAATGGATTTCCAAGACAGGGAGAATCATTTGGGTATAAAGAGCACATATAATGAAAAGTGTGAAGGCAAGTTGCTTTCTAGCATCCTTTAGAGTTTATTTAAATAAAGCAGCAAGCTCCTCTAGAACAAATCAAAGTAGAATTAATTCTATTTCCATTTGACACAATTGACTTTTAGGAGCCAAAGAATTGACAGCTAACTTTGAGAATTACCATGAATAGCGTTCAACTCACATTGGTGACATAACTATTTTATTCAGAAGGCAGAAAAACTGAATACTTAAGCTAGGATAAGCATCCTAAAAGAAATGCAATCAAAGTAAGAGATTGCAAGAGTAGCCCTATAGAGAAAGAAAATCTATTATAGTTTGAATCTATAAATGTTCCCACAAGATTCATTAGAGTCGCAAGTTCATGGGCTTTAGAGAAAGAAATGGATCATGATGATGTTAATTTCATTAGTGGTTGATGTATTGTTGAATTTCCATATATACTCAGGCTGTTAATTCAGAGAAGTGTGTCACTGTCTCTTGCTTTTGAAGAATATATCTTGTCTCTAGATATTATGTCTTCTCACTAACATGAGGTAAGCTGTTTTATTTTGTCATTTCATTCTACCATGATATACTATACTGCCACAAACTCAAGAGCCAACCATAGTCTTTGTGCTGGTAAATTTAAATGTTTAGTTGATACAATTTAGGATCATATAGTAGGAACATTTCGATGAAGAATTGCCTAGATCAAATTGACCCATGAGCATTTGTATGAGTGATTGTCTTTTCAATTGATGTAGAAGACAATCCACTGTAAACAGTACCATTTCCTAGGCAGAACTCATAATTATATAACATTGACAAAAGCCTGCTGATCAAAGCAGCAGGCACATGGGTGGCTTAGTTTCTGTCTGCTTTTGACTGTTAACGTCATATGACTAGCTGCTTACTTTCAGCCTTTGCTGCCTCTCAGCAGTAGATTGAAACCTGACATTCTAAGAAAAATAACAACCCCATTTTTGTGGTTAGGATATTTTATCACAGTAAAAGAAATCAAACAAGAACAGTGTGAAAATTCTGAAACTGTGAGCCAAAACATACCTTTTCTCCTCTAAGTGATTTGAAACAACAAGGTATTCTATCACAGCAAAGAAAAGTATCTCATGAAAAAGAATCATCAAAAAATAGTGTCATTGCTGTGAATATAGTTGACTATCTGGATTAGAGGGTTTCCAAACTGGTATCAAAGATATAATTTGGATTAGTTGAGTGATATGGACTAGAAAAACCATAAGCAGAACTTAAGAATAATTCCTATTAGAGTTTAGAAGCCACCATGCTGATTTAAATGCATACAGTAAAGACTGAATTTGCTGTTTCAGTAGCGATAAAGACTACTGGGAGACAGTCATCCTATATTCCACCAAAAAAAAAAAAAAAAAAAATCTAGAAACAAGCCTTTCTTTTTCACGACTTTAGCATCTCAGGAAATGTCCTAAGCCCACACATTATAGAATAAGATGTAAAGGTATAAACTTGTTTGAAAAACTCAAGTACATGCTAGGCAAGGCTGGCAGAGGGGATTCTGAGGAATAATAAAAAGAATTCATCCAGTAAATGTAGGATCAAAGAGGAAAACGAAGATTGGCTATTGCCTGATGACTTGGTTATTAAAAAGTGTGGAGGTTCCGACCTGAACTGCTTAGCAGGAGTTATTGCATCAGCTACTTTTGCTATCACCACACTTGGTAGAATTTCCCCACCCAAGTTGGGAGTTCTGCTATTGTTTGACAAAAGAGACATGTACTGAGAAATGGAAACCTATGCCACTAACTGTCGGCATGAGGTGATTTATGTCATCAGTCACCTCTAGGAGTTGGGCTTATGGTTTTTGCCTTTATAAGCCTGTTGCTTTGCAATAAAGTTAAGCCTTGATCAGAACTTTGTCTTGGTTCCATTCTTCTCTTGTCCTTGTCCTTTAATTGCCAGACTCCCATTTGAGGTACCTACGTTGAGTGGTGGTCGTGGGTCAATTACAAAATAGAATGAGTTATGAAGGCTAAAAGCACAATGTCATGGTCAGAGTTAACACTACTGCTTTGCAAATCTGAAGATTTCATGAGTAGATAAGTCTTCCCAAACCTTGAACAATATGTGGTCATGTAGGTAGAGATGTTGACCAACTTGATGTTAGTAATTGTTCTGAAGTATGTACATACATCAAAATATCACATCCTATTCCTTTATTTTATATTAAGATTTGCCACCCAAAGAACCAAAAGGTTAAAACTTATCCTGTACTATCTGTCATTCTGTAACTTGAATCACTTTGTACAATCTAGCTTCAGATATACAAACTAAAATAGTATTGTAATCTATGAATACGTTTAGCTAAAATCATATGAGAAATATAAGAGGTTTTTCATGACACATACTACATATAACATATATACTACATATGACATATACTACAAGCTAAGTGAAACTACTCAGGTTGATATTTTATACAACATTAGGAGTTTTAGAAAGACTTTTCACCCTGTGGTTTACAGTTGAAGAATGATGAAAGTTTATTACTAGTGCTTTCAACCACAGAGGTGAAGAGCATGCTCCTAGTGTTATAAACCACAGAAATGGAGTGTGTAAATAGCAGTTTAAACCACAGAGGTAAAGAGTGCTCATCGATTGACTGAAAGAAAAAAGCAACAATAAGATAAAGAATTGTCACAGTCAAGATCAGTTCCAGAGCTTACCTCCCAGTATGCCTTGGAGTTTGGTTCAATTGCTTAAAGTTTTAAGCCTGATCTTTGCTCACTCTGTGTGAGACTGACTATAAATGTTTCTATTCTTTCTGCTTGTTGGGAGAACTGCTTGCAGCAAGGCATGCAAAGTGCCCTATAGAATATCTGGCATATAAACATCATTAATATAATTTGCAGTATGCTGTGACATAATCTGCTTCTTGCCTCTCTCGTACATATAATTTCCCTTCTTTGAACTAATGGTATCACAGGATTTTGTCATAAGATGAATTATGCCTGTTGAAAACTGTGTTTTCAAATAGTCTTCAGATCAGAGTTACCAGATAAAATATACATGTCCAAAGCGACTCTATGCGACTTGTAAAATGCCAGGAAGGGAGGCTCTGAGAAAGCAAGAATATGCCCAAATAAAGGAACATATATTTGGAATAGATGAGAAGTCAGTGGAGTGTTTGGCTAAAATGAAAGAAGGCTTGGACTCCATCATAAGCATTACAAATAACCAGTCATGGTGGTTCATGCCGGTAATAACAGTAACTGGGAGATGCAGGAAGAAGCATCACAAATACAAGGTCATTGACCTTGTAAGTTAGAAGAAATGAAACAAATAGAGTGAAAGAAAAATGTGAAAACCAGTAAAGTTGTCATAAGAATAAAGGAAAGTTTTGAAGGGGAATATTGAAAAGCTCAACAAATCTAATTATGAAACTCATGTTCGAAACAGAAGAAGCAAAGAGGAGATATAGGAATAGTTATAAAAGTATTTAAAAGAAAATGTTCTAGCTTTTTAATTTAATTTTGTGGGAGGTATGAATACCCAGTCAATAAGCAAATAAAAAAAAAAAACAAAAAACCACTCAATGTAGGGTCCAATTTGTAAGGATGACTTAAAACTATGTATTTGCATCATTACAAACATTGTGATACTAATTTATAAAAACCTGGAAATAATATTTATATTCTATCAATGATAGAAATAAAGCTAATAGGTCCAACTGATTCATAAAAAGAAATTATTTTCCAATATTAGCAATTATACTAGGTCTAATTACAATAAGTTAAATAATAATTAAAAATACACTGAGCTAACCATTTTCCTATTAATTATGCAAATGTCCAAAATCGAGAAAATTTATCTTTATTAGAAATTATAAAATTCACTCTTATATATTCTAGTTAAATCTAACATTTTCTAACTACAATGGTACAGTTTCTAAAAAATAAAAGTGTAAGGTTAATATTGTAGAATTACTTATAACTTCAAAATATAAAAATAAGTTTTCTAATAATAGATTTTATTTATCTATACAATTGATTGAATTACATAATATAAAAGATTTTTAGCTAGTAATATAGAAGAATATGAAATGACATATAGAAATGCATAAATGCAGAAACAGAACTATAGTTTAGGAGAAAGGTGTTCCTGTTTGTGAAGGGAGAAGGTATATATGAAAATATGAGTATATAGATAAATAGATAAACAAAGATGGATGGACAGATGGATGAACAAATGTGTGTTGTGACTGTCTTGTGTCAGAAGCTCAGATGGCATATTTGTGTTTCAAATGTTAGAAATTATTCAATAATTAAAATATTTAAAAGTTATGTCATTTTTGTTGCTTAAAATTCTCTGAATGTCATGATATTGTTTGATAGCTGCCTGTTGGCAATCAGATTACTTTACTCCAGTCTTAAATTTTAGCATAAGTTCTCACTATAATTCTCACAACAATATGCCGGCTACAGATGATTAGAGGTCACAGAGGTGAGAGAAGATACTTTGAAGTCAGGCAGAGCTGATACAGGCACAGGTAAGAATATCTGGGGCACAGAAAATAAGTCTTATGAAGCATAGTAATGTTAGGCAGACATCAAATGTAGGCCCTGATACAGGCCATTAGAGGGTCGATTGAAGTAGACAGTTTGTCACTGCAGGGTACTCAAGCTCTGGTCAAAGATAAGAGACTTTCTCTAGATCAATTTTCCTGAATGAGGCTCATAACAAGACATCATGCCCACCACATCTGGATCTTCAAGGACTTCTTTCCATAGGCCCAGATGGAGAGTCTAGTTGCTATGATTGAAAAGCCCATGTGTCTGAGTTGATCTGATCTATTTCTATATCTCATTATCTATCACCATATAAAAGTTATTTATTATTTTGTGCCTTCCAGTGTACTGGCAGATGGTGGTTGTTTACTTGTGTCAATAAAATGAATAACCATTTTTTTTTTGGCACAGGTACACAAAATAACTTGAGTCAAAGTCTGCTTTATAAAAATGGAGTCATTTAAAGTGAGGTTCTGCCTGCAATCTTATAGTCCATATGACATAGATTTACTCAGAGCAGAACCAGCCCATTTCTCCTCAGTATGGAAGCAGATGGGTGGATGTATGGACACAATTATGCTGCCTTCCTTTTTTATGTTGTAGAAACAAACTAACAAAAATACAAAAATAACTTAATCATTTACTAGAGAGGAATCCAGTGATTGGTACTGAGTTTAGAAAGACAGGATGAAACAAAAAAATATGGAATATAAAGGGTTAGATATTTTGAATTGTGAACTATGTAAAAAGTATATTGGATAAAAAAAAACCTAAGTAATTTTTAACCCTAATTATTTAGTAAGTCAGAACTCCTACATGACTCAGGATAAACATCAGGATTGTTTCCATATTTATTACACATTTTAGCAGTTCCTTCTTCATTTCAAGTTGATGTGTATAGCCTTAGGTCACTCAAAGCATAATCATTCAAGGATTTTCAGGAACTTAGAGTTGAAGGCAAACTCAAATGTAGTATAACTTTTTCTCCAGTTTTCCTCTACTAGTACCTACTATCTGCTGATTTCCCCAAATCCAGGAGATGATCTACTGTCTATATTCTTAAAAACTTTAGGCCACACAAGGTATTCTTTTAATTTATTTACTTATATTCCATATATCACTTTTTCTGGGGTTTCAATAGGTTTATATTATAAAAACAATCAGAAGCTGTATCTTTCCCACATGAGACCACTGAGCCAAGAAAGACTGAACACCTTGCAGTGAGGTCACAGAGGCTTAAAAAAGAAGTATAATATACCTGTCTTGAAACTATTTACTGTCTGACTCACAAAGTTCATTTTTAAACATGCTTTTACTTATCACTGAAATGATTTTTTTCTACTTTGGAGTCACAATTATTTTAGACTAGAATGTTTTCACATGTTACTTTTAAAATGAGGGAAATTAAAAAATATACAATTTTACTTATATTTCACCCACATTTTTCTAGCTAGTCAACAATTTGATTGGAAAAATATATGCTTGCTTTAGTTTTACTGCAAACTCAAACAAACAAAGCTAGGTATTTCCCAAGCATCTTACAATTTTCTTACTTACACTAGTGACATCAAAACCTTTAAATTCAACATTTTGAATTAATTAAAATAAAACTTCCAGAAACATCATGTATATGTTAAAGATTTATAACATTATATCATCCATCCTCTTTACAACTAAGGTATTATCCTTGAATATATTTTTAAGGTTTGTGGACCTTTATTTTACCTATAATATCTTTTCCCTATGATTTTAATGTTTCTATTTTCAGTCTGTTTATTCTTTGGCTGTCTATAGCCTTCTTAGTGGCAAATGACTCAGGATCATTTGTATTGTGAACTGCCATTATAAAATTCCACAGACTGAGTGGGAGACAAACTGCAGTCTTTTGTTATTCAAACTTAAATAAATTGTAAAGTCAAAGATTATGTACCAGCACATGTACTGCCTACTGAGGACTCCTTTTTTTTTTCCTGGCTCCACGGTTGCATCTCATTGCTTTGTCTTCAAATGGTGAAAATGGCAATGGACTCTCAAATATTTCAATTACAGGACAACTAAACACATCTGTGAATCCATAACCTTGATATCTAATCACTTCCCTAAAGGCCACATTTCCAAAAAGCATTATTACTTGGGGTGAACTTCAGAATATGGCATTTGGAGGAAACAAAAGCATCTAGCATATAGCATCACTCAGTGCTTCATTGTTCTGATATTAGCATAGTCTTGCCATTTACCTTCAGTTAGAAACTGATCTCATTGTCTGTGTTAAAACTTGAGTCTTCTCGCTTCTTATGTCTTTAGTTAACATAGACCAGTGTCTTGCCATGACAAGAACAGCTTGAAGTAGAATTTGTGAACTCTTGTAAATTTTCTGCTTGTCTTCCTTTATGTTCAATTCTGTGTCTTCAAGAACTTAAAGTCTATTGTTTTGTCTTTGTATTTACTGTGTATAGACAGTCTAACCCTACAAAAAAGTTCATATTCTATCCTTTGTATCATTTCTTTCTTTGGAAAAGCAACATTACTTTTGTGACAACTCCCATTTTTCTTAATGTTAGTATGAAAAGGCATACCTAGGCCACTGGAAACTACAGATACTGCATATGGTGGTTGGTTGAAAACATTAACATGTCACATCTTCACTCTTAAGAGCTCACAATCTATTTGTAGAAATACCCAGATATAAAAGTAGCTCCAGGATAAAGCAACTATTCTTTCAGAGACATGTTGTAATTACAAGCCAAACCCAAGGGATGGCATGACTCATCTTGTCCCAGGCAGGGGAACAATATTGGAAGGGCTGGACACAGTGGAATTTGAAGTGTCTCAAACTTTTATTGGATTTTGCCAGAAGGCATACAATGTTTGAGGAACAAAATGGATGGGACAAGTTCATTCCAAAGTTAAGTTCCAATTTAAGATTAATGACAGGTTTGAGGTATCATGAACAGACAATTGTGACAAGAAAATAAGGTAGAGTAAATAACTGTCAGGAATTAAGTATTTGTCTAGAAGTTTACACATTTGGGATTTGAAAAGGGAGAAGAAACGTAAGATAGTTTACTCATCTCACTCAGCTGAGGAGAAACAAAATATCCTCACCACCAATGTGTGTTTACAGATAAAATCACAATCAAGATTAGAATCCCTCCCAGACAAGGTTGCTTCTACACTGTTACTCAGCACATTCAATGGATAGATAGACATTTATATCAGTGGGAAGATTTCTTTCCTTGGCTCTGGAGCTTCCCTTGAAGTAGAGATGAAATACTGGAATCACATACAAATCTATTCATAAAATTTGTTGAAGTTTGAGTGTGAAATATCTAGCGTAGAGTCATGTGTTTGAACACTGAAGCTTGCACTGTTGTTTGAGAAGGTTAGATTTCTTTGTACCTACATGTTCAAGGCACTGAATTCTATCCACAACATGACACAAAAAAGTAGCAATTGCAATGGAGGCATATATATAGATATTTATACCATGCTTTAACTTCAAACATTCCAAATAAACTAAAGCTCTAGATACTGTGCCTCTTGTCATCCAGACAAAATATTCTTTGATGCAGTAGTCTATTTTATTACTACTCAAATGTTCTGCTTCTCTTTATCTTTCACTCAGCAACTCCATCATTCCCATAGGTGCGCACTGTGGGCCATGCATCTATTCACAGGTACCTTCACAAATTTCCAAAACAATAGAAATTTTGTCCAATTAGATTGTCATAATTTCTATAATTTTAATGATTGTTATTTCCCATATACTTCATTCTCAGCAAACACACTGAAGTGCTGTCAGCACTTTAGTCCCTAGTTTGTGTATATCAGACTCCCTCTTGTTACTTAAAAACAGAAGCTCTACTCCCTGTCTAGAAATATGGTTACTCTATCAACAATCAAATGTAAGGTATTGTAATTTTTTGGCAGATGTTCTTAAGGGAAAATGCAAATTTTTCTTCCACTAATGAGTAGAGATTTATCTTTACATGTTTCACTATTTAATAGCATATTATTAATTTTTATTAATAATTATTTTGATGGTACATATTGTGATAATTATGTATGTATACAATATGTAATATTTCAATCAGACTGGTGGCTAACATTTTCATATATGTATATATATGTGTGTAATATTAAAATATATAGATATAGATATATAGTTTTGATATGTATGTAAACATTATAAGAATGATTCTTCAAGTTCAGTAATCAATAAGAACATGATCTGTATGTATTTTCAGGAAGGAAAACTTTTAACTATATGATATGAAGGAAATGTGCTTTATTGTTATAGTATAAAGTCAATAAAATTAATTGACACTAACATTAATCATTGATTACTTCTAACCATATTTTTCTACTTAGTAAAATCGCAAAATTTTTATCTTTAATACATGACTCTCTTAAAAGAAAACAATATCAATTGAACTAATTTGTTGTGTACATAAAATTTACAGACTTAAATATAACACTGTAAACCATAAAAATGTATGACTATATATCATGAAGACATATATATATATGCCAACAAATATATTTAAGAAGTGTTTAATCAATGGTGACTGGATTCTGACATTGTATATAAATATTTTGATGTTATGAATGTATTAGTAATTTCCTTCTCTATATTCTAGTTTTATATTTGATATTTTGCTGTTTGTATTTGAACATTCTACTAATAGTTTTTCACATTTACCTAGTACCTTTTGATAGATGTAGAGTTGTTTCTAACTTGAAGCTATTGTGATTGTATCTGCTCTGAGCATTTGTCTACACAACATCTTTTGTATAGATTTCAGCTTTCTTTGGTTAAATATCTGTAAATACACATTCTGAATATCACAATACATGTTTTCTATGTAACCATCCAGCTGGTTGACAATGTAGATCCCCCAATAAAAACTTCTCCTATCAAATTATGTGCTTTTTACTGTATAATATGTTCAATATTTGGTTAAAAATAGTAAAAAGCACCTATAACCTAAGTGAGAAAATACATCACTTTGTAGCATCTAGTAAGGTGCTCCAGGAAATATCCTCCCATCCATATGTGTATATACACATCTTGAATTAAACTCAGCTTAATAAAATCCTCACAGTGGAAGACTTGAAATGAGTGAGGGAACTTAAGAAGAAGAATTTCCATAGAGGGAGTGAGGATAAAGATGAAGGATTAAAAATAACAGAAATAAGCTATTTATGTAAAAACATGAAAGAAAAAATAAATTTAAGAATTAAAAAAGTATAAGCAAGTTGTTGTGCGGAGAATAGTGGTAATATCTAATTCTAGTATTCATTTGCATTTTTCTTCAGACATCAGGCTTCCTTTCTGAAAGTTCCATGAGCTTAGCTTAGTTTGCATGTTTTTGAGTGGAAGGCGTTTTTTCATGCATTCCATAGTCCTGCCAAATTTCTCTAAACTCATATTTAAAAGTGTATATATAACAGTGTTATATTTAAATCTGTAAATTTTGTTTATGTTGAGCAAAAATACATAGCATATATATGTTTGTACAAATTATTCTTTATATTTAAAAATCTAGCATGTTTGAGCATATAGGTATTTACTTACCATTGGAATGAGGGAATATTCTGTAGCTGATGCACTTGCTTCACAAGAATATTAAAGTATTTTATAAGAAAAAATATAAAGACATGAGTCCATAGTAGTTATCAAATTCATCCAGACCACAAATAATTTCATTTCGATTCAATAAATCTAGAATTAAGATATCTCAATTTTCACTAAAATGTAATGATAAACTGTGAGGAAGCACTTGATGTATCTGATATTTAGTGAGGTACAAATAACAAACCAAGTACTTCCAAAATTTGTTTGCATTCCTTACATAAATTACAAAATTATTTTATGAAAAGAATAGCATACTAGCAGGGCACCTATTAGTCCTCCTGCAAAAATTAAGCAAACATATATTTAGTTCTGATACCATTATACAGAACTGTGTGACTTTGACCATCTACATAATTTCCAAAGCTTCAGTCATCTTCAAAATGAAAAAGCAAGTACTTCATTGTTTATAGAGCCACAATTAAAAAAAGAGAGAGAGAGAGAGAGAGAGAGAGAGAGAGAAGAGAGAGAGAGAGAGAGAGAGAAACCTGTGTGCAATACTCAGCACAATGGTAGGTACATTGCAAGGATATAAAACTGTTTATTAATTACCTTGACAACTACAAGCAGGTTTGATTCTTTTTTAACTTTTTTTTACAATCCAATCATTATCCCTTTCTTGGTTCACCCTCCGACACTTCCTCATCTCATTTCTCCTCCCCCTGTCTCCAAGAGGATGTCCACATCCCCACCCCCTCAAACCCAGCAAGGCCTCCTGACTCACTGGGGCCTCAAGTCTCTAGAGGGTTAGGGGCATCATCTTCTCTCACTGAGGAATACTAGAATCTACTGTAGACCTTAAGGAAACAAGAAGATACAAATGTAGATCTTCCCTAATATGACAGTTTTAATATTTCAAAAATGTCTAAGTAGCTACCGTTTTGTAACACATGAATCAGCCTATTTCACTTGTCTTTCTTGTCACTCTGCAAATGAGCTATAGTACCACTTCTTAGTGTTCATAACTCATCAAAATTTTTCTTTCATAGTTGCTTAATGCATGAATTCACACAAATCATTTATCTGTACTGCATATAAGAGGAAGCAATGAGAAAGAGAGAAGAGAGGAAAGGAGTACAGTGGGAGCGGGAGAAAGAACTCAAACTAGAACCAGTTTTTACTAATTCCTTTATCTCTACATTTTAATCTAATGACACAGAATGAAGGGACTAGTTACCAAGATATTATTTGCACACAAAGAACAAAGGAACCAGCAGGTTCCAAGGATCAGAAAACATTTTGAAATAGTCCTGCAGGTATTTAGAAAATTTGTTCTACAGATAAATGGAAAACCCAGCTTACAACTGATGTCCCAAGAGGGAACTATGAATACCACTTCTAGGCTGCAGATTTATCTTTGTAGTCTTCTTGTTAGAATTGTAGATGTTGCCAGGAGAAGGCCATAGAAAAATACATGGACAAATTAGTTATCTGGACTTTTTAAATATAAGAACCGTGTTCATCAAGCACACTAAAATTCTCATTAAACATGTATTTATATGAGTGAATGTGGAAATTTAAAACAGAATACTGAGATACATGTAAAATGCTGTGCATATTATATATAATATGTACCACATATATGACTTTTTAATAATGTGTCCAATATAATGGTTGCTACTTTCTCTGATATAAATACCAGTTCCACTCTTCTAAAACATTACTCAAAATTCTCAGCTTAATAGAATGAAGGATTGGGTCTAGACTATCTTTTAACATGAAACTTTGACTCAGGGCCACTCTATCTGATTTTATACCCCTCATTGACTTCTTTGCTTCTCACAGCAATCAGACATTTTCTAGGCTTAGAGGTAAGACACAAATAGTTAACACATTTCTAAGGGAAAATCTGAAGAAACACAGATCTCATTAGCGGGAGTATTTGCAATGCATAGCAATGTTTATTTCTCCTTCCTTTCACAGAAGTATATTTAAATATATCTCTGCTGGGGATGTTTGGTCAATGCCTACAGGAAAAATGTCTGGCTTATAATTTCCATGAAGCTCTGTCTACAGCTGAAATGACAGGGTTTGCAGTATTCTACTGCTCCAGGCTAGTAAAGGAAAAGTTTTGCAGTCCTTTTCCATCTGAATACTCAATCTGAATAAGTATAAATATTTTGTTTATGGGTATCTCCCCATTAATATTTCCTGTTCCATTCATCCAAAGTGCCTTGTCTCTTCTGAGTTTTACATTCAATTGCCAACTGCTCATCTTAAAATAATAGTTTACTTTCTAAAATACACTCAAGATTGTTGGGGAACTTAACTCTTTCTCAAGCTTTAGTTGGTTTTCCTTTGAATGTGCCTGTTTTGCTTTTTGAGGTCTCATTGCCCAGTGTACAAAGGGAGATGAAAGACCTTCTGTCCTAATGGTCCCACCAGTAGTAGTCTTACTGAAGAAATTTATTGTTCCATATTTCTGTAGCCCTCTGTGGGCTTCCCATCCACCTCTAACTCCTTCAGTTATATGGAAAGACTGAATTGATACTTGACTTGGAAAAAAGTAGAATGAAAAATATAAAAAAACGAACCAAATAAATAAAATGACGGCTTGAGATAAGACATAAACGAAGGAAAACTTATATTTATTGTCTCCCTTCTAAAAGGTTATTTTTCTGGTATGTAGTTTAGAAACGTTTAATGCAAGTGGTTATATTATAGCACTTGAATTTTTATCAATAAAATCAGAACATTTTACCCTCATGTTTAAAATCTATAGCTTGCAACTGCATGGCTAAAATCCTGATCAGGCAAAGTCTCAACAAAGAAAGCTTTCATTGATTGGTGTTTACATGTAGGTTTAGCAACAGTAGCCGACTCTACTAAAAATAATGACACTGTTCATCTCACCCTTTTCTGACAGGTCTTTAACTGCAACTTAATTACGTTGCTTTTTGTCTGCAAGCTCTGTTCAAGGTTCTTATGATATTAGAAAGGCTCCTTTAAGTGCAATGAAAAGAGCCTTAGTCGACTCCTTCCTCTGATTATTTCACAGAATAACATAGCACTTCTTTCTGCCAGCAACTCCTCCAAACTATTTTCAATAAATGAAACAGTATTTTCCGTTTTATAAAGTGAAGATTAAACATTAATTAGTCATAGCTAAGTTCTGCTGTTTCCCTTTTACAGTGATCTTTTTACAGCTAGTACCCAAACAACACAAATAAACTTCTATAATGTGTGAACAATGGCACAGCCTCGCGTTTAATAAAGGATGGATTCCTGGCTGAGTCAACCTAAACTGTTTTGCAATGATTTCATGCTGAGCAATTATTTTTATATTTCCCTAAAAGGTGGAACTTTTAAAGGCAGGAGAATGTGTGTATTTTTACAACCAGAAAAAAAAGTCTTATTAAATGGTTATGGTTTTCTGGATTTGTTTTTCCTTCTTCAAATACAGAAAATTGAAAGTGGTCAAACTAAATGTCTGCTGACTACAGTAACTTCCACATCTTGTGGTCACCAGTGTCAATTCATGTCATATTTGTTTACTATTATTGGGTTGTCATGGGTTCCATATCTCCAAAAATAATTGAAAATGAAAACAAACTTTTGTATGTGTTCTTTTTCTCCCAACCAATGTGTCAGCCTGGGAAAATACTCTCTGTGAAGAGAAAGTGGAGCTGACATATAATTGTTGCCGTTACCCAGCTGTTACTGACATTACAAGCTGAACCTTCCTTGGAGACACAAAAGCAATTTTGATGTGACACTCTGAAAAGTCACCACTAGTATTTACAAATAGTTCAAGGTCACAGAAATCTTACCCTAGACTCTTGCAGGTGAGCCTCTGGAGGACATTTCTTCTAGGGGAGAGCTGTGTTTTTATTGATTTTTGCAAATTGTAGACTTAAAATCTAACAAAGAAAAACTATCGAGAGGGAAAAGAAAAGCTAAGTACAAAATCAATGCTTTTGCATTGCGATTTTGAAAGGCAATTCCCAACAAAGTCTACGTGAAAGACAAGTCAAAATTCCACACTTAACCTTTCAAGCTTGCCTATAGGAATAGACAAACTCCTAGGATGCTTTAAAAGAACATTTGCTAAAATTTTTAAGTTTTATTATTTAAGTATGCAAGTTGCCCCTTAAAAATGCTACTAAAATGTGCCCTATGCAAGACACCTCTTTTCTTTCTTGTTACTTTTATATTCAGTCTTCAGTGTGTTTCCTAACAGTGCTCTAATCAAACTCTACGTCAACCTATCTGCTGAGTAAATGGTGATATGCTATTTCACTTGGAGTCATTTTTTAGGTAAAGCAATCTCTACTCTTTTCCTTCTTGCATTCAAATTTCTTTATCAAAGTAGAAACACTTTAAAGTTGATCAATCTCCTGAGGAAACAACATGAGAGTAACAAAGCCTCAAAACCCAGCAGGCTGCTTTTGTTTCTGGCTTGGCTGATGGTCTTAGCTACTGACACAAATCCTTCTCTGATCCAGGTTCTTGCTACACAGTTATTAATTCTCAGCTCTCACCTGGCTCTTTTATCCCATCAAAAAATGTGTTCTTACTCATGTGGGTTGAGTTGGCAATGATCAGTTTCTGAACAAAATATTCCTGGAAAACGAAGCCATAGTCTCCTATCTCTGATCTCCTTTATTCTTGTTTTCATAAACACAAGTATATGTGTTTGAGAACTTTATTTTCAGATACTTGCAAAGTTTGAGACTCATAGTCCCAATCTTTGATATTTCAAAGACAAAGACATTTTTGGATTTCAAAACAGTTTGCTTCATATTAAAGTTATATAGATGTAACACTCAATCTCCACACTTACATATTCTACACTTTCTTCTACAGGATCTACCATAATGATTTTACTTCTCCTCAAACACCAGACATAGTCTGAGTCCTGAATACAATGCCCTGGCCTAATCTGGCCACCTCTGCCCGATTCCCAATCAATCTTTATGCTACTGCAAGAATCCATTTTGCCCACCCTAACTGACAGACTAATTCATACTAAGATCCAACCTCTTTACTGAGAAAGATTGTAGACAACTGTTTTAAAAATCTAGTCCGGTGAATTTTTCTGAACATCTCCTGTCGGAGACACAGATACCTTTCCTTCTTCTTGTGCATTTATCTTCTTCCCCTTCCCTAGTTAGAAACCCCAGGTTTTCCATTTCCTCTATCACATCACATATAGCTTTCTATTTCTATCACTCTTGTTTCTCCATGCCCTGACCCATATAACGATTCATTATATATTTATCTATTTATTTGTTTGTTCCCGTAGTTATTTCACACTTGAAAATTTAAAGATAAGAGCCTCAGATGCAAGAGAAAATACAATGTTTGTCTTTCTATATCTATTTTGAGTACACTGTCACTCCCTTCAGACACACCAGAAGAGGGCATCAGATCCCATTACAGATGGTTGTGCGCCACCATGTGGTTGCTGGAAATGCTGAACTCATGACTTCAGGAAGAGCTGATAGTGCTCTTAACCACTAAGTCATCTCTCCAGCCCCATCTTTTTATATCAAGATAATTTCACTCACAGTGATATATTCTAGTTCCATTCATTTACTTGAAAATTTTATGATTTCATTATTTTATACAATTGAATATTATAAAGCTTCATATTGAAGTTGTAGAGATACAATATCCAGCATCTTCACACAGTCATAATCTATACATGCTTACATAGTGTATTATGTACCAAATGTTCACTTTCAATTTGTCAATTAAAGGCGATTTATGTTCTCACCACTTTCAAATGCAGTAGAACATACTTTATTTTTATTTTTAATTTTTGGAACCGGATATACCAGAGTTTGATAAGTATATATATAGGATACTAATATCTTCTTGGTTAACTGTCCACTTGGTTAAAATGATATGTTCAGTTTTATCTCTTATGATTAGTTTCAGTTTTAATTCTATTTTGTCAGATATTAGAATAGGGACTTGTTACATTAAATATTATTTGGGTATTTCTACCCCACATTAGATAATTTAGTTCCCAAATAAAAGAAACAAATCCTTTACATTTATAATAAGCCTTAAAGCACTAGAGCTGAGCAGAAATCAATCCTCTGGGCTATGTTGTCTACTTCTCTGTCGAATAATCCTGAGGTATCACTTGCCATGTTCTGCCTGGGCCATTCCTACTCCAACTGGCCAACCCTCATGAACATAGACTCACTATCCACCTATCCCATGGTGCCTTTTTCCTTTTCCTTCTTCTCTCCTCCTGGTCTCTCCCTAGAACTAAAGCCTAGGAATTAAAGCCCCGCCTAACTCTCTTCTGCCCAGCTGCCAGCTGTAGGCATCTTTATTCAACCAATAGTTTTAAAAAGCAAGTTTGCACAACAAAAGCTGGTATATAAGAGAACAAACCTCAACAATCCTCCATTTTTGTCTAAATAAAAAGAACTTTTTTCTCTTTATAATAATAAAAAACAACATATAGTATTAAGAATTATAAAAATTATTAGGTAGTTAACATTTACATTTAAAAAATCCTGTGTATTTATATTTGACATCTTAAAGTATTATATAATGTATCCTATCCTGATAAGTTGAGAGTTCTGTATCTAAATAATTTTCTATCATAACTTGTATTACCATCTTAAAAACATCTTAAATCTTACTTCAATGCCCCTCATCTTCTTCAAAGTTGATTGGGGTACTGCCAAGAGTTGCCATGTCTTAGAACGTCTTCCTAAATGCTATACAACTTAAGTCTATAGTAAGACTCTGACTAGCTAATCTTCAAGTCCATCAGAGACCTGAGAAGGAGTAAATATTACTTGAATATGCAGGAAGTCCAGAGATGTAGCTTCTAAAAATTATAGAAAGAGGGAGTTTATTTCCTGGGCAGTCCCCAATATTCTCTAAAATATTGGAGCATCATCTTTACCCTTCTACCCAAGAATATCTGACAGGCCTCTTGTGAAGTAGAAATTATGAAAGACTTGCTTACTTTGTCTTGACAAAGCAGGGCATTCTACTTCCCTGAATCCATTTGTTCTTTCCAGACAGCATACTGTCTGCAGATAAATTAGGATATTTTCTTTGCCTATGGCTAGCTTGACACAAATGAAGCCATCTCCAAATGGAGGTCATTCAATGCTTATCATCTCTTCAAAGTTGAATGGGGTACTGCCAGGAGTTGACATGTCTCAATGTCAAAAAAAATCTTAAATTAATAAAAACATTTTTAAATGCCATGTTCTGTGAGTTTCTGAGGTTTTTGAAGACCATCTATTTATTTATGGTATATCTAAAGAAACAAACATTTCTTTGGTGACTACACATGGGATGGATATCCAGGTGGAATGGTCCATAGACAGTCCCCCTTCCTATGTGCAGTCACCAAAGGTAGAGGTTGATGTGGACGTCAGGATGTACATGCTGACAGGAGCCTGATATAGCTGTCTTCTTAGAGGTCTGCAAGAGTCTGACATATTCAGAGGCAGATGCTCACAGCTAACCATTAATCTGAGCATGGGGTTCCCAATGGAGAAGATAGAGTGAAGGCTGAAGGAGTTGAGAGGATTCGAGACACCATGAGGAAAGCAACAATCCCAACCAACCAGAGCCCCCAGGGTCTAAACCACCAGCCTGGGAGCGCTTAGGGAGGGACCCATGGCTCCAGCTATATATGCAAGGGAGCTATATATAAGTGGGAGAAGAGATCCTTGGTCCCATGAAGGCTGGACGTCGTGGGGGGGAATACTCGAGGGTGGGGAGGTGAGGTACGGGGGAGGGTGGGTGGGGTACACCAAGGTGGAGGCAGGAGGAGGGGGGAAGGGATAGTGAGTTCCTGGGAGGGAGAGGGAAATGGGGTAAGGAGAGAACATCTGAAATGTAAAAAAAATTTCCAATAAAAACAAACAAACAAACAAACAAACAAAAAGCATTTCTTGTCTTCAGCTACCTATTAACTATTCAACTCAGGATTCATATTTCTGTGATGATTTAGACTAGTATCTCACATGACCATGAGTTTGACTGTCAGACTATTAACTTGTAGTTTTTTTTAACTAACCTAACAGTTTGCCATAACATCTATTTAAAAGGACTGGGATATGGCTGGAGAGATGGCTCAACAATTAAGACTGCTCTTCCAGTGGTCCTGAGTTCAATTCCCAGCAACAACATGGTGGTTCACAACCATCTGGAATGAGATCTGATGTCCTCTTCTGGTATGTTTAAAGACCATGACAGTGTACTCACATACATTAAACAAATAAATATATCCTTTTAAAAAATGGACCAGGACAAAACCTTGCATTTTCAAATGGGCGACATAGGCAAAACATCTATATAAAAGTTGAAACATACATATATCATGTTGTAACAAAATTAACATTATATTTTGTATCATATGCAAATATTTGTATCAATAAAAACCTTAAGCCTGTACCAGTATACAACATTTTGTGCCAATGTAACAAAAATAATCTTATTTGAGAATAACAGTAAGTCTAAACTGAGGATGAGACACAATAATCTACATTTTTATTCTATTATTTCTATGTGACATTTCTACAATATTCCTATATCCCTCCTTTTTCTTCTCAACCCTTTTCCCTTTATTTTAGAAAAAAGAAGAGTAGAGAAAATCAAAGGAAAGACTGAAATCTCTGACTCTAAGATCCCTATTTTGTTTCCTCCCTGTCCAATACCATAATTACCTATAACCATCTCCTTAAATGACAACATATATATATATATATATATATATATATATATATATATATATATATATAAAATGTCCAAAACCATCCAACCCAACTTAAGGAATCAGGATGATGGTCTTTATAATTGCTTCCTGATGCTTTTGGTTGTAGAATTCCTTTTAGGGGATGCAAGAAAATTAGAAAGATGGTTAGTCTTAAGAAGGATAGCTGTGCCGGGCAGTGGTGGCGCACGGCTTTAATCCCAGCACTTGGGAGGCAGAGGCAGGCGGATTTCTGAGTTCAAGGCCAGCCTGGTCTACCGAGCGAGTTCCAGGACAGCCGGACTACACAGAGAAACCCTGTCTCGAAAAAACCAAAAAAAAAAAAAAAAAAAAAAAAAAAGGATAGCTGTAGCATTTATTGCTCAGTCTTTTGTGTGCCAAGAAAGTTTACAGTTTGATTGAAGTCCTGACAGTAACAGTCTGTAATGTTGTACCAAGTGAACTAGCTGTTTAGAAGTTGTCCTGTTAGTAAGTCTTTAATGGAATTAGCACTGATGTAGTCTGAAGTAGGAACAGTCAGATAGCTAGAAAAGTAAGTCTCAGCATTCCAGAATCCATGGGGGTGAATCAGGACTGCATTCTTGGTGGTTGTTTCATCAGTTCTATAAAAACATTGTATGGACTGTACACACAATCAAGTAAAGATGATTTTCTGCTCCCATCTCAGCAGGTGAACAATGTTTGTTTTTCTACAAAAGTTAGTTTAGATTGTATAACAAAATTATAATACAAATCTCCATTCATGTCATGTGAATGGATGGCATGTACTAACAAGTTCTGAGAATTCTATAACCAATAAGACTATATGGAGTCCAAATATCCTGCTCTATAATGATATATTTATTATTACTTATTGAAACAGCATTTCTTTGTATAGCCCAGGCTGTCTTAGAATTGTAGATAAGGCTTACCTGGAATTCACAAGGAACTTATCTGTCTCTATTTTGTCTCTCAAGTTTTGGAATCAAAGGCATAAGTTTAGTTATCTAGTATCTATGTACTTGAAAATATTTATATCAGTTTTTATCTCTTTCTTCCTTCTCTAGATATTACTATCTATGTGGATTTATTTATCCTTCCTTTCTCTCACCTAATTTAATGACCTTCTCTGTATTCAACTTTATTTAAATTCCTTTCCATCTTATTGCATAAGCATACTCTCAAGTAATATTGTATTTGTTTAGAGATCTTTGCCTTAGTTATGTATTATTGGTAGCTAGGCTGAGCCATTATCAGTTCTCCTGTGGGACACCAATGTCTAAGGAGAGTGGTTGCTCAAAGCAGTGTGACACCCTATTTCATGTTAGCTTTCATGAGCTACCATTTGTCTTCCTGTGGGAGCCCCACATTTTATGGAGACTTTGTTGGATGCTCAAAGAAGCATTATATTTTACTTCATGCTAGCTCTATATAACTCTTGGCAGTGGAAGGCATGCAGTCTGTTCTCCGAAATGTATTCCCCTGACCTTATTGTATGACAGGGGCATTCCGTGCATCTGTGATTAAGTTGCCACCTAGCCTAAGCATCCAAGGCTGTGCTTCCACCACATAGGAGAGCACAACTTGGGAAGACCTCAGGCAGTTATTTAAGTCTGCCACCAGGCAAGTGGTGAAGGCAGTGGAAACTTAGCCTGTGCTCTGACCTCTTGGATTTATATGTGCCAAACTATTGTGCATTCCAACTCTCATCCACAACCCTACATGGTTTGAGAAAAAAATAAAACCAAAAACAAACAAAAAAAATCCAAAACTTTGCAAAGGAACCATTTCTCTGTACCTTCCTAGCTACCTTCATGACTTAACTTCTTTATTAAAGGGACAGTGCAAGTTCTATCTGAGAATCTGAAATCTCAATATGGGTTAAAAGTACATTCTTGGCCTACATTGTTCCACATACCCCATGGTGACTTCTTTCTACTCCTTTTTACTCTTTCCTCATGGACTCTCTTCAGAACCCAAACCTGTTAACTAAAGTCACACTAACCTATCTTCTGCCCAGCTTCAGGCTGTAGACATCTTTATTCAACAAGCAATTTTAAATTAAGGAGCAAGTTTGCACTACAAAAGCTGGCATATGTGATTATTCACTCTTTGTAAAGCAACTAGACCTTGGGATACAGAAGTTAGCATTCCAATACATAACAACAAACCAAACCTCAACAAGGGCTTGTGCTTACTTCCAGTTCTTATTTGATTGGCGTACTTTTATACACCTTTTCACTCTAAGGAGTACCTATCATTCAAACTAAGATGTTTTTCCTGTAGGCAACACACATGAATTGTGTTTCTTGATCCATTCAGCCAGTCTGTGTCTTTTGACATCAGAATTGAGACTGTTAATATTTAAATTACATAATATGTGGAATAATTATTGTCATAATATTGTTAATATTTTGTAAGAATTTCTGAAGTTGTAAGGAACCATACTATTAAGTACCTACCTAAAAACAAGAGTAATACATGAAAGTCATTGTTTAAATGTACATATACAGTATAAATGACATTTTTCCATTTGAACAGATAATGCTTCCTCTAAAAGCACAAGAACATCTAACAAAACACCAACATCAGGCATGAGAATTCCTCTTTTGAGTTGGTCATAGTTGTCTAACAGATTTCCAACAAAAAAATTGTAGGCTATTGTTTGTGCCCAAAGTTTCTACTTCATAAGTGGATGAACAGCAAGTCCCTATTGCTAAAGATACCATGCATGAAAGACACAGAGCCCTGAGGCCCCAGATTTGTAACTGACTCATAAGCCTCCTCTTATGAACTAACTTTCATGGTACCATAAAGTTCCAGAAAGCTTCCGAGGAGGGAACCAGTGAAAAACTCTACCAAGTTATGATGCCTACAGACAGCAACAATGATCAGCATGGCATAATATCTCTTAGTGAATAGTACTGAGAAATTCACCTTACCCATCACCAGTGATTCTCTACTTGTGCTTATGACTCACTCAACAGTAGGAAAATCATGCCTGGTAGTAGAAATCTAGCAACCTTCCCTAGGTTAGGGAAGTTATGGATTTTGGAGGAGAACTTGCAATGGCCAGTTTACTAGATTGGCAAAATCTCTAACTCTTTTCCAAATATTTGTCCTTATACCCACAAATTAGTGTAGCTATCACCATTCATCAGCAACTTTTTTCTTTGTATTAGAAGAAAAACATTACAGAAAACCACAACAAGTCAAGATGCAGGCTTGTGGAGTCCTATCCCAACGGAAACATCTACAGTATAACTTTCACACCTAAGGCTCAGGTATAATTGTTGAAGGAGCTTAAAGATTATAAGATCCAGATGATTAGGAGCTTTGCTATGAGACTGAGCTTCCTAGCAGTGTCAGAAGTCACACATCAATATAGCTGGCAAAACATGAACTGAACAAAGATGGCATGATAGATATGATAAGATGCATGAGAAAAACATCATGAGACCTGAACCCTACACAAGGAAATATAAGTATCTAAAGAATGTTGAGAATGGGACAAATCCTCATCCCCAGCAAAGAAACCTCAACTGTTTATCCAAAACCAACTGGTCAGCATTGAAAATAGGTACATACAACCTATTATTTATTATACAGAATGAATCTAATATATTTATGTACTTAGGAATACTTAAATATCTATATACATGTATGTATATATTAGTATATACATAAATATATATGTATGTAAAGACACACCCACAACACTCACACACAGATAGATGATAGATAGATAGACAGATAGATGGAACAATTAATAAAAAATAAGCCATTATTTATAAAGAGTGTAAATATATATTAAATAGTCTGGAGAAAAGAAATGGAAGGGAGGAATGATCTATTTATATTATTAACTCAAAAGCTTAAATTATTGAAACATGAATTTGTAGTGATAGATACGAAGATGCTACTTTTACAGTCACTCTGTAAACAAATTTTTACAACTTTATATGATTGACTCCACCAAAACATCATAATGAATACCCCTAAATGTATTGGATGCTTAGCATATGTCAGATGTAACATTATATTATACCCTATTTCACTATAATTGAATAATTGAATAAAAAAATAATTAAATTTCTTATCTACCATACACTTGACTACAATTTTGGTTGTAATTATAATTTATTGAATATTTCTTACCTGCTCTATTGTACCTAAGTCTTTAAAACTGTTGTTTTCTAATTATCACTGTAATCTAAGAAACTCTAATTACTCCAGTGAAACAAAAGAAGAGACTATACCAAAATGAGAATATAAGAATATAGGCTGTAGTTTACTGGTATATAGCTTTTACCTGTGTAAGGACCTAGGTTCAATCCCTAGAAAAAGGAAGGAAGGGATTAAGGAATGATAGAAAGAAAAAAGAAAGAGGGGAATAGAAAGAGGAAAGGAAGAAACTGAGAAATTGAATGGTAGCTATGGAGTTAAGGAAAAAAAAACAACTTTGCTCTAAGATCAATAAAATAAATGTATTTTTATAAGAGTATTTAGTGCAATTTTCATTTAAAACCATCTATGAATTTTTTACCTCTTGTTTCTAAAACTTAACTTACTTATTTTGAAAAAAGTGTTCTTCACAAAGTGAAGAGGAGGCTACATTGTAAAATCTAATATACCCAATCATCTAATTTACTTAGTCATCCTGTGGCTATTATAATAGATTGAGACTTGAAACTGTATCACTTATTTATATTTTTTTAAAGTAAAGGGAAGCATTCAAACCCTCCAGATGGATTGAAAGTCCCTGTATGACTAGGCTTACAACATCTGCAGTGAACATATGCACATATTCAGATATCTTTAAATTTGAAAACGCTACCAAAGTTGCTCACTTATTTCTTCTTCATAACCCTGTCCTATTCAGTTAAACTTAAAACCATATATAACTTAAACATATAAATATATAACTCAAAGCGTATATAACTTAAACACATATATATGTATATAAGAATACACACAAACACACACACACACACACACACACACAAATATATATATATATATATATATATATATATATATATATATATATATATATATTTCAAATACACACACACATACCTTTCAAATGTTAAATCCACACTGCTGGAACAACTAATTTCTTTCAGTCTTGTCATTTGGTAAGAAACACCACACTTAATGCTGCTTCTAATTGGTCAATATTAGCTTGAGTTTACGCCCTGAGGGATGCACTATGCCATTGTGTCTCTTTTAGTGAAAGCAGAAAGGAAACAATGGAGGTTACAAGTCAGGTACTTACAAAGGATTCACTAATTCCCCAGCAGTGTACCCCAAATACTTGCTGTTTCTTCTAGTCCTGTGCTCATGGTTCATCTCCTCTCAGGTGTCTTCCTCTTCTGTAGTGTGCCTGTCTCTATCTGTGACCCCCAACCAAGTAACTGAAAAACTACCTATATTCCCTCCAATAATTTGCTATAGCTATTTTTATTCAACACATATTTTTTAATTAAGGAGCAAGGTTTGCACAAAAAATGCTGGCATACATGAGCATTTACTTGTCTTGAGGCAACTGGAATTTGGGATACAGAATTCAGCACTACAGTACATAACAACAGACTGGACCCCAAGAATATATGATCCTATCTATCTTTCCCCTTGAGTCTTTCCATATTTCTCTGTAACAATTAATTTAGTACAAATGTATACAGTGGCAGTTTTTCTTTATCCTAGCTAGTTCCCCAATAGTGACACAGACTGACCAAGACTTATCAATCAAACTTTTCCACACAGTACCTGGGCAGTCATTGATCAATTTTAATCCTGTAAACTACTCTGGCTTCATCATAGCCAAAGTCCCCAAGATACTTGCACTTTTGTCTGGCTTTCTGGTCTCAGATGTATTTTCCCATGATGTCTTCTCTCACACTGCTCATGTCTGAATCCCTTACTCTTTACTCTTTCCACTTCCTTGGCTGGTAGAAGTCCTGACCTATTCTCTCTTCTGTCCAGCCATTGGCTGATCAGCTTTTATTGACAAGACAGAGAATAAATGGTAAGTACTGTTAACACAAACTTGAAACAGGAGATATTTATAATGCTTTATTACAATAAGCATTATAATGTCATGTCTGGCTTTCAACAAGATGTGAGGGCAGAGAAATCAGCATTTGAAAAACTCAAGAATATTCTTTACATAGTGCAAAAATACATTATGCCTATATTTCTTAATATATTTTTGTCACAAATTCATGTCTTTATTTCCTTTCCTTTTTAAATTTTGGATCATCCATTCTTTTGAGCTATTTCTGTCCATGTGTGAATGGTTGTAGAAAATTTTAGTGACTCATGGAAAACGTACCAGTGGTCATACCCTCAAAAGGGATGTTTTTTTCTTCCTTCTTAAAGAACTAACCACTGCCAGTAGACCCTTATTTAGAGTTAGAGCACATTATGTATAACAAAAATGAAAAGTGAAATTTTTGGTAAGTGCTTAGAACAAAGTGAAAAGGTACACTGAATGATGTAACTCAAAACGAGAAATAAAAACATGTATTTTCTCTCTCATGTGGATCTTAGCTTCAAATCTTTTGCTCCATGTGTTTAACTTGGAGGATATTGTGGAAGCTAAGAAACTTGAAAACTGTCTTTTTATGGTGAACAAACAATGTAAATGAAAAATGACAGACACTTTAGGTAAAATGAAGACAATAAGTGGGAATATAGGTGAGTGAACGATTTAAGTAGAGATGGGGATGAGAATATAGGTAAAATCAGGAGATGCAAGGAAAAGATAACCCAATGGAAAGGTCTGTGAAAAGCCATGTGAAAATCTGTTATTTCACAACCAAAATTAAAAAAATAAATGACAGGATAGTAAAACAAAACTGAGTTTAAAGAAGGAAGGCATGATATGAGGACGTTGAGTGTTAAATAATTGAACTGGGGTGGTGCCAAGGGATGAGAGAGAAGGAGTAGTAGGTGGGTTAACAGAAACTAAAGACATATATAAAAGGTTGTTTGCATGCTAACTTCAAAACACAGCTTAAAAAACAAACAGCTGTAATAGAAATACACTGCCTGAGCAGACAAGGCTATTTTCAGATGACATGAATTATTAATGAAAATTGAATAGGAAATTTGCCTGTGAGCTATTGTTTAGGGAAACTCCAGAGATCATCAAACCAATAGAGAATTGTCATGGTCTTTAGTTGCCGTCTTCCTTTAAGGACACTGAAATGCTCTCTTCAGTACATTATATGGCTGTCATACTCAAAACTTTACAGCTGTAGCTATCTGCAGAAAATCTATATAAGATCAAGCCAAGCAAAATTCTAAGATGCATTATCTTAATTTTATATTTTTGTTTTGTTGGTAAATTGTTTCAGTAAACTTCTTCATCAGCAATGACCCAAAGCCAAAAGAAATAACATATTTTTGTATAATTATGTGACTTTCACTTGCATTAATTAAAACAAGTGATGATAAATTCTTTTCATTAAATTGATCTTATTTCCCATATGAATGAGTGTCCTTTACCCTAGTAATAATGCCCTCCTGCCACAGGAAAAGAAAATCCATAAACAGGTGGTATGGGTTGGGATCAAAGGCAAGTACTTAGGAGAATCAGGCCTGCATAGAACCATATGCTGTACTAAAAGAACCAGGTTCACCTGTGACTGTAAGAATGATTTGTGTTTAAGATAAAATTCCAGTTGTGTTAATTTAATTTTGTTCACTTTCATTCAGTCTCAGATTATATGAGTTTTCTGAGAATGCCAAACAAAATAGGTCATATTGGATGGTAAATAGAGGGAGGAGCATTTCAACCTACAACAAATGTCTTGTCTCTTATCCTTACATATAAAATAAAATATTTTGTACTTAAAAGTCAGATAAATTGTCAAAACTTTGCAAAAGTTTAAATTATATTAGCTTTACATATAGTCACTACTTGCTTCAAACTCTTCATTTAACAGCAAAACTTGTTTTTTATCCACTAATAAAAAGTTAAAATAACACCATGTTTAAAAAAAAAAAAAACTCTTTAAAGAATTTCCAGTAATTACGGCTAACAAATATTAAAGTGTATTAAAAGGTGTTAAGAAATTATATACCTTATATTTTTAATAATAAAATTATTAATGTAAATATTTTTCAACAGTTCTTGGGAAAAAGAAAATGTCAGAAATTATAAAAACAGTGACTCTTGACATTTTGAAGATTACAATTAAAATAGGACTAGAGATATAGGTTGAGGAAAGATCTTAAGATATTGGACAATAGGTATCATTATTATAATTCTCAAGATCACTAAGTCTGAAGAAACCGATGTGTCATATTTGCTGCTTGTATCATATTACTGGGAAAACATTCAAAGGAGATTAAAATGGCAAATCCCTACTGCTAAGAGTCAGGTGATTTATGTGACTAGGGAATGAAGGAAGAAATGACAGCTATCACATTGAGGCAGAGTCCCTGATAGCCAGGGTGTTAAGTTCTGTGACCACTTTCTGTATGCTTGTTTGTATGGAAGTATGAATGAAAATGGCTTACCTATCTCTGTCTCTCAGAAAGGATGGCTTAAGGATGTGTCATCCATCAGTTATGTGTCGAGAGAGAGAGAAATGAATGTGTCCACTAAGCTGCTTTGGGTATGCACAGTGATCCCCGACCCGACCCCTTTCCTTTTCAAATTATAATAGGTTTTATTATAACTTCTCCTATTGTGAATAATATAATAAAGTAATGGCCTGGGCACTTAATAACCCTAGACCTCATGATCTAAAATTTTTGCACTAAAATTTTAAAAATACAATTGGTTAATCTTTGAAAATTATTTTCAAAATAAAAAGTAAATAATTAAAAGAAGTTATCAGTGGCCTTAATGCGAATTGTTTATTTTAAGTACTACATCTGGAGCTGAATTTGGTCAAAATGTGTCTACTTACTTAAATTCTAAAAAAATGTATTAGAATGCTGTCTGTACCTCCTTTCATTCAGTTAAAGAGAATTGTTATGCACTGCATCATTATTTAAAATATTTACTATGATAATAGCATACTATTTGTAAGAAAAGTGAGAAGTTTTAATTGTGATAAACGTTTTTTTTTTTTTTTTGGTACAAAAGAAAAATTGTATACTCTGCCAAGGAAATGGTCACAGGACTTACCAGGTTCCCCAGATGTTGTTTACCCAGGGCTAAAGAATTTAGGTACATAGAAGTGGGCATTTAATTTTAGTCTTGAAGAGTAGTAAAGAAAATAGTGCACCAGAGACTTCATACCCTGCAAATACAACTCCCTTGTGCTTACATTTTTAAAGGAGGAAAATATTCTATCAACAAATTAAGCTGTATTACCACAGATTGGTATGGGCAGATGTAATCTATTCTCTCTGCTTGTGATATGAGAGGTTACATCTCAAAGGTAAATGGAAATATCTGTGTCTCTTTCTGACACATTCCATTACATTCGCAAGAATGATTAACCTAAGTTGTTATCAGTATGACATACTTAATTTAGCAAACACAATAGTTTTTTCTATGAAAATAACCAACGAGTTTGCAAAAGAAAACATCACAAGATGAAGGTATAATTAAAGATGTAGACCAAATCCAATGGAATAGCAAAATATCTAGTAAGGTATATATTTTCATCAGGCATAATGAAAATAGACTATAGAAAGTATACACATTTCCAGTAAATATTTATTCTTAGGGTTATACAAAAATAAACTTTGGTAGTCAAAGGTCAGTTGCCATTCCCTATTATTAAAGAAAGGCATTATGCATATTAATAAAATATAACTACATCAAAATTCCATCATGTGGCCTACAATATTCTGTGCAAATTCATCCATTTTTTAGTTTAATATCATTTTACTTCTGACCAAATATAAATGTAGAGATTAAGGACATGAGTATAACATTCTTTTGGTGATATCTCAACATTTTCATTTCAGATGACTTCAGATAACATCTGACTTTCTCATAATGATTGAGGATTACAAGTCAAGAGAGCAACAGTAGGGATTTGATTAAGAAGCTACCTTACCCGACCCTGGCACATAAAGTCACTGATGGACTAGATGCATCTTGTCTCACTGAGACCAGATAAAGTGGGCAGTTAAGGAAATAAGATCAACAGGAAGGCAATAGATTTAGGGTCAGTCCTCACTCCAGTTGGGGGATCCACATGAAGATCGAGCTACATATCTGCTACACATGTGCGGGGTCAGAGAGGCCAGGTCTAGTCCATGTATGCTCTTTAGTTAGTGGTTCAGTCTCTGGGAGCCCTCAAGGCAATTGACCCTGTTGGTCTCCATGTGGAGTTCACATTCCCTTAAGGTCCCTCAATCCTTCCCCCAATTTTTCCACAAGACTCCCAGAGCTCCATCTAAAGTTTTGCTCTGCATATCTGTACCTGTTTTTGGAGCTTCTCAGAGGGCAAAGATGCTAGGTTCCTGTCTTCAAGCATAGCAAAATATCATAAATAGTGTCAGGAATTGGTTATTGCCCATGGAAAGGGTTTAAATTTGAGGCAGTCATTGGTTGGCCATTGCCTCTGTCTCTATTCCATCTTTGTGTCTGCACATCTGGTAAGCAGGATACATTTTGCATTTAAGTTCTGTAGGTGAGTTGGTATCTTTATCCTTCCACTGGGAGACCTGCCTGGCTACAGGAGGTGGCTACTTCAAGCTCCATATTTCCTACAGCTAGGATTCTCATATAGAGTCACAGCCATAGACACCCAGGGGCCTCCTGCATCCCAGGACTCTGGCAAATCCTAGCCAACTGCTGATTTCAATTCACTCTTCCAACATTCTATCTTCACCTGTTGCCATACATGATTCTGATACCAAGCCATTTCCCTTCTTATGAACTCTCCCATCCAGTTTCTCCCTCTCCATCTATCTCTGATGGTTATTTTATTTTCCCTATCTGAATAATATTCAAGACGTTTTGTTTGGGCCTTCCTTGTTATTTAGCTTCTTTGGGTCTGTGGATTGTAGCATGGGTAGCTTGTACTTTATGGCTAATATCCAATTAAAAGTGAGTACATACCATGTATGCCTTTATGGGTCTTGGGTTACCTCACTCAGGATGATATTTTTCTAGTTCCATTCATTTTCCTGCAAATTTCATGATGTCCATATTTATAATAGTTGAATATTATTACATTGTGTAAATGAACATCATTTTCGTTATCCAGTCTTTGGTTGAAGGACATCTGGGTTGTTTCCAGTTTCTGACTATTACAAATAAAGCTGCTATGAACATAATGAAGCAAGTGTTCTTGTGGTATCATGGAACATCTTTTGAGCATGTACTCAGGAGTGGTATAGCTAGGTCTTAATGTAGAAGTATCTCCCCCTTTTATGAGAAGCCACCAGATTGATTTCCATAGTGGTTGTACAAGTGTGTACTCCCACCAGAAATGGATAAGTGTTCCCCTTCTTCCACATACTTGTCAGAACGTACTGTAGCTTGAGTTTTTATCTTAGCCATTATGATGAATATAAGGTGGAATCCTAGAGTTGTTGTGGTTTCAATTTCCAAGATGACCAAGGATTTCAAATGTTTCTTTAATTATTTCTCAGCCATTAGAGATTCCTCTGTTGAGAATTCTCTGTGTAACTCTGTGCCACATTTTTTATTGGGTTATATGGTTTGTTGGTGTCTTAAGTTCTTATGTTCTTTATATATTTTGGATATTAACCCTCTGTCAGATGTAAGGTTGATAAATAACTTTTCCCATTCTGTAGAAAGCAAATTGGTCTTATTACTGTGTCTTTTGACTTATAGAAGATTTTTAAGTTTTATAACTTCCCATTTCTTAATTGTTGATCTTAGTGCCTGAGCCACTGGTAATCTGTTCAGGAATTTGGCTCCCATACTAATGAGTTCAGGAGAGTTCTCAACTTTCTCTTATATTATATTTAATATATCTGCTTTTATGTTGAGGTCATTGATCCAGTTTGACTTGATTTGTGTAGGGTGATAAACACGGATCTGTTTACATTTTTCTACATGCAGACATCCAGTTAGACCAGCTAAATTTGTTGAAGATGCTTTCTTTTTTTCCATTGTATTGACTTGGCATTTTTTTTTTGTCAAAATTCATATGTCCATAGGTAAGTGGGTTTATTTCTGGGTCTTCAATTCCATTCCATTGATCAACCTGATGTATGTGTGTTGTGTGTGTGTGTGTGTGTGTGTGTGTGTGTGTATTTGCAAACCATAGTTTGTAATACTCTTTATTTTATAATTTTAAACATTTTGTGAGACATTCATGAGTGAACCAAAAAAGGAACATTCCATATTGAGATCCGTAGATGTCAGTGTCACCATTGTGACTTTGGTATTTGGATATATATCATTGGGTCTGGTGATCATAAGTTTTAATCTACCCTCCTGTTAAACCATTAAAAAGATAATGCTCTATGATATAAGTTATACTAGGTCTCATAATGGCATTCAATTATTCACTTAATTAACTCTTTTACATTGTTATTTTTTTGTTACAGCATTTTTAGATTTTTTTTATTTTTGTAGTGTTCATGTTTGTCTATTTATTGCTAATAATGATTTTTTTTCTTTTTTTTGTTTTGTTTTGTTTTTTTGGTTTTTTTTGTTTGTTTGTTTGTTTTTCGAGACATGGTTTCTCTGTGTAAGCCCTGGCTGTCCTGGAACTCACTCTGTAGACCCGGCTGGCCTCGAACTCAGAAATCCGCCTGCCTCTGCCTCCCAAGTGCTGGGACTAAAGGCGTGCGCCACCACTGCCCAGCTGTTTTGAATTTCTTAAAATATCTATATTCCAGATACACACAGGTATTTCCAGCATTATGGAGGCAGGAAGTTTAAGAATTAAAGAATACGGTAGACTGAACAGAAATCTTGAAATCAGCTTCAAACTTTAAGACTCTTCCTCAAACAGTAACAAGGATAAAATATTCTATCATGAATCTTGACCTCTTAGTTCAATATATGTTTCATGGTTTGGAACTGACTTCTTTATGCAATGGAAATGAAGTTTATAAAACAAATCTTCAATAAGACATGTGGATGTGTAGCTCCTTATCAAATGTAAATACTTCTAAGATTGTGTCTAACTGTTTTATTATTATAATACCATGTGCCAGCTGACAAATACTTTCCTGTTCTTCCCTGACTATAAGATCTATTTCCTTTACTGGATACACAGTCCTGTTTGTTGTTTGTTTGTTGTTTTTATTTTATATTGTTGTGTTTTTGCAACTGGCCTGATATTAATAGTCCTGAACCATGAGTTTCATATCCATGAAGAACTGCACTTTCTCAAGCTATGTGAATTTTGGTAATTATATGGCTCATATACAAAAATAGATGGAAAAATTATATTTTATATCAAACTATGTCACAATTTGTTTCTAGCTAATACTAGAAATTTGACTGAGAACAGTTTGAAATTATAGAACAAAATTACTGTTGTACAGAAATCAAGTACTATACTATAATCAAATCTAAAGTAACTGGTATCAACACTGTGGTATACATGATGTTTCATGATTTTTGTATGTTCACATGTACGATTTATAATGAAAAAAGCAATGAGTTTTTTTTTTAAAAAGTGGCTATGTGTCTATTGTAGTTATTTTTCTCCTCCAAGTATTCCTTGGCTAACCAAATATACATGAGAACTAGACTGTTTGGTGACTGAGGTTTGCTATTTGTTTCATGCTAGAATTTAGCAAATTTCCAAATGGGATGTAAAATGGACAATTTTAACAGTTATTCTGTCCCAAGATGCACTATGGATGTACAAGCCACAATATGAAGTGGGCTGAGACTGAAGACATTTGACAAGACACCAAAAAGAAGCCACTGAGAGCAAAGGTTCAGGGATTTGTTTAAAATTAATTTATTCTTGGCTTCTTGCCATCTTTGAGAACCATTCCCCAGGCAATTATTATTAGAAATTTTTTAATATCAGTTTCCCAGTCTTTGGCCTCTCTGGGAATCAGATAACTTGTCTCATGCAGCCTAAGGCTGCCTTTGTGGTTTTTTCCACAAGGAGTGGCCCTGGTTTGGTGTAAAATTCACAAGGTTGATTGGAGCTCTTTCTTTCCCTATAGATGCCAATTCTTACTCTAAATTATATATTCCCATTATTCATTTTCCTCATTCGTGTTCTTTGCAGTAAATTGTTTCAAATCCACCGAGCCTCATGTTTCTGAGAGAATGTCATTTCTATTGCAGGTATTCTCTATTACATATCCTCTGATGCTGTGTATCACATTAAACTTCATTTTTATTGCATTAGTGTCTCTTTGAAGAAAATCTGTAAGACATTAGTCAAATAGTCAGAGATATCTTATGGACCTCATATTGCTTTATGAATGGCAAAGTTCTTTATTTTATTACTTACTGATTTTGTGTTTCTTTTTGCTATCATTTTCTTAATAATTTCTACTTTGAAGTAGTATCTTTAAGAATACCTTTGTAGGGAGCTGGAAAAATGACTCAGTGGTAAAGAGAATTTAGTGTCCACAAGGTACTAACTTCAGTACCAAGAGATTTCATACTGACTTGTCTCCTGGGGCACTTGTATCTGCAGAATGCACATAAAATTCATTCACATACACAAACATATACATACATTTTTAAAGTCTTCTAAAATATCCTTTATCCAGAGTACTACAAAGAAGCAACAACAAAATACCACCCACAAATACTTCAGTTTTTTTTCTCAAGGAAACAGTTTCTTTTTTACATACAAACCAGAAATCAAAAGGCAGTAGAGCACCCCTTGTGTTGATTCAATCAAATATAAGGTAGTATTGTACTAATATTCCTAGAGTCTGTTTTATTTTTCACACTTTTTATTATCTCTTAAAATATAACCAAAAGCAAAAGTATATAGTTATAATTTAGAAAAGAAAGATGTTCTAATACATGGAAAAAGGGGACAAATATATATCCTAGCAATGTGATGTCTCATTTGTTAGACCTTTACTTGGGTCGTAAATTATAATCAAAGTCTCTTGAGCCATAGCAAGGTAATCAAGTCTAGTCATTCCAGATACATTTTTAAGACAGACTTTAAGGATATGATCTATATTTACAAAGCAATCAGAATGGTTGGGATACTGACCATCAAGTAGAAATTTCAAGGACTGAAAAATTTCAAGAATTGTCCTGAGCTGCATCTGATGATTCCATATACATGCAGCACCAAAGGGAATGAAAGTAGGGGGCAAAGAAATTACCATTCCTAAGACCTGCCTGATGATTACTTGTCAGGAGCCATAATGGGACAAGCTAATAATTAGCAGGTGATCATCCTGAAATGCTTGCCTCAGATTATTATGTAATCTGCGACAAGTGTTAGCCATCTAGCAAGGCTGTGGCAGACATATTTTAGAAAAATCCCTGTTATTAATATGCTTTTCCTATTATTATTATTAAATGTATGTAACAATCACTAAGCAATAGCACACCCCTTTGGAGCATATCTCTGCAGACCCACGAAGATGTACTGTCTTGTAGTGATGCTATATAGACAAATAGATGACTTCTTAAGTCTTAATGATGATCCTATAAGAATTCCTAAAGTTATATCAATGATTATTAAGCTCTTTTAAGTCCATTTCTGATATTCAAAACTGCAGTGAGAACTCTGCCAGTCTCCCAAGTGTCACCAGTTAATTGCCCTTAGATAGTAACCAGACTTTCTCCTACTCACAGCACATTCTAAGAGCTGTAAAACAATTAACCAAAGGTCACTAAAAGGGAACTCACTACTTATTATAGGTACTAGGACAGAAGAGAAAATATTGCCTGGGTTTATCTATACAAAACTTCACTAATTTCTTAGTTATAGTTTTAAACCTTCGGTGAACCTGTGGAGCTAAATAGATGATGGATGTTAAGTCAGATAATTGCTCCTAATGGATATGCATGTAAACATTATCTATTGTAAACTTCTATTTCAATTTATGATTTGAATTTTGGTGTGAACTTGTGATGAACTTTGTAACATGTGACCATGTACTCTGTAAGATGTATAAGTACTGAGGACAAAAAGATGAGAGTTAGTTAGTTAGATAGAATAGAGTTAGTTAGATATAGAATTAGAATAGAAGATAGAATAGAGTTTTTCACTTTTCCCAGATAGAAGTTTTCCTTTTTCCCCACTTAGGACCTTTCCACTTTTTCTCTTAGATAGCTTTCATAGGAAACTTTTTACACTTAGTAATAAACTATAACAGCATTTTCAACAAATGGTGCTGGTTCAACTGGAGGACAACATACAGAAGAATGCAAATCAATCCATTCTTATCTCCTTGTACAAAGCTCAAGTCCAAGTGGATAAAGGACCTTCACATAAAACCAGACACACTGAAACTAATAGAAGAGAAGGTGGGAAAGACCCTCGAATACCTAGGCACAGGAGAAAAGTTCCTGAAAAGAACACAAATGGCTTATGTGCTAAGATCAAGAATTGACAAATGGGACTTCATAAAATTGCAAAATTTCTGTAAGGAAAAGGACACTGTCAATAGGACAAAACGGCAACCAACGGATTGGGAAAAGATCTTTACCAATTCCACATCTGATATAGGACTAATATCCAATATATACAAAGAACTCAAGAAATTAGACTCTAAACAACCAAATAACCCTATTAAAAAATGGAGTATGGAGCTAAACAAGAATTCTCAACTGAGGAAATGCAAATGGATGAGAAGCACCCAAAGAAATGTTCAGCATCCTTGGTCATCAGGAAAATGCAAATCAAAACAACCCTGAGATTCCACTTCACACCAGTCAGAATGGCTAAGATCAAAAACTCAGGTGATAGTAGATGCTGGCGAGGATGTGGAGAAAGAGGAACACTCCTCCATTGTTGGTGGGATTGCAAGATGGTGCAACCACTATGGAAAACAGTCTGGCAGTTCCTCACAAAATTGGACATATCACTACCTGAGGACCCAGCTATACCACTCCTGGGCATATACCCAGAAGATGCTCTAACATATAATGACATATGCTCCACTATGTTCATAGCAGCTTTATTTATAATAGCCAGAAACTGGAAAGAACCCAGATGCCCTTCAACAGAGGAATGGATACAAAAAAATGTGGTACATTTACACAATCGAATATTACTCAGCTATTAAAAACAATGAATTCGATAAATTCTTATATAAATGGATGGAACTAGAAAATATCATCCTGAGTGAAGTAACCCAAAAGAACGTACATGGTATTCACTCACTGATTATTGGATTTTATCCCAGAAGCTTGAAATACCCAAGATTCAACTCACAGACCACATAAAACTCATGAAGAATGAGGACCAAATGGGGGAGGGGCTTCAGTCCTTCTTAGAAGGAGTAACAAAATACTCAAGGGAGCAAATATGGATACAAAGTGCAGGACAGAAGCTGAAGGAGGGGCTGTCTGCAGACCATTCCACCTGGGTATCCAACCCATGTTCAGGCCACCAAAGGTAGATGTTGATGTGGATGCCAGGAAGTCCATGCTGACAGGAGCCTGATATAGCTGTCTCCTTAGAGGTCTGCAAGAGTCTGACATATTCAGAGGCAGATGCTCACAGCTAACCATTAAACTGATCATGGGATTCCCAATAGAGGAGATAGAGTGAAGGCTGAAGGAGTTGAAAGGATTCGTGACACCATGAAAAAAAAAACAATACCAACAAACCAGAGTCCCCAGGGTCTAAGTCACCAGCCAGGTAGCGCTTAGGGAGGGACCCATGGCTCCAGCTATATATGCAAGGAAGCTATATATAAGTGGGAGAAGAGATCCTTGGTTCCATGAAGGCTGGATGTTCATGGAGGGGTGGTATTCGAGGGTGGGGAGGTGAGGTATGGGGATGGGGAGGTGGGGGTACACCATCATAGAAGCAAGAGGAGGGGGGAAGGGATAGGGAGTTCCTGGGAGGGAGGGGGGAAATGGGGTAAGGGGAGAACATCTGAAATGTAAATAAAATTTCCAATAAAAAAAAACATAAAAAAAACCTTCTCTAAGTGTCTTTTCTTCCTGCGACCTCAAATTAACAGACCTAAGTTAGAGCCTAGCAGAGTCTGCAGAGAGTACAAAGACTATTTGCCTAATCCTCTGCAGTCCCTGCAGTTTCTGGCCTCAGAGAATCAGATAGCAGGTCAGCTACTGTAGCCTAGTAAGTAAACTTCAGTAATATAGAGAAGTAAACCTTATTATACAGCAACCTTAAATATCTCATAAGACCAAAATCTTACCCCGAATCTCATAAGACCAAGTCTTACCCCCACGACACTCTTCCAATCCCATTCCCATCGGCTGCCTCAAGAAGAACCAACAAGGAGGAGAAGAAAGAAAACTCTTTTCTCCTCCCACCAAGCCGGGGCTGGCTCCTGGCAATTATTATCTTTATCTCAGTGTGGAGTGTGTGAGGTGATTAGGGAGAAATGAATCCCAGGTCTCCCACTGCCATGCAAAACTAAAGAATCAACTTAAGTAAAACCTTCCTAAATGGAAAAGATCATCACCATAAGCCAGAGATGCAGGCTCCATCCTGGTGTTAAATGTTATTCTAACTACCTGGTTACTGTAATTCATAACATGTGGGGATAAACTTGAGTGAGTACTGCTTCTATCCTAACTACATACTATATACTTGTGATCTGTATATCAAACAACATAAACATATAGAGGAAGAAAGAGGGAGACAGAGACACACACAGAGAGATAGAGCGACACAACATGAACCAACACTGTACACCTTTGTGGAGGCCTTTGCAAAGAAATGCATAGATCTTATTTATATCATTGGAGTAAAACATCAAACCCCATATTACAGACTAAGTAAATGACACTCACAGAGTTTGACCTTGTTGGTCCAGCTAATAAATGCCAGGTGAGAGTTTAACCTCACGTCTGCTTAATACCAAGCATGTCATTTTAAGTAGTAAGATCAGTACATTTTAAGGAGTGTGTAAAATGATCATGTGTTACAAAAGAAAAAGATGTTAATAGAAATAAAGGTCCCATTTATTCAATATACAAACATAAGGAGTATATTTTATCCATATTTAGTTTGCTTAAAATAAAGATTTTTGTAGTAGACAGAATTATTTAACCCCCAAATTTGCCGCTGTAAGATCTCCTACCCTAAGGAGACCAGTAAAGGAAGACACAACTCAATAATTATGGGTATAAATAGCACTCCTAGATTGGGCAGGTTTACCACTACACTACTCTAAATCCTCAGCTATGAGATCCCTTATAACTTGCTGTTTATCCAGGCCACGTTGCCCTTTCAGCTCTGGCTCCTCAGTCTTCAGCTTCCTTCTACCAGCTTCCTTCTGCCTGCTTCCTCCTGCTTCTACTTCTTCCCTTCTTCTTCTCCTCTGGCTTCTACTTCTACCTCCTTTTATATCGAATTCCTCTCACTCTTTCCTCCCCTAAGCCTTTTTCTCCGCCTCCCCTTCTATTGCCCAATCTCTGGCTCTAGCCTTTATTTTAGAGGTTTTAATTGGACAGAAGGTTTACAAGACTGTGTACAGATTCAATCATGCTCTGCAGCCCGTCCTAAGAGGGTGGAACTAGGATCAAAATACAAGGCTGAGGCTATCCACAACATATTTTCATCAATATTCACTTGTTCCATATCATCCTTTGATGTTACCAAAAATAAATAAGGTGGAGCAGTGCAAGTTGTACAATGTAGTCAATTTGCAGCCATGTTCACTTTAATTGGAATTTTAGAGTTTATCTAGTTTAAATTATAAGCAAATAAGATTCCTTTGATAAGAATAATATTTTAAAATAATAGAAATTAAAACTAGTTTTGTAACAAATGTGTACAACTCATAAAATGGTTGGCTAATTTAAAAACTTTGACTTTAAGAATTGGTTTCATCAGTGTCTACAACTGCCTAAGAGATACTATTCTTGCAGAAGATGTAGACTTATAACTCAGGATCATTGTCAGGTAGCTCACAACTGCTTGCAACACTAGGTCTAGAGACTAAAGCTTTCTTCTGACTCTTATAGCCACACACATACATGTCATGCATTAAGCTCATGCATGATGACACACATACTCTCTCTCTCTCTCTCTCTATATATATATATATATATATTATATATTATTAATATATTTATATATAATATATAAAATATATATAATATATATGTATATATATTAAATATATATATATATTTAAAATCTTTATTACAGTGGAATTTGTTTCCCTGAGGAGACAAATAATATAATAATTGGATAACATGTAATCTAATGTTTTGATATATGTTAAAGAGAAAAATGTGGATTCAGACAAGGTGATTTAAACTTTCAAAACTATATTGAAGTTTTAACATAAGGCTAAGAAAATGTTTGCCATAAAATGATTGTCATGAAATACTGGAAGATGAGTAGTGTTGTGGATAGCCCCAGCCTTGTATTTTGATGCTAGTTCCACTTTCCTGGGAGTGGCTGCAGAGGAGGATTGAGTCTGTACACAGGTGACAGACTTGTGAACCTTCTGTCCAATTAAATTTGTAAAATAAAGGCTGGAGCTGGTGATTGGGCAGTAGAAGGGAGGTGGAGAAAAAGGCTTAGGGGAGAAGAGAGGAAGAGGAAGTTGACAGAGAAGAAGTTGATGGAAGAAGGTGAAGGAGTAGAAAGCCAACGATGGAGGAGCCGGAGGTGGAAGGACAAGCACGTGGCCTGGATAAACCACAAGTTATAAGGGATCTCATAGCCGGGGATTAGAGTAGTGTAGTGGTAAATCTGCCCAATCTAGGTGTGCAATTTATACCATAATTTTTGAGTTGTGTTTTCCTTGACTGGTCTTATTTGGGTTGGAGATTTACTGCAACAGAGTAGGAATAGGAAGACATGAGTATAAAAACGCTTCAAGTGAGTAGGATCAAGGAAAAGGTCCTGAATAATTTGGATATATTTAATCTACAGAGGTGCACAGAGAAAAATGGAGATGATGGGACCAGAGGAAAATTTCAGGTGATTTATATTTAGAGATGGTCTAAAGACATTGCTTCTGGAGGTCACTGAGAAAGGAGATCTGCCAATTGGCAAATGTTTGATAGAGATATTTATCAATGTATGAAAAATACCTCAGCTAGAGGTAATAGTGAAATTTTAAAAATCATATGGGAAACTATTTGAAATATTTCATATGGTAGGTTGATCTGTGTAATGTCGATGTAAAATGAGTACATCAAATCTGGAGAAAAATGGAACTGAGCTTCATCATAATGATTATTGTTAATGATAAGTTAGATAGGACCTTGGAGTATCTTAGAAGAGATCCTACAAATCTACCCATGAGGGATTGTTTAGCTTCTGTGCATGCCTGAGTGGGATTATATTAATTCATCTTATTGATATGGGAAGACATACATGAAAAGTGGGTAGTGGGATACCCTAGACATGACTCCTGTGTGTGTGTGTGTGTGTAGAAAACTGTTTTATTACCTCTTTTGAAATTTTTCACACTCATCCTGCTGTGATTTTAACCTAGCAATGTGTGCATTCAAGCTGTTTCTCTACTTATAAATCAGTCTCAAAGAACAATGGTCATGCTTGATCAATGTTCCTTAGAAGTTAAATTAAACATTTAAGAAACAACTGAATAATACCAGTCCAGAAGACCTTGGATTTGATTTCTCTAAGACCTTGGCTTTTCACTTCCTCCAGTCTCTTTCACTTTAGAACATCATTAAATCAAGGGAAGCTCTCCTGCTATTGTGTTTGTATAGACTCTTTTGTAGAAATGCTGGGACTTTTGTTCTTTAATCTTAGTCTCACAGACTGATGGCTTTGAAATTACAGCAGAAAAGTTACTGGGAGAGATAAATCAGCATATCATCTGCATGAAGAAGACAATGCATCATTATGGTGAATAAGGTAAGCAAATGGGGCAGAGATGCTAGCAAAGGCATGATGGTTAAAACCAATATAACCAAAGCAAAATAGCCACAAAAATAGGATACAATTTTCTTAAGAGAAGTACACACACACACACATACACACTCACACAAACAAACACAGAGAGACATAGATGCACTCACACACAGATACACACACACATACACACACATGCACAAGCACATACACACAGAGAGACAGAGAAAGAGACAGAGACAAAAGTGGAGACACAAAGCGATTTATGCATGCAAGTTTCTGAAAATTTTAGGATTATTTGATTGGGAAATTACAATCGGGATATGAAGAAATGTAAAAGTCACACACCCACACATACATACAATATATTCACATTCAAAGATATAGATTGTGAAAAGTTTTACGTAATAAATATAATGAACTCCTTGAAGGACTTATCTCAATTTTACATTTGACTTATACTTTGATTTATTTGATCCCATATCTACATAAATCTAATATAAGAAGTAAAATGCAGTGCATAAAGAGTAATAAGGACACAGAGTAACATTCTTGTTCAAAAGTAGACAAGTTTAAAATGATTTTATAAAATTGATGATTTTATTCAGTCAAGAAGGATTCTGCACAGTTGAAAGCATTGGTGAGTACTACAATCTCTTCCAAAAGGATTAGCTGGACATAGGAATGCTCATAGAGGGCAGAAGATACTTTGATAAAAGCCATTACAGAAGACAGAGTGAAAGAGACGAGGACAGACATTTTGTGCTGATCCCTTTATACATCTTAGGGTTGGAAAAGTACACCAGAAGTATTAACAAACACTGTAGGACCTGACACAGACAAGTGAGATCTATAGATGGTAGGGTCTGAAGAAAAAATGATGGCTCTTTAAAGTAGTCAACTGACAATAATTTTATTTTCCAAGGAACAACCAAGTGTAATATATTTGAGGAATGAATTAACTGAACTCATTTCCATTCTCCAAATCCAGTTACAAAGTTATCCTGAATACCAGAGTTTTATTTGGAAACCACCATAGCACCACAAAATTAGTGTGTACAGTAGAAAAGGAGACTAAACCAAGACTGATGATGGGCACAATATGATTGCCACAAAATAAACATGTTTTAAAATCATAGTTTCAATGTATGGTATATGTTATATATTGCTCCAACAAATGCTTCAGACAAATCTAATATTCAGGCAACTAATACAGTAACAGCAGAATTGAATTTGAAGAATATATTCCTGCTAGACTTATGAAGCTTAATAAATGTGATATAAATTAGGGGTGAGAAGTCTTTACTGCAAGCTATTTGTCTGTTGTCTCCTCACAGACACTGTACTCTTTGTGATCCTTTATTATGAGACATCTAATCTGAGAGTCTATTTACTCTGTCATCACCTGGTATACAGATTTCTAATTGGGCCAGTGCCAACTTCCCAGTGCTAAGTTGTGTCTTTGCTCCGAACTTTCCTCTTCTGGTATCAACACACAGCTACAATTTAATATCTTGAACACATATGTTGAAATCCAAAAGTTAGTCTCAGGTCTCAGTTCTAAAATATAGGAAACTAACTCTGGATCAAGTCAAAAGCATATTTGTACTTCTTTTCCTTTCTATTAGGTGACAGCTATAACAGTGACATGAAAGAGTCCTAGGAAAAGTTAAGAAGATAAGAAAGTGAGAAATTGTGCCCTTAATATAAATTGCATTGTGCTCATGTACTGTTATCATTAGAAGTATTAAGAGTTTGAAATTTCCAGGCAAAAAAGATGCAATAACATCAAAATACCTAGCACTCACCTGCTATATCTAGGGAAACGTTCAGTGTTTGTGAACATCTCTTAAACTTTGCTTCTTTGCTGTGTCTGCTGAAAAGAATATGAAATTATAGATGTCATTTAATTTTCTTTCAAGCACTTTTGACCATTTTCTCTATGGTTGATTAATTTCCAATCTTAAAAGTTGACTCCCCTATAGGGAAAACCTACAAAACATTTCAAGAACCAGAATTCAGAAGAAAGAGCTCAAGAAAGTTGTTCCATCAAAATTGTACTCTATTTCCAATAACAGTAGCCTCAAGGGTATCAAATTATAAGTCAGGCAGGAGTAATGTCATTTGGCAGAATAGAACTAGCTTCCATCTGGAAATCCAACATTGTTCCTTACTTAGAGTGGTAGCAGCAGCAATAATACCTCATCAGGTGAACTCGGTGTGAAAGACCTTGGCATTATTCCTAGAAACTTAGCCTTAAGAGTAATTCTTTTACGCCAGCAATTAATTTTCTTTCTTCTTTCTCTTATTGAGAATAGATTGTTTTATCACATAGCATATACTCATTTTATTTTCCCCTCCCTTTACTATTCCAAGTTCCTCACTACCTTTCTGTCCACCTGGATCAACCCTCTTTCTGTCCTCATTGGAAAACAGACAGATTTGTAAGGGATAAAAATAAGTTAAATATAAAAAGATACAACAAAAACTAACACATTGGAGTAGGAAAACCCAAACTAGGATCTGTTTAGTCACCTAAGAATGGGAGCAGAGAGTATAGAGACACTGCAGGAGGTGGTCTGCTACATATCTGGGGTTGAGACTGGAGAATTTTATTTGAAAGAATAGAGGTAGAAATGAAGATATCTGCTTCTCTAGCAGTCTAAGCTTGTTTCCAGGGAATGCCTGCTAGAATTTGTGGCTGGAACAAAGTGATGAGGAGGAAGATGTTTGGAGGAGATCTGCTGATATGCTGGAGGTGAGGGCAGAGAGTAAGGGGAGGCCATAGGAGATTTCTGCTATAGAACTGAGAATGAGACTGAGTGACTGGTATTTAAGCAAAGGAGGGAGAGGTGAATATCTGAAGTTTACTTACCTTTCTGATGACCAGAGTCAACCAAAAACGCTGTAATATACCTAGTATTCTTTTAATAGAAACCATTTCCGCTTCATCAATGAGATTTGGTTTCTATTTCTGAAAATAAAAATCCTTTTCTATTATGTTCATTCATTACCAGTCTGCAGCAATTAAAATGGTATTTTCAGTAGGTGCACGTGTAAAAAGAATGAATACATAAAAAGAACTTAAGAAAGGATGAAACCAATCAATTAGTATGTAGCAACTCATTCCAATTGGCAAAACTGTCTAAAGGAAAAAGCCCCCTCCCACTTCCTCCTACCCTCTCTCCCTGTGTCTTTTTGTTGTTGTTGTTGTTTCTTTTTCTATTTATCATTTTATTTGTTTACATTTCAATTGTTATTTCTTGCCCAGTCTCCCCTTTGTGAATCTTCCACCACATCACCCTCCCCTTTGCCTCTAAGAGGGTGCTCCCCCAACCACCCAGGGACTCCTGTGTCATTCCTCTAGCATCCCCCTACTCTGGGGCATCGATCTTCCATAGGATCAAGTGCCTCCTCTCCCACTGATGCCAGATGAGGCAGTCCTCTGCTACATATGTAGCAGGAGCCATGGAGCCGGATAGGTCTGGTCTATGTATCCTATTATTATATTATTATTATTATTATTACTATTATTAATTTTATTTGTTTACATTTCAAATGTTGCTCCCCTTCCTGGTTTCCCCTCTGCAAGCTCCCTATCCTATCCCCTTTCCCCTGCTTTTGTGAGGGTGCTTCCCCAACACATCCACCTACTTTCACCTGACCACCCTAGCATCCTCCAATGCTAGAGTATCAAACCTCCACCCAACCAAGGGCCTCCACCCTTCCAAACTCCTCTGTTACTTCTGTGGCTGGAGGCATGGGGTCCCTCCATGTGTATTTTTTGGTTGATGGTTTAGTCTCTGGGAGCTCTGGAGCAGGGGTTCTGTTAGTTGGTTAGTTGATATTATTGTTCTTCCTATGGGGTTGCAATCCACTTCAGCTCCTTCAGTCTTTCCCAAAACTCTTCCCTTGGGGGCCTCCTCTTGATCAGTCTGACGGTTGACTGTGAACATCCACATCTGTATTGGTCAGGCTCTGGCAGAACACAGGGGAAATTTTCCTGGACAGGATAGAATGGATTGTTCTAAGATCAACAATTGACAAATGGGACCTCATGAAACTGAAAAGCTTCTGTAAGGCAAAGGACATAGTCAACAGGACCAAATGCCAACCTACAGATTGGGAATGATCTTTACCAACCCTCCATCTGATAGAAGGCTAATATTCAAAATATACAAAGAAACCAAGAAGCTAGACTCCAGAAAACCAAATATCCCAATTAAAAAATGGGTACAGAGCTAAACAAAGAATTTTCAACTGAGGAATGGCTGAAAAGTACTTGATGATCCAGGGTAGGGGAACACTAGGCCACAGAGGCAGGAGTGGGCGGGTGGGTAGGGGAGCACCCTCATAGAGGCAGGGGAAGGGAGGAGGGGATGGGGGCTTATGGAAAGGAAACTGGGAAGGGAGATAACATTTGAAATGTAAATAAATAAAATAACCAATTAAAAAGAAATTTTAAAAACAACTGATGTATGTTAATTATCTTTATATTTGTTGTGAATTTTGCTTAACCACACTATATAGCTTCACACTGTGAATGTCTCATATATATATACATATATATATATGACACACATACACACACATACATACACATACATACAACATATACACACATACATACACACACAGAAACATACACACACACACCAAACAAAACAAAACCTTAATACTTTGTTCTCATATATATATGAGACATTTTATATATATATGATATTAAATTCAAATTTAGGTATTTTGCTTCTAGAACTAAGAAATATATTTATATATGCTTGAAAAAAAGAGGAATGTTCAACATCCTTAGTCATCAGGGAAATGCATCAAAATGACGGAAATTCCACCTCACGCCAGCCAGAATGGCTAAGATCAAAAACTCAGGTAGTAGCAGATGCTGGCAAGGACGTGGATAAAGAGGACCATTTCTCCATTGCTGGTGAGAATGAAAGGTGCTTCCTTTGTCTTAAATATAAAAGTTGGAGAATCATGACGCCAACAATGGGCTAAATCAAGGTACATGTGTGACTCATTTTTAAAATGGTTTTCTAAATATACCAATTATTATATGAGGTATATTATATGAGTTGGAAAAATACCAGCTCAACAACCTAATTTAATTTTGAGTGTTTACTTTTGAACCTGCCATGTTCAAAAGCTAAAATAGAGTGTTAGAAATATAATGTGACTTCTAGACTTCTAGCAGTTGACAACTGGGAAGCAAACTGAGAAAGCTATTCATTCTCCTTCCCCTCCCCCCACAAGAACATAGTCTCCAATTTCAGATGTAGCTGATCAAGATGATAGAAAGGAAAAAACTTTAATAAAAACACCTGGAAGCTCATTTCAGAAAGTATCTTGGGCTTCATCAGAGAATACTTCTTAAATTCAGAGTACAGAAATGAATGTCCCTGCTCAGTGAGAATCCATACAGCTCTGAGCTAGCAGCTACTGTCTGTCATTTTTACTGTGTCAACCCTGTGCCTAATCTACCATTATAACTTTAAAATAGAAAGAAATTAAATTAAAATAGAAGAACTATATTTCATTTTCACTGTTCAAATTTTGAGTTTAAGAGCATGTTGTTATGAACTGAGCATATTGTGAAGCTTTATTTTAAGCAATACTTGAGATATGATAAGACTTTCCACACCTTAAAAATAAGTTATCTGACCTGAAGAAAGGAAGGTGAGTTAACATATTTCCCAGCTTGTCATGTGAATTGTAATATTTCTGACTTTCTAAGAAGGTCCTACTATATTTGTACCCCATGTTTAATTATTTGACCAGATGGAATGTAATAGAAATGCTGTGTCATCTTGCTAAAAGTTAAAGAGTCAGAGAAGGAGACTGCTGCTATTTCACAAGAATAGAGTTTGATTGACAGAACCCATGTCTCGCATCTCAGAACTGTGTGCAACTCAGTTCCAAGGAACCCAGCTCCCTTTTCTGATCCTTACAGGCACCAACACATACACACAAACACAATTAAAAAAAAAAAAACAGCTTTCTTTTTATAAGTTGAAGAAGCAGTGTGAGTCATTGTTTTGAATCTTGATACTCAGACATAGTTCCACAAAGAGTTGTTCTACCAAAAAACAGAGTGAGAATCAACAAGAACTCCTGCTACATCTTGACTCACTGCAGAAGCAAAGTGGAAAGCACTGTGGCTTTAGACAGTTAAAACCAGGCTTCTGTTGCCTTTATTTCATTACATAACCTAAACCACAGCTTCTTTTTTTTTTTATTGGAAATTCTTTTTACATTTCAGATGTTCTCTCCTTACTCCATTTCCCCCCTCCCTCCCAGGAACTCACTATCCCTTCCCCCCTCCTCCTGCCTCCACTTGGTGTACCCCCACCCACCCTCCCCCATACCTCACCTCCCCACCCTCGAGTATCCCCCCCCCACGAAGTCCAGCCTTCATGGGACCAAGGATCTCTTCTCTCCACTTATATATAGCTCCCTTGCCTATATAGCTGGAGCCATGGGTCCCTCCCTAAGCGCTCCCAGGCTGATGGTTTAGACCCTGGGGGCTCTGGTTGGTTGGGATTGTTGCTTTCCTCATGGTTGTCTGTCAATCCTCTCAACTCCTTCAGCCTTCACTCTATCTTCGCTATTGGGAACCCCATGCTCAGTTTAATGGTTAGCTGTGAGCATCTGCCTCTGAGTATGTCAGACTCTTGCAGACTTCTAAGACAGCTATATCAGGCTCCTGTCAGCCTGTACATCCTGACATCCAATCAACCTCTACCTTTGGTGACTGCACATAGGATGGATATCCAGGTGGAATGGTCTGTAGACGGCCCCTCCTTCAGTTTCTGTCCTGCACTGTGTCTCCATATTTGCACCCTTGAGTATTTTGTTACTCCTTCTAAGAAGGACTGAAGCCCCCCTACTTGGTCATCATTCTTCATGAGCTTTATGTGGTCTTGAGTTGAATCTTGGTATTTCAGGCTTCTGGGCTAAAATCCAATAATCAGTGAGTGAATACCATGTATGTTCTTTTGTGATTGGGTTATTCACTCAGGATGATATTTTCTAGTTCCATCCATTTATATAAGAATTTATCAAATTCATTGTTTTTAATAGCTGAGTAATATTCCATTGTATAAATGTACCACATTTTTTGTATCCATTCCTCTATTGAAGGTCATCTGGGTTCTTTCCAGTTTCTGGCTATTATAAATAAAGCTGCTATGAACATAGTGGAGCATATGTCCTTGTTATGTGTTAGAGCATCTTCTGGGTATATACCCAGGAGTGGTATAGCTGGGTCCTCTAGACAACCAAATAACCCTATTAAAAAATGGGTATGGAGCTAAACAAAGAATTCTCAACTGATGAAATGCGAATGGCCGAGAAGCACCCAAAGAAATGTTCAGCATCCTTGGTCATCAGGGAAATGCAAATCAAAATAACCCTGAGATTCCACTTCACAGCAGTCAGAATGGCTAAAATAAAATGTCATGTGATAGCAGATGCTGGCGAGGATGTGGAGAAAGAGGAACACTCCTCCATTGTTGGTTGATTGCAAGATGGTGCAACCACTATGGAAAACAGTCTGGTGGTTCCTCAGAAAATTGGACATATCACAACCACAGCTTCTTAGATAGGATCTACTCAGGACGTCTTCCATCCAAGACTTCACATTATCTCAAGTGTTTCAAGTGTAGAAAATAGGCATGTAAATCAAATATTTACTTAAATAAACCATAAGTAAATTATTTTAAAACAATTTAATTGTGCATATAATTTATTAAAGATAGCAAATTTGCATTCTAATGAAATAGAAGTGCTTATTTATTTTTACATAAAGAATTAAAGCTTAGGTGAATATTTGGTACTTCAGAGTATATTGGATATTACACATTTGAGGGGTTAATTAATATGCTGATTTTATAATCATCAGTGCTGAGAATGAGGCTTCTCATAAGCTTATTCAAATTCTTTGAACAATATTTTATGAAACTCAAGTCAGTTACTAAAACAATCTTAACATCAAGCATTCTAACACAATCCAGTACAAAGATACAATAATTTCACACATTCAGAAGAGTGTCAATAGGAAAATATTCTCTTTGCTTTTTTATAATTAATTAAATCATTGTGCTTCTATGTCACCATAAAATGTGGTTCATTGTAATTGATAATATAACAGTAATCTGGCATCCAAGTTTAGGTATTCCAGGCAGTGTCTATTGATTGTTGGCTTTGAGACAGCATGAAGAGTACAAAAAGGACATGTTCAGAACCAAACCTGCAGAGAAGTCAAGGACTGTGATAGAGAGACTGTTGCCAGAAACACCTCTGAGTCACTAAATGTTTCATAATAAATTTAGTTTTTGGTCATTGTACATGGAAAACATTTTACTGCAGCGAAATGTTTTCACATGCACCTTTTTGATTTATGATACCAACATGAGGTTACAATCCACTGTAAGATGTTGGAACCAGGTCTACTTGGATAGCACTACCACTAACCTCCATTTCCTGTCATGTTGCATCAATACACAGATACATTGAAACAGAACATTCAGACTAAGTTTTAAGCCTTGGTACCCCGTTGATGATACTCCCTTGAGTACTTAGAGGAACCTTTGGGATCTAGTCCCCATGTGACACACATATATGACTAGGAGTGAGCCTTGAAATATATAGCACAGACATATTATATTTATATGTCTTCTGTGAGTCATGTCCCTAGGAACTTGGAGGCCACTGTGGCAGTGGGAGAAGTACAGGATATTTGTGAGTAAATATGAAGAAAGGCAGACTGATACCATACAAAACATGAGAGATTTACATTCTCAAAACAAATGTTTTAGATTAAATATCATGACTATATTGCAATAGGGTTTTAACTAAGTAAAACCCTTACACAAATTTGGAAGTGAAATTTGGAAGAATTGGTTAAAAATTAGGCTTTGATGGTAATTACTATACATGAATAATAAGCCCCCTAGCCAAAGGCTGACACACTTTACGGCTTCCTGTGTTCTCAGATATAAAACTACATGTAAGGAACACAGGTACAAGTTAAAAGCAGGTTAGCTTCATGCATCAGGACTATATTATAAACAATATTGAAATTTCATAAAATTTATAACTTCATTCTAAAACCAATTTTATTACCCCCACTGACACAGAGTTGATAAACTAGAACCTATTGGATTGATTTGCTTCATTCTGGAATAGCAGATGACACTAAGACTTAGTTCTTTATCTACACTCCCAACTGGGTCTTTGTTATCAACATAAAGAATTCCTTTCCATTCTTTGTGGCTTAAGAAAGTTAATATTCACAATCTATCCTGATTATTATTGCTTTAGGAGATTGCTATGACTTTAATATGAAATGTGGCACATAATCTCTAGTATTTTGGTGCTTGAGTACTTATCCACAGCTAATATCACTGTTTGTGAAGGTTCTTATACCTTTAGGCTATAGAACCAACCTGTCATATGTAGGACATGAAGGACTATTCTTGAGAAATATACATTGGCTCTGAGTCCTTACAGTTCCTAAGGCCCTGACTTTGGGAAATCCTAGGACCCTTAGGTGTATATTCAAACATTACAATGAATATGTCCCAGATACCAGTCTATCCCTGTGTGCCCTGATACTGTGAGCCCTCCATTAGGTTGTTCTGTTGTGTGTTTTGTCATAGAGATGAGAAAAATAAGGATTATACAACTGCTATCTTCTTGGAGAAGACAAAATGAGGAGTTTATATCCAGTTTTTCTGAATTAATATTGGTTATTTCAAGAAAATTAAAAGGTTAAAAGAGCACTTTTTAAAAGTTAGCTCAACTAACAAAGAAGCATGACAGAGAAAGAAATGTCAGATATACTTTTTTTTTTTTTCAAGAAAATGGTAAAACTAAAACGAAGGTGAACATAAAATTATAGAATAAAACAGTTACTTTATTTTGGTTGAGGAAACATTCAGAAAGCAATCAAAGATAGAGTAAATGCTCATCTGCTGACAAAGAGACAAGAGACAAAAACAGAACATGAAAGAGAGTGAGAGAGTTGGAGAGCAAGAGAGCGAGAGAATGAGAGAGCTAGAGTGAGAGAAAATCCCTATATAGATTCCCACTTACCACATGCTGAATGTTTTTATAAGTGGTAAAGTTTAGTATCTCTAAATACCATTTTCTCCTTTAAAGACTCTCTGTGTATTATCTTTTCCATTACTTCTTAAAAATTTAAACTTGATTTGAAACACTTCTACAGAAAGTCATTGATTTGCAATGGAATTTTTTTGTTTTTTGTTTTTTATTCCTATTTTACTTTTAGCTTATAAATTTAATCATCTTGCAATAATAATCACATATCTAGATTAAAGTAGCTACTCAAACAAACATTTGCCGAATCGCCAAATCTATGAATCTCAGTAAGTTTCTGTAAACTTGGAATGGCTATTCTGTAGCCACGGAGCTTTGCTTGATGTTTTACGTATAATTTATCAATTACTTTCTTATGGACTTATTTACCATGCACATACAATTACTATAATGAAATTGAAACTAAAAAATCAATTAGCTTTATATCTTTTTACCTTTGGACTTAGGGTGACTCTACTTAATATATTAGATTCTAAATCTATATATTTTCCTGTAAGTTGCATGATTTTGTTTTTGTTTTTTTTTTTTTTTTTTTTACAGATATATAATATATCTAATTTGTGAATGCACCACATTTTACTTAACCATTTATCTTTTGATAGATTTATTTTCTACCTAACATACAATATAAAATTATTAATGGCTAAGCTAATGAGGAAGACAACAAATTGTATGTTTATTTATGGGGAGATAAACTCTTTCATTTTAGTATTTTACCACACAAAGTTACCCTCTCAGATCTTAAAGTCACCTGATATTTAAAACCAAAATTTGAGTACCTGGCAAATGAAGCATGTTATTTTATTAAATGGAAAGCTGCCTTAAATAATGAAACAAAATTATGACATTAAAAATGTGCCAATGTAAACAGTAAAGTCCTTCCTGTCACACTTATAGAAATATTATCCTTAAGAACTTTCAAATGGAGAGGAGTTCAAAGCTAGATAGTTTTAGAGACTAAAGCACAGGGTAGACCTATGGGTACTAACCTAAGTGGTTCTAGAAATGCTCCTATCCTCCAAGATATTTACCAGTTTCTGTAAATAATTTTGGTTTTAACATTGACAGAAACAAATGATGGTGTTCATTACCTTTCCATGCACGGAATTCATCCTCACCCCATGACAAATCATACCAAGCCCCAAACCTTATCAGTGAAGTTTAAACAACTCAATTATAAAATGTTCTAGAATTACACATAATAACTATGTTCCCAAATCTAGCTGCACAAAACTTATTTTTCCTAATGTTCATGAAGGTTTCATTAAAGAAATCATAGGATAATTTTCTAATATGGACATTTATATATCAAATCAAAATACCTATAATGAGTGTGAATACTTTTATTTCATCCAGATTTTACTTAAAATGCATTTTTCTCATTATTAGCTTTTACTTCAGGAAAATGCACCAGATTTTCGTCTGATTCTCTCATTTTATACAGAGGACAGTGGCATGCTTCCATTTCTGTAGTGTCATAAAGAAATCAACTGTAATATTTATAATGGCCCAAAAGGACTAAGAGAACTGACCTGCATAGTTCTTGCCATCACTACCACTGTTTAGATGGGATTATATGAGCACTCAAACACTGTGCTTTTAAAACTGGAAAAGGCTAAGGAATGATGATGATGTCCTAAAAGAATCACCAATGTGAAAGAATGCATAATAATGTATTATTTTTCTCAATTGTCCTGCTGATTTGGTTAATTTCAGAAATGTTTGGGTTACAGCTGCAAAGTAACCTTCTTCTGGAGAAGACACAGAAGAATGCTGATATAAACAACTTGGAGTGATTCTCAGCAACTATACATATTTTTTATGTAATCAGGGAAGTTTTACTGTAGATGCCCTTCAGTGAATCTCAAAGAGTCACATCATCTCCTTAGATGCAGGTGAAACAGTGAGTGCAACAATTGTAAGTGCAACAATTTTATCATATTATATAAGATTGCATTTTAACTTGGAGAAGACATTTATGGAAATGACCACAAGGAAAGGAACTCAAGGTCTGAACACCTGAGGTAACCACAAACATAATATTTTAAAATTTTTTTCTTTTCTTTTATTGGATATTTTCCTTATTTATATTTCAAATGTTATCCTCTTTCCTGGTTTCCCCTACAAAATCCCCCTATCCCAAACTCCTTCCTCCTTGCTTCTTTGAAGGTACTCCCCCACCCACCCACCCATTCCTGCCTCTCCGGTCTGGAAATCTCCTACACTGGGGCATCAAGCTTTCACAGGAACAAGGGTCTCTCCTCCCATTTATACCCACCAACAGCAGCCTCTGTGACATAAGCAGCTGGAGCCATGGGTCCCTCCATGTATACTCTGTTTGGTGGTTTAGTTCCTGGGAGCTCTGGGGGTTTGGGGGAGTCTGGTTGGTTGTTATTGTTCTTCCTATGGGGTTGCAAACCCCTTCAGCTCTTCAGTCCTTTCTCTAACTTCTCCACTGGGGACCGTGTGCTGGGTTCAATGGTTGGCTGTGAGCATCCACCTCAGTATTCGTCAGGCTCTGGTACAGCCTCTCAGGACACAACTATATCAGGCTCTTGTCAGCATGCACTTCTTGGAATTCACAATAGTGTCTGCATTTGATGGCTGTATATGGGATGGATCCCCAGGTGGGGGAGTCTCTGGAAGGACTTCCCTTCAGTCCCTGCTGCATATTTTGTCTCCATATTTCCTCCCTTGAGTATTTTGTTCCCCCTTCTAAGAAGGACTGAAGCATTCATACTTCAGTCTTCCTTCTTCTTGAGCTTCATGTGGTCTGTGAATTGTATCTTGGGTATTCCAAGCATTTGGGCTAATATCCACTTATCAGTGAGTGCATACCATGTGTGTTCTTTTGTGAGTGGGTTACCTTACTCAGGATGATATTTTCTAGTTACATTCATTTGCCTAAGAATATTATGAATTCATTGTTCTTAATAGCTGAGTAGTACTCCATTGTTTAAATGTACCACATTTTCTGTATCCATTCCTCTGTTGAAGGACATCTGGGTTCTTTCCAGCTTCTTGCTATTATGTATAAGGCTTTATGAGCATAGCAAAGCATGTGTCCTTGTTATGTACTAGAGAATCTTTTGGATATATGCCCAGGAGTGGTATAGCTGGGTCCTCAGGTAGTACTAATTTTCTGAGTGTCTTATTTTCTGAGGAACCACCAGACTGATTTCCAGAATGGTTATACCAGCTTGCAATCCCACCAAAAATGGAGAAGTGTTCCTCATTTCTCCATATTCTCGCCAACACCAGCTGTCACTTGAGGTTTTTTTTAATCTTAGCCATTCTGACTGATGTGAGGTACAACTTCAGGGTTGTTTTGATTTTTTTTTTTTTGGTGCCAATTTAAATAGTTTTATTATTCCATGTAACTTGTTTTGAGTCCCTGTGGAACAATGCTACACCTTCTACTTGGACTGACTTAATCCACCTCTTCAATGGTGGGGCCTGAGGAAGCACCACCAGATGGAGGAGCTCCTCCACCAGGGAAGCCACCAGGCATTCCTCCAGGCATGCCACCAGCACTCTGGTACAGCTTGGTCATTATAGGGTTGCAACTTTCTCCAGTTCCTTCTGTTGATGCTCAAACTCTTCCTTCTCTGCAGTCTGGTTCTTATCCAGCCAGCTGATGATCTCATTGCACTTGTCAAGAATCTTCTGTTTGTCCTCATCATTGATCTTGCCTTGAAGTTTCTCATCTTCAACAGTAGCTTTCATGTTGAAGGCGTAGGACTCCAGGGAGTTCTTGGAGGAAACCTTGTCCCTCTGCTTCTCATCCTCGGCCTTGTACTCCTCAGCTTCCTGACCATGCGCTCAATATCCTCCTTACTCAAGCGGCCCTTGTCATTGGTGATGGTGATCTTGTTCTCTTTCCTGTGCTCTTATCTACAGCAGAAACATTGAGGATGCCATTGGCATCAATGTCAAAAGTCACCTCAATCTGAGGAACCCCACGGGGTGCTGGAGGTATGCCTGTGAGCTCAAACTTTCCCAGCAGGTTGTTGTCCTTGGTCATGGCCCTTTCACCTTCATACACCTGGATGAGTACACCTGGCTGGTTGTCAGAGTAGGTGGTGAAAGTCTGTGTCTGCTTGGTGGGAATGGTGGTATTGCGTTTGATGAGGACAGTCATGACTCCGCCAGCAGTTTCAATACCAAGGGATAGAGGAGTGACATCCAATAGCAGCAAATCCTGAACATTCTCAGACTTGTCTCCAGATAGAATGGCCGCCTGGACAGCTGCACCATAGGCAACAGCTTCATCCGGGTTAATGCTCTTATTCAGTTCTTTTCCATTGAAGAAGTCCTGCAGAAGCTTCTGAATCTTGGGGATTCTGGTAGTACCACCCACCAAGACAATATCATGGATCTGGGACTTGTCTAGTTTGGCATCTCGAAGGAACTTCTCTACAGGGTCCAGTGTGCCACGAAACAGGTCAGCATTCAATTCCTCAAATCGAGCCCGAGTGATGGAGGTATAGAAGTCAATTCCCTCATAGAGAGAATCAATCTCAATACTGGCCTGGGTGCTGGAGGAGAGGGTGCGTTTGGCTCGCTCACAGGCAGTGCGGAGACGTCAGACAGCTCTCTTGTTCTCACTGATGTCCTTCTTGTGCTTTCTCTTAAACTCAGCAATGAAATGGTTGACCATTCAGTTGTCAAAGTCTTCTCCACCCAAGTGGGTGTCTCCAGCTGTTGATTTGACTTCAAAAATTCCATCCTCGATAGTGAGGATTGACACATCAAAAGTGCCACCTCCCAAATCAAAAATCAGCACATTCCTTTCAGCTCCAACCTTCTTATCTAAGCCATAGGCAATAGCAGCAGCAGTTGGTTCATTGATAATTCGAAGTACATTGAGGCCAGCAATAGTTCCAGTATCTTTTGTTGCCTGGCGCTGAGAATCATTGAAGTAAGCTGGCACTGTGACCACGGCATTGGTAACAGTCTTTCCAAGGTACGCCTCTGCAATTTCCTTCATCTTTGTCAGAACCATTGACACCAAGGACACTTCCTCTGGGTAGAAACTTTTTGTCTCCCCTTTGTACTCGACTTGGACCTTGGGCCTGCCTGCATCATTCACCACCATGAAGGGCCAGTGCTTCATATCAGACTGAATGACAGCATCATCAAACCGACGTCCGATCAGATGTTTGGCATCAAAAACTGTGTTGGTGGGGTTCATTGCAACCTGATTCTTGGCTGCATCCCCAAACAATCGTTCCGTGTCCGTGAAAGCGACGTAGCTCGGCGTGGTGTGGTTACCCTGGTCATTGGCAATGATCTCCACCTTCCCATGCTGGAAGACGCCCACACACGAGTAGGTGGTGCCAAGATCAATGCCAACTGCAGGTCCCTTAGACATGGTTGCTTGTGTGTAGGCCCGGCTGTGCTGACGACGAGACCACACAAATGCCCGACAAGCTGCCTCCGCGTTCAATGAGCGGTTGTTTTGATTTGAAGGGTAATGCACAAACTTAATTTTTAAGACACAGATCTTCAGCCATAATGACATTCTTCCAACACTAATACTTGGGAAAATGAACAGTTCCCTGGTCAAACCTCCAACTTAGAACATAGTCTGTATAATACCTTGAGTTTTAACTAGGGAGGATTTGAGCAGGAAATTCCGTTAAGCCTTTCCTAACCTAAGGAGAGTGTAGAATATTAAATATATTTCAGAAAAGCCACTGAGGGTGTGACAGTTTGCTATACAATAAAAGAAGACAAAATATTAGCTAATGACATCACTAGTGACCCTAAAATAGAACTAAAATCTTAGATATCTAAAGAATTATCAAGGGAATCCAGAATGCAAGGAGTTTCCATGGTTCCAACATCCATTATTTTTATGTGATTTTAACTATCTTACAATCTGATTTCACAGAAATACTAACATACACATACATTTGTATACTGACTCGTAGAACAAAACTAATCACTTTTACAAAAATACACTTTTACTACTCTACTGACAGTTCACAACTGGTTTTTGCAATAGATATATATTCACATAAGAATTTTAAATATGATCCAGGGATAAATGAAAACCAACTTAGACAGTTTACCAAGTAGGAACTTTGTAATTAGCAATACTTCTATAACATCCATGTACCAGTAATCTTTATGTGACATGCAAACATTTTAAAGCTTTTAAGGTTATAGCAAATATCCCAGGTAGATTAAAACTGAGGCTGTGGCTACTCATTTTCCAAGTATAAGATGAAATTAAATGGACTCAGGGAAACCGTGTTACAGTTGAATCATTTGAAACCATGATCAAATTTAAATGACGTACTTTGTTTTTTAAACTACCAGATGGAAGGCAATTTTAGTCTATTATAAAATTATATCTCTTAGTGTAATTGTATTTAAATATGAAGAAACAGCATGATGATCATCCAAGAAGAAATATCACGAAGTGCTACATTTATGGGTAGTATTTATTTGAAAAAAGCTGTAAACACAATGAAAGAAAACAGTTGAGTGATGAAGGCAGCAGCATCCACACGGGCCATACTCTCTCTCTGACCCTAAATGAGTCCAAGTGGAATGAAGATTTTCAAGTGAGAGCTAGTTACTGTATTAATACAAAATATAAGAAGCTTTAAGATATTTCATAATTATTTAGGTGGTACAAAGATACATTATGAATAAGCATTGACACTAACTGGCTTGATTATATAAATGTGTCATAACAATTGATTTGTTGTTATTGTACTTAAGCAAACACATAAATAAATAATTAGGAAAGAAAAATCTCCATAATAGGTATTGACAATGTAAATGATAACAATAAAGATTTTGCTTCAAAAAAGCCTGAAAAGAAAAAGTGGAAAATAGGTTAGTAAAATAATTTTTGCTTTCCTTATATACACTAAATGAAATAGTAATGCACATACTTATTGTCAGAGTGAAACTAAATTATACATATTAAAATGAATTTCTTACATAGAATGTAAAATTTCACATTTTTAAAATGCTGTTGCTTTTAAGTGATCCAATCTCTAAGGGAAACAATGATTTCCTTTGATGCAAATAATAACTACTGAGAATTTTCACTGTGGATACTATCTTCAAAGATTCCTAATAAAAAAAAAAAAAAACTGCCTTTAAATAACATCCTTCTTTATTATAAGATTCCCAAACCAAAGATGAGCCCAGAAGGTTATTTGTTTTCTTCCAACCTAGTGCTAGCATGATGTGAAAACCCTCAGGCAACAAATCATTGCAATGTGATATCAAAAGGAAAAGAATAAAAAGAAAACATGAGATCACACTACGTTAAAAGTGTCTTTGGACAAGAAGATTCATGATGTACCAAAAAAAAAACCTGAAAAATAAACTACAATAAAATGAAAACACAAACCCCCAAGTGATATGTGGATTATTCTGAGTGAAACTTTTCCAGACAAATAGCCATGGAGGGCAAAAACACTCTCACCCTCAAAAAGCAAGCATAACCTGAAGAAAATGTTGATTATGGTGGCAGAAACTTTACATCATTGCTCCAAAATTGCCAAATAAACAAAGCATGATGGTGACAGATGCTTTTCTTAGAAGCAATCCAAATAGAAGGGGTATTGGTAGTATTGTTAAACCTATCAACATGCTGCTTGGCAAAGCTCAAATGAAGTAGATAAACAAATTCAAATAATCCTGCAAGCAAGTGCTTCCTGCAGCTCTCTGAGCTTCCTGAAGTGCTGGTGGTGACAGAGCATAATTCACTGACTCTCTGGAGTGTCATAGTTTAATGGCATTTCACAGCCATGGTGCATCACATTACATTATGCTCTCAGTGTCACCACATAAGCCACAGTACCATAAAGTGATAACATCGTATAATGAGACATACCAACCCAATGTAATGTGACATACAAGAAAATCAATGCAGCATATCACTAAAAGTATCCTCTCTACGGAAAGGGGGTACCTATGGGCACTTCAAATGAATTTACAGATCATTCATTTCGTACATAATTTTACTTTATTTAATTTCTGTGCATCTGCAAGCTTCCACAGAGAAATCTCATGTTGAATTTGCAAGCTGTGCAACTGCACAACCATGCTTCTTCTCCAGAGGAAGCCATGTAGTAAAATGCAAATATGTAATATAAAATATTTGAAGAAATTTAAAGCAGGGCAAGTATTTCTTTTTAGAAAGACTACCCTCCTTGCAATTATTGTGAAAAGGGCCACAGATTCCTTAAATTAACTGGTAACATCATAGCATCTTTATATTGAAAATGAAAGCATCTTGAATATAAAAAACTGGCAATTGGAAAAGTACTAAAAGGCAGAATTCATCATGAAAGGCAATGTTGAGTGTATATAGCACATGGAATATTGGGTGGAATTAGACACTAAATAAGACTTCTCTTGGGAGTACAGTCTATTACAAGAGGAAATATAACCCCAGCTATGAAAGCCAAGAACTGAGTTCCTATAAGAACTGTACCTCCAATAAAAAGCCACTGGCATTACTACCTTTGTACTTTATACAAGAAGCATAATAATACACTCAAAATCTGTTGGAGAGTCCAACAACATACCAGTGGAACCAAGAACAAGGAGGTATAAATGACAAATACTGAAGGCATCTGAGAATCTGGCCTGGCAAGGTGAATGCTGAACAAGAATCTGAAGTTCAAGATGATAACACACACCTACTATCATTGTGTTACTTAAAGGTATTATAAATATTATTAAATTATTAATATATAATATATATTTTATTTACTTTATAATTTTACTGTATTTAATTATTATCTATGCATCTGCAAGCTTTCATAGAAAAATCTCATGTTGGATTCATACACAAATACACACACACACTGTTTTGTGGCATTGCTCTCAAGACACATTCAAAGAAATTTAGGGAATTAGATGTTAAATGGTATTAAAGTATAATGAAAGGGAACCTTCCAAAAGCCTCTAATTTACAGTTTCCCAGATTCAAAACTCCACCTTCTATACTGGAGGTAAGACTGCCTCAGGATACAACACTTTTAACATTATTTTTTCCCGTTTTATATTTTGTTATTGGTTATTTTCTTTATTTACATTTCAAATGTTATTCCCTTTCCTGGATCTCCCCTAAGCCTCCCTATCTCATCCTTTCTCCTCTGCTTCTATGAGGGTGTTTCACTCACCCACCCACCCACTTCCACCTCTCCACTCTCAAATTCCTCTACACTGGGGCATCAAGTCTTCACAGGACCAAGGGCCACTCCTCAGATTGATGCCCAGTGCCCCAAAAGGCCATTCTCTGCTACATATGGAGCTGGAGCCATGCGTCCCTCCATGTGTACTCCTTTGTTGGTGGGAGTCCCTGGGAGCTCTGAGGGTTCTGATTGGTTTGTATTATTTATTATTCTTCCTATGGGGCTACAAACCCCTTCAGCTCCTTCAGTTGTTTCTTTAACTCCTCCTTTGGAAATCTCATTGGAGACCTCTTGCTCAGTCCAGTGGTTGGCTGTGAGCATCCAACTCTGTAATTGTCAGGCTCTGGGAAAGCTACTTAGAACACAGCTATAATCAAGCTGCTGTCAGCATGCACTTCTTGGAATTCACAATAGTGTCTGCTTTTGGTGACTGTATATAGGATGGATCCCCAGGTGGGGGGAGTCTCTGGATGGGCTTCCCTTCAGTCCCTGCTTCTCAATTTGTTCAGTGAGTATTTTGTTCCCCCTTCTAAGAAGGACTGAAGCATCCACACTTTGGTCTTCCTTCTTCTTGAGCTTCATGTGGTCTATGAACCGTATCTTGGGTATTCCAAGCATTTGGGCTAATATCCACTTATCAGTGAGTGCATACCATGTATGTGCTTTTGTGAGTGGGTTACCTTACTCAGGATATTTTCTAGTTACATTCTTTTGCCTAAGAATTTCATGAATTCATTGTTCTTAATAGATGAGTAGTACTCCATTGTTTAAATGTACCACATTTTCTATATCCATTCCTCTGTTGAAGGACATTCTTTCCAGCTTCTTGCTATTATGTAAAAGGCTTTTATGAGCATAGTAGAGCATGTGTCCTTGTTATGTACTAGAGCAACCTTTGTATATATGCCCAGGGGTGATATACCTGGGTCCTCAGGTAGTACTAATTTTCTGAGTGTCCTATTTTCTGAGGAACCGCCAGACTGATTTCCAGAATGGTTGTACCAGCTTGCAATCCCACTAAGAGTAGAGGAGTGTTCCTCTTTCTCCACATCCTCCCCAGCATCTGCTATTACATGAGTTTGTGATCTCAGCCATTCTGACTGGTATGAGGTAGAATCTCAGGGTCCCTTTGATTTGCATTTCCCTGTTGACTAAGGATGTTGAACATTTCTTTAGGTACTTCTAGGCCATTCAATATTTCTCAGTTGAGAATTCTTTTTTAAATCTGTACCCCATTTTTAATAGGGTTGTTTGATTCTCTGTATTCTAACTTCTTAAGTTCTTTGTGTATATTAAATATTAGCCCTCTATCAGATGTAGGATTGCTAAAGATATCTTCTCAATCTTTTGGTTGCCATTTTGTCCTATTGACAGTGTCCTTTGTCTTACAGAAGCTCTGTAATTTTATGAGGTCCCATTTGTTGATTCTTAATCTCAGAGCACAAGCCATTGGTGTTCTGTTCAGGAAATTTCCTCCTGTGCCCATAAAGCTCTTCCACTCTTTCTCCTCTATTAGTTTCTGTGTATCTGATTTTATGTGGAGGTCCTTGATCCACTTAGATTTTCACTTTGTACAAGGAGATAAGAATGGGTCTATTTGCATTCATCTACATTCTGACCTGTAGTTGAACCAGCACCATTTGTTGAAAATGCTGTCTTTTTTCTCACTGGATGATTTTAGCTTCTTTGTCAAAGATCAAGTGACCATCAAAATTCCAACCCAATTCTTCATAAAAAATTAAAAAAAAAAAAAAGAAAGAGAAATTCTCAATTTCATTTGGAATAACAGAAAACCCAGGATAGCAGAAACTATTCTAAACAATAAAAGAACTTTTGACTTTATTTGAGTTTCAAGATGGCCCCCAATGGAGCAATAGTATTATCTTGGGATGTGTGGAGACCACACCAATATGTTCAATTTATTTTCTCCCTAGTCTAAAAACTAACTCCTTGTATATTATAGTTCTCTCAATATGAAACTTGGAAGATAAAATAGGGAAAATTTCAGAATTTGCTTAGAAGAAGCCATATTAGACACTTAAGCATGGAAATTAGGTTTTGTTTCAGTTGTTTTACTAATACTTTTCATCACTGTCTTTTTAATTATTATTATTGTGGAATAAGACATACAAAATGATACCTAATATCCAAATAATTTCCAGTTATTAGTATATCCTTTTAAATTATAACCATAATGTTAAATAACAACTCTATAAAGTTCTTCATTTTGTATGATTAAACTTTTCATTATTTATATTTGAATTTTTGAAGCATAATCTCTCTTCCAGCTTACAACAATCATCCTGCCTAGCTTCCAAGTCCTGGAATTATAGGCATGTACCACTGCAACTGACTCACTTTCTGCACATTAAATGGCATTTTCTTATTTCTCCATCTTCACATCTGCTGACAACCAATTCTACTCTCTTCTTAAATAAATTTGACTATGTTAGTTAGATAGCTCATACAGCCAATCATACAATATTTATGTTTCTAAGACAGGCTGTTTTACTTAGCATAATGCAAGGTTCACTCATGCTGTCGTATCTGACAGGATCCTCTTCTTTTAATGACAGATGATTATTGTATTATGTATTTAAGTAAAATTTTAGATATTGTATAAAGAAGCCACTATTATGCAAAATTTAATAACACTTTTCAATTATTTTTATAACTTTCCTTCTCTATTTCTTTGTAATTAAAATATATATTAAAGATAATGTAAATTTTATTACAGTTTTTGCTATAATTAATATTTAACATACATTTTAAATCTTTCAATTTTCAATTTCAACTATATATGCATTTAGTTTTTAATCTGTCCAAGTCCTGTTAGTCTGTATTTGAGTATATTGTTTGAATGTTCTGTTTAACAACTAGTCCCCAATCAGTAAATTAAAATTAAATTGCATTTGAGTTTCAAACATAAAATTCAATTATCAATAGAATTGTATAATCTTATAGATTTTTGCAATTATGACAATATTATATTGCTTTTTGCCTATGAAACTTATATTGAAAGGCTAAAATCAAGAAAATTGATCACCAAAAGTGGAATGTTAAAATTAAGCTGTTTTTATACTCAATTCCCAAGAAGATAACATCATAAATCTCTGTTTTTCACAAGGTCTACAGCATAGGACAGTTACAGATGTTTACATGATATTTCAGCATTGATAAACAGTTATTCCTCTATGCCAAAATAGACTAAAGAGTTCTACTTTAATCAATGCCACACAGAAGGTAGCATTGTTGAAGCCATTCCTTTCCAACTCTCTTCTGTCCTATTTTCTCTACCTTAAGAGCAAGAACACTCTCTTTCTTATCCTCGCAGTAAATATCCAGAACTGTTCTGCAAGAAGAGACATTTAGGAAGGGGGCAGTCACCAGTAGCATTAAAGCCTTTGATTTTATAAAACTGACAGTCATATGACTATATCTCTCTTCTGTATCACCAAGAAGCAGCCGATCAAAGTCTAAAGAGCATTTTTCTATTGCTAACAGGTGCTTGTACCCACCCATTCCCCAAAGGCATAAAGGAGTTAGAAAATAATTATTCCCATTATTTTCTTAAGTAAGCACTGAAAATGAACAGAAATAGCTTCCCTTCTCTACCCTGATTTGTAATGGGATTTTCTTGAGTGTGTATACAGGACTTGTGGTCTAAGATTCCTGGCACCAATCCTGTTACAATTTTTGATTTTTCATGACAATGTATCAGCAATATATTAGCCATTAGTTAAAATACTTAAGAATATTTTGTGGAGGATTTTGCTGTTTATCTACTCACTAGCTTTGTATTTTAGAGATCATTGTGATTTCAGAAAAAAACTGATTACTTTACTAAAATTGACATTATTATATTCTGTATTTTACATTCTTTCTTAATTATTTTTTTGAACACAATGTCCCATACTAGTCTGGAACATCCTATGAAGCCCAAAATACCCTCAAACTCCTAACAACAACTCCTGCCTAAAACTCATAAGTGTTAATATTTTGGGGTATAGGCCTTTACACTAGTCTTTTTCTGGATTTTTAAGAACAACATCTCTATTAGTAGATTTTTTTTTACTTTACATGGTCTTTATAAAAGCACATATTGCTCTACAATTGAGTCTCCAAAGGAAGGTAATTTGAAAGTCATCATCAGTTTTTGCCATGTGAAATACTGTAAGGTTTGAGACAAGCTTGAGAGTTTTCCTCATATGCTTGAAAATACCATGCTACACTTTAACCAATTCTTCAACTATGCAAACTGCACAAATGAAAACTTAGTTTGTCTAAGTATTTCAGACTTGATGGAGAAAATACTTCATATGTAATGGTCAATCAGAACAAGAAAACCATTTTTGCCTAAATTGTTTTAATGGCCTAATTTTTGTCCTTATAAATAGACAAAGCTACTTCGTGAGAACAAAATTCCACTTAAAAGTATTTTTAAATAAGAATGAAGTTATCTCCTTTTCACAAGGCTCTCAATCCTCATTACCCATAATAAGTAACTTTTAACAAGCTCTCGGTGGACACAACCACTCATTCATCACATCACTTGACCTCATTCTGCTGAAAAGAAAATCACCCTAAACATTTAGGTGGCTTCTATTTTAATTTTAAATTGCAGATCAAGAGGTGAAAAAGAAGAAGAAGAAGAAGAAGAAGAAGAAGAAGAAGAAGAAGAAGAAAGTTACACCATGTTCTGATATCAATGTTTAGATGGGTGACTTTCAGGAGACAAATGAATGCTCTATGCATTTAATTGTCAGAAGTTTGCATGTAACTTTTATTCACTTAGTGTTAAAACTAATGAATGTAACCTTCATTATCCTTATGAGTTGTGCATCAAAGGAGAAGAGAAACTCTCAGAAACATCTCTACATTGCTTGCTAAAAGGATGTAGCATCTTTATATATGTGCTAAATGAAATTAGTAAGGAAAAGGAAGACAAGATTCTGGCACAGAAAGATATTCTGAACACACATCTTTGAAGCAGATGTCGAGGATATTTAGTGCTGAAAAGAAAACATTTTGATAGACATTGAACTCAAAAGCAAAATCAAATGCTATATTATTTTTAACCATACTGGACTATGTAATAAGCCTCTCCTTCCTATGTTTGAAACTTTGTTTTTATATGATGACAGTGACATTTTATATATTTAGCCCACAGTTTTAACAGCTCCTAAATATTCATAATGCTAATTTTAAGTCATGGCATGACTTGTTAATTCTTATAACTCTGCCAAACCTTGATAAATTGAGCTAAATTTGAACCAGATTTCCTAAGCTTTGTAGAGACATATTAATTCAATATTATTACTGTCAAGCATAAAATATGTTTCAAAGTTCTGCATCACATCGCACCACTTCACAGCTGAGCTGGCACTCCATTCCCTTAAACTGACTGACTTATCTTCCATTGAAATAACCAATAATGTTTTCTATTGTTCTTGTGTTTCACGGTGTTCATTCTTTGGCCAATGTTGTAGAACAGGGAAGGAGAATAAGGGAAATTAACAATGTTAAGTACTTCGGGCAGTTAATGAATCTGAATGAAAATGAAGAATCATGTTTCAGAGAATTTAGACCTGTCAAGAATAAGAAGCTAATTGTTGGTCAGCTAAATGATTAAAAACTGGTAAATCACTATGGATGAGGATACTATAAAATGTCTCCTTTTGTAGGGGTATTTCAAAGGAAATAAATGTAATTTAGCAGTTTTTGTAATTTACTGTGCATTAAAATATATTAATATCTTACCAAGATAATCATATTTCCACAATCTGAAAATTCTCTTGTGTCATGATCTTTGAGTATTATTTACCTGAAAGACAAATGGCGTGAATATTTTTCTAGTAAAATATCCCTCATGCGTTTCTTATTCTTTGTTGACCCAATATAAATGACTGATTCTATGTGAAGTTCTTTCTACACATGAAACTATGCTTACTCAGCTGGATCTGAACTTTTAGTTTGGAAATGTTGCACTCTCTTTTGTAATTTCCATTTCCCAGTTTTGGTCTTATACTGCATGAACTGATTCCATTTTAGAATAAAGACAAGAATGTTCCATTGCCAGATATCTCCCTCTGGTTACCATTCTAACTTACCTCCTCTTTAGACCAAACTTTCTTTGAAATTTCTTTTTACATTTTTCTCAAATTCCTATGCAATATATGTGTTGTCTACATAGTGGCTGTTTTTAAAATGTTTGCTTCTTCAGGAAAAGAGGCTTTATTTTTAGTGCAGGCTTCTCCAGAGACAAAATCTAAGCAGAAGAGTCAAGAGTTCCCCTTTGTTATCCAAATGACTTCCTGCATCCTCTAGATGATCCACTCCAGAATGGTACACAAGATCTTTGTAATTCATGAAACAACATTTGTAAGCCACGGTTAATTAAAATTTATAGTTATATTACAGTTCATTCTTAAAGTTTTACAATCTTGAAGTTTATAGGTTTTGACTAACTTATGAAGAGACATATCCATCATTTTAGTATCAGGTCAAATGTTTCAATCTAATAAGATCACTTCGTGGTTTATTACAACCACTGATCTTGTTAACGTTTTCATACATTTATCTTTAACATAAATTCTAAATAATTTAAAGTGTTCTAAGTCACCTACTATACATTATTCTTGTTAGGATAGCTAATAAGGTTGCTAAGTATTTTTCAGTGGGTAGCCAATTCTTTTTTTACAAAAATTCTCAGTGAAGTAGTTGCAAACTGAATACAAGAGATATAAAAAAATAATATTCCATGAATAACTGAACAACTGTTTTTTTTAGAAGACCGTACTCCATATACAGGCTGCATGTTTTGGGATAGCCCCCACTCCAGATGTTTGAGACCTACATGAAAACCAAGCTGCACATTTACAACATATGTGCAGGGAGGCCTAGGTTCAGCCCATGGAGGTAGATCTGTGTAGACTAGGTATGCTCCACGGTTGGTGATTCAGTCTCTGAGAACTCCAAGGGTTCAGGTTCGTTTACTCTGTTGATCTTCCTGTGCAGTTCCTATCTCCTTAGGGCCCACAATCCTTCCACCTATTCTTCTTTAAGAGTCCTCAAGCTCCATCCACTGTTTGGCTCTGGATGTCTGTATCTGTCTGAGTCAGCTGCTGGTTAGAGCCTCTCAGAGGACAGCTTGCCGGTCTGTTCTCAGGCTGGAGGTTTAGCTCCTGGGAGCTCTGGTTGAATCTTTTGATACTCGTTCTAAAAAGGACAAAAACACCCTCACTTTGGTCTTCCTCCTTCTTCTTGATCTTCACCAACCTTACATCTGATAGAGGGCTAATATCCAAGGTATACAAAGAACTGAAGAAACTAGATTCCAGACCATCAAATAACCCTATTAAAAAATGGGGTAGAGAGTTGAACAAAGAACTCTCAACTGAGGAAACTCGAATGATTGAGAAACATCTAAAGAAGTGCTCAGCATCCCTAGTCATCAGGGAAATGCAAATGAAAACAACACTGAGATTCCACCTCACACCAGTCAGATTGGCTAAGATCCAAAACACAGGTGACAGCAGATGTTGGCGAGGATGTGGAGAAAGAGGAACACTCCTCCATTGTTGGTGGGATTGCAAGCTGGTACAACCACTATGGAAAGCAGTCTGGCGATACCTCAGAAAATTGAACATGGTGTTACCTGAGGACCCAGCTATACCCCTCCTGGGTATATACCCAGAAGATATTTCAACATGCAACAGGGCCACATGCTCCACTATGTTTATAGCGGCCTTATTCATAATAGCCAGAAGCTGGAAAGAACCCAGATGTCCTTCAACAGAAGAATGGATACAGAAAATGTGGTACATTTACACAATGGAGTACTACTCAGCCATTAAAAATAATGAGCTCATGAAATTCTTAGACAAATGGATGGAGCTAGAAAATATCATCCTGAGTGAGATGACCCAATCACAAAAGAACACACATGGTATGCACTCACTGATAAGCGGATATTAGCCCCAAAACACACAATACCTAAGATGCAACGCATAAACCTCATGAAACTCAAGAAGAAGGTGGGTAGCCAATTCTTAGTGTGACCTTTGCTCAATGGTTCAATTAATTACCAATTAGTTTCCCCCTCTCAATTGAAAATATCACTTATTTTTGGCTTCTAAGATGATATCTTGTGATGCTTAATTATTTATAATTTATTCTTTGTGAAGATAATGCATGTATACAATAAAATATGGTCAAACCCACTTTCATTTTTCCCCTCTATATTCCCATAGATTCACTTTATGTCTAAATGAAAACTGCATGTTCTCTTCTTTTAATTTCAAATAATTCAGTAAGTTTTACTAGTGCTATTAAAATGTGTGTGGATATGGGACCATACACTAGAGCATGAGCAACCTATCAGTGGTCAAACCTCCCTGAAAGAATGATTATCCATCTTTCAACAGCTATCAATAGATCATCAGTGAAGAATGGAGATTTGTGGAACTCTTCCTCCATCCTTGTTGGTTAATTCTTATAGTTACCCTAATTGGGTTTGGAATTGTCCTGGGTATATCAATAAAGGACTTTCTAGATTTGGTTAATTGAACTGGAAGGAACCATTCTAAATATGAATGTTGACATCTAGAGCCTTTTAAAGCTCATTGAATTTGCTAGGAATCAGCCTTGGGTTCTTTGACAGATCCAGCCACATTTTAAACTAATGGGCCATCACTACAGCTTTCTAGGCATGTATATTTATACTCATTCACTAATTATTCTCTTATGATAAGCTTTTTTAACTAATAGCTTAACCATGCTTGGGCTTTGATGTTTTTCTACTGAATTCTAGCTATATGCAGTCTAATTTTATGCAGTATTTGGAAGATTCTAAGTAACAGCTAATATCATCTTTAACTTTATGGGAATTAAATTTTAAGTACAAAATAGAAACAATATATTCATTTATATCTAAGAGTTGAAGAAACTATGTGTAAGGAAATTAGAGGATTATGTAAAATGAAGAGAAAATAATGCGAACATTCTAAGAACTTGCAGATCCAAGTAGTTAATCTGTTGTGACTTATGTGACTATGCTTTATTCCTAATATATTGTGTGTTCTGAGATAAACAGTAACTGAATTGTCAATGAATATAAACAAATATTGATAAAAATCAAGTAGTGCCATTCTTTTAAAAAAGTCATAACAAAACAGAAAATCTACATATAGTAAGCATTGTGCCTTAATATTTCCACTATTTACAATGGTCTCATGGAAAAGCCTAGATCCCTGTCTTTCCTCATCTGTCAAATCATATCTACTTTTTTCCATAATGGTGATATCCATCCATACCTGACAGTAAGGGCTGCTAACACACAATCATAGAGTCAATACAGACCATGCGGGGGAAAGAGTAGAATGAGAAATGTTTTCAAGTCTACCTAAGACAACCTCAATAGAAGCATGCTGGAAAATGATTCAGTTATACAGCCAGCACCATGGAATGTTTTTCAGTGCTGACATGGTATAAAAGGACGATTACTAAAAAATAGGCAAGATCCAAAGACTTCTGAGATAAATATTTGGGACATTTATGAAATCATTACAGTGTAAAAATTATTATTTCAAAATAAATTAGAAAAGCTACCATCAGTTCTGATCACTGTGGTAATAAAACTATAAGAATTTTAACAAGAATTTTAAAGCAGTAACAATAAAAAATAATAAAATGAACAGTTACAAATATGCTCTAAGAGAATGACATGCAAAGTGTGAGCAACGTAAAACAGAAACAACCACACATTCACTTTAGAACAGAAAACAAAAACTGAAGATAAAAAAGCAATATGGATGTTATCATCTAGGAAAGACAACTGAGGAAGTAATCTAGTATATGAAAGCAGAAGATAGGTATTACTTGCTCTGAATGTCATTCAGAGATTCACAAAGATGAATGAACAATTGTACATCCTTATAGAATAAATGATGTGTCCCATATTTTGTATCATTTCAGCATCTGTTTAGAAGATGAAGGAAAGCAAGGTTGAAAATATATTTGAAATATACCTGAAAATTTCATTATTTATTTGATTAATGTACACCTAGAGAACCATTACCTCAAATGTGATAAAGTACAATGATTATATATCAAGACATGTCATAAACACATCTGAGAAAAGTGAAGGAAAAGAAGAAACGTTGATAACAAATATAATCATCATCTAACCTCACAGAAAAGTAGACTCAAAGACTAGTTCTCTTTAAAAACCATTGAAGCCAAGTATAAGCAGAAGCTACTTCTCAAGTTTTAAATCAAAGGATCTAAGTTTCTACATATAAAAAGTGACTCATGCTCTATGAATTTCTTTAATCTTCATAGTCCTTGATTGGGTTAGTTTTTGAGAGACAGATTAAAGCATCATTCATTCAGTAATTTTGTTTACAAGCATCTTCTTGGAAAAAAATATTTATTCTAATATTTGCTCATTTACCATGTTTATAAAAAAGTCCTGCAATAAAAGAAAGCTACAGTTATATATTTCAAAGCCTAACACAAAAATAATATTTGTATCTAAATACTTATTTTGCCTTTTAAGAACATTAAGTAGGACTAGGCTCTTTAATCTATAAATTTAAGCAGTTCATTATTCACACTTAATGATAATATCTGTTTCATTTTACTCAATGATGATAAAAAGATAGCCTAAATTTTCTTAATGAAATAGTAAATTTTTATAGAAATATAGATTATTTGATTTATTAAACATATTGTGCATGATTTTTAAATATGGATAGAAGAAAGAAGACTATTTTATCTTATCTCTTGGATATATCATTAAATTAACAGAAGCATATATATATGATTATATATATTATATATATATATATATATATATGATTATATATATAATATATAATCAGTAAAGTTTAAGGAGATATATATATATATCTAAAGATTTGTAAGAAGACTCTTTGATATCATCTAGGATTTCACTATTAAGCACAAGAATGTAAACCTTGCTTCTGCTATTTTAGTCATCTGTTGGATAAATTACAAATAGGTTCAAAAATAGTTTTATTAACCGTTAAATATGTACTCAATACAATGTTCTATATCTCAAATAAATAGAATTTATTCAATACACTTGTCCCAGTGTATGATTTATAACATAGCATTCTTCAAAGTACCAAAAGTTTACTATTATTATCAGTTACAAGAATAACTATTCTCGATAAGTTATTTACCTTTTCCTCACTGTGATACAGGAACCAACAAATGCTACTTGATGTAGGGAGAATTTACTTTGGCTGTTAATTCTAGGGATCTTATTTTATCATGGCCACAATATATGGCACATAGCACTTTCTGCCAGAACTGTAACAAAGTTACTTATATCATTATGATGCTATTAAACAGGGAGCTCTAGACTGGTATAAGAGAAGTCTTCAAAGGTTGTCCCTAGTAGCGCATGTATGCCATCTAGGCAACACATTCTCATAACATCTCAAAACAATACCAGCACCTGGAGGACAAGTGTTAAAACACATGAGCCTATCCTATGGGAGACATTTCACAAATGGATTACCCTTGAGGAAGTGAGTCACAGGTCACAGTAGATCATAACCTGCTAAGGCATGATATCCAAAAGGTCTACAAAACTCCAAGATTAAGTTTTAAATATTGGTAAAGGTTAAACATACATATGCATGTCAAGAGGAGAACATGCAGTTTTGGTGTTGATGATATTATTGTGAGTAATGAGCCACTCAGGGTGCTAGAGAGCAAACAGCATGATGATCACTGTATTTTCAAGCAATGGTTCGGATCACAAATAGAAGGAAAGTAAAGCCCTTCCACCTGGAACCTGGTCCCTTTGCCTAGGGTAGACCCTTAGCTGGTCTGCTCCTGTGGAAACAGCAATCCTGAGACATCCTAGAGGGACCCACTGCATCCAGAGCAGAGGGTAAGATACCTTGCCCACCACCCCACGCCCCAGAGTTACAACTGGGACTCAGGGGGAGGTTAAGGAAAGAGCAGGCACCCAAACCCCGCCTCTCTGGAATACCAACCCTCTTCCGCCCAGAACCTTGTCCCTTTGCCTGGGGCAGACCATTAGCTGGTCTGCTCCTGTGGAAACACCTGATCCTGAGACATCCTAGAGGGTCCTACTGCATCCAGAGCAGAGGAACCTGGTCCCTTTGCCTGGGGCAGACCCTAAGCTGGTCTGCTCCTGTGGAAACATTTGATCCTGAGACAACCTAGAGGACCTCCTGCATCCAGAGCAGAGGAGGACCTACTGCATCCAGAGCAGAGTAAGCTTAGGATCACAGGAACACAGAGACATCTGGAATCCGAGGAGATCTGACACAAGCAAGATAACTGGAAAGACAGACTCCAGTCAGACACAGCGAACACAGGTAGCACTAGAGTCAACCAGATGGGAAAGGCAAGCGCAAGAACACAAGCAACAGAAACCAAAGTTATCTGACATCATCAGAATCCAGTTCTCCTACCATAGCAAGCCCTGGATACCACATCACACAGGAAAAACAGGATTCAGAATTAAAATCACTTCTCATGATGATGATGGAGGATTTTAAGAAGGACATAAATAACTCCCTCAAAGAAATACAGGAGAACACAGGTAAACAGGTAGAAGCCCTTAAAGAGGAAACACATAAATCCTTTAAAGAATTGAAAGAGAACACAGGTAAACAGGTAGAAGCCCTTAAAGAGGAAACACAAAAATCCTTTAAAGAATTGCAAGAAAACACAACAAAACAGGTGAAGGAATTGAACAAAACCATCCAGGATCTAAAAATGGAAATAGAAACAATAAAGAAATCTCAAAGGGAGACTATTCTGGAGATAGAAAACGTAGGAAAGAGATCAGGAGTCATAGATGCAAGCATCACCAACAGAATACAAGAGATAGAAGAGAGAATCTCATGCGCAGAAGATACCATGGAACACCTTGACACAACAGTCAAAGAAAATGCAAAATGAAAAAAGCTCCTAACCCAGAACATCCAGGAAATCCAAGACACAATGAGAAGACCAAACCTAAGGATAATAGGTATAGATGAGAGTGAAGATTCCCAATTTAAAGGGCCAGTAAATATCTTCAACAAAATTATAGAGGAAAATTTCCCCAACCTAAAGAACGAGATGCCCATAAACATACAAGAAGCCTACAGAACACCAAATAGACTGGCCAGAAAAGAAATACCCCCAATACATAATAATCAAAACACCAAATGCACAAAACAAAGAAAAAATACTAAAAGCAGTAAGGAAAAAAGGTCCAGTAACACATAAAGGCAGACCAATAAGAATTACACCAGACTTTTCACCAGAGACTGTAAAAGCCAGAAGATCCTGGTCTGATATCATACAGACCCTAAGGGAACACAAATGCCAGCCCAGACAGCTGTACCCAGAAAAACTCTCAATCACTATAGATGGAGAAACCAAGATATTCCATGACAAAACCAAATTTGCACAATATCTTCCCACAAACCCTGCACTTCAAAGGATAATTGATGGAAAACGCCAACACAAGGAAGGAAAGTACAACCTAGAAAAAGCAAGAAAGTAATCTTCCAACAACCCCCAAAAAAAAGGTAGCTACACAAACATAATTCCACCTCTAATAACAAAAATATAGGAAACAACAATCATTTTTCCTTAATATCACTTAACATCAATGGATTCAACTCTCCAATAAAAAGACTTAGACTATCAGACTGGATACATAAACAAGACCCAGAATTTTGCTGCATACAAGAAACGCACCTCAGTGACAAAGACAGACACTACCTCAGAGTAAAAGGCTGGAAAAGAATTTTCCAAGCAAATGGTCCCAAGATACAAGCTGGAGTAGTCATTCTAATATCAAATAAAATCGACTTTCAACCAAAAGTAATCAAAAAAGATAAGGAAGGACACTTCATACTCATCAAAGGAAAAATCTACCAAGATGAACTCTCAATTCTGAACATCTATGCTCCAAATGCATGGGCACCCACATTCATAAAAGAAACCTTACTAAAGCTCAAAGCACACATCGCACCTCACACAATAATAGTGGGGAATTTAACACCCCACTCTCTCCAATGGACAGATCATGGAAACAGAAACTAAACAAAGACACACTAAAATTAACAGAGGTTATGAACCAAATGGATTTAACAGATATCTATAGAATGTTTCATCCTAAAGTAAAAGAATATACCTTTTCCTCAGCACCTCATGGTACCTTCTCCAAAATAGACCATATAACTGGTCACAAAACAGTCCTCAACAGATACAAAATGATTGAAATAATCCCTTCCACCCTATCAGATCACCACGATTAAGGCTGGTCTTTGATAAGGACAGAACCAAGGGAAAACCCACATGCATGTGGAAACTGAACAATGCTCTACTCAATGATGACTTTGTCAAGGAAGAAATACAGAAAGAAATTAAAGACTTTTTAGAATTTAATGAAAATGAGGAAACTTCATACCAGAACTTGTGGGACTCCATGAAAGCAGTGCTAAGAGGAAAACTCATAGCTCTAAGTGCCCACAAAATGAAATTGGAGAGAGCACACATTAATAACTTGACAGCACACCTGAACTCTCTAGAACAAAAAGAAGCAAATACACCCAAGAGGAGTAGGAGTAAGGAAATAATCAAACTCAGGGATGAAATCAACTGAGTAGAAACAGAAAGAACTATACAAAATATCAACAAAACCAGGAGTTGGTTCTTTGAGAAAATCAACAAGATAGATAAACCCTTAGCCAGATTAACCAGAGGGCACAGAGACAGTATCCAAGTTAATAAAATCAGATCTGAAAAGGGAGACATAACAACAGAAACCGAGGAAATTCAAAAAATCATCAGATCCTACTACAAAGGCCTATACTCAACAAAACTGGAAAATTGGATGAAATGGACAATTTTCTAGACAGAAACCAGGTACCAAAGTTAAATGAGGAGAAAATAAACTATCTAAACAGTTCCATAACCCCTAAAGAAATAGCAGCAGTCTCCCCACCAAAAAAAGTCCAGGCCCAGATGGTTTTATTGCAGAATTCTATCAGACCTTCAAGGAAGACCTAATACCAATTCTCTTCAAACTATTCCACAAAATAGAAACAGAAGGAACACTACCCAATTCGTTCTATGAAGGTACAATCACATTCATACCTAAACCTCACAAAGACCCAACAAAGAAAGAGAACTTCAGACCAATCTCCCTTATGAATATAGATGCAAAAATACTCAAAAAAATTCTAGCAAACCAAATCCAAGAACACATGAAAACAATCATCCATCATGATCAAGTGGGCTTTATCCCAGGAATGCGGGGATGGTTCAATATTCGGAAATCCATCAATGTAATCCACTATATAAACAAACGCAAAGAAAAAAACCACATGATTATCTAACTAGATGCTGAGAAAGCATTTGACAAAATTCAACATCCCTTCATGGTAAAAGTCTTGGAAAGAACAGGAATTCAAGGCCCATACCTAAACATACTAAAAGCAATATACAGCAAACCAGTAGCCAACATCAAACTAAATGGAGAGAAGCTTGAAGCATTCCCACTGAGATCAGGGACTAGACAAAGCTGCCCACTCTCTCCCTACCTATTCAATATAGTACTGGAAGTCCTAGTCAGAGCAATTAGACAACAAAAAGAAGTCAAAGGAATACAAATAGGAAAGGAAGAAGTCAAAATATCACTATTTGCAGATGATATGATAGTATACTTAAGTGACCCAAGAACCTCCACCAGAGAACTCCTAAACCTGATAGACAACTTCAGTCAGCAAGGTGGCAGGTTAGAAAATCAACTCAAACAAATCAGTAGCAGAGGAAGGCTACTCTATGTGAAAGATAAACAGGCTGAAAAGGAAATTAGGGAAATGACACCCTTCACAATAGTCACAAATAATATAAAACAGCTTGGGGTGAACCTAACCAAGCAGGTGAAAGATCTGTATGACAAGAACTTCAAGTCTCTGAAGAAAGAAATTGAAGAGATCTCAGAAATGAAGATCTCCATGCTCTGGATCGGCAGGATTAATATAGTAAATGGCCATTTTGCCAAAGCATCTACAGATTCAATGCAATCCCATTAAATATCACTCATTCTTTACAGAGCTAGAAAGGAATTCTCAATAATGTGAATAACAAAATCCAGAGAGCGAACCTTCTCAACAATAAAAGAACTTCTGAGGAATCACATCCTGACATCAAGCTGTACTAAGAGATAGTGATAAAAACTGCCTGGTTTGGTACAGAGACAGCAGAAGATCAGTGAATACAGTTGAAGACCTGTATGACAAGAACTTCAAGTCTCTGAAGAAAGAAATTGAAGAAGATCTCAGGAAATGGAAAGATCTCCCATGCTCATGGATTGGCAGGATTAATATAGTAAAAATGGCCATCTTGCCAAAAGCAATCTACAGATTCAATGCAATCCCCATTAAAATACCAACTCAATTCTTTACAGAACTAGAAAGAGAAATTCTGAAATTTATTTGGAACAACAAAAAACCCAGGATAGCGAAAACCATCCTCAACAATAAAAGAACTTCTGGAGGAATCGCCATCCCTGACCTCAAGCTGTACTACAGAGCAATAGTGATAAAAACGGCCTGGTATTGATACAGAGACAGGCAGGAAGATCAGTGGAATAGAGTTGAAGACCCAGAAATGAACCCACACAACTATGGTCATTTAATCTTTGACAAAGGTGCTAAAACCATCCAGTTGAACAAGGACAGCATTTTCAACAAATGGTGCTGGTTCAACTGGAGGACAGCATGCAGAAGAATGCAAATCGATCCATTCTTATCTCCATGTACGAAGCTCAAGTCCAAGTGGATAAAGGACCTTCACATAAAACCAGACACACTGAAACTAATAGAAGAGAAGGTGGGGAAGACCCTCGAACACCTAGGCACAGGGAAAGTTCCTAAACAGAACACCAATGGCTTGTGCTCTAAGATCAAGAATTGACAAATGGGACTACATAAAATTGCAAGTTTCTGTAAGGCAAAGGACACTGTCAATAGAACAAAACGGCAACCAACTGATTGGGAAAGATCTTTACCAATCCCACATCTGATAGAGGACTAATATCCAATATATACAAAGAACTCAAGAAATTAGCTCTAGACAACCAAATAACCTATTAAAAAATGGGGTATGGAGCTAAACAAAGAATTCTCAACTGAGGAAATACGAATGGCTGAGAAGCACCTAAAGAAATGTTCAGCATCCCTAGTCATCAGGGAAATGCAAATCAAAACAACCCTGAGATTCCACCTCACACCAGTCAGAATGGCTAAGATCAAAAACTCAGGTGATAGCAGATGCTGGCAAGGATGTGGAGAAAGAGGAACACTCCTCCATTGTTGGTGGGATTGCAAGATGGTGCAACCACTATGGAAAACTGTCTGGCGGTTCCTCAGAAATCTGGACATATCACTACCTGAGGACCCAGCTATACCACTCCTGGGCATATACCCAGAAGATGCTCTAACATATAACAAGGACATATGCTTCACTATGTTCATAGCAGCTCTATTTATAATAGCCAAAAACTGGAAAGAACCCAGATGCCCTTCAACAGAGGAATGGATACAAAAAATGTGGTACATTTACACAATCGAATATTACTCAGCTATTAAAAACAATGAATTTGATAAATTCTTATATAAATGGATGTAACTAGAAAATATTATCCTGAGTGAGGTAACCCAATCACAAAAGAACATACATGGTATTCACTCACTGATCATTGGACTTTAGCCCAGAAGCTTGAAACACCCAAGATTCAACTCACAGTTCACATAAAGCTCATGAAGAATGGAGACCAAGTGGGGGGTGTCGGCTACAGTCCCTCTTAGAAGAAGTAACAAAATACTCAAGGGAGCAAATATGGATGCAAAGTGCAGGACAAAAACTGAAGGAGGGGCCGTCCGCAGACCATTCCACCTGGGTATCCATCCCATGTGCAGTCACCAAAGGTAGATGCTGACATGGGTGTCAGGAGGTGCATGCTGACAGGAGCCTAACATAACTGTCTCCTTAGAGGTCTGCAAGCGTCTGACATATTCAGAGGCAGATGCTCACAGCTAACCATTAAACTGATCATGGGGTTCCCAACAGAGAAGATAGAGTGAAGACTGAAGGAGTCGAAAGGGGATGGGACCAAATGAGGAGAGCAACAATACCAACCAACCAGAGCCCCCAGGGTCTAAACCACCAGCCTGGGAGCGCTTAGGGAGGGACCCATGGCTCCAGCTATATATGCAAGGGAGCTATATATAAGTGGGAGAAGAGATCCATGGTCCCATGAAGGCTGGACATCGTGGGTCGTGGTATTCGAGGGTGGGGAGGTGAGGTACTGAGGACGGTGGGTGTGGGTACACCATCATAGAGGCAGGAGGAGGAGGGAAGGGATAGGGAGTTCCTGAGAGTGAGGCGGGGAAGGGGGGAAGGGGAAAACATCTGAAATGTAAAACGAAGTTCCAATAAAAAAAATCAAAAAAAAAAAAAAAAAAAAAAAGAAGGAAAGTAAAGATGAATGAATCAGGGAAACCAATTGAAAAGCAGTAAAGAATTCAAGAAGAGGATGGAAAAAGCCTGACCTACAAAGAGAAAATGAGAAAAAATAATGACCCATATGAGAAGCAGTAATACATCTTTGAATAAGAGTGAACAGATTCACCGAAAAGAATCTCACAGAACAGTAATAGAAAGCACAATGTGAAAACATCTTTTGAAATTGACATTTTACCATTATAGAACTTTGACCTTGAGGCACTTCAGAATTGTGCCCAGCACCCTGATCATCTGTCTTAGATTTTCTTGTATTTTACCTCTGTGCCAAACAATATGCTTCCTGTCAAGGGCAAAAGCAGAAGCTTACTGAATAGCTAGGAAACAATATCTTAAGTGCCTAGTTACACAATATGTAAGACTTACGTTTTTCCCAATGACTCAGTTAGTGTGACGATCACTAATAGAAGCCCTTAATTTGTGACTGTATTAAAGGGAGATATTTTCTGCAGTTGAAGGTCTGTGCATTGATGTCATGTTCTTCAGGGATGCCACCCACATATGCTGCCGGCAATTTCTTATTATGTGCTTCACATAATGGAATGGGGCACTGGCTCATTTTTTCCAATAAATATCACTCAGAATGACCTTGAAAATACCCTTTCTCCTTCAGATGTTCTTTTTGCTAGCTCTAGTCATTCATCAAAAGAGTCAACATAATAATGTTTGTGTTGATTTGAAAAGTAGAAAGCAATGAATAAATAAGAAGTTCACATAAATTTATCCCTTAATATGTCTAATTATATTAAATGATACACTACTGTGATAAACATAACTATGAATTAATGCATATACATCTAAATTGACATACATGTACATACTCAATTATGTTATCTAATATTCATTTAATGTTATTCTGGCCAAACACTATTTTCAGTGCTTTATAAGTGTGACCTTTTTTTCAAACTACTAAGAGGATAGATAGTGTTATTACTGCCATTAGACATTGAATAAGAAAAAGTGCAGAGGGTAAAAAGACGCAAAAAAAAAAGGCAGTTGCTTTTAGATTAGATTACCCATTCAAAATTCTTCAAATTTAATTGACATTGTAACAGTGTCACAAGAACGTTTTCAAAGGAAACTAGACAACTGTCCTTATGAGCATATCAGTACAAATACTTTTAAAATGAGTTAGTAACTCTGAAAGTGGCATCCTGATGAAAGGATTGATAGGGTGCTTTCAATGAGAGTGATCTTCATAGGCTTATACATTTGAATATTTGGTCTCCAGTTGGTGAAACTGTGTGGAAAAGATTAGCAAGTGTTGGAGGAAGTTAGTCACTAGAAGTGGGCTTTGAATCTTCAAAAGTCCACTGTGCCCTTCCCCCTGCCTTGAGCAGGCCAGAAAGACCTTGTTTACCACAACAGACCAAGTGATAGGACCTAGGTGGAGTTACCCACCTTGGTTACTCGGAACTTAGAAGAAGTGGAAGAACTGACCCCCCCACCAGGCTTGCCTTGAGATATCTCTGGCCTTGACCAAGAATGGATAATCCCACCCATCGCAGGCTTTAACCAGAAAAGATTTTGGTGGGGCCTTTCCCTTTAAATTGATAGATGAACAATAAAGCATGGAACCTTGATCAGAGAACTTTGTCTTGGCTTCATCTCTTCTCACCCTCTGTCCCCTTTCATTCCCAGCCCCCCTTCCCCCCCCTTCAGGTGAACCCAGTTGATCCGTGGCTGCAGGTGGCTACAATCCACTCCATTCTCAGCCCCTACCCTGCCTCTGAATTGTCTCTTCATGACTTTCACCATATCTACCTGCTTGCTGCTGTGCTGAGCACCATGATGGTCATGGACTCTACCACCCTTTGAATTATGCACTCCAAGTCAAATTATTTCCTTTATAAGATATCATGAAATGTTGTCTATTCACAATACTTGAAAAGCAACTAAAACAATTGGTTATCTGCTATCTTCCCCTCATGTCTCTCTATGTGTCACATATTGTTGTTTCTTCCACCTTCTACTATGGCATGGTGTAACACAGCCATCCTTATGATATGCTAGTGCCATGCTTGAGCCTTGCAAGCCTGAAGAATCATGATTTAAGCAAAATTCAGTTATTTATAAATAATTACCAATCTTAGGTTGTCAGTTAGATCCATAAAAATGAACTAGGATAATTGTGAATGTAGCATTTAGATATGAGATCATTATTCATATCATGATATAGGGTGTTGTGTACTCTAATATGTCCATGTCTGTTTGAAAATACATATGTAATATGTATGCAAAAAGAGATACACATACATGTGATCTTGATTACATGCTAACACACACACACTATACACCCAAATGCAGATGTTCTTTAAAGCCCTTTCATGAATAGTTGTCTTATGTGTTTAATTTGTTATTTCTTCCTTTCTTTTATTTATCCATAATTTTACATTAAACTGCATGAAAAGTCTACAATTCTACTTCCGTCAACAGTAACAAACTAATATTAACAATTAAAATAAATTTACAAAAAAAAAAAAACAGCTGGCAATTATTTTTTAATGCATGATTTAAAATTTTAGAGCTCTATAGAAAAACTTGCAAATATAAATACAAAGCTATATTAACTTAGGAAATTCTAAAAGTATAATTTGTAAATCATTGAAATTATGGGGAAAAAAGCTCTAACTCACTCTAAAAACAGTCTGAGGTATGACTATACACTAATGAGAATGATTTAATAAGCAAATAACAATCAAACATCTATTGTATAGCAGAGATCAAAATTTGTCATGCAAGAGGCAAGATTTTGCCATGAGATATGTTTGTTTCATGTAATGTTTGCTTGTTCAGCATTGTAAATCTTTTGGAATAATTGCCTACGAAAGGTGTCAAAGACCAACTTTGACACCACAGAGTAAACTGAGACAAGTGGCAAAGTATGGCAGCAGTGACCAGGGTCAGTGCTGATGGCACCTGACAGGAGTTGGTGCTGATAGCAAATGACAGAGGCTGCTGCTGATGGCAGCCTGTGGGACTGTGTAAGGGTATTCTGTTTCTAGGCTGGGCATAGGCCTAGAACCCTGAGACTCCAAGGGAGAAACAGCAGGAGTTCAGCCACGTCCCCAGAACCCAGGGTCCTGAAAAACAATCTAATTTCCATGAACCTACATTGTTCAGTCATTACAGCCCCTCCCAAAGTGCACAGGTAAAGGGTGTGACTACAGACCTCAGGCCCTAGAGATTTACATACTAATGAAGGTCAGAGGGCAGAGCCAATTAAGCATTCTTCCCAGACCCTTCCCACTTCTCCCTCCCTCTTTAACTCAGGTTTGCCCTGAGTTATATTTTTTTGGGGGGGGGGTACATCCAGATCCATCTACCACCTGTCATGATAATAAACCCTTTTGGAACCAAGGACTTCCTTGTATCATTGGGGCCTGCCATAGCTGAAACTTCAGCCGCTGGAACTTCAGACTTTCTCCACCACTGCCTGACTCCGAAGGCAGCCTCCACCGCGCTTGTTCCAGGCTGCTGTGGCATGGGCCCAGGGCCTCTCTACCGCTGTGTACCCTATCCCAGTCTGTTAAAGTTAGGCCTGGTTTTTCCTCCTAGAAATAAGACTCATACTCAAAATGTGTCTACTAATACATTGACCATGTAGCTAGGTTTGTAAGAATCTGGTTAAATTTAACTGCCCCAGGACACATCCCAGGAGGGGCACATTCTTTAGTTAGAGGACACCTACTGGATTAGCATTCCAGGAGGAAGGGAAAAGCAGATTAACATTCCTCAGACCACAGGAGAGGGAACCCACCTGCCTTTGAGAAAGGCCCAGAACTATAGACACATCCTGCAGGACAGAAATTCTTGCCACTTACAGACAAGGGAGGTCCTTGTCACCTCATTCCCTAAAGACCAATCAGTTTAAAATGACACTGTTCTGCATCATATGTCCTAGTCACTGTTTCTCTAGTCTACTCCTTAAACTGTATAAAAACTGCTCTTAGCTCCAACTCGGGTTCTCTTCTTGCTTGCATGTGAGAGAACCCTAGTGCTCTGGTTATTATTATTATCATTAAACCTCATATTTTTCCAGTGAATCCTTTCTGTGAGCGTTTCTTGGGGAACATGTCCCTTGGTTTTGGATCTTGGAGTCCAACATGTTATCTTTGTCTAGATATAACTTCAAATACCCCATTTTTTATAGTTTACATTCAGCCAGTCTTTCTTACTGGCAGGCAGTAATTTACAATTACAAAAAAAAAAAAAAAAAACCTAATTACTTTATTATTTTTCTTAAAGGATAATATTATAAGAATCTTAAAAGAATCACCAATCTAAACTTTAATATAAAGACAATCAGTAATATCTATTTTAATCCTCAGAATGTACATCCACTCATCAGTATTTTTTATTAAATCATATAGTGAAACTAAGAGCAAATATTGTACAAGAAATCAATCATTACCAGTCTAGCCTCAGTGAGAATCACATCAACCAGTGCTGCCATTGTTCTTATTCCTTGACCTTAAAATATCCCTACCTCAACTGTTAAACATATGCCTTTCTGAATTTCAAATTATTCCCTAAGATTTTCTACATCAGAAACACTAACAAAAACATTTTAACCTATCTTCACTAACAATATTATTTTTCCAAATTCTTTCTAAGAGTGGTGGTCAATGCTGACCATCTAAATTTCTAAATTCTTTCCTAGGGTGGTAATTAAATCATTAATCTGCTCCAGTAGCAATGCCTGAAAGAGACCAAGCATTATTATTCTGAGTCACAGTGACACTGCCCAGTGAGGGGCTAGAAACCCCCTTAGAGTTCATAGAATTTTAGATTAAGAGGGATATGAAAGCAACAGACAGCAAGACTCCATAACAGCATAAAGTCCTCAGGACACAAAGTTCTTGGAGCCATGCCTATCCATGGCAAACCCATTGTGTCTGAACTAACCAGTGGGACACATTCTGTAAGATCTGAAGGCATTTGTCCTTCCTCAGCATGGCCACTGGCAATTGCCAACATTTAAAAATTAAGAGATTCATTTAAACCTGGTTTTCTACTTCTTTTCAGTAGGTTGAGGATTTTTAAGGTTGGACAATGTTCTTTTATGGCAGTTCTGATTGGTAGCTGGTTAATCTGAAGGCATTCAGCTCCCCATGGTCCTGCTTCCTTTTATTGATCTATTGTTGTTTTATTTTCCAAATATTGTGTTAACTTTATTCATTCATGATATCTTCATAGTATCTTTTGACTGTTTGAGAATGTCGCCTTTTGCAACTGTATTTCATATTTTTTTATTAATATATCTAATGGGATGAATGCTAAGATATTACCTTGTAGGAACTCTACTAGATATAGCCACTGAGAAACATACCCCTTTCCTACAGACTTAAGTGGAACATGAATCTAGACATAGCCATGAAAAGACAGCTGTTGTGAGTTCACCAGTGTGTCCTTTTTTGTCATGTCTAGTAGACAGTCTTTGCCCTAGTAATACTTGACTAACCTCTGGAGTGAAAAGGAATTCATGAGTCCACACTCTCAACTGAGAAGTTATGAACAAATGATACATTCTATGGGGCTAGAAGTCAGTCTTCATTAACAGAGGAGCTATTAGTAGGTAATAGGTAGTCAATCATGCTCCAGTAGATGGTCTCAGACCTGGAAAAATAAGGACAGCACAAATTTGACTTGATGAGCTATTAACTTAAGAAACAGACATAAATTAGTATATGGAAGTGGAGCAGGGTGTTGGATGAATTAAGGGAGCATCTGAGTATTAATGTGATCAAGATACAGTGTATAAAATTCTCAAAGAATTAATGAAATGTTAATTAAAATATTGTTAGATAATCTAGGTAGGCTTAATACAATCTAATGGGATTTTTATACTAGGTTGGTTATTTACTGGCAGATAAGAGAAGACTATGTGGGCAATTGCTTTGTATCAGATAGGGAACAGCAAAGTAGGCATTGAAAACTGTATCAAGAGCCACCAAACCAAGAAATATTATAGAGATAGAACATGTTCCACAGTAGAAAAATATGGAAAAAATAAAACTCCCCACCCTACAAGTACTGGAAAATGTTCTCTGTTCAAAAACAGGTTGGGTGAGAAAACAATCTTGGCTCAGACATGAACTGCAGTGCTCTGCTCATTGGATCCTTGAGCAGAAAGTAGAGCCAAGGCATGTCCAGTTTATAAGCAGAAATGGTAAGGTGGTATTCTTTGTTGTTTTAAGCTTTTAGTTTCTTGGTAATTTTAAGGTAATTGTAGAAATATAATTTAGTAGCCAATAATAGTTCCAGTAATTAGGTGTTAAACTTAATATCAACATAAATATTTCATTTTCAACTTAGTTACCAAGAAATGTTGGTTCTACCCACCTTACTACTGCACTGATCTACTTTAAGTTTTACTCACCAGTTTCTGAAATTAGGTTGTCCTCTGGCCTAGCTTTCATATCTGTGATGGTTTGTATATACTTTTTAGGGAGTGGCACCACCAGGAGGTGTGGCCTTGTTGTAGTAGGTGTGTCACTGTGGGCATGGACTTTAAGACCCTAGTCTGACCTGTCTGGAAGCCAGTCTTCTGTTTGCCTTCGGATTAAGATGTAGAACTCCCAGTTCCTCCTATACCATGCCTGGCCAGATGAATGCCTGTCTTGTTGATAATGGACTTGAACTTCTGAAGCTCTAAGCCAGCCCCAGTTAAATTTTGTCCTTATAAGTATTGCCTAGGTCATAGGTCTGTTCTCAGCAGCAAAACACTTAGACAATATTTCTAGGTTTTTCTTCATGATATAAATACATGACTGCAACATTTTCTTTTTTAATGTTTCCTAGAAGCATTTTCCAAATGCTTTTAGTAATCCCATTAAAGAGTGAGATGTGTTCCTAGCACTTTCTTCATCACTTGAGTTCTGCTTACCTGCAGGTTTAGTGTTCCCATCCTTTATAAACTTCCAAAAGCTTAATCTAATTAAAAGTAAGCAACTGACAAATTTTTGGATGGATTTATTAGATAGTGAATTCATTGGAGTAAAAAGTGCCTATTAGAAATTAATCATCATTCTGAGACATATAGATTTATGTTCCTTGATCTCAGGTTTCTTCAAAAACATTCAAATTTGTATTTATGTTTTCATTGTTTACCCTTATCTTAAATCAAGAATATAACTATTAAACCAATAAAATAAGGTTAATGCTATCCAATGTGAGTTGTGTTTAATTATACCTGTATTTATAATCACAAGATGAAGTCATATTATATAGTCTGCTAATCATTCTGAGTTCAGCTGCAAAAGAAACCTAACTATGGAGGTTCATGCTTAATGTCAAAAGTAAGGGCCAAATGGTGTCATAGCAAATGTGATAAAAAATTCATAGTTGTTTAAATTGAAAAATGAAACAGAAATATGAAAGAGTTGGATGACAAGTGGCCCATTAGTACAAATTCAGTATATTTATTTTGTGATTAACAATTTAGTTTGGCAAAGCCAAGCCAACAGATGTATAATTACACTAATTTTGTTAGTTGGATGTTAGTGATTTTACCATAGAACTTATATCTAATTTATAAACTATTTTTGGATTTATAGTTATTTTATTTGGAGATTAGATATGAGTTTTTGTTTATAAATGTTGTTATAAAGGGACACAAATAATTGAAGCTGATGTAGAGATAGGAATGTTATTTATACTCACAGTTTTCTTCATGAAGAATTTATATTTTAATATAATGTGTGGAAAAGACAATCTATAATTAAAAACAAGAATTTATCACTTTTTTGATACAGTGACACATGTAGTGCAGACTAGTTTTGATGTAATTTTTGATCTTCCTTCTTCTACCTTTTGAGTGGTAGTGTTACAAATAAGCAGTATCACATATAGCAACAATAATATGAGAATTTAAAACATTAAAATTTAGTTTCAAGTATAATTTTTCTACTTGTAATCTTCAAAAGACTAATTTTATAAACATGTCCCTTAGTTTTTCTTATCAGAATTGGAACATCAAAATTATACCCTCTTGAGACAGCTTTATTGCAAGTAAGAAAAAATTTTTATCATTCATTATTCTAAAATATTACTTGCAATAAATATAAAAGCTCCAAGTTTTTACTTATTAGGAAAAATGTATTCTATATATTTTACATATTAAGGAAATCTTGGGTTTTCAAAAATGTTGAATGTTAGAACGCAAAGCTCACACTCAGTTTTCCAGATTATTTATTCTGAAAGGGAGTGTTGAGTTTTCAGCACATAACAAACTACTCTGTGTCATGATTACTCAATTTTTACTTGATATTCAGTTTATATCCTCAGATTCCATCCCGGATTATTAGTTGACTGAACTAATAGAATATTTATCTATTATTTGTATATGTATAATTTAATAAGCCACAGCCTATTTTTTCTAATCAAATGGAATAAGATAATGTTAGAAGTAGTTTCTGAGACACAGTTTTACTATATAAGCCAGGTTGACCTTGGACTTAAGATCCTTCTACTTCAGCATCTTGAGTAGTAGATTTATAGGACTATATTACTATCTCAACGTAAAAAAGAACATTGTCACTCCATTTAACATTGGCATATATGTATAGGAGATACAGAAGGTTTTATGTTAAGTAGTAATGTGTGTGCCACACATTATAACTTAACTCTAGCAGGAATTATATGGATAATCATGGTTTTCAAAATAATCAAATTCTATCATTAATACACTCATTCATGGTGTTAATTACATGACAAAATTCATTTTTTTACAAAAAGAAAAATATATAAACTTTGAGAATGTGGCTTGAATGGTAAGGTCCTTCTTTTTTTTTTTTTTTTTTTTTTTTTTTTTTTTTTTTTTTTGGTTTTGAACAGTTCTGTGAGGTAAGGTCCTTCTTATGACAAGGATCTGAGTTCAAAACTCAGGTAAAAAACTGAGAATGGTGGCTAGCTTGTTTAGTCAAGCAAGTAAGGTCTAGACTCAAGATTTTAGGGAGAACTCTATCTCAAAAATTAAGACAGGAAAATGACTGCAAAAGACAAATTTAACAATCTCTAGCCTCAACATGCATGTGTACATATATGTGAACATTCCTGAATATACATGTGCATATGCATATATACACAAAGTAAAATATAGACATAGTTCTGAGATATCTTATGAAATGCATGAAAATACATAAATCTATCACTGGAAATAAAATTAAATAAGGGTTAATCAAACTTTAACAATTTACAACGTACTTTTTCAGAAACAAGTAACTGATCTTCAAATCTATTATCCTATTTTCTATGATAATAGAGAGGTAGCATACAGAATCTGTGATGGGCTTTTATCTAGGGCAAAGATCTATTTCTCCCAATGAATACTCCTAAAGTTTGCAGTTAATTCTTCAGAAAACAATTCTACACAGAGTTGATGTGCATATACTTCTATCGTAATGCTTTAAGGAAAACTCTTATATGTTTTCCTTGTCATTCCCCTTCACAACAATTATACTGGAATATGTCAGCATCCTGAACCTTATGTACCTTTGGTGGATTAAGATGAAGGCATAGGTATTGGTGATGGCATAGATGACTAATGAAGTCTCCAGTGTGCCCATGGGGAATCTGTAAGTTACTCAGGGAGATGTATGTAATTGAAGCTTTATTCACATATTTGTACTTCTAATGTCTCAGGAAAGTTAGTATATGACCAAGCAAAGCCAGAAGGGCCCAGAGCTTTTTATGTTGACATAATAAAAGAGTAAAAACATGTATTTGGCTAACACTGAGACCATATGGCTAGTATTTTCATTAAATAATTAAGTTAAAAGAGCTGATAAATCATATCAATGAAGTAAATACAATTTGGAGATTTTCATGATTTAACTATATTTAGAAGTCTTATAGGAAAAATAAATAACAGTTAACTTAGAACAATGTTTGAGAGTGCTTTCTTGATCAGATCCACTGGTCTTATACATTTTCAGAAAACATATTTTAGGGATATGAAACTCTGAATATCATGTAGAAATAAATTGATGCTTGCCAAAACTAAGGGCAATGCTAGAAGAAATGAACATCTATAGACATGTCTTGAATAATCGAAAGAGCAAGATGTAATATTCCACCCTGATGCACAATTCTGATGCTTAAGGTGCAAAATCTCAGATAATATTGGTAAATGCTTAGAGACTAGAAAAGACCATCTTTGAGTTCCTTTCTGTGATCAAATACTTGCTGTCATTTTTTAAAAAGGGATACTATGTGCTGAACATTCCAACTAATTTCATTAGTACAGTCTGTGTGTGTAATGACTGCATTGATTATCATGTGATTTTTTTCTAAGCAGCACTGCCTTAATTAAAAATTCAATCCAGATTGCATTTGATTGCTCTTAGCACTCCAAGTCTAAGATGCATGCAAGTATATCAACAACACAGATAATGATATAGTTGACATCTACAGATCACAGCTCTGCCATCTTAACTAATAAATCAGAATTAGACAGTGCATGTAAAAAAGTGTTCTATCTAACTATCTACAATGCATCTAAGACTGAGAAGTGCTTCATAAAACAAGTATATCACTAACAAAACACAAGACAGAGATTACAAATGTTCTAAACTGTAAGTGCATGAAGTGAGTGCATCATAGAAATCAACTTAGCAAATTTCGGTTTTCTTTCACTATTTGTGCTAAAGTTTGGTGGGACAAATGGTGTTTAAGATCTGAAGAACAGATGCCTCTGAAAAGCCTGCATCCAGTATACCCAGTATATATCTAGTATAACAGTCATGGATGCCTTGTAATCCACTGGAGTGAAGAAGTTTCTCTTGTCACACTTTTTAAGAGCCCCATTATATAACAATCATGTCTCAATATCCTGGGAAAGGCACCGAGATTCTGAAAGTCACACCTCCAGATGATTCTTGTTACCTGCTAAGTCATGTTAAATTTTATTCTCTAACTCTCAAATACATCCAATTTTCTTTACTTACTCTTTTGTGTTGAGCTTATCCTTTGTCTTTCGGAAAAACCTACTTTACATTTAACTGTGCAGATTGAGTAGAACTTCTGCCTATATCTCCTCATAGAACATCTAAATTTTGTTATATGCCTTTTCACTTTCTTCAGCTATTTTATTTAGTTGTGCATGACATTTTCTGTGAGGGCCTAAGTTACCAGGCTCAAACCAAAAACTTTTTAACAGGTTTCTTATCATTCCATATGCTTCCTTCCACTCTCTTAAATGAAACCCGCAGACCTTTGTACTGAAAGAATAAAATGCCACAGGCTCATACACATGAGCTCTTGGGATTCTCTCATCTTTTTAAGCAGTAAACGACAGATAAAACTAAAAAATAACTTACACTTACTGACCAAATGACATTTTGTTTTACTTTATGCAGCAGTGCTGCAGATATGACAATGCTGTTACAAATTCAAGTATCAGTAAGTGGATATAGTCTTATAAACTCTCTGAGAATTGATCAGGCAAGTTCATAATATAGAGAATACAAATTTTATTCTGTGAGTGGAATATAATTTAAAATAATATGAAAATTATTTAAGGGTTATAAGTTACCTGAAGTTATTTGCATATAAATTTAAATAGAAAAAAATTATTTTACAAAATATCTAGAAAGGATAAATATAATTTTTTCTGGCTATATTGACATTTATAGAACATTATACTTTATGCCTTCAGCAGTTTCCAGTAACAATTTCAGTAATATATTCAGAAAAAATATTTTTAAATTCACACTGCTACAGGTGCCAATACTTATATAGGGTCATTGTAGACCAGATGTGCTTTGAAAGATTTAAATGTGCAATTGTCCATGGAATGTGTGCAATGATGTATAATGAATGGAGCATCAAGTCTCATTTCATCTCCAAATGAATGAACAACTAGATCTCTCATTTTAAAGAGCCAAATACATCACAGTGGTTAGTTATGAATTTTGCAACAGGAATTGATCTTGGACTGTAAACTTTATGCTTAATGCATTGCACCACCACTATGTAATGCCTGAAACAATATAGTGTTCTTTATTTATCTGAAACTAGAATATTAGTGTATTTACCAAAAATGTTGAAAACATTAAGAGGTGAACAATGGTCATCCTTAGTCCTTAAGCTGTGCAATCCTGTTTGTTTATAACTGAAGCTACTAGGAAATCAAATGCTAAGGTTCTATGATATAATAAAGTTTGAATTTTCTAGAAACTCCAGCTATATGAGAAATTTTCAATTTATTCTCACACAGGATTTCCTTCAATTGTAGTTTGGTATAGATGCTATAGTAATTTAAGAGTAGTGAAATGATTAAAATATTTTTGTGTATTTTTAATTAAGAAATTCCCAGGAAGTATTATGACATTGTACAGGAAGTCTGAAACATTGCTTATTTTTCAAAGGAATAAATGAAGATAATGAATGAATCTGTTTTAGTCTATTATGGAGGAATGAAATCTCAAACATTTGACTATTATTTTAACCATTATGTGAACTGTTCTTTGTCATTTTAGTATTTAAATGATTGTACCTCCAGTATGCATGGATTATATTCATTATTTTCACAATTCATTTTATGAGTACATTTTCAATATAGTTTTTAGCATCTACATCATGGAAAAGTTTTTATATAAACAAGATAGTCTTTATGAACAAGAAATATTAAACAATGGGAAAGATGGTATTTCTTATCATGTAGCCTATCTTGTGCTAAATTAATAAGAAAAAAAATCAAACAATAACCACAATATATCTTATAGAGAGAAATGCAATTGTCCAAAAACCAACCTGAGGAGAAAATAATGGAACATTAAGAAGAAAGGGTGATTCTAGAGAGATTTTACAGCCTTAGTTTGCAATGCCATTGGCAAACACAGTAAAAGAAAAAAAAAGAAAGAAAAAGACAAGCGCTTGAGTAAACAGTTCAACATGAAATTACTGGCTGGTATCAGAGTCTATGGTCAAATACACCTGCCACCATGTTCCCGGTGGAGGGAATGACTTAGCACTGCTTAAAAATCAATGGCAGTCTATCTGAGGGGACAACACACAGGCTGGCAGAAAGGAGGAGAATGTCAATCACCAAGTGCTACCTCTCCATGTGTATCACATTGGAATTCAGCTGGTGGCTGAGACCTGAAAAGTAAATTTATTGTTGGGACAAAGTCAATATTTTAAAATAACTCTGGACAGTGATTTAAAAGGCCATTTTGTGCACACCATTTACTTCTTCATACACATACATACTGCTATTCATCACTACAGATATCAAGAAGCAATGAGATTCTATAAGAATACTATATTTTAAACAGGGATTCTTTCTTTATAAAGGAAAGGCTCTGGGTTCTCATGAGTTATTAGAACAAAATTCTCTGAATTTCAAAGAGTACCACATTTTCTTTACTTTTCCTGTTTTTATCAACTATATTTCACTATTGATGAAATTTATCTCAAAATCACTGTGAAATTTAACCTTTCTACCTTGACGTGCCCACATGATTCTATGTGAACAAGCCCATACAAAAGCAAGTTTCACTTTCAGAAGTGAAGTAGCTGGGTCAAAAGCAAAACCACAAATGTACTTTACCAAAAAAGCTAGTATCCTATTCTGAACTTTCATTTTCAACATTAATTATATGTAGCCTTGAATTTTATATAAACATGATTTTATTGAAGTTATTTGAACAAGAAACTTTATTATTCATTGTTGTACATATATGAGATGATATGTGTGTTTATGTGCATAAACACTTATGGCATACACAAACCTAAGCAGTTAAAAGATTAGCTACTTAATTTTCAAAATAGGCTTTCAGCTAGTATAGTCAGGAAGAGAAAAATTAGTTTTCTAAATGTAGTTATTCGTACTATAAAATCATTTGTTTTAGGCTTGTGCTTGTGGAAGATGTGGAAAATCAAATCCAAGTACACTGACTAATGGTTAGTTGATTGTGAATTTGATAGAACCTAGAATTACATGGACTGAAATCTCAATGAAGGATTATATAGAACAGGTTGACCTATTAGCATGTTTAGTTATTATGTTAAGTGGACGCCACCACTCTTTGGGTTTGTGTCCTGAATACTCAAAGGGAAGGTTAACTAGACTAGCATGCATGAATGGATCCATTCTCTCTCCATTCTATACTGAGGATATGATGAGCTATCAGTTATTGTCACTTTCACTTCCCTGCAATGAGGGACTGAAACCTGGTATTCTAATCTAAATAATTACTTTTTTCCTTAAAATTGATTCTTCAGGGTTATTTTATCACAGCAACTAGAAAGGACATTTGGATGGAAACCACTATTGATGAGGATGGATGTTGTGACAAACTGTATTGTGTAGCTTTTTAGCCTTAAGGAAATATTTTTGGGAAGAATGTAAAACAACTTTGAACTTTGGATTAGAGATGCCAGGGAATGCTGTAGGAAGGGTTTATTGAGTCATTATAGTTAAAGTTAAGAAGATAAGAATGTTGAGGAAAAATCCAGCCCATGGGGTTTCAGAGAAGAACAAGGATTATATTAGAAATTGGAGAGGAACCATTCAGGAGATATTTTTGCCGGGCTTTGGTTCTATTCTGATTGCATTCTGAGAGATTAAATGAAGTTGGTTTTAAACAGAACACACTGATTTGTCTCGAAAAGGAACTATGTCCAATTTTCTAGAAACTACCAAACTGATTTCCAAAGTGGTATAGCAGTTCTCACTCCTACCAGGAATGAAGGAGTGTTCCCCTTCCTCCACATCCTCACCAGCATGTGCTGTCTATTGGGTTTTTGATCTTAGCCTTTCTGATGAGTATATGATGGAATTTCAGAGTTACTTTGATTTGCACTTCTCTGATGTGTAAATACTTCCAACATTTCGGATTTTTTTTATTGGATATTTTAGTTATTTATTTATGTTATCCCTTTCCACTCAGAAACTCCTTATCATATCCCCCCTTCTCATGCTTCTATGAGGATGTGACCTACCAACCCACTCCTGCCTCCACACCCTCATGATCTCCCCACACTGGGGCATCCAGCCTTCAATGGACAAAGGGCCTCCTCCCCCACCAATACCCAACAAGGCAGTCTTCCTCTACATATGCAGCTGGAGCCATGGGTCTCTCCACATGTGTTCCCAGGTTGCAGTTTAGATTCTGGGAGCTCTGATTGGTTGGTATTGTCTCTCTCCCCATGGAGATCTATGAACTAGTGGAGCATGTATCCTTGTTAATATGTTGAAGCACTGTTGGGTATATGCCCAGGAGTGATCATGCGGATCCTCAGGTAATACTATGTCCATTTCTGAGGAATGCCAGACTGCATCCAGTAGTGGATTGTACCAGCTTACAATACTACCAACATACAGGAGTGTTATCCTCTTTCTCCATGATCATCACAGCTCTGCTTATCACCTGAGTTTTTGATTTACCATTCTGACTGGTGAGGTGGAATCTCAGGGTTGTTTTGATTTGCATTTCCCTGATGAGTAAGGATGTTGAACATTTCTTTAGGTGCTTTTTGACCATTTGAGTTTCCTCAGTTGAAAATTCTTTGTTTAGCTCTGTACCCCATTTTTAATAGGGTTATTTGATTTTCTGGAGTCCAATTTCTTGAGATCTTTGTATATATTGGATATTAGCCCTCTATCAGATGTAGGATTGGTAAAGATATTCTCCAATCTGTTGATTGCTGGCTTGTCCTATTGACAGTGCCTTACAGAATCTTTGCAATTTTATGAGGTCCCATTTGTCAATTGATCTTAGAGCATAAGCCATTGGTGTTCTGTTCAGGAACTTTTCACCTGTGCCCATGTACTCCAGTCTCTTCCCAACTTTCTCTTCTATTAGTTTCAGTGTATCTGGCTTTATGTGGAGGTCCTTGATCCACTTGGGCTTGAGTTTTGTACAAGGAAATAAGAATGGATCAATTTGCATTCTCCTACATGCTGACCTCCAGTTGAACCAGCACCATATGCTGGAAATGCTGTCTTTCTCAATGTTTCTTTAAGTGATTCTCTGTCATTCAAGATTCCTCTTTTGAAAAGTCTGTTTAGCTCTCTACCCATTTTCAATTGAGTTATTTGTTTTTCTGATATCCAATTTCTTATTTTCTTTATATATTTTGGATTAGTCCTCTGTTGAATATAGGGATGGTGAAAGAATATTTTTCATTCTGTAGGCTGTCTTTTTATCCTTTTGATAGTGTCCTTAGCCTTTGAAAAACTTTTCAGTTTCATGAGGTCATATTTATTAATTTTTGATCTTGTGCCTGAGCTATTGATGTTCTGTTTAGAAATTGGTCTCCTTTGCCAGTATGTTCAAAGTTATTCACCACTTTCTCTTTTATTATATTTAGTGTTCGGTTTTATTATTATTATTAATTATTATTCACTTACATTCCAATTGCTGCTTCCTTCCTGGTTCCCTCCTCACACAGTCCCTCCCTCATTTCCCCTCTCTCTTTTTATTCTAAAGAGGGTGGAGGCCACCACCGATTATCCTCCCTTCCTGGCACATCTAGTCTCTGCAGGGCTAGGCACATCTGCTCCCACTGAAGCCAGACAAGGCAGTCCAGTAGGGGAAATGTATTACACAGACAGGTGACAGTTTTAGGGATAGCTACCACTCCAATTGTTGACTGACCCACATGAAGACTAAGCTGCACATCAGCTATATATGTGAGGGAGCCTAGATCCAGCCTGTGTATAATATTTAATTGTTCAGCTTCTGGGAGCCCCCAAGGATCTAGGTTAGTTGACTTTCTTGGTCTTCCTGAGGAGTTTCTATCTCCTTTGAGATGGTTAATCCTTTCCTCAACTCTTTCATAATAATCCCTGAACTCCATCCAATGTTTGACTATTTTCCCCTGCATCTGTTTTAGTCACCTCCTACGTAGGGCCTCTCAGAAGACAACTATGCTATGCTCCTCTCTGCAAACATAGCAGAGTATCAAGGCAGGCTGGTGTTGAGGCTGGTGCCAAAGAAGCACTAGGAACTTATAAAGAGATGAAAATCATCATGGAGATTTCTGTGTTCCAATGGGACAATAGAAATTTTCTCAGGGTCAGCATATAGGAAGTAATATAGATATACAATTTATGAAAGTAGGATAGTGAACCCTTAGTTTTAGGCAGACAATAAGATATCAGAGGCAGCAGAACCATGGGAAATATGCTAAAGAGAGCTGAAAATGTGAAGTAGTGCCACCCAATTCCTAAGAGAGAAATTGTGGATGCTGCAGGTAGCATAGATAGAGGAATGGAGCTACCTATACCCTTTCCAATCCAGAATTTTGTTATATGTTCCATAAGATCAACAGAGAACTGAAGAGTTTGGTGTTTACCTGCTGGATTTCCCTAGATGTGACTGTTCGTTGTTATGGTGGTTTGGATGAGTATGGCCCCCATAAGGTCATATATTTAAATGATTAGCCCCCAGTTAGTGTACTGTTTAAGAATGATTAGGAAGTATGGTCATGTTAGAAGAGCTGTGCTATGATTAGAGGAGATGTATCAGGCCCAATAATGCTTTGTGTTTCTGTCTCTTGACTATATATCAGGATGTAAGTTCAAATTTATTGCTCTTTGTCCATGGGTGTCTGCCTGTCACCATGTTCCCCAACATGATGGACGTAGAATAACCCTCTGGAATTGTAAGCAAGCCCCAATTATGGTGTTTCTCTTCAGCAATAGAACAGTAACTAGGATACTTGTCATGTCCTGCCCTGACTCTTGTCTCTTTAAACGTTGACTCTGTACCATTATCTATAGGGAGTATAGACCCGCTGTTGCTTTTGTGGTTGTTGTAGTTGTCATTGTTGTTGTTGTCATTTGGTTTTTTTTTTTTAATCTTATAGAAACTGAAAAAATATTTCTGAGTACTGAAAATGGTATTTTTAAAGAGTCTGATGACTTTGAAAGTTGAACTATTTTACATTATATTAAGATAAAACAAATGAGACTTTGGGGAAAGGGTTAGAAGTTTTGAACATTTGTGTTTTGAAGTTTTGAAGATTTGTGTGCGAAGTTGACAAAAATTAAAGTTGTGATGGTACCTTTTAAGTGTCATCTTGTCGCAATCTTGAAGCACTGGGGAAGAGAATCTAAGTTATGTTTTTTTTAGATCAGGTTGGGTTGTGAGAATGTAGTTTGAACTTTATATATATATAAAGACCCATCCTAAAATTGGACAGCACCATTGCATGGTTTGGGTCCTGAAGGGTACAACTGAGAAGCAAGAGAGCTGAATGCAAGCTTGTAAACATCAATTCTCTCTGTGGATTTGACTTGCTATTTCAAGTTTATGCTCACTGGACTTCACTACAATGATACACTATACAAAGAGGTGGAGAGTGAATACAACTTTTCACTTTATGGCATTTTATCATAGCAAGTGAAAAGGTAACCAGGATACTAGCATCTAGGATAATTTAATGTTTTTATTGATAATTATGCTTTCCAGTTTGTTTTTATTAGTAGCAAAAATTGCTTTTCTGAAACATAATGTTAACTGCAGAATAAACAGGCTAAAGAGAATATTAAAAAGTATGAAAAGATAAAGACTATCTTCCAATTTTTTAGTCACTAAAATTACAGAAAATAAGCACATGGCCTCACTGCATATGTGCAGTACTGCAGACAACCCTTAAAGTGGAGTTGTCAAAAGACTATTCAGGTAAAAGAATGTTTGCAAATTCTCTAAGTAATGAGCTTTATCATGCAAAGTTAATTCTGATGAATTAACGTTCCATAAAGGACAGCCAAAGCTGAAACATGCTGACTAATACATCACTAGTAGAATGAAGATAGAGATGAGTCAACTTCAGGTTATAAATAACTTTATCATTTGCATTAGTTACACCCAAAAGTCTAGGTAATATGTGCAAGGGATTCAATAATCCCTTAATAATTGGCAAACTCATTGTGTCCCTCCAAAGTTGAGCCATTGGACAGCTGACAAAATTTAAGGGTGGATTGTGATACTACCCAATTAAAAATACTTAAATTTATCCTGGCATTGGCATCTTCCTTGCTACCAACCCTAAAGTTCTGAGTTTCTGAAAGACAAACATACACACAGCCTTTATATTTTGATATGCTTTAAACAGCTCAATGGTTGGGCCACATCCTAACCTCCATGTGGCTAATCTACCTTCCTCTGATATTGCCAAGTTATTACTAAAAACCTATATTCTATCTTTGCTGCTCTGGTCCTAGTCAGAAAGCTCATTTGGGGCCACTTCCTCTCGCTCCCTGGCTATGACATGGAAGCTGTGCTCTCTGTCCTGCACCTTCTTAGGCATGGTAACTTTCCTTCTTTCCCTTCCTTCCTTCCTTCCTTCCTTCCTTCCTTCCTTCCTTCCTTCTCCTCCTCCTCCTCCTCTTCCCTATCCTGGCATGGCAGATCTCCTATCCTTCACCTTTGTCACCTGAAAATTCAGCCTCTATCTGCCCTGCCCAATCATTGGCTGCCAGTAACTTTATTTACCAATCAGAAGCAATTGGGGGGAAGGGTCCCTCAATGTCTTAAGTGTGGATTCTCATGCAAATAATTTTGGGGACCCAAATTAACATAATACATGCAGTATTAGGCCCAATCCACTACAGTGGATTCTTTTTTTGTTTGTTTGTTTTAAATATTTTCTTTTTTTTTTTTTTTGGAAAATTTTTTTTACATTTCAGATGTTCTCTCCTTACCCCATTTCCCCCCCTCCTCCCAGGAACTCACTATCCCTTCCCCCTCCTCCTCCCTCCACGTTGGTGTACCCCACCACCCTCCCCTGTACCTCACCTACTGTTTCACAACTTAAGAATCTCTCTTCCATTTCCTTATCCTCCACTAATATTGCCTCTCTAGACCTATTCTCAGTAATTGTTTCAGTGTTGAGGTCTTTCTATAATCTTTCTATATTCTCTGTTTCCTTTATCTTCCTCAAGTTATTTATATTTTATTGGCTGTCTTAGATAGGGTTACTCTTACTTTAAAAATACTGGCAAGACCAAGGTAATTCCAAAGAAACTTAAAACAAAACATTTAATTGGATGCTATGTACAGTTTTAGAGAGTTAGCCATGATCATCATTGCAAGAAGCAGAAATGCATGTCACCAGTGCAGTACTTGAGAACTTTACATCCTGAATTACAGGAGAGAGAGAGAGAGAGAGAGAGAGAGAGAGAGGAGAGAGAAAATAAAAAATATGTGTCTTTGAAATCTTAGCTCTCACTTGCAGTGACACACCTACTTCAAATAGGCTACACCTCTTAATCTTTCACAAATATTTCTACAATATGAGTTATCAAAATGAATTAAACATTCAAATATTTGAACCTATGTGACCACGCTCATTCAAACCACCACATTAATGTATACATATTGTATATATCACTAGGCTTTCTAAAAATTTCATTAATAAATATGTAATTTTTTAACTATTTTTCTCATGTGTTCCATGTCATCTCACTCTTTTTTCCTTCCAACTCCTGTTACTCCTCTTGTTTCTTAGCTTTATTACTATGTTCATGTCTGTGTGTGTGTGTGTGTGTGTGTGTGTGTGTGTGTGCTTCTGTAACTCTAGATAAATTTTGGGACCTGCAAATAAGAGAAAATAAAAACTAATTATCTTGTTGAGTGTGACTTAATTTGGTTACTATGAAATCTCTGGCTGATTCAAATTCCCTGCAAACAATCTCCCTTTATTCTGTATGGCTGTATAAAAATTTGACACATTTTCTTAATTCATTCTTCTGTAGTTGCACATCTAGGTTGTATCCATATCTTGGCTGTTGCAGCCTTTTTTCTTCACATGGCTCTTGCTGTAAAGGGTACTTCGGAAGCAGACTTGGCATGGCTTGACTTCCAGCTGTCTTCTGGAAATCATTCAGGGTTTTTGAAGTGAGCAAAATGAAGCAGTGTATGCTCCATCTTCTCAGTTCAGTCACAGCTGAAAAATGATAGCTGTTTTTCTGTCTTTTTTTGTTTAGTTTCTGTTGGATGAAATTAGAAAAGCTTCATATGATGAAATCTGTTTCTAGTTCACTTGTAAAATTTTTAAGTTTGTTGCTTAAAAACTTGCCCCACTGCAATGCTTTATGTTTCTGCATTCCAACTATGAAAGAATAAAATCTAACCTATACGAGCTATCACTTGGAAAAAGGGACTTGGATGGAACAGAATGTTTTGCAATATTTATCTCTATGAATCACTTGTTTTCATTTGAAGGGAATTTCTCATTTCCTGCCATTAAGTACCAGGGAGACACTTCAATAATTTTATTTGCTTATGAAAACTGATGTACTGTTTATTGGATGTAAACTTTTGGTTATTTACAGCATTGTATTTTACCATGAGAGAGTGGTTTAGTTTAGTTCATTTATCTACAGATTTATTTGGCTGTCCAAAGCATGTCATATGTTGGTCTAAGTGGAAAACCTTAGTTCTGCTTCAAAAACACACATTATAGTAGGAAAAGTATCTTTTGAGATTTTCCTTCTTTATTAATTCATTATTCTGTTGATGCACATCTAGGTTGTATCCGTATCGTGGCAGCGGGGTCATGGCGGCTAACACGGGGGCTGGCATACTTCTGTCTGTTTTTATATAGGTGGTATGTCATATAGAGGTTTGTTTGGATGTGTGGCTGGCGTGTATGTTGTGTGTCATAGACTGTCTGTTTAACATAACTTGATGTCTGGTATTATGAGCTCTTGTTATGGAGATTTCTTCGCGATCCCCCCCTTCCCCCCCCCCCACAATCTCCATCCCCCCCCCCCCCCCCCCCCCCTTCCCTCTAATAGTGGTTTGTATTTGTTTCGGGTTCTCCCGCCCCTCCCCCCTGTGTTGGCTTTTAGAGTGTACTGGGTATGGTGGTAGGAAGGACATACATAGGAATTTGCGTGTCCGCCTCAATCCTTCCTTATGGCCTGTATAGTAGGAAGTCTGAGGTTTGTGCTTGTGTCAATGTACTCTGGAATTAGCTTTTGGTTAAAAGCTTGATTTCTGCATAAATTCATCTTTACTCACAACAGTACCAAAGTAACATGGTAAATTAATCTTCCATAATCATTTTTTAAATTAGGTTCTTGATGAAACCTATGTAGCTACCCTTTTGACGCTAATAAATTAGCAGGAGCTCATGAATAAATAACTGAACCCTAGCTAAGCTGATAATTATACACATAGTAACAATTTTCTACACAAAAATGGTCATAACATAACAAAGATGCACGAAAACAAGCTAAAAATAGACCATGAAAAATGAGCGAGAAAAATGGTGTTCATAAAACCACGAGCCCAACCTTCCTGTGAGTCTTTTAAGACAATCAATGGCCCTATAAGTGCTGGGACAGACTAAACATTATTGTCATGCACATTGTCATTACTTCCATCCTAACTTGAGACGATAAGCAGGACATGTAAACAATCAAGCCAAAAATTGGTTTTTCATCAGAAGCTGTCCGCTGGAACCAATCCCCAAGAATTACGCGGGAGATATAACACTATTTTAACTCGTTGCGGAAGAGTCTAATGAAGAAGGTAAGATCCTGGTGCTTAAATATGCTTAAAAGGGCACATCTCTTCTCTGAAGCTAACACAGGACTAGGAAACGAATAAATGTTTTCCTCCATTGAAAAAATCACAAAACCAGTGATTTGTTTTACCACAAAGGATAGAGTTATGTGGATAGAAACGAAATTGAGGAACAGAAGTATTTTTAAAACTGTAATTCTGAACAATAAAACCAACCCCCCCCAACCTCCACACCAACCAACACCCCACCAAAACCCATTAAAACCACAAACTAAAAACAAAAATTCAAAGTTTAAAACCCAAACAGGGAACCACAACCCACACCCCCCCCCCCCCCCCCGCCCCCACACCCAACCCCCCCCACCCACACCCCCCCCCACCACCCCCCCAAACCCCCCAACACAACACCCAAACCCCCCCCCACCACCAAACCAAAACCCACACAACCCAACCCACCCCCCCCCCCCAAACCCCACCCACCCCCCCAACGACCCACCCGCACCCCACCCCACCCCCCACCCCACCCCACCTCCACCCGCCCACCACCCAACATCCCGCAATAACCCACCCCCAACAACCAAACCCCAAACCCCCCCACCCCAACCCCCCCACCACCCACCAAAACAACCAACCAACCCCCCCAATCCCAAACCAACACCCCAAACCCAACCCCCCCCCCCCCCCACCCCACCACTCACCCCCCACCCCCCACCCACCCACAAAAACCCCAACCACCCCACCCCCCAAAAACCCCACCCAACCACCACCCCCAACTCCCCCAAACCCCAACAAAACCACCACACCCCCCGCCCACCCCACCAACACCCCCCCCCCCAATAAACAGTTCCCCACCAAACACCCCACCACCCCGACAACCAAAAACCCACACTAACAACCCACCCCCTCCCCCAAACACCCCCCCCCAAAAAAACCCCCAAACCCCCCCCACCCCACCCACCCACACCCCCCACCCACCACCACCCCCCCCCCCCCCCCCCACCCCCCCACCCCACCCACCCCCCCCCCCACCCCCCCACCCAACCCACACCCCACCCAACCCCCACCCACCCCCCCCCCACCACCCCCCCCCACCCAAACCAAACCCACCCCACCACCACCCCACCCCCACCCCCACCCACCCCACACCCCCACCCCACCCCCCACCCCCCCACCCCCACCCCCACCACCACCCCCCCACACCCACCCCCCCCCCACCCACCCACCACACCCCCCCAACCCCACCCACACCCCACCCCAACCAACCCCAACCCACCCCCCCCCCCCCCACCCACCCACACCCCACCCCCCCCACCCCCCCCCCCCCCCCCCCACCCAACCACCCCCCCCAACCCCACCCCCCCCACCCCCACCACCCCCCCCCCCCCCCCCCCCCCCCCCCAACCCCCCCACCCACCCCCAACCACCCCCCCACCCCCCCCCCACCCCCCCCCCCCCCCACACACCCCCCACCACCACCCAACCACCCACCCACCCACCCACCCCCCCCCCCCCCCCCCCCCCACCCCAAACCCCCCACCCCACCCCCCAACCACCCCACACCCCCCCCCCACCCCCCCCCCCCCCCCCCCCACCCCCCACCCCCACCCACCCCCCCACCCCCCCCCCCCCCCCACCCCCCACCCCCCACACCCACCCCCCACCCCCCCACCCCCCCCCCCCACCCCCACCCCCCACCACCCACCCCCCCCCCCCCACACCCCCCACCACCCCACACACCCCCCCACCCCCCCACCCCACCCACCCCCCCACCCCCCCCCCCCCCCACAACACACCCCCCACCACCACCCACCCCCCCCCCCACCACCCCCCAAACCCCCCACCACCCCTCCCCCACCACCCCCCACACAACCCCCAACAACACCCCCCACCCACCCCCCCCCCCCCACCCACCCACCCCAACCACCCCCCCCCCCACCCCACCACACCCCCCCCCAACCCCCCCCCACCCACCCCCCCACCCCCAAACCCCACCCCCCACCCCCCCACCCCAACCCCCACCACCACCACCCCACCCACCCAACCCACCCCCCCCACCCACCCACCCACCCACCCCCCCCCCCCCCCCCCCCCCACCCACCCACCCCCCCCCCCCCCCCCAACACCACACCCACCACCACCCCCCCCCCCCCCCCCCCCCCCCCCCCCCCCCCCCCACCCCCCCCCCCCCACCACACCACCCACCAAACCACCCCCCCACCCCCACCCACCCCCCCCCCAACCCCCCACCCACCCCCCCCCACCCCCCCCCCCCACCCACTACCCCACCCCCCCCCCCACCCACCACCCACCCCCCCACCCCACCAACCCCCCACCACCCCCCACCCCCACCCCCCCACCCCCACCCCCCCCCCCCCACCCCCCCCCCCCCCCCCCCCCAACCCCCCACCCACCACCCCAACCCCACCCCCCCACCCCCCAACCCCCCCCCCACCCCCAACCCCCACCCCCCAACCCCCCCCCAACACCCCCACCCAAACCCCCCCCCCCAACCACCCCCCCCCCCCCACAACCCCCCCCCACCCCACACAACCCAAACACACCCACACACCCCCCCCACCCACACCCCCAACCCCACCCACCCCCACCCCACCCACCACCCCACAACCCACCCCACCACCCCCCCACCCCCACCCACCCACCCACCCCAACCCACCCCCCCACACACACCACCACAACCCCACCCACAAAAAACCCCACACCCCACCAACCCACCACACCCACACCACCCCACCCACCCCCACCCCCACCCCCCCCCACCCACCCCACCCCCACCCACCCACCCCCAACCCACCCCCACACCCCCACCCCACCCACCCCCACACCACAACCACCCCCCCCCCAACCCCCCCCCACCCACACCACCCCCCACCCACCCCCCCAACACACCCCCACCCACCCCACCCCCACAACCACCAACCCCACCCCACCCCCCCCCCCCACACCCCACCCCACACACCACCCCCACACACACCACACCCCCCCACCCCCACCCCCCCCCCCACCACCCAACCACCCCCCCCCAACCCCCCCCCCCCCCCCCCCCACCCCACACCCCACACCCCCACCCCCCACCCCCACCCCCCCCCCCCAAACCAACCCCACCACCTCACCCCACCCACCCACACCCCCACAACCCACCCAACCCCACCCCCCCCCCAACCACACCCCCCCCAAACAACCCACCACCAACAGATACTACGCTCCAGCCTCACCATCAAATAACAACCATAATATTCTACCCCGCCGCACACTTATCAACACCACCCCCTCCGCGCCCGTACCACACTCCCAATCCCGCCCCCCCACCCCCCTACATCCCACAACACCATTGGTAGACGAACAACCCCTACCCCACTCCACCCGTACCCAACAACAGTCCAGTCGAGTAAAACACCTCTTACCACCCCACCCCACTCGGACCCACCCACCCCAACCACGCGACCAACACTTAATACTAAGCTCTCCATAAACCACGTAAAGACACTACGAGGCCAACCCACCATCTCCTCTTGAACTGCTACTCATTCTGACGATCAGTCTCCGTCTATTTGATGCACAACCTCCCCCCCCCGTCTCACCTCAACAGGTAATCAACCCAGAAAAGCTATAATTGGCCTGACGATACGCCAAATACGTATCCATCTCCCCCTTTCCCCCACCGACCCCCCCAACTATCCTAATACGCATATAGGCCCCACCCTATCCCACAACACCGCGGGCACCCGGCCCCCAGGCACCGCGCCCCCCGCCCGAAGAGTACCCCCCAAATCCGTGCAGCGACCCTAGGCAGGCGCGTCTTTCGCCTCCGCCCCCTGATCGCCGGCCGGACCAGCCGCTGGCGCACGAAGCATCATGGGTCCATCAGGAACCGGCAGCGGGTCCCCCGCCCACACACCCCCGTCCTTGCCCCCACGAATAGGCCTAAGCTGATGGCTTAAACCTCCCAAGATTTGAGTGTGTTTCGCCCCGCTCATAACTCCACGCACCCTGGACCCGTCACAGAGACGACTACCGACACCAACGACCCCAACACCCACCCCCACCCACACATAACCCCCCCACCACCCCCACACCCCACAACCCACCCACAACCCCAACAGCCCACCCCCCCACCCCCCCCCCCCGATGCCAACAACCCCCCCCCAATATACCCCCCAAACACATCAAGATTCCACCTTGCGCGCCAGGGATAAACATAGGATCTCACCGGCGGGGTGCACATGGCACCCTCGTCGTCTGCGAGAGGGCAGAGCCCCTACCCACAAATGAAAAAAGTGTTAATTTGTATCTGTTATAGTCCCATTGCAGCCTGACCGAGATACTTAGAGCAGTTCTAATTTCACATGCCACCTATATCATCCCTCCACAGCCCCCCATTTCACCACAGACTATTCAGCACGTAAACCCACACCACCAACCCCCCCCCCCACCCCAAGAGGCGCCAAACATTCCTCAAAACCCCAACCACCCCCAAAACACCCCCCCCACCCCCCCCAAACCCCAACCAAGAAAAGCTCACCCCCACCCCCCCCCCTCCCCCCCCCCAACACCACAACCCCCCATATCCCGGCGCCCCCCCAACCCCCCCCCACCCCTACCCCCCACAACACCACAGTCCGATGCACAACCAAATAACACAACAAAGCCTCCACTGCCCCCCCCACCATCATCCTCCCATGTCCCCACCCACATCCCCACCCCCCCGGCCCCCCCCCCCCCCCCCGCCCTCCCCTGCCTCAACCCATAGCTCTCTCCATGGCGTCCACGCTCATGCAGCTTTCCCTTCCCGCTCCACCCAGAGGGTTTAGAATGATAGTGAGCCGGTTCTCGGCCAAGGCGATGTCTCCTGAGCCTGTATCTCAGGCCCGCCCGCAAGCGGCAGTGTCCCGCCAGTTGCCCAAACTAGAATTGCAGCTTTAGTGCTTATAGGTTTGGGAATTGCCTTGTGGTTAGGTGGGGATTTAGGCCAGGGCGGTGCGTGTTAGGCTTGGAGATCGAGGCATGCATGTGTGGTTGCTTTTTGTAGTTGCGTAGAAGCAGTGTCGTCTATTCTGGGGGTGCTCACTGGGTTTGCTAGTTTTAGCAGTAGCTTTGTGTTGGTTGCATTTAGTTATCAAAGGTTGCCTCAATTAGCGGATAGCCAGGCGTTGATCTTTTGAACGTGCATATATGTCATTGCGAGTTCCAAGCACTACAGCTATGATGGTAGTATGAGCAACAGTGCAGTAGTATTCATCGTACTTCTGGTCGCCTTCAGGGCGTGCGGCGTTGCTATATTTCACCTACACGCATAATTAAGTGAATGATAAAATCCAGTTTCTCATATTTTTCCACTGCGATAGTCGCCATACAGATTTTGATATCATAAGGTGACTAGAACTGAATGGGTTTATAATATGAGTTTATTTAAGTGTTTTTAAACATTTAATCCAACGATGTCCTCTTGTAATCCCAACGCAACATCCCACATCTTCACCTATCTAAAAACATGCCATAAAAACAAGCGACCCAATAAAAGAAAATCCAACTCGCCCCCAAGAAAAAGTTACTACACAATAAGAAAAAACCACCCATTCATCTCAATATATACCCGTCATAACCACCAAGAAACAAATCCAAATCATAAGTTACATACCCCACCAACCACAAAATACACTAAATCATTGATCCATTACTGTTTTTCATCTCAGAAAGTCTTCACAAGTCTTTTTCAATTCTGATTTTTTCTAATATCTATTGACATTTTCAAGCCACCCCAAACCGGCACCCCAATATCTAGTGTTCTCCAAATTGTGCTTGAAGAGACTCCAATTGTCACCTAGCCCGACCCCACAGGTCTACATCCCCCCGCAGATAGACTTCCCTAGCCTAGCCTTCTGCAGTTACTCATTACTGATGTACTATGAGCTACATTACTGAATAGCTACCTCCGAGATGAACAACAACTGATTCTCCAATTTCGATTCTCATTCAACAGCTGAGTCTGGCATAATGATTATGTGCACGTGATATCAACTCCGCCTTTTTTGTTTTTTCTTACATTTTTCTCTTCTTACATTTCCTCCGTTGTTGCGCTTAATTTACGTTGCTTCGTTGTGTCTTCTGCTTAAAGTTTTTTCTTTTCCATCCAATGTATGGTCTTGCCCATAGGTCGGCCATCACTACTTTCATTTTGTGCAGTTTGCAGTTTGCTTTCTTTTTCTCCTGGATCTGCTATGGACCTAGGTCACAGAATGAGAGATGAGAGAAGAGATAGTAGACATCTAATGCAAGTAGAAAAATTGGTTTAGTTGATAGAGAGAGCTACGCATTGTGAAATATGTGAGTATGTATTTGAAGTTCTAAAGTTAAATAGTACAATTATCTATGAATGTGCACACATAGTAGTTTTCATATGTTTCGTAAACCATAGTTCCATAATGTACCCATAGATACCCACCTATCCAACATAACCTAACCGTGTCTACCAGATCCGCCATGTGCTATAGCTAGTTAACTACTCCACAGCTCAAGAAGAGTCGAACCTTACCGTGGAGTTACTACGCCATACTATGTCTGTGTTCCCAGGAGGAGAAGGAGTGACGAATAAAAGAATAGATACTAGAAAGAAGAACATTGAAAGGGGAATCATAGTAAATGTAAGAATACAATAAGAAGTACGAAAAATGAAGTCAAGGAAAACAAGCCAAAGTGACAGAGTGAAGAACACTAAAGAAAAAAAATAAAAAAAAATAGGTACGAAGGTCCCCAAGATGCCCAACTAGCTGAATTGGGATAAACATTGGTATAAAAAATACTAGAAATGTCCACCCTCCCCTGTGCAAAAGCCCCCTAGGTGTGTTACATTTTGTGTATGGCGAGTCAATTCACATGCTAAGTAGTAATTAAGTTTTTTACCCCAGTTTAGTATGGAATCATTCTTTATTGTTTGTAGACTTTAGAAGTGTAGTAGGTTTGTTTAGGCTATATTTTAGAAAAGGTAGACCCTACGTGCATTTTAGAGCAAGGGTGAGAGAGCCAAGTAGTTTAGTTTTTCTAAGTTGCGAAGGAGCAATATAGACCAAAGTATAGTCTGAACTAGGTTTCTTCCCAAGAGCCTGTCTTTCGTAGCCCGATATATAGAGTCTATTTCATGTATTGAAGGTGTCTCCTCTTAGCTTCCTAAGTTACAGTCAGGTAAAGTTAAGTAATTTAGATTTTGTAATGAGTTAGATGATTAGGCTGGGACAAGATGTGATAATAGTATGGCAGCGTAGTAGATTAGCTAGCACACATAGGCCTCTGCAGGTAGTTATAGTTGTAGTAGTTAAGTTAGTATAGACGCCCACTATGCATAAAGTTGAGCTGTTGAAAGCTTCCATGTAATAGGATAGTTCTAAGAAAGTTGCTGTCTCTGTAGCCAGAAGTCTGTAATCAGTAGATGTGTTAGCCCCCTTTCGCCCCATGCGTGAGTGAGATATAGACAGAAAAAAAATTACACAGGGCAGCTACTTTGATAAGGAAACGTTAGGAAGCTACCGGCAGATGTGTCTATATTTACAAGTTGAAAAGCCTATAGCAACAAATTATAGTCTATATATGAGGACATTGGATCAGACGCTAGCACCTTTTTTTGAAAGAACTCCTGAATAAGTCGTTATATTTGCCTGCATTGTAGTAGATTAAAGCTGTTCGTTCAACAAACCATCAATCATTGTTTTGGCAGGCCTCAAGCTCAGAGTACATGTTGAACCTGAAAAATGCACCCTGACAGAGTTATTTAATTTTAGATTAACATATTGGTGCAAGGGCAGGGTTAAGATCTGCACAGAGCCTTTTGCCAACCTAAGAATAAGTGCATTGCTTTTGATAATGCAATATTCTATGATGGGCAAGGAAGGCATCTTGTCAGAGGGACCTAAGGACAGGGCTCAGTCTTGTTAATGAACTAAAAAAAGGGGGGAGAGGCAGACCAGAAAGCTTTGAGCTGCTGCAAGAATCTGACATTGGCAAAGGACAAGAAATGGGCCTGTTTGGCTAGGACTATGAACATTGGCCAAGGCCTGCAAGTAGGCTTCAGGCAGGAATCTGACATTAGGCTAGAAAAAGAATTAATTACAGGTAGGAATCTAAATCTTTGGCTAGAATAAAGAAGTAATCTCAGACAGGAACCTAAATATTAGGCTAGAACAAAGAAGAAATTTCAGACAGGATACAACTCATTTAAAGTGAAAAACTAAATGTTCTGCAAAAGTAATGATTATTACAATTCAGCACAAAAATTGAGAGGATAGATTTAAATCCTATTATAAATGTTGGTGTTAACAATTTCATTCTAGCCTGGCAGTGGTGGTGCACTCCTTTAATCCAGCACTTGGGAGGCAGAGGTAGGCAGATTTCTGAGTTCAAGGCCAGCCTGGTCTACAGAGAGAGTTCCAGGACAGCCAGGACTACACAGAGAAATCCTGTCTTGAAAAAACAAAACAAAAAACCAAAAAAAACACAATTTCATTCTCTATGGATGTACTCCAGGTTATTGTTATTCTACTTTTTTCTTTGTTAACTGGATAATTTCTAACAGGTGAAGTTATAAGAATATATTAACAATATTTTTATAAAATATATTTTAATAAATATTTTTAAAAGTTGATAAATGTTGTGAATTTGTTCTAGCTTACAGTGAGTGAAAATTTTTTTCTCAAGGAACCACTAGTTGCCATCCATGCTAATTTGTAATCATCCCTGAAGTCATATGTAGATTCAGATATAGATATATATGTGGATGTCTATGTATATGTTATACATATATGTATAGAAATCAAGTTATGTGACATAAGTATAGTTAGTAGATGGTGTTTTTAATAAAAACAAAGTAGTTAAGTTTGAGAATTTAAAATTGTGATCTTAGGCAGAGTACAAAATTTGTTAAAAAAAAAACATAATATTTTTCTCCATAGCAGATTTAAGTAAGTTAAGAAATAAATACAAAAAGCATGTCTGTGCAAGAAAGGAGGCTAACAGTAGTTTTTCAGCATGGCCAGTGGTAATACTTATGGGAAATACTGTTGTTCATTTCTTAATAATACAAAAGCACAGCAAAATTGCAAGCACATTATTGATTTAATTATTGATTTTACCTATGTAAAAATACATAAGTTTTTGTTGCTGTTATTGTCGTAGTTTGTTTATGTTATTCAAAGTAGGACCCAGACTCTAAGCATACTCCACAATAAGGCAGCTGGGAACATCTTTTTCAGAGACACCTAGTCCATGAGCCCATGAGAAAGACCATAACTCCAGGTTCTGTCAATGACTTATCAATATACTCAGCATGCCTTGGTTGAAAAGGGAATGTGGTTTGGGGACCCACTTCACTTTTCCTTATTTTAAGTGTGTGTTTTACTAAGAAAGACACAGACTGGAAGGAGTAGAATAATAAAAATGTGACCCATTAACTGCTCCTCAAATATGAACCTCATTAGCTGACCTGTGTTATGCCATGCAGTAAATTAAATACAGTAGTGGAAACATGGACCATGTGTTTTTACTGCCCATCCTGTCATAAGCCACAAATTAAATCACTGGACCGTGTTTAGAATCAAAGGTAGGAAGGGACACTATACAACTGCCAGATAAAATGCTGTCATCTGTGAGTTTGTTACTATCATCGTATGAACTAGAACAGAACTTGTATGGCAAAGGATACAACCTGGATAGAGTATAAGATTTGAAGAGGCCAGAAATCTCATTGTCTAGATCCTGTGTAGGGAATAAGAATATAAATTTTTAATTAAGGGCACAAGTCATTTTATATAATTATTTAACAACACATCTTCATCTAGCATTTATAACTTCATTAAGACAGCACAGAACAAAAGGGTATAACCATGCAAGATGCCTGTCTTACCCACTCTTGCCATTCAGAGACCAGAGAGGGTCACTGACTCTAGAATGGAAGCCAGTAAAACAGCATAGAACATGACAAGCACTGGGAGTTAGCACAGAGATTCATATTATTGTTCCCCTTAACATGTAAATAAACAAATTTCTTGAATTAGTATACCCCCATAATGCCAACATTAATTGACAATACCCTGAGGTAAAAAGGTATTTAAGTCATGCAACCTAACAGACATCAGGGCTTTGTATAGCCTGTCTTAGACTTACTCAGAACACAAAAAAAGCTGTTATTTGGTCAAAAGTCATTATAGCCAAAGTGTATTTTACAAGATTAAATATATCACCTGCTAACCATGAGGACACAGTGTACTGTATGGCCTCAGCTGTCTTTTCTCATGACTTGTGACTTCATACCAATGTCCAATATTGAGAAAAGGTAGTGACTGCATACTGCTATCATAAGGAAACATCAAAATTCAAACTTCGAATTGTAATATTTGGAACATACATACTGCTTTTACAATATCTGTAACTAATTAGAGAAAGAACTACAGAGAATCAAGGAATGTTGAAAGCATGAGATATATAGTTTTTTCCAGAAATGAACCACCTGATTGGTTCTCCAATACCAAATGGTCAGTTCCAAGATCACACACATATCAGTAACAATAAAGAAATTGAGTATGTTGCATTTATATATTTATTTGTTTTATATGTAATATATATACATGTATATATATATATTTTAAATTAAGTTAATTAATTAAAATTCTATTCTTATAGAAAACTATTTTAATTATCATTATTTATAATAATAAAAATATAACTTATACTAAACCTTCAGTAAACGTCAGGTTTTATAGATTTACTTTTTAAAACATGGATCGTATCATCAATATGTTGTCATGAAAATATTTATTAATGTTTAATGACAAAAATTATTTCAAAAGCAAATATATAATGAAATTAACATTTCTGATGGCAGTGACCAAGACATCATGCCACCTCAGAGTAGCCATCTCTCTGAAGTACACAAGTGCACACTTTGTACTGTTCATAACTAACAAACCTTGATTAAAACAGCAGAGCTCTGGTCTGAAAAAGGTACCTGGTTTATGGTATATATAAGGTTTTCTGTTCTTATAAAAACATAATTATTTACAAAGTATACTCTTAGCATTTTCCTAATATCATTCCACTGCATCCATCAATGAGGAATTTTTAGTACCTTATCATGTTAGATGTCACATACAAAAATATTACAGTTTGAGCTGCCATTTTAAATTATATAAAAATGCCTAAATGACATTCATTTTAGAATAAGAACAGAATTTCTAAGATTTTCTATAATAGCTTGAACACATCCCTGCCACTTTATACTAAGTATCTACTCAAAGTGTTATTACCAGTACTGACAATTATAAAATAAAAATATAAATAAACTCAAAAAATATTGAGGGTGTACTACATCCTATGGCAACATATATTCAGCCAAGATTTAATTCATTATAAAAAAGTAATTAAGCACATCCATCCCAGTATTATGCAAATTTAACTTAATGTTTAACAAATGATATACTTACATACATACCAAAGAAATAATTCAAATAAATTTTCTTTATGATTTACTAGCAGTAAATGTTTTATTTACATAAATGTTCTAAAGAAATATATATTTAATATATCTTTGTATTTATCTTTAATATATTTCCAATAAGATTTGTATTATATTGTATATTATATATAAATATATGTTATACTATATAAATATTTAATTTAAAATTTTAATTATATTATAAATTTTGCAATATTAAATTATGTTGTATATATTTAATTTTTAAAATCTCAGTCAAATAATGGTTATAGTCAATAAAGTTTAAATGTTCTGTTACAGCAAATATTTTGTTAACTGGTGTATCTAGTGCCTTTTTTCTTAACATATTCTCTTTTAGAGGAATTATTTTTCACCTCTCCTATACCCACACCAGTTGTCTTCATGCAAATACAAATCAATTACTCCTATTGCTCTCTTATTCAACTTTGAATATTAAATATGGTCAATGTCCTTTCCTCCTATCAGTAATATTCCCACTGTTTAATAACTATCACTTCCCCCTCTTTTACTAAACCAATCTAGTAGTGTGAATTTTCTTCAATCTATCCATTTAAGTATTAAATTATAATTTGTTTAAAAAATAATGTCCACAAAGTTAATACAATGTGTTTCACTATTTACCCTTAATAAACAAAGTCTTATTTCCAAGAACAATCATGAAAACTCATGTTCAGGAGTAGAAAATTTAAAATATAAAGACTTTTATGGAAAGCATGATTCAAGGTAGGATATCTCACTTACATTCATCAGATTAAAAAATAAGTGAAAGTGACATTGTGATTTTTATATCTCAGCAATTGTGTGGCTCGTGTCCAATTGTGCTCTGGTCAAATTGGTGGTTGGTAATACAAGATTCATTTTCCTAAGCAATGAGATGTCATGTCTCAAAAACCTAAATTTAATCTGCCTTCTTTATTGTATTTTTTCCAATAAAGTCTGGGACCTCCATTACTCTTGATCCCCACACAGAAGTTCTTTTGATGGTTCTCAGAGATGTGCCCATGAATCAAGCCTACTAAATGACATATAATAAGTAAGGAACTGAAGTGCTTCAGGGATTAATAATAGGCCTCTGACCTACAGGTCAACCACTTGAATCCAGACATGGTTAACAGTAGCTAACAATTACTGCAGTGTGATGTGAAGCTGACAGCCAGTGAAGAGGTCTACCATCTCCATGGTATGCCAAGTGAACAGGTACCTGTCTTACAGAATCACAGAAACAACACCAATTTAAAATAGAAAATTATATTGCTGTGGAAATCCAGCTACCTTCTGATCAGTTCTGCTGGCCATCTGCAGTTCTTGTTTGTGTGTATATCATGGGAAATGACACCTGTTTCAGACATTAAGATGACATGCTCTTCCACTCCTGCATCAGCAGAGCAGTACAACTTAAAAAATAAAGCACTATACATGTTTAAGAATTTTTTGGTTGTATAGAAGAAATTATAGAATATAATTTCTATAAAGTACATCATTATTCTCCCATTTGACATGGTTTGTAGGAAATCAACATCTATTACAAATATGTCAGGAAATTCCTCTGGTAAATAGCATAGTATTGTTGACTCTTCAGATATAAAATGAGAATACGAGTTATAAGAAATATGGCTTTAACTTTTTCTTGTGAAAATGTAAAATCATCTGCAACAAAGATCTTGAACAACTACATCATTATCTAATTATGCTTGATTCCACTAATTTATAAGCATTTGAATTATATAACAATTTCTGCCTTTTCCTCTATAATCACACCAGAAATCCATCATCTTTGTGAAACCACTCAAGCAATTCTAAATGAACTCTGATAACCTGAGCATGTGTAATAATATTAGAACCTTTTCTATAGCACAGTAATAAAAAGAACATAAAAATAAATAGATATGTTTAAAATATGTTGGTTGAGAATTTAATACTGTATACTCCTGTATAATTCTCACAGCATATTAGAAATGACCCAATCACTTTTCTCAGAGAATTTTAATCATCTTTACTTCACTGATATCAAAACTCCTTGCTCTCTTTGCTTCTTAATAAGGTGATTTATTTACAGCAGAGCAGGAAGGCCAGCCTTGAGATATGATGGCCTCACCAGGGTCTTTAAGTGGTTTTCAAAAGGGCAGATACTATTGACCTTTATATGACAGGAGAAGCTGATCTTTCACAGAGGCCACTTTTCCATTCTTGATTGGACTTGAGATTGCTTTTCTCAGTTAAAGCAATAGAAATGGGTGCTAGTTAATGTGTTCATTAACCTGATTCTTTAATATCTAAATATTTTAATAGAAAGATTTCTCCTCCTAACATAGTAGGCCTAATGTACCTAAGGTATATCCAAATGCAGCTGAACTCTTGATTTCTATTTTTTTAAGCATTCAAATTCAACAACTGTCTCTAATTAAGACTAATTCTGACTAAGAGTCAACATCCCAAAAGGCTTGGGGATAAGTCACACCATCATCAAATAAATAATAGATAGATAGATAGATAGATAGATAGATAGATGATAGATAGATAAATAGATAAATGTTATAAGCAAATAAAGAAATAGAGTATAAACTGGAAATAAGCACACATATCAAAATCTTTTTTTTTATTAGATATTTTATGTATTTACATTTCAAATGTTCTCCCCTTTCCCGGTTTTCCCTTCGGAAACCTCCCATCCTCCCTTCCCCTACTTCTACAAGGGTACACCCCCACCCACCCACCCTCTCCCACCTCACTGTCCTCGCATTCCCCTACGCTGGGGAATTGAGCCTTCTCATGGCCAACTGCTTTTCCTCCTATTGATGCCAGACAATGCCTCCTCTACTAGATATGAGGCTGGAGCCATAGATTGCTCCATGTCTTTGGTTGGTGGTTTAGTCCCTGGGAGCTCTGGGGTTCTGGTTGGTTGATGTTGTTGTTCTTCCTATGGGGTTGCAAACTCCTTCAGCTCCTTCAATCCTTTCTCTAACTTCTCCATTGGGGACCAATGGTTGGCAAACAGCATCCACCTTTGTATTTGTCAGTGTCTGGCAAAGCCTCCCAGGAGACAGCTTTAACAGGCTCCTATCAGCAAGCACAAGAAGTGACACTATCTGCAATAGTATCTGGGTTTGGTGTCTGTATATGGGATGGATCCCCAGGTGGGGCAGTCTATGGATGGCCTTTCCTTAAGTCTCTGTTGCACACTTTGTCCCCATATTTCCTTTAGACAGGAGTCCTTCTGGGTTAAGAATCTGGAGATGAGTGGGTGGCCCCATCCCCCAACCAGGGCCCTTTCCTAACCTCTGGGTCTCTTCAGGTTCTCCCTCCCCTTTGTTGGGCATTTCAGCTAATCTCATCCATGTTGGGTCCTGGGATCCTCTTGCTTTCCTGGCATCTGGGACTTGCTGGTGACTACCCACAGTTCCCCATTCCCCATTGCTACACACCTCTGTTCACATTCTTGACCCTCTGTATATCCTTGTCTCCTCTCATACCTGATCCTACCCCTATTTTTCCCTCTTCCCCATCCTCTTTTCCTCCCAATTCCTTCCCACTCTCTACCTCCTGTGAGTATTTTGTTCCCCTTCTAAGAGGGACTAAAGCAATCCACATTTTGGTCCTCCTTCTTGAGCTTCATATGGTCTGTGAATTGTACCTTGGGTATTCCAAGCTTTTGGGCTAATATCAACTTATTAATGAGTGCAAACCATGTGTGTTCTTTTGTGACTGGATTACCTCACTCAGGATATTTTCTAGTTCCATCCATTTGCCTAAGAATTTAAGTTATGTTTATGTTCAGCTTTGTAGGTATGTATACATGAGTGCAGGTGTCCACAAAGTCCAGAAGCATGCATCATATTCTCTTAAGCTGAAGTCTCAGGAAGTTATGAACCACCAGATGTGGGTAGTTAGAGCCAGACTCAGGTACTCAGCAAGAGCACTTGTGTGCTCTTAACCACTGTGTCATTGTCTCTCGAACAAAATATATACCAATTTTGATAGGCTTAATTAATAAACAATTAAGTGTGAATTGTGTCTTCATGTAAGGAAGCTTATGCATGCCAGTCTGCATGTATATATAAACACAGAGACATGTTTTCTATTCCCTCAATAAGCTATAAATTTTAAGGAATTAGGTTATGTAATAGAAGCTTTAAAGAGATTTATAGTCTACAAAATATGAAGGAAATTTTAATGACACAAAACAACTACAAGAAATAGTGAACAGTAGACATAGGAAATGAGATTATATATGACTATTGATGCTGATTCTGTGGTCTTTACATTGTGATAGGTATGTAACTCCTTGAAATACAGGATAATATCTATGAATGATTTTGTTAGGTTCCAGAGGGTAAAAAATAAAGAAAAATAAGAACAAAGCAAATATGGAGAGAGTAAAAGTTAAATAAAACCTTTGATATTTATGGTGTTTCCTGTTAAATTGTAAACACAATCATTAATTCAGCAAAACATTATATTGGTGAGTATATCAAGGTACTTAGAACAAGTACCAGAAAGTAAGGAGATGAATGTCAAAAGAATTAAGACAGTTTTCTAAGAAAAAGGGATAGTTAGGCCTAGATCTGAAGGATTTCACTCAAGGAGGTTTTGTGTGATACTATATTACATAAAATACCAAATAAGATGCTTTATTCATTAATCTTCAAGCTTTACTTCATTATGTAATAGCTATTTATTATTTTAACCTCTGAAATAATTAAGTAATTTTAACTTTGTATTGGTTCTTTGTGAATTTCACATCATATACCCCAATCCCACTCATCTCCCCTGTACCCACCCTCTATCCTTGAAATTTTCCTTCAAAGAAACAACAAAAACAAACAAACCAACCAAAAAACTTGTTGTAGAGACTGTAGTGTGTCACAGTGTGTCCCACATCATTTTTGTCCACTCTTCATTGCTTACAAATGTTCATTGCAATGAGTCATTGGCTTGGTTTGAGGCTTCTGGACTCTGCTATGCTTCAGTACAGGAAACTCACCGGGATTCCTCTCAGATATCCTGTTGTTGTCCTGTGCCATGGAGATCCTATAGTTTTGGATTTGTAGGACCAGCCCCTCCATGTACTCCAATAGTTCACTGATGGGGTAGATGTTGGAGTGGGCCAATTTAAAACCTTGTATCTGTACCTAAGAGGTATCTGAGCTGGTCAGTCTGTCAGTCTCCTGCACCAGGGTGAGTTCTCCTGCCTTGCCCTGGCTGGCCCATTCAATGTCACAGTCAGCAAATGTCAGTACCAGCTCTCCCACTTCCATGCTCTAGGGGCTGGCTTATCCTTGCCCATGCCAACAGGACCTGCTCTCCTGTGATGCTCAGGTAAGGTGCAGGGCCAGTTCTTCTGCTCCTATGACCCTGTCTGCTCCAGCTCCCTCCCCCTGAAGGTAGTGAGGGCAAAAGGGAATGGAGGGGATCTCTCCCACAGTAGACAAGAATCAGGGCTGACTCTCCTGCTCTCATACCCTTGGTGATGGCTAATCCACAACCCCCACAACCAGGGCAAGCTTTACAATGCTGCCCAGGCTAAGTGCTGCAGCAGGTAAGGGACAGGGCCAACACTCCAAATATGATGATCTTCAGGCCAAGTCTTTTGCCCGTCATAGGTGACAAGGAGCATGCATGCATGTGTGTGTGTGTGTGTGTGTGTGTTGTGTGTGTGTGTGTGTGTGTGTGTTGCTGTGTGTGTGTTTTGGGGGACATTTCTGTCTCACCATGTCACATAGTGGCAGAGAAGTGATGGAGTAAGCTCTTCTATGCTCACAACACAGGGCAAGCTCAACTGCCTGCCACCAGCGTAAGCTTTACTATGCTGCCCAGGTGAGAGTCACCTTCCCAAGTGTTACAGCTGGTGAGGAGCAGGGACAGTTCTCTTGCTCTCATGATCCCAGGACTAGGTTTCTTGCTTGCAGCAGATGGTGAGGGGCAAGTGAGAAGGAGGGTACTTCTCCCTCAATGGAGCCACTGAAGTGGAGATGAATGCCAGGGCCATCTATCACATGCTTATACCTCAGGGTTGCTTAGCTAAAAGTCCCAAAACAAGGTCCAGCTCTATGGTGCCTCCTGGCACATTTACTACAGCTGGCTAAGGATGGAGTCAAATCTCCAGCTCTCATGTCCCCAGGGCCAACTTTTCCAGGATGCCCAGGTGAGAGGTGAGACAATTCTTAACAGCCTTCAGAATGTCTCTGGAAGAAGCTCAGACTAAGGACATCAATCCTAGCCCTTGGTGGCAACAGACCCATTCTGCTGTAATCGAAGGACGAAGACATGGCCCCCAATGTTAGCACAAGTGAGGACCCACCATGGTCCTTGTTGGCAACATGATACCCAGTTATTCACATCAAGTGGTGAATACTCACATCAGGTTGTCCCTCATTACCTTTAAGTCTCCAGTTCTGCCTCTTTTCATTCTGCCCACATCCTTATGCTTCTATTTTCTCTTCCAGTTTTCAGCCATTTACTTGCTCCCTTTAGTGGTTCCAGTGTCTGAGATCATCTTTCAAGTGGTCTCAGGTTTGCTATGCTCCACCTGTGCATTATTATACCAGGCAGGGATCATCTTAAGCATGGTCTGTCCTGCACTGGACTAGTGAACATCTCAAACTACTACCTTGTCTAGGCCCCGTTACTCTGGAGTGGCGTTGTCTTAGCCTCACTTCCACCTGGGCTATGAGGATCCAGGTGAGGTTCATCTTGACAAGGCTTGCTCCTTGCCCTTGGAACATGTCCAGACTCCTGGTCCAGACAGGCTCAAAACAGGCCTGGTTATTAAAGTGTGGCCCAGGCAGGAGTAGTCTGCCTTGGGATCAAATCCTCCCTGGGCCCAAGATTGCTAGCAAAAGTAGAAATTATAAACTAAATATTGAGGTTGATATTTAAATCGGCTGCACCCAATTTGTCTTGTGCTACAGAGCCACCATGTTCCCGACTTGGCTAGGCCTGAGCCATGAGCGGTAACATATTCTCCAAAGCTCGGCTCAGGCCACCAGCTCAGACCAGGCTTAGGCAGCCAGAGACACCGGCCCTGCCACCCAGGAGACACCAGCATGAGAGATGGCTCTGCCAATCTACCCGGTACCCCGTAGAAATGAGAGTCTAATGCTTAATGATTATCCAAAGGCTTTATATATTTGGTAATGCTCAATAACAAGATGCCCACAGAATTGGAGGTGTTTTCCACTTAACTAACCTAGATATAAATTGTTACCCAGGACTGCTCTGGAACATGCATGCTCATCCATGGTGCCTACAACTCTCTTCCTTGCTCCTCCTCCTCCCCCTTCTCTTCCTCTCCTTACTCTTCCTCTTCCTCTCCTTACTCCTCCCACCTTAGCTCCTCCCAATTTTCTGGGAAAATATACTACTACAATTAAAAAGCTTCTGTAAGGTAAAGGACATATTCACTAAGCAAACAGGCAACCTACAGAATGCATAAGATCAAAATGTGGAGAAAGAGGAACATTCCTTCATTGCTGGTGGGATTGTAAACTGGTACAACTCTGGAAATCAATCTGGAAGTTCATCAGAAATTGGAAATAGATCTACCTGATCTAAGCTATACTAATCTTGGGCATATACCCAAAAGATGCCTTACGATGCCACAGGGGCACATGCTCCATTGTTTATAGCAGCCTTATTTGTGATAGCCAGAAGCTGGAAACAACACAGATGTTCTAAAACAGAAGAATGGATAAAGAAAATGTGGTTCATTTACACAATGGAATAGTATTCAGCTTTGAAGAATGAGGACATCCTGAGTTTTGTAGGCAAATGGATGGAACTAGAAAATATTATCATGGGTGGGATAACTCAGACCCAAAAGGATATGCATGGTATATACTCACTAATAAGCAGACATTAGGCAAAAAAGTAGAAAATACCCAGGATACAATTCACAGATCTCAAGGTTAACAAGTCAAAGGGTCCAAGTAAAGATCTTCAATCCTACATGGGAGGGAGAAGAAAGCAATCACTGGGGTAGGCAGAAGGAGGGAGGGACATGGGTGGGAGAGGGGAAAATGACAACATGATTAGGTATTGGGGGGTTGGACAGAAATGAAACCCTAAGGGCCAGAGAATGAATGGAAACAGGAAATCTCTGAAGTTAGGAGGTGATGGGGGATGGTCTTTAGACTGTACCAAAGACCTGGGAGGTGAGAGACTTTCAGTACTCAAAGGGATGGACCTTAAATAAAATAGTCAACAGTGGGGAGAGGGAGCTTGTAGAGTCCACTTCTGGTAGAAAGATAGGGCATAAAGTGGTGGGATGGGGTTGCCATCTCAGAGTTAAAAACTGACCCAGAGTTGTTCCTGTCTAAAACAACTGCAGGAACAAAAGGGAAGAAGCACATGAGAGAAAGGAGGTCCAGTGACAGGCCCAAACTGGGATCCATCTCAAGGGGAAGCTCCAAGACCTGAGACTAATGGTGATTTTCTGTTTTTATCCTTCCTTCAATACATATTAATTGGATGTGTTCTCTATGGCAAAACTCCCATTTCTTTGTCTGTTTGCCTATCTGTTTGTTTGTTCAGTTATCTGTTTTGCTGGTTGGTTTCATATATGTATTAGTGCAACCTTAAGGGCTTTGATTTTTGTATGTTTATAATCTAATTTCTCACTCATGTTGTTCTCCATTTTGTCACTTTGAGCACCTAAAAGTGGGTTTTCATGGCTTTTTCATGGCTTTTTCACATATTATTACTGTACATTATATTTTTAAACCATTTAATTGCTTCTTTAATTTGTTATGTTGTCAGTTAGTGATATGTTCTGCTCCTCAATTGTTGAAGAAATGTTCTCTTTTAATCACAAAAAAAAAATAGAAAATGGTGATAAATACTTTGTAAAATCAATTGACATGTGTTTTCTAGTGAGTTGTACTGATTTCCTTCCCTGAGTTGAAAGATTCACTGTGCTTTTGATAAGTTATTCCTTTTATGTATTGCTGGATTATATCTGTTGATGTTCCTCTAAGTGTGTTTTGTAAATATGTGTTCAGAGGGTTGTGTGTGAAATTTTCCATATTTGCAACCTCAGTTTTCATTTTATTTGTAATCAAAGTTATCATTGATATAAACTGAGTTGAAAAAATTTAGTTTTCTTCTGATTCCTGAAGAAAATATATAGAATAGATTGACAGCTCTTTCAATAATATGATTTGAATGGTGAGCACAAAGACTGGAATATGATCCTAGAATTCACATAAATAAGCCAAGAAGGATGTTGTATGGTTTTAATTCCAGAACAGAAGAGGTAGAGAGAGGCAAAAGTGCTAAGGTTTGACAGCCAGCCAGCCTTGCCTCACCAATAAGCACAGGACAGCATGAGACCAGTTTCAGTATCAAAGTGGTTGACATTTGAGGAATGACACCCTGATGCCCAAAGTTGCCCTTTGATCTCCATCAGCATTTATAAAACACACAGACACACAGACACACACACACACACACACACCACACACAAACACAGAGCCCAATCCCACACTCACACTCAAATATGTATGTCTCTTCCTATATAAACCTCCAGTCATACACACAAACTGCAGAATTGACTTCTCAAATGACTTCCATTTATATTTGACAGAATTCACTTCTCAAATAAATTGGTACTGGTATTAGCTTTTTAAAAATATTACTAAACCAATTGTTGTGGGATATTCTGCACCCAAACTTGTTATTTGCTTATTCCTGAAAAGATTTTTGTAATCCATATCTTACAGAGAATTGTTCCTGTAGGAATGGTTCTCCCCACCGTCAGGATGGAGGTTGGCGTGTAGCCAGCTAGCTTGAGTAGGCACTGTGGCTGTGGAGAAAAGGTTCGCGCTTCCAGGTGTGGCTACTCGATTAGCCCACCTCGCATCACAGGAACAGCCAATTAACAGTGATGGCGTGGCAGCTGCTTATGGGAGTAAGGCAATATGTAAGGCAGCTGGGGCGGTAGCTGGAGGACGGAAGGATGGATTGGGGCTGGAGGAAGAAGGTAGAAGCAAGTGTGCTGTAACAAGGAACCTGAATAAAGCTGCTTTAAGAGACACAGTTGTGGCTGCCTTTTATTCTGCGGGACGGAGCAAAGGGCAAGCTACATGTTTCATTTTCAGGAAAACAGTTTCTGGGTTTTAGGATTTATAGTTGATTCTTCATTGCCACTTTCATAAGGTTCCCTCTGGATTCATTGCTTTAATGCCTGCCTACTTTCTAGCAGGTAATCATTATTATAAATTCCCATCTATAGAGCATATAATGAATCTATATGCTTTGATTCTTTGTTTATTTTTCTATTTAGTTCAAATACTGTTGAATTTCATCTGAAAATTTTGCTTTGACCCTACAATAATTTGTGATATACTGCTTAGCAACTTTGAATTATTATAATGTCACTTATCTTCCTTGTTATTAATTTCTAATTTTGTTCACTTAAGATTTGAGAACAGACTTGTATGATGTACTTTCTGTTAAATTTGCTAAGATGATTGATGACTTAGAATATGGCTAGGCTAGATAAATGTTTAGTTAGTATGTGAAAAAAAAAGTTAAGAATTCCATAAATGTCAAACTACTGTAGTTGCTTGTAAACTTCAAAACCTCTGATTTAATGACCAAATCATTACTTTTACATGAATTTTCATCGTAAGAAAAGTGGCTATCCTTCTAGCTTTTTATTTGCCAATTCAGGAGCTAGAAATCTCAGATTGATATCTCTGTCTCTATCTCTCTCTGTCTCTCTGTCTCTCTGTGTGTCTCTCTCTGTCTCTTCCTCTCTCTCTCTCTCTCTCTCTCTCTCTCTCTCTCTCTCTGTCTCTCTCCCCTTCCTCTTAATTTCATAAACATCCCCACTACATCCCTCTCTACATTTCCCTCTCCTCCCAACTTCCAAATACACATTTTTAATTAAGGCTTAATGTACAAAAGATATGAAAGATATGGTTTAAATTAAATAATAGCAGTTGCTTTGCTTCAGTTATTAGTTATTTTTTCAAATCCATGTTTGAAAACATATTACAAATATAGTTGGCTAAAGAACTCTAGTTTCAAATTCTTTAGTTTTAAATAAATGATTACTAATGCAATCTTATTTTTACCTTTCTTTATTTTTATTGTATATTTTATTTATTTACATTTCAGAGGTTATCCTCTTTCCCCTCCCTCCCTGAAAAACCTCTATCCCATCACCCCACCTCCTGAATATGTGAGGGTGTGCCCACACCCATCCACCCACTCCCATCTCCCTGCCCACCAATTCGCCCACACTGGAGCATCCAGCATTCACTGGGCCAAGGACTTCCTCTCCCATCTATGCTCCATAAGGCGATCCTCCGCTATATATATAGCTGAAGGCATGGGTTCCTCCCTATATGATCCCAGGCTGGTGGGTTTAGACCCTGGGAGCTCTGGTTTGTTGGTATTGTTGCTTTCCCCATGGGAGAGCAAACCCCTTCAGCTACATCAGAATTCTTTCTAACTACTCCACTGGAAACCCTATGATCAGATCAATGGTTAACTTCAAGCATCCACCTCCATATATATCAGATTCTGGCAGAGGCTCTAACAAGACAGCTATATCAGGGTCCTGTCAGCATGCACTTCCTGGCATCCACAACAGTGTCTGAATTTGGAGACTGCACATGGGATGGATACCCAGGAGAAGCAATCTTCAGACAGCCCCTCCTTCAGTTCTACTTTTTGTCTCAATGTTTGCTCTTGTGAATATTTTGTTAATCCTTCTAAGAAGGACCCAAGCACCCACACTTTGGTCTTTCTTCTACATGAGCTTCATGTGGTCTGTGAGTTGTATCTTGGATATTGCAAGATTTTGGCTAATATACAATTATCAGTGAGTGCATATCATGTGTGTTCTTTTGTGATTGGGTTACCTCACTCAGGATGATATATTCTAGTTCCTTCCATTTGCCTAAGAATTACATGAATTCATTTTTTTTAATAACTAAGTAATACTCCATTGTGTAAATGTATATTTTCTGTATCCATTCCTCTGTTGAAGGACATCTGGAATCTTTACATCTTCTATTATAAATAAGGCTGCTATGAACATAATGGAGCATGTGTCCTTGTTATATGTTGGAGCATCTGCTGAGTATATACCCAGGAGAGGTATAGCTGAGTCCTCAGAGAATGCTATGTCCAATTTTCTGAGGAACCGCCAGACTGATTTCCAGAGTAGTTATACCAGCTTGCCATCATAGCAACAATGGAGGAGTGTTCCTCTTTCTCCATATCCTTGCCAGCATCTGCTATCACCTGAGTTTTTTATCTTAGCCATTCTGAATGATGTGAGGTAGAATCTCAGGGTTGTTTTGAGTTGCATTTCCTTGATGATTAAAGATGTTGAATATTTCTTTAGGTGCTTCTCGGCCATTCGAGTTTCCTTACTTGAAAATTCTTTGTTTAGCTCTGTACTCCATTTTTAATAGGGTTATTTGATTGTCTGGAGTCTAATTTCTTGAGTTTTTGTGTATATTGAATATTAGCCCTCTATGGGATATAGGATGGGTAAAGATGTTTTCCCAATCTGTTGGTTGCCTTTTTATCCTATTGACAGTATACTTTGCCTTACAGAATCTTTGCAATTTTATGAGGTCCCATTTGCTAATTCTTGATCTTGGAGCATAAGCCATTGGTGTTCTGTTCAGGAACTTTTCCCCTATGCCCAAATAATTGAGGCTCTTCCCATCTTCCTTTTCTATTAGTTTTAGTGTATCTGGATTTATGTGAAAGTCCTTTATCCACTTGGACTTGAGCTTTGTACAAGGAGATAAGAATGGATCGATTTGCATTCTTCTACATGCAAATCAACTTCCAGTTGAACCAGCACCATTTGTTGGAAATGCTGTCTTTATTCCACTGAATGGTTTTAGCTCCTTCAATTGACCATAGGTGTGTGGGTTCATTTCTGATCTTCAATTCTATTCCACTGATCTTTCTGCCTGTCTCTGTGCCAATAACCATGCAGTTTCTATCACAACTGCTCTGTAGTACAGCTTGAGGTCAGGGATGGTGATTCTGCAGAATTCTTTTATTACTGAGAATAGTTTTCGATATCCTGGGTTTTTTGTTATTACAAATGAATTTGCAAATTGCTCTTTCTATCACTATGAAGAATTGAGTTGGAATTTTGATGGGGATTGCATTGAATCTGTATATTGCTTTAGGCAAGATGGCCATTTTTACTATATTACTCCTCCCAATCCATGAGCATGGAAGATCTTTGCATCTTCTGAGATCTTCAATTTCTTTCTTCAGAAACTTGAAGTTCTTATCATACAAATCTTTCACTTGCTTGGTTACATTCACACCAAGGTATTTTTTATTATTTGTGAGTATTGTGAAAGGTATCATTTCCTTAATTTCTTTCTCAGCCTGTTTATCCTTTGAATAGAGGAAGGCTACTAATTTGTTTGAATTAATTTTATATCCAGTCACTTTGCTGAAGTTGTTTATCAGATTTAGTAGTTCTCTGGTGGAACTTTGGGGTCACTTAAGTATACTATTTTATCATCTGTAAATAGTGATATTTTAACTTCTTCCTTTCCAACTTTTACCCTTTTGACTTCCTTTGTTCTCTAATTGCTCTGGCTAGGAATTTGAGTACTATATTTAATAGGTAGGGAGAGAGTGGGCAGCCTTGTCTAGTCCCTGATTTTAGTGAGATTGCTTTATGTTTCTCTTCATTTAGTTTGATGTTGGCTATTGACTTGCTATATATTGCTTTTACTATGTTTAGGTATGGGCCTTGAATTCCTGATCTTTCCAGGACCTTTACCATGAAAGGATGTTCAATTTTGTCAAATGCTTTCTCAGCATCTAGTGAGATGATCATGTGGTTCTTACTCTTTGAATTTGTTTATATAGTGGATTATATTGATGGATTTCCATTTATTGAACCATTCCTGCATTCCTGGGAGAAAGCCTACTTGATCATGATGGATAATTATTTTGATGTGTTCTATTCAGTTTGCAAGAATTTTATTGAGTATTTTTGCATCAAAATTCATAAGGGAGATTGGTCTGAAGTTCTCTTAGTTTGCTGTGTCTTTGTGTGGTTAGTTAGGAGCATAATTGTGGCTTCATAGAATGAATTGGTAGTGTTTCTTCTGTTTCTATTTTGTGGAATAGTTTGAGGAGAATTGGTATTATGTCTTCCTTGAAGGTCTGATAGAATTTGGCACTAAAACCAGCTGGTCCTGAGGTGATTTTTGGTGGGGAGATTTTAATGACTGCTGCTATTTCTGTAGAGGTCATGGGACTGTTTAGATCGTTTATCTGCTCCTAATTTAATTTTGGTACCTGGTATCTGTCTAGAAAATTGTCCATTTCCTTCAGATTTTCATGTTGTGTTGAGTATAGGCTTCTGTAGTAGGATCTGATGATTTTTTTAATTTCTGCTGATTTTTTAGTTTCTGTTGTTATGTCTCCTTTTTTAGTTCAGGTTTTAAAAATTTGGATATTGCCTCTGTGCCCTCTTGTTAATCTGGCTAATGGTTTATCTATCTTGTTGATTTTCTCAAGGATGGAGCTCCTGGTTTTGTTGATTCTTTGTATAGTTCTTTTTGTTTCTACTTGGTTGATTTCACCCCTGTGTTTATTTCCTGCCATCTACTCCTCTTGGATGTATTTGCTTCTTTGTGTTTTATAGCCTTGAGGTGTGCTGTCAAGCTGCTACTGTATGCTCTCTCCAGTTTCTTTTTGTAGGCACTTAGAACTATGAGTTTTCCTCTTAGTACTGCTTTTATTGTCTCCCATAAGTTTGGGTATGATGACTCTTCATTTTCATTAAATTCTAAAAGTCTTTAATTCTTAATTTCTTCCTTGACCAAGATACCATTGAGTAGAGTATTGTTCAGTTTCCACATGTATGTAGGCTTTCCACTCTTTTTGTTATTATTGAAAACCAGCCTTAGTCAGTAGTGATCAGATAGGATGCAAGGGATTATTTCAATCTTTTTGTATCTGTTGAGACCCACTTTGTGACCAACTATATGGTCTATTTTGGATACAGTACCATGAGGTTCTGAGAAAAAGGTATATTTTTTTGTTTTAAGATGAATTGTTCTAGCTGGGCAGTGGTGTCGCACACCTTTAATCCCAACACTTGGGAGGCAGAGGTGAGCGAATTTCTGAGTTCGAGGCCAGCCTGGTCTACAGAGTGAGCCCAGGGCAGCCAGGGCTACACAGAGAAACCCTGTCTCAAAAAAAAAAAAAAAAAAAAAAAAGATGAATTGTTCTATAGATATGTTAAATCCATTTGGTTCATAACTTCTGTTGGTCTCACTGTGTCTCTGTTTAGTTTCTGTTTCCATGATTTGACCATTGTTGAGAGTGGGGTGTTGAAGTACCCCACTTTATTGTATGAGGTGCAATGTGTGCTTTGAGCTTTAGTAAGGTTTCTTTTATGAAGGTGGGTTGCCCTTGCATTTGCAGCATATGATGTTCAGAGTTGAGAGTTCATCTTGGAAGATTTTTCCTTTGATGAGTATGAAGTGTCCTTCCTCATCTTTTTGATAACTTTTTGTTGAAAGTCAATTTTATTTGATATTAGAATGGCTACTCGAGCTTCTTAATTGGGAATATTTGCTTGAAAATTATTTTCCAGTCTTTTACTCTGAGGTAGTCTCTTTGTCACTCAGGTGCATTTCCTGTATGCAGCAAAATGCTTGGTCCTGTTTACATATCCACTCAGTGTATTTGTTTTTATTGGGGAATTGAGATCCATTGATTTTAAGAGATATTTAAGGAAAAGTGATTGTTGCTTCTTGTTATTTTTGTTAATATAGGTGGAATTATGTTTGTGTAGCTATCTTTTGGATTTATTGAAAGACTATTTTCTTCCATTTTCCAGGTTGCTGTTTCCCTCCTTGTGTAGGAGTTTTCCATCTATTATCCTTTGTAGGCTGGATTTGTGGAAAGATATTGTGTAAATTTGGTTTTGTCATGGAATATCTTTATTTCTCCATCTATAGTAATTGAGAGTTTTTCTGGGTAAAGTAGCCTGGGCTGGCATTTGTGTTCTCTTGCAGTCCATGATACCAGTCCAGAATCATCTGGCTTTTATAGTCTCTGGTGTGAAGTCTGGTGTAATTCTTATAGGTCTGCCTTTATAGATTACTTGACCTTTTACCCTTACTGTTTTTAATATTCTTTCTTTGTTTTGTACATTTTATGTTTTGATTATTATGTGATGGGAGGAATTTCTTTTCTGGTCCTATCTATTTGGAATTCTGTAAGATTCTCGTATGTTCATAGGCATCTTTTTCTTTAGGTTAGGGAAGTCTTTTTCTATAATTTTGTTGAAGACATTTACTGGCCTTTTATGTTGGGATTCTTCACTCTCATCTATACCTATTATCCTTAAGTTTGGTCTTCTTATTGTGTCCTGGAATTCCTAGATGTTTGGGTTAGGAGATTTTGCATTTTGCATTTTCTTTGACAGTTGTGTCAATGTTTTCCATGGTATCTTCTGTACATGACATTCTCTCTTCTATCTCTTGTATTCTGTTGATGATGCTTGCATCCATGACTCCTGATCTCTTTCCTAGATTTTCTATCACCAGGGTAGTCTCCCTTTGTGATTTCTTTATTTTTTCTACCTCCATATTTAGATCCTGGATGGTTTTGTTTAATTCCTTCACCTGTTTGGTTGTGTTTTCTTATAATTCTTTAAGGGATTTTTGTGTTTCCTCATAAAAGGCTCCTACCTGTTTGTTTACCTGTGTTCTCCTGTATTTCTTTAAGGGAGTTATTTATGTCCTTCTTAAAGTCTTCTGTCATCATCATGAGAAGTGATCTTAAATCTGAATCTTGTTTTTCTGGTATGATGGGGTATCCAGGGCTGGCTATGGTGGGAGAACTGGGTTCTGATGATGCCATATAACCTTGGTTTCTGTTACTTATGTTCTTGTGTTTACCTTTCACCATCTGGTTATCTCTAGTGCTACCTACACTCACTGTCTCTGACTGGAGGCTGGTTCTCCTGTTATGTTGATTGTGTCAGAACTCCTCAGAGGCCTGCTGACTCTGTGATCCTGAGATCCTGGGTGAAAGAGCTCCTGGGACTCAGGCTGCCTCTGGGATCCTGAAATCCTATGATCCTGTGCATGTTATTTCTCCTGGGATTCCAGCTTCCTCGATTGCTGTGAGTGCAGTAGATCCTCTGCTGCTCTATGTATAGTGGTTCCTGTGCTGCTCTGAATACAGGGGTTCCTCTAGGATGGATCAGGATACGGTGTCTTCACGGGAGCAGATCAGCTAAGAGTCTGCCTCAGCAAAAAGGACCTAGGGAGGGGCAGAATGGGAGTGGTATTTGGGGATGTGGGATTTTTGGTGGTTGATGATTCTTGAGTGCCCCAGGCTCCCAACTGCAGCTCTGGGGCATAGGGTTGTGGGGGAGGGTTCTTACCTGCTGCTCTGAGTACAGTGGTTCCTCTAGTATGGGTCATAATATGGTGATATAGTGTCTTCACAGGACAGACTAGCTAGCAGTCTGCCCCATCAAAAGGGACCAAGCAAGGGCTACTAATGTATTCTTGTGAGTAAATTTGTTTTATGCCTATATACTTTTTCTTTAAGAAAATTTAGTTATCTACCTAGAGACATTTATATACCAATTTGCCATCTAAAAAATTTCCCAAGAGTTATTTTAACAAACCACAAATGTAATGTCTTAAAATTAAATAAGTACATTATTACCCATTTCTGAAGAACAGGTCCCCAAATCACTCTCAATGGCAGATGATGGCAAGAGAGCCAAGGAAGCAGAACAGTTTATTCTTTTGGAGGTTCAGTCTCTCAATTCTGGATGTTCATGTGTATTCATGACCATTACTTGCTTCTATTATCTCATATTTTAGTAACTATGATCACCCTGTCCCGTTTTTGTATGAACTGTCATAATTACATCAGGATAATCTGCATAAATTGGGATAGTTGTCACTTGAAGAGCCTTATTTTGGAGACCCTCATGTATGAAAGTGCTTTTAACCATCTAGATAAAATATTGACAGGTTTCTGATATTAAGACTGATATATAGACTATATAGAACATTGTTGTGTTTTATGCAAGGTACTAATAGACTTTTATTTAGTAGGCTTTTCTAAGTTTTTATAAGCCAGGTAAATTTTTCCCATGTTAATAATTCAAAAGGTTTTTCCTTCATTAATAAAAATGTTATATTTGATGGTAAAATAAACATAGATGTTCAATATTCCATTTCTACATATAAAAATCTTCTATATGCAATTTTACTTACATAGCCCAGACCAAGCATCTACTTTTATATAGCCGTTCAGATAACTACAGAAAAAATCCTTTTGAATAATAGAAAACAGAATAATTTTCCTGTTATTCCCTTAGAAACACACTCATCTTCTGAAATAACCAAAGCTGGAACAGTATATTTGAAAAACCAGTGAAGAATAAATTTCATTGTTTCTTTCCAAATCAAATGCAGGAAATCAAGCATATGAAAATTATATTCCTCTCTCATCTTCTGAATATAAATTAAGAAATGTTGATGGAAATAATTATGTAGAGAATGAACAAAGAGTTTTAAATTAATTAAATACAATCAGACAGATACTCCACTACTCTCAGAAGACAGGAAAAGGACAATTTGAATGGATTAGTGCATGGTATCTGGAAAACACAAAAGATAGATTTGGGGCATTGATTATCAATTAACAGGAAAATAAAGAAATCATTCATATTCAAATTGTCATTTTCATCTACGCTTTATGTAGCTACACAGGAAAAGTATTTATTCTGCAGAATAGGACTCATTAGGTATCTATTCAATAAAAATATGTATTTAAAATTACATATCCTAACATTCTGGCTTATTATACAGTTATAATTATTTCATTTGTTGAAATTTCATCAAAACCAAATGTATTAACCTTTAGAAGGTGAACTACTTCGGAAGCCCAATGTAGTGTAGAAAGTTAGATGCTTTTCAAAACCATAGAGATGAAAAGCTGTGTCTCAATATAAAATCAGTAGTTTAATGCTTGATACCCACAGGTGTAGTATGAAAGTCAAATGGCTCTCATCAGCATGTGAAATTCCTGATTAATTATTTAGTTAAGAAAATACATCCAATGCATATACATATTTGTCACAAATGTACTTTTATTTCAAAATGAAGAAATATTTGGGATATTTAATTTTAGAATATGTATGTGAATATTTTTTCAGATTAATACAAATATCAGTTTTGCTACAACAGATTCATACCATATCTCCCTGTCTTTATCATTTTACCCAATGAAGAGAAAATGAGATACTCAAGACATTTACAAACAAACTCAGTAACTCCTTTCCTCTTCATTTTCTGTCTATATTCGTGCTTAGTCCTATAACCCTCAGTATTCTGTCATTATTTTTCACCTTAAATATGTTTTATCATCCCGACACATACTTTTGCAATGTTGGGTTGTGAAACAGTAGGCTTCAGTATGGATTTTCACACCCCTTTTGTTGAGCTTGTCCTTTCTTCACCTTCAATTTTCCCTACACCCCCAGGTCTCACCCTTCTTTGCCTTTCTGGACCCAATTTACTACTATCCTCCTCTTCTCCCAGCTCCACTCAAAAACACACCCTACACATACCCTATTTCTCTCTTGTCTTCTCCTCAGAGAAAGGGAGAGTCCCCATGGGTAACAGCCAGCCCTGGGGCATCAAGTTTAAGCAGAACTAGCCTTATCCTCTCCTGTTGAAACCAAAAAAGGCAGCCCAGCTAGGAGAGCGGGATCTAGAGACAGGCAACAAAGTCAGAGACAGACCATGCTCTAATTGTTAGGGGCTGCACATGAAGACCAAGCTGTACATCTGGTTAGTGGTTCTGTTTCTGTGAGCCCACATGGGCCCAGGTTAGTTGACTCTGCACATATTACTGTGGTACCCTTGACCCCTCTGGCGTCCCTCAATCTTTTTCTCTACTCTTCCATAAAACTCCCTGAGCTCTGTTTAAAATTTGGCTGTGGGTCTCTGCATCTCTTTCTATAAGCTGCTAGTTGAAGCCTCTTAGAAAGAAGACAGTTATGCTAGGCTCATGTCTGCAAGCATAGCAGAATATCGTTACTCTGAATTCACTATTTTTATTTTACCTATAATCTACTGTCACTACACCCTAATATGTCTCCACCTCCAAGGCCCTTTTGCTGTTTCATGGCTTTCACTTTTGCTTCAAGAATGTTTCATACACTCCAATGAATGGCCCCTGTGCTGGAGCACACATGGGCAGCACTAACTGTGCTTAGTGAGTTGCCAGAAAGTAAAGACACGAATTTGGGATAGAGGCTTGTTAGAAAGTATACCAGAAGTTTTGAAGGGTGAGACTGATGAGTATAAATGATCACATTTCATTGTATACATGTATGAAATTTAAAAAAAAAAAACACCTAAATCTTGAAATTTCTCAAAGTCTATTTTAGATATGAATCAGAAGAGACCATCTCCAGTAGATGGACATGGTCCTTAGTGGACAGATGGAGACATCCAGCCACCTATCTTCCAATTTTTTAACGCAGAATTATTGCTGTCTAAAGGAAATACATGGACAAAAATGAAGCAGACACTGGAGGAAAGGCCATCCAGTTACTGGCCCAACTTGAGATCCATCCCATGGGCAGGCACCAAACCCTGAAACTATTTTTGATGCCATGTTTGTTGTGATTGCAGATAGGTACCTACCATGGCTGTCCTCTGAGAGGCCTTACCAGCAGCTGACTGAGATAGATGTGGTTACTTACAGACAATCATTGGACTGTGGTTGGGGACTCCTATGGAAGAGTTAGAGGAAGGATTGAAGGAGCTGAAGGGGATGGCAACTCCACAGGAAGAACAGCAGTATCAACTAACACGGACCTTTCAGAGCTCCCAGAGACTAAGCTACCAACCAAAGAGCATACATGGGCAGGACAGGTCCCTGGCATATATGTGGCAGAGGACTGACTTATCTGGCCTCAGTGAGAGAGGATGTACCTAATTCTGTTGATACTTGATGACCCAGAGAAGGGGGATGCTGGGAGGAGGTGAGGTGGCGGTAAGTGGGTGCATGAGAAGGTAGAGGATGGTTGGGTAGCGGAGCAACCTCTCAGAGGCAAAGGGGAGGGGGCAGGGATGAAGAACTCTGTGAAGGGAGACAAGGAACAGGTGCAGCATTTGGAATGTAAAAAAATAAAATAATTTAATACATTTTTTAAAAATGATTATAAAATAGGACTCAGAAAAAAAGCCAAGGCTAAGTGAATTTGAAAAAAAAATGTATAAGAAAAAAATTAAATAACTATAAAAATATATTAATACAACTCAATTGATACAAAAAGCATTGCATTAAGGCACTACAAAGAAAAGTCATAAAATATTTATAACATTTCTCTCAGTCAGTGGCCTTAAGGAAAAATAGTCTATATTGAAAAAGTCAGAGCAGTTTCTTCAATAAAACTGAAGAAGCATTTGTATGCATTACAGGAAGAGATGAAAGAAATAATATATTTTAAAATACTGTTTGTATTCTAAAATGCACTTACATTTCATGCTATTCCCTGGGGTCCAGGCTCTCAGAACAGAAGGAATGTTGCATTTTGAATAATGGGCACCAGTTAGCTAGAGAATAGTAAACAAATGTGTCCATCATAGATAACATGAAGTCACATGGCTATATAGTTCACTACAGACACTTTTATACAAAGTATCTTTTACTCATATGTGTTTGAGTGGCAGTGGGGTTCTTTGCCCTTATTCCTCAACTTATAAAACATGGAATGTTCTTTACTGAATTGATTTTGCTACATTCTCCACCCACACACTATTATAGTAAACAAAGAATAGGACATTGATTGCTTAGCTGAAGACATAGTTAAGGAACCTCTACTATCTGTAAGGTATTCTGTTAAGCATTATTGACAAAAAACTGTGCACAGAACAGCCCTTTCTCTAAAGAGTTTAAGAGTTCCAATGGGGGAAATTAGTATACAAATAAATTTTATATGCATATGTCTGTGTTTTGTTTAAGTTAAATTCCATTAATATTATACTGAATTATTTTTAAATTGTTCTAACAATTTGACTAACATGGACTCTCTGGAGTGGAAGAGATCTTCCTATATGCCAATCATTATTTCCAACAACTTCATGTCTCCAGAAAGAAACCAGAAATTAGTTTTAGACATTTTATTATATATATAGATGATATAGAGATAGTATTGTATATATATGTATATATTGTATTGTATATATGTATATATGTATTGTGTGAGAGAAGAAACTACTATATATAATTAAAACTTATTATATATAGTGTAATATATTTATATAATATATAAAATATATTATATAAATAATATAATTATATATATATTTTTAATTATATATAGTAGTTTCTTCTCTCATACAATACATCCCTACCAGTTTCTGCTCTCTTCACTTTTTCTAACTCCTTTCCCCCTCAACTCCCCTCTCTTCCCCCAGAACCACTTGCCCTCCATTTTCTATTCAGAAAAATGCAGGCCTCCAAGAGATACAGACAAACAGAACATTACAAATTACAATAAGATATTGGCTAGACAAGGCAATCCAATAGTAGGAAAAGAGATTCAAGATCAGGCAAAGGAGTCAGAAGTACACTTTCTATCACTGTTAGGAATAAAAATATCAAGTGCATAGTCATAACATATATTCAGAGGACCTAGTATAGACACCTGCAGGTCCCATGCTTGCTATTCAGACTCTTTGGACCCATGTGATCTCTGTTTAGTTGATTTGGTGGGCCATTTTCTCCATCCCGTCTGATTTCTAGTCTTTCTTCCCCCTTTTCTATGAGTTTCCACAATCTCTGAAGTGAGTGACTCAATGGAGATTTCCTATCTATATTCTCTATCTGCAGTGAGTTCTGGCTCTGGGTCTCTGTACCTGCTTCCAACTGCTACAAGAAGCCTTTCTGATGTTCCCATACAAAAAAGGTCTAGGGTCCAATGGTTTTAGCAAATAATTCCAGCAGATTTCAAAGGAGAGTTTTGCCAATACTCTTCAAATAATTCCACAAAACAGAAACAGAAGAAACATTACCAAATTCATGTTATGAAGCCACAGTTACTCTGATACTTAAACCACACAAAGACTCAGGAAATAAAGAGAGCTACATTCCAATTCCTTTCATGAACACAGATAAAAAATACTTACTAAAACACTTGCAAAACGAATCCAAGAATGTTCAAGTAGGCTTCATCACAGAGATACAGAGATGATTTAACATATGTAAATCAGTAAATGTAATACACCATATAAATAAACTGAAAGAAAAAAATAAAAACCAGATGATCATTTCATTAGATGCTAAAAAGCTTTTGCCAAAATCTAACACTTCTTCATAAAAGTTTTAGAGAGATTTAAGGATATAAAGGACATACTTGAACATAATAAAGGCAATTTAGAGAAAACTCATAGCCCACATCAAATTAAATGGGCAGAAACTCAAAGTGATTCAACTAAAATCTGAAACAAGAACAACTTTTCTGTTCTCTCCATATCTATTCAATATAGTATCTGAAATTTTACTAGAGCAATAAGACAGCTGAAGGAGGTAAAGAATTGCACATATCTCAAATAATCCACTCAACATTTGCTAAATAAAACTCAGCACTAGTTAAGTTTTGTAGTATATACACTAAATGAGTGTAAGTCAGTATGCTAACAGAAGCTTTCACATCTGTATTTATTGTGTAACTATTGGAACAGTGAAGATATAGAACCAGTGTAAATGCCAGTAAACATATGAATGAAAATGTGACAAATGCACACAAAAGTGTATTATTCAGCCATAAAGAAGGAAAATATGCCATTTTCAGGAAAATGGGGACCTCCTTGGTTAGTAAAATAAGGCAGACTCAGAAAGATAAATATCATAGTTTCTCTCATGTGCAGAATCTATCATATGTCTGTCACTCTGTCTGTCTGTCACCTGTCTGTGTATGTATGAAAGTAGAAAGAAAGCTGTGTGGAAAAGGAAAAAGTACCTAAAAGAAAAATTAGAATATAAGAAATAAAATTGTTTGAAAATTAAAGTGGTTAAAAAAAATAGGAAGATGTAAACATGAGGAAGACACCACTGGCATCTACACATATACATAAGTATAGTGTACTCCCACATACACATATGCACATGCATACAGCCACTGTAGAAACACACACACACACACAAACTTTTAAAGGATTTCTAGTTCACTTTGTATTTATTTCTGATTATAGTTTTAATATGAAAAGGCATATCAGCAGCAAGTCTCAGTAAGTAGCCTCTCCTCTCAGAGATCACCCATCATATGCCATGAAAATGGGTGAGCCATCTCCAGAAAACTTACTTATTCCTATTACTATTATATAGTTTAATGATTCCTGGTCAATAGCCCAACCAACTGGGCAGATTTACTGCATAAAGATGAATTTTCATGAATAAATGCTGTTTAGAACAATTAATGATTTTGTAGAATTCCTTATTTGATTTAAATAATTTTAGGAAGAAAGTATCATGTATCTAGTAACCAGTTTCTGTGTTTGAATTTTCTGTCAATAGAATTGAGTAGACTTTGCACAGACCATGCTGATGATGGTCTATTGAGAAGCAGTCCCTCTAAGGGCCACAAACTTGAGTCTTTTGTAACTGTGTCAGCATTTAAATTCCTTCCAGAAACTTTTAAACATCTTGTGTAGTTTTGTCACTGTAGTTTTAGATACTCCTGTCTTATAGTAGAATCTTACCCTGGTATAGCCAGCTCCACAGAACTGCTACCTTGAACTAATCTTAGCAGCTGCTTCCTCTTTTTTAACAGTTAAATTATCAGATGTTTCCCACAACTCCTTCCATTGTTGCACCAACCCCACTTTTAACTACATCAACATAAGATAATTTTGTCATTGGGTAATCCCTTCATAATTAACTTATATCTTCCTTTGGTCTCAATAAGGCTCTAGCTTTTTCCCTTACAATCTTCATCAGAATAGGTGATCTTATTTCACCTTCAGAGAAAACTGAGAATCTCTTCTTTTGACCATGATCCATCAGGAGTAACCATCCCATCTCCTTGCCTCTATTTTCAAATAGTGAAGCCGCTCTCATCTAGCCAATTGTAGTATTGCCATGTTTACTTTCCTTTTCTCTTCTGAGAACTTAATTTCTTTCCTGCTTTTGAATTTATTATGCTGCTGATTATTTTATATTAGTCTTTTTAAAGTGTTCCCATGATTAAATACAATTAAAAGGGAACAAAGCACCTTGATCATGTTTTGTATGATCAACTCTAGCCAAATTATTTCCACTTTAATGATATTTCTGTGAAGCAGATTACTTACCTTTCTGGTTTATAATTTAACCATTGGCCTTGTGAATTTTACTTATATCAAACTTCAAAATAAGCATAAAGAAAATATTCAATTCCTCAGAGCTTATGGATTCTTGTACTACTTACACAATTTGTACTTTTCACTATTCTTTACATAACGAAATTCTCAATATCTTTTATACTACATTATAGCCCTCTTTCTAGATATTATTTTCCTTAGTACATTCCCATGCTTCTCCATGTGATGAATGTAGAGGTACTTTGTTTTCTTCTCTGGATCCCTTCATAGTATCTGAGTTTAAAAAAATTATATCAAATTTTATTTTTATAACAAATTGTCATCTACAACTTTTATGATATATTTATAAAACTTTGGACTCATACACATAATTGCTTATGAAGAATCTACATTTGGATTTGCAGTGACTGGTTCAAACTTAGCATAACACAATGAATATCTTAATTATAAAGATCCATTCTATACCACAGTACTTACTAAAGTCAATATTATAGTATGTAGTGTATATTATGAATTTAAAGTTCTATTGAGGAAGAGAATTTCATATTAAAATTTTTATTGCAGCAATTAAAAAGTAAAAAAGAAGCAAGAAGGAACTTTTGGAGATATTAGAGATATCTACTACCTTGTGTGTATTGATGATCTTAGAGAGTATGCCTTATTCAAGTCAATCTAATTATATAGAATAAACTTCCATGCTTTATTACATGTCAATTATGCATTTATATAACTAAATTAACACCAAAATAAATCCACTACATTTTAATTTGACTTTTAAAATGCAGTAAAAGTAATTGTAATAGGTTCATCATATTCCTACTCCACAAACTGTATTATGTCCTACCATTTATCACTTCCAATTTATCACTACCTTCCAATAATTCCTGTTCATTCCACAGTATTCCCTTTCCATATTTTTTATCACCACTGTTTTAATGCATACTTTTATTATGCCTGAGTAGCACAAATACTGAAGCCTTGAATTTGGCTTTCCTAGGACCCAGCATGACTAAGACTTTCCTCTCTCTGGTACAAAAATCAAATTTTATTTTTTATTCTTGTAAAGACTTGACTAAATTCCTATCTCCTCTAACACAAAATATAGATAACATACAAACACTAATATCACTAATATGTTCTCTGGTCTTACCTTAGATTACTACCTACAAGGTAATTTACATTCAAGAAATTGCAATCTGCTTCTTTGGTCTGCTTTATTTTGTCTTCTGTTCTCTACACTATTTTTTAAGTTGTAATACTCTTCTTTATGCCAGAAGTTATAATCAACCCTTTCACAGGGGTAGTCTTTCACAGAATGTGTTAGTACAATTACAACTAGCAAAATTACAGTTATGAAGTAGCAACAAAAATAATTTATGGTTAGTGGTGCCACAACATGAGGAATTTATTAAAGGGTCAAAACGTTAGGAAGTTTAAGAAGCACTACTTACATGGTTCCTGTCCATATCTCAGGACTCTGTGTCTTCTTTACAGAGAAGATCACCCACCTGCAGATCAATGACCTTTTTCTGACTCTCTGGATCTACCATATGTCTCACAATTTGTGGTGATGCTTTGTTTGTTGTCAAACTCTTATAACCAGATGCTCATTATCTCTTTCACTGAAAGCCAATAATTAGACTAATGTGTTCATCAAATATTTTCTTAATGATCAACTGAAACTCTGGCCCCATTCACTACTCAATCATTTGACTTACAATTACATTTTTTCCCTTTGATGATGAAACATATAAAAAGAGTTTAATGTCTTAAAACAGCACAATTATGTTCTGTTAGAAATCTGAATGATACACCTGGAGTGAATCTAATGAGTTGTACTCTTTTAGGAGGTTCTAGGATATAATCTTAATCACAGCTGCTTCAGTGTCCTGTCACATTGATACTTCAATTTCTTCTTCCAGTTAAGGCCAGCAGCACAGAATCTGCCCTCTCAACTGTTTTGATCCATCCTCAAGTCAGCTCACTAACACTCTTGTTCATCTAACTTCTCATTTAGGGGCCTTGTGATGACAACACAAGACAATAATCACATTTTATGATTTTTAATTCACTATATCTATGAGGTTTCATTTTCCATTCTATATGTGATAGTTATAGCTTCCAGCACTCCACATGAGACCTTCGGAAGGTGACTAGGTCATAAGCTACAAATATCTGAGTGATTAGTTTCTCATTTGAGAGGTCTAAGAGTACTTCCTACCCATACTGCTCCCATTATGTGAGATCATCACATGAAGCCTCCATCTGTGAGTGAGCAAGCAGCTCTCTCCAAACATTGCCTGTGTCAGTAATTTGAAATTGAGTTGCCAGCCTCCAAATATTTGAGAAGTGAATTTTTGCTTGTAAGCTTTCCAGTTTACAGTGGTGATGTAAAGCAAGATATTATCAGTAGTATAACACTGCTTCTATTTAGTTTATGACTTGATCTGACTCCACTACTTCCAGAGTTCGTTTTCCATCAAGATATTGTACAATCCCTTAAGGTTCTCTTGTCAAAGATCTTACATAATCACTCCATTCTCAAACTTCTAGTGGTTTCTGTCCCTCATGTAAAACATTTAGTGAGTTCCAGCCTGTGAAGGAGTTGTTTACTGGAAATATAAAAATGTAGCTGGCAGACTTGTCTTTATTTGCTTAACTCATTTATTCCCTTTTGACACACTGGGGCACTTTTTTGAGCCTGTTGTTTGCTTTACATCAATTCTTCTTTATTCCTGAAACGTTTATAACAGGAATTATGTGACCAAATAAAAAAACTTAATTTAATTTAAAAAAATGTAGGCATTGTAAGGTTGAATATTCAAACTTTAAAATTAGAAATATTAAAATATATATATGTATATTCAGATATAGTATATAATATGTAAATTTAGTAATGTTTATATTAGAAATATATTACATGTATCTACTAGTTAAAATATATTAAATATATTCCTGTATATTTTGTGCACATAATACATTTTCATATTCTATAAAATTGCTTTCATAAATGCATATTAGTAAATATTTTATTACATAATTTCATGATATATTTTATAGCATATATTATATAATTAATATTTAATATGATCAATATTTTATCTAAACTTTTTGGATCCTGTAAGTCACCTGTTGTCCAAAAATAAGTTGAAACAATATATCAAACTTTTCTCTTCATAAACTTTTGTTTGTAATTACACAAAGATCAAGGGGAGGGTGTGAGAGAAGGGGTTGAATATGTGTATGTGATTGTCTAAATCCAAAATAAGTTTTCTATAGTCACTAAGAAAGTAGTTATATATTTAAAAATGTATAAAAGCAGTATTGGCAGAGTAAAATAAACATACAGTTAAAAGATACTGTCATCTTTAGAGAACAAGGTAAGAAATACTAGTCATTTGCTAGTAAACTTGAATTAGGACTTTAGAGAAATTAAAATTCACAGGAACATGCAAATCCCTTACTGTGACAAACATCAGATTCTGTATTAAACACTAAATACTTTCATTGTGTAGAATTTATCCTTGTTTCTTGAGATACAAAACTATAAAGTAGATAGAAAAATTAATGGAATCTTATACAGTATGGACCAAAAGTCCTTACTACAAGTTCAAACCTTAAATTCATGTTATTTTTCTGTTCCTCTTAACTTTATAATCAACAGTTAATTCCATATCTTATCTTCTATCTTTGGAGAAATATGATTTTTATTATTTCAAAGTATATATTTAGATTAAATTATTTTTGAATTACATTTAGTTTAAAATGTGACCTAGAAAGGTTATTAAATTCTGAAAGAGGAGAATATTAGAATTTGTTTCCAAAGTTACTTTGTGAAAAATTGAACACATGCATTCTTAACTTAGGCATAAGTTGATGTATTATGATTCAAGAAGACGTTAAAAACACACCAGAAGAATAAAACTTTGACCAGATTAAATATTAAGACAAAAGCCAATAATTAAATAGAAATTTCCATGAACTATCAAAGTCTAGAATTTTCACAAGACTAAAGGAGAGTCATATGAAGAGAACAACACAAAATATACACACATAGAGCTCTATATCTGCCTTAATGATTACAAGGACATCAAAGCCATGAATATTCTCTACAAAGGATATCTGTTAGTAATTCCCCTGGGTTGGAGCTAGTAAGTAGGTAAAAAAATAATCCTATAGTGTATATATATATATATATATATATATATATATATATAGTATAGACTATAGTATAGTCTATAATATATACAAAGAATATATACATTTATATTTATAAAATTGTATTTATATATTAATATATTATAATACACATATAAATATACAAGTAATTATGTATAAATATATACAAAAACATATAATCATATTTTATATAATATATTGTATATAATTATATTAATTTACAGTATTATTTGTATATAATTTATTTGTTTATATGTAACATAATTTATATATAAAACAATGTACACTATATAATATATTGATGATATTTATATATAATATATTGTAATATTCATTAATGAAAATATAATATAAACAATAAAAATAACTAAAATAATAATAAAGACATTAATATAAAATTAAACTAAATTTGGTAATATGCTTACTATATCCCAGTGTAATCAAATAATACAGTTTTAACATGTGAACAACACATATTTTTAACTAGATGTTATGTATTACTTAACAATGAATTTGAAACCCAGAACTTTTTTCACACTAACATATGTCAATTCACACATTAAATTTTCATATGAAAGCCTTAAAGCCTTATTTTGAGTTCAAAGTTTATATAACATAGTTTAAAGAAATAGAATCAAAAGCCTCACTTATTTAAATATAATTAAAGTTTTGCAGATTGAAAACTATTATAATCATATATATTCATATATGTTTACACATTTATGAGATTATATAATAATAATTTTCAATATAGGAAACATGTGAAAACATCCTGGCTTTCCAAATTTGGAAAATTATACAACTTGCAGCAAATGTAGTGAAAGTCATGACCATGCATAGATATATGGACAACATAATGGTCTATATCATGATGTTCTGAAGAAGCAGTTTTTGAAACCTGTATTTTAAATGTAGTTTAAATCTTATGTATAGACAGATAAATAAAAGTGATAAATTCCAATATGTAAACAGGTAGCATGAACATTGACATATATGTAATTTGTATTATCTCAATATTATTTAAATGTATTTAATAATTATTATTATTATTCATGTTTTGGACATTTTTAATAAGTGGTTCTCCAAAGTATAAAATAATTTGATTCACAGTGTTTGTTCTTTTTCAGTGTCCATATTATAAATGTATGTAGCATAGCCAGTATTCCAGAGGCCACCAATGCAATGTCACTTAATGTAGAAAGAATAGATATATACCATCGAGAGCACACATCCTAGAGAAATATGGTAAAAACTGGAAAATGGAGTCAGTGAGATGATCACTGAGTCAAGGCATTTTTCTCCATGATTGAGGATCTGTATTCAATAGTCAGGATCTACATTGTGGAAGAAGAGAACTGCCTCCCACAACTTATCCTTTGACTTCCTATATGATTTCCAAAGATATGTATGAGCCCATATACATACACATACTAAAAAAGAAATGTTATATTATTTTCAAAAAGAGTTAGAAATGGCTTATTATTCATTGTTTATAATCCTGGATTTCATATGACTTAATTTTAATTACATTTTAATAATGGCTGTATTTGATGATTAACTCAGAAAAATCATGAGTGTGTAACATTTAGGTACTGTGATTTAGAATAAGCTGTCCCTATAATATCAATACTAGGTTAAAAAGAGAAACTTAACATCACAGAATGCATGGCTCTTTTCAGAAATTCAAGCTTAGTAGCCATTGTATAGACTAGGATGGTCAGAAGCCAACAGATGTTTATTGCTGGTGACAGTCTTCTTCTTGGTAGTACAGTTTGTTCTGTGATAACACCTTGCCAATGGGACCTGAATGAAAATGTCTTTTTCTTTAAAGTAGATTGTATTCAATATATCATTCCTTCTAATTACCTCTATTTTCAAACAATGGTTGAAAAGGATATAGAAGTAACCAAGCTTCCTGGTCTCCATTTAGAAAAACCATTTAGTGGTAAGAAACAGTTGTATTATATTCCTATATGAGCTATAAAGGAAGTGCTTTGAGTTTATCACAACAGCATAGGATATCAAAAATATTACATATATTAGCTTCTACTTTTATCATTTGTATGTTAGAAGTAATATAGATTGTATTTATAAAATACTAAAGGTAAATATTTTGAACCATGAATTAAAATTAATTTTTTGTACCATGCAAAGAGATTTAGTGTATTTAATCATTTTGTGATCTATTTTCAAAATAATATATAAACATGAAGAATAAATTTACTATAACTTGAATAACCCATAGTCTTCAAGTTAATTTTAAAATTAACCTATAACTTAACTCTTTCTTTTATGATGTTGTAAATTATTTGTAGCCTACAGAAAAATAATTTAAGTATACATTGAAGTGATAGACAATATATGTTTCTAAAAAGCATTATTTGGCTATAACAATATGTGGCTGCTCTTTTCCCCTTCTAAGGGGCTTGTGTGAATGTTGTTTGTGAGAGCATGTGTTCAGTAGATCCAGACACTGATGAAGTGTGAGCTATGTCCACATCTGCAGTTATGGAAACATACTCACTGTGGGGACCCAGCCTAACCCCAACACTCAAACAGCTTTAAGGTCATCTCTCAAAAATTATTTCTTTTCCACATTCAAGGTTAAAGGTAGTATAAGGAAGGTTTTATATTTCAAGTTTTTTTTTAATGACTTTGATGTAATTTCCAGTTGTGCTTAGGAGAAATATATTCCAATCTTCCACCTTAAACATCCATCATGGAACTTCATGACAACATTGAAATAAAATCCTGTTTCAAAACTCCCATGAGGAGACATCTAAAGATTATCATTCATTCGTAGTGTCTGAAGCTCACTGACTCATATTGAGATATGACAAATAAATATGAAATAAATAATACCAATGTTGTACTAGGATTATACAGTACCAATTTGCTAGGGATTATATCCTTGTGCATGATTCTTAAAACTTCTGTACATATATTGGCAAAAATACAGTTACTAATATGCTGAATGAATAAAAAGGAATTATTTCATTTACCTCATTTTATATTTTGAAACATGTAGCAAGATATTTATTCTGCTACATTTTATTCTCAGTGGAGCTCAGTGATTAGGTGGAGCTGGGAGAGATGAGAGGAAGGGGAGGGGAGAAAAAGAGGAATGGGAGGAGAGAAATAGAGGAAGGAGGAGAGAAGAAGGAGGCTATCAGCCACGGAGAACCACGGATGGGTGAAAGCTGTCCTGGGTAGCAACTTCTATCAAAAGGTTAGATATTTGGTAACAGCTCTGATTGTGTGGGGATCTTGTTGATTGAGCAGTTCTAAATATATAAATCCTTTAGATAATCATTAGGCTTTAAGAGTCTCATTTCTGCCATACTGCGAAGATGGCAGATATTTCCGAGTTTCAGTGGAGCTTTGTGGATCCAGGATGTTGGATTGGCAGGGCCAGCCTCCACACTGGTGTCTCCTGGGTGCCAGGACCTGCACATCTAGCTAGCCTGAGGAGCCCGAGTAAGAGCCAAGGAGCAGTGGGAACATGGTGGCTGCCTGGGAACAAGCTGAATCAGGCTCCATTTTCTAAATATCTTCCCCTACAGAAACATCTTAAATAAAGCAAAATAAATTTATTTATGCAGATTTTTCTTACTTCATTGTGCATATTCATACCCGTGTGCCATTATTCAGGCTTACTCATGTTTATCACTACTACAAGGTTTATTTTAAAGGAAAGGCCACATAGATGTCTGTGGTCCATGCTATCACTAGATATCACGTGGAAGTTCATGGTCAGTGATCCTGCTGACTATAAAGCTTCTTTTGCACTGGTATCAATGACTGCAGACTCACAGTTAAAAAAGAGAGACTTAGGAGACTTCTGTAACAACCTCCCCAACACCCAAAAAGTAACAACTTAAACGGAAAGCCATCAAAGAAAACTCTTAAAATTGGTGATAAGGATATTGAAGTGTAGATCTCTCCACAATAGATGGTTACAGGCAGGGATCAGGGTGGGGAAGACCTCACTTTCTTTAAGGAACTGGACACCTTGAGTTTGACCACTCTCCAGTGATTATATAGACAATAAAATTTGGACTTTTGCTTTTTTTCTTCCTTCCTTCTTCCTTCCTCCCTCCCTCTCTCTCCTTCCTTCCTTTCCTCCCTCCCTCTCTTCCCCCTTCCTCCCATCCTTCTGTTTTCCATTCTTTCTTTTCTTTCCTTCTTTTAAAATCTATTTTTTTTTGAAGGGGAAAGCCACAAGTGCCTAGGGTGAACCTGGAAAGACTGGGAAGTAAGGGTGATCAGTTGCCTTATGTGAAGCTCCCAATTAGTGGAAATATTTTGTGTCTATTAAAAAAAAAAAGAAACATTATGGGATGAAGTAGTGGAGATGTGCCTGATATGCCTATGCACTATGGTGAGGAATTTCTGAAAAAAAATGATAAAATATTAGGTTATGAACTTAACTTGTGGAATGCTTACTGTTAATAGAAAGTATGGGAGTGACCTTTAGACCATATTGAAGTATGTCATTTAGGTGAAAGCAGTGGCCAATTGTGTAGGCATTCTTTAACATGCCGTCTGTCATTTTGTTTATTGAGCAAGGTACTTTGAGTTCAGTATAAGAATCTGATTTTATAGTACACCACTTGAGGTCAGTGTGTTAAAGAACCAAAAAGGAAAGCCTTTGGAAAAGTTTTTAAATTGCAAATACCATAAGTAACATATGTGCTTCACTTTTAATGCACAAGCTGAAGTTAGAGTTTATTCATATACACACATTGTTCATGTCATTTCAAATAGAAAAACTAAGGAAGACTCATTGCAATTTAATGGATATGAATCTTTTGTAATGAATGTGTAAATACTTATAGTATGAGAAAATTTTTAGGGTTCATGCCAAGATAAGTTTCTGGAATAAAATTCTGGATAAATGACATTCTGAGAAGTTGTATATTAAAATCTAAGCCAAAGTAAACACCAATGAAAATTTTATACTTTACATTTTGTTATAGTCCTGACTAAGCAAAAATTTCATAACTATAATGGTCTTGAAGGTAACCATCTTTCAAACATGGTGAAAGGGAAGACTGTTTTTATACATCTTTTATATATGATGGCTCACAGGCATCTGCACACACACACCTATGCATACATTAAGATTTGATAATTAAAACTTTCATAATATGCTTGAAGCACTTAGGAAATAAAGAAAATGAAATTTCTTCAAAGTGTCAATTACAAAATTATTATTTAAAAAGTCAAGGTATTGCCTAATTCAAATCAAAGTCACTTGTAGATATTAGAGAAAGTTTGAGCATCAAAAATTCTAATGTTTCATGCTAAAATGCTATTTTTTAGAATTAAAAAAACACCAGAAAAATCAATCTCCTTTTTCTAAAGATGTAAATTATTAGTCTTATCTTTATACATAAAAGCAAAATAATACCTATTTAATACATTTTAATAACTTCATTTAATACATTTTAATAACTTCAAAAAATTAAGCAAATTTATGCTCTCAATTATTTAGATATTAAAAAGAATTTAAAAAGGATTTCTTTGAGCCATTAATGTAGTTCTCCTATGAGACTACATGGACAAAAAGAATTTATTAACAATAACTTGTGATATTGGTTGAATTTATTCAATGCATGTTAAAATTACAAACACTAAAAAATTAAATATTTCTTTATCAAATAATTTTATAAAGATGTCTTCCTCAAGACCACAGTTGTCCCAATGTATTGAACACAATATATTTTTAAAAATTTACTTTATGTTAATAATGTACATTTCTGTAGTTGGATCCTCAGGAAAACAGATAAACATGGACCTGGAGTTATACACAGCTCTGAACTGCACAAATCATATGCTGGAACTGAAGTCAACTTGGGTTGACTTAAAGATCAGAAAATGCTTGTAAAACTAAGTAATCTATGCAATTTCAGCAATAGACATTTTAAAGGAATATTCTATAAAATAACATTAAAATTTTCCACTTCAAATGTGTGATGATTTTTAAAATACTAGATCAAAATAAGTTACTAGACAAAGTGTAGGATTTAGGTCTCTGCCTTGACCTCTAGAAAACAGTTTGTGATGGCAAAGATTAGTACAATTCATAGTGGCTTCTTTTCTGGACAATGCAAATGGAAAGCTATTTTAGTTTTACAAAGTTTTGACATCATTTTTACTGTATGAAATAGTTAATGATAGATGTGTGTGACCACCAGAAGGATAGTTTAGATTATAATTTGATTGTAAATCAATGTCTAGGTATCTATGCCCAGCAACTGCCCCCCAAAAAAATACCTTCAAAGTCAATGAAAGAGATGAATAGTAGCTGCATTCCCCTGCTTCAAATTTACTATATGCTGTGACTCTACATATATTGTAACTCAACTGTAACAAGCACTCTTGATCCATCAACACAAATGTAATTATATCTCTCATCTGTCATGATTAATAGAACCTATAAAATAAATTATGTATTGTGGAAACCAGAATCCTTGCAGAGTAAACAACCTGAAGAAGTATATAAGGCAAACTGTAAATACTTATTTTACTTCCTAATTTTAAACTTCATAAACAAAAATACAGTATATGCTTGTTTCATGTTGCAAAATATTTGCATAATCTAATGGAAGTTGCATTGTGTTTTAGTAGTCATTTAAGCAACTCTTCTAATCCAATTCTTATCCTGCACACAAGTTATCAGTGAGCAGCTTTATTTTGAGAGCATTTTGAAGCAACTGTCTATGCATGACCCTTTTGTAGGGCATACTGTTTCTGTTTAGCTACCTGCTGAGTCTATGTATTCCAGTTGTATTGCATAAAGACTGCGTGTGATGAAGATTTAACTGCCACATAAAATGTGGAGTCTATTCTAAAGGCATTATCTGAAACTCAGACTTGGTGTGTAAGTTGCCCTCTGCTCCGTCCCTCGGAATAAAAGGCAAGTGACAACCATTTTCTTCTTAAAGCGGTTTATTCAGGTTCCTTGTTACAGCACGCTTGCTTCTATCTTCTTCCTCCACCCAATCCTTCTTCCAATCCTCCCGGCTACCGCCCTAGCCGCCTTTATATACATTGCCTTAATCCCATCAGCAGCTGCCACGCTGTCACTGTTAATTGGCTCTTCCTGTGATGCAAGGTGGGCTAATCGAGTAGCCACACCTGAAAACGCAAACCTTTTCTTTAATAATGAACCACAGCCACAGTGCCTACTCAAGTTAGCTGGCTACATGCCAACCGCCATCCTGACTGCGGGGAGAACTGCTTCCTACAGCTGCCTCTTTTTATTTGTATAATGCAAAGCAGGAAGACACAGAGGTCTGACCCCCTGTAAATTTGGGAGATTGTCAACCCCATCTCACCATCTGTCCTTGCTACAGTATGGTTACCATGGGCGACCTAACCCTCAGCCGTTTTCCAGGGGACAGGATCTAGGGCTGACCTGTGTGCAGTCAGACATGTGCCCGAGGACAGACAATGTCCTCTGTGGTGTACGTCTTGTCACCCTGCTGCATTTTACATTTTCAGTGGTTTTCAAGTAGCTCAGCCAGATCTGTGGAGATTGATCTCCTTTGAGAGCGGCAAATGCTTGAACTACCATGGCTTGGCCCTGCACTGCTAGGAAGGCATCTTTAGGATATACCACAGTGTTAGGCAAACTGATAAGAACAAGGCAAGTCACTAAAGCCCCTATTCCCACCCACTCTTTTATTTGATCTCCCTCAGCAACAGGATAGGAGCAAGCATCATTGACGGCTTCATGGCTGGACAGATGTTCCCATTGTCTATTCTGTGCGGGATGCGTGAGTCTCTCTGGAACCCACAAAGGCTGCTGCCGATCCTATGGAAAACACAAACAGAGCCTCTCTCCACACCAACACTGTGCCTTTAAGAATATCCTTTCATAGCCGGCGGTGGTGGCGCATGCCTTTAATCCCAGCACTTGGGAGGCAGAGGCAGGCGGATTTCTGAGTTCGAGGCCAGCCTGGTCTACAGAGTGAGTTCCAGGACAGCCTGGGCTACACAGAGAAACCCTGTCTCGAAAAACAAAACAAAACAAAAAACAAACAAACAAAAAAAAGAATATCCTTTCATAACACCTGTCCTTCATTCACTGGAAACTATCTATTGTGTATCGCTCAGCTGCAGATTTTATCCCAGCTGCCTTTTGTAAGGTAGCCTGATACAGCGAACCAGGAGGCCACTATATCCATCTCCTTCAAAAACCTTAACAAATTTTAGTATCAAGATAACCTGCCTGGACCTGAAATCTAGCCTTCTGGAGGTCTACCTCTGTCATGTCTGATCCATATAATTCTGGAAGATATAATCACTACCTTAATCATTTCTTTTGAAAACATACAGACATAATCTCCTAATAGGCTGTGAGGATTACTGTCTGGATCCTTTAGCACTGAGCTAATAGATGATGAGTTGTATCTTGAGGTAGGCCGGGAACAGGTGGGGGTCCCCTTCCCTGGCCCCCAGTTGGTCGCCTCCTGCTTTCTTCTCCACGGCTTGGGGGATCTCTGTCACCAGGTCCTGCTCGACTAGACTCCTCTCTCTTTTCTGACTCTGTCTCAGAAGCTGTGGAGGGGTCTGAGCTGGGGCTATAGGCAAGACCACCAGTCCTCCGGGCCCTGCCCCCATAGCTTAGTTCCTGGGCATTACTGATATTTCTCGGGTGTCAACAAATATGAAGGGAACCATTCCCTCCTCCCTGGGGTTCTTCTTGTCGTTATCACCTTCCACATGAACCCTTACCATACCAGACCTATCCACAATCTCCTGAATCACTTTCCCATTCTTTCCAATCACTTTGCCAACCAAGTTCCTGGGCGCTTGTACAGAGTCCTCAGAAAATTCAAGGTAGCTTCGAGCCTGTCTGCTTGCCTCTGGCGTCTCCCCATAGATTTGGAAAGTGCAGGTTTTCTTTGCCCACTCAATGGCAGTTACTCCTGCACTTTTCGAGCCTGCTGGATGTTTGCACTACGAATTCCAATTGCCAGACCCATCAGGTCCTCTCGAACTGTAAACTCCTTTTCCCTAAACAGAATATCCTTGAACCAGCAACCAGCACTTCTTTCCCAGAGGAAAATACAACCGCAAAACTGAAAATCACACCCATCTTCTTTCCACTTTCTTGTCTCTTTACCGAGCACTTTATTATCTCCTTACCTAAAACTTGTCCCTAAACCAGGAACTTTTGAACTTGTTCCACTTACTGAAAACCTTACCCAGTCAACTGCCCTGAGTTGGCTGCCCTGAAGCCGCAAGAAGTTCTGAACACGATCCGGAGGTTCCCCATATGACTTGTAGCTTCCCCATACCCAGCCACCATTTGTGGCTTGCCCTCTGCTCCGTACCGCGATTTATTCAGGTTCCTTGTTAGAGCACTCTTACTTCTACCTTCTTCATCCTCCAGCCTATCCTCCTTCCAATCCTCCTGGCTACCGCTCCAGCCGCCTTTATATACATTGCCTTAATCCCATCAGCAGCTGCCACTGTTAATTGGCTATTCCTGTGATGTGAGGTGGGCTAATCGAGTAGCCACACCTGAAAGCGCAAACCTTTTCTCTAATAATGAACCACAGCCATAGTGCCTACTCAAGCTAGCTGGCTACACGCCAACTGCCATCCTGAGTGCGGGGAGAACCACTTCCTACATTGGTGCATTTATCTTTGATTGCACTTATAACACTCACTAACTTCAGGATAAATATGGAGCTAATGGGACCTGTGACCAAACTGGAGAGCCTGTTGTCACCAACATCTATCTTCAGAAAAACACATTTCTATTTGTTCACTCTAGGTCTAGATTTTAGAAGTGCTTAAAAATAATTATGATAAATGGTTGAAGCATTTCAGAGCATTTTGAGCCTGGAGGTGGCTTAATCAACAACTGCAACCATAATGTGTTTGTCAGTTTAGTGGGGCAAAGTTAGCTTTCTTAATTATTTTACTCATGCAGTGCTTTTGAAACTGAAACTCTGATGTTCTTGTTTCCTTGGTGTTTATTATTAGGTCCCATTTGGGATAATATAACAGAAATCAAAAGTTTTCTGCTAAATGGCATTTTTCATCAATTTTCTGATAAAATTCATATCTGAAGCTTTAGAGAGATCTGGAATATTCTCTCTCTCTCTCTCTCTCTCTCTCTCTTGTGTGTGTGTGTGTGTGTCTATGTGTGTGTGTGTGTGTGTGTGTGTGTGTGTGTGTGTGTAATTTATCCTGTGTGGATGTAAGTATGAATGCAGGAATAATGAATGCCTCCTCTCATGGAAGCATGTAAGTAGAAAAAGCAATTGCGACGAGTGCACAGAACTATGACTTTCTACATTTGCTTTGCATGTGACATAAATTTAAGCCTACAGAGATGTCTACATAGTTATATCTAAGCATGTAGTTTGAAATCTTAAGTGAAAATGGGAGTAATGATACTACATAAATGAAGAATGAAATCCCTAGTATTATATTTTAATTATTTATTTGTTTTTCTACACTCCAGATTTTATCTCCCCATCCACCCTCCAACATCCCATACCTCCTCCCACCCCCACTGTCTCCAGGAAGATGTCCCCACCCCTATCTACCACCCCACCTGACCTCTAAACTCCCTGGGGTTTCCAGTCTCTGGAGAATTAGATGCATCATCACTGATTGAACACAGACCTAACAGTCCTCTGCTGTGTATACAGTGGGGGTCTCGTATCAGCTGGTGTATGTTGCCTTTTTGGTGGTCAGTGTTTGAGAGATCTCAGGATCTAGATTAAATGAGACTGCTGATCTTCCTACAGGGTTGGCCTCCTCCTCAGCTTCTTTCAGCCTTTCTTAACTCAACCACAGGGATAGCAGCTTCTGTCCATTGGTTGAGTACAAATATCTGCATCTGACTCTTTCCGATGCTTTCTGGGTCTTCCGGAGGGCAGTCATGGATAGGTCCCTTTTTGTGAGCACTCCATAGCCTCAGTAATAGTGTCAGGCCTTGAGACCTCCCCTTGAGCCGGATCCCAATTTGGGCCTGTCACTGGACCTTCTTTTCCTCAGGCTCCTCTCCATTTCTATCCCTGTAGTTTTTTCAGACAAGAACAATTATGGTTCAGAGTTTTGACTGTCGAATGGCAACCCCTTCCTCATTTAATGCCCTGTCTTCCGCTGGAGGTGGGCTCTTTAAATTCCCTCTCCTTACTATCGCACATTTCATTTAAGCTCCTTCTGTTTGAGTTCTGAGAGTCTCTCACCTCCCAGTTCTGTGGTGCATTCTGGTGGGTCTCCGCAACTTCCTACCTCCCTGGGTTGCCTGTTTCCATTCTTTTTCAAAAAATTTTTATTAATCATTCCATTCATTTATATCTCAAATGATATCCCACTTCCAGGTAATCCCTCTACCATCCCCCATCCCACATCTGCCCTCATCCCTCCCTTTTACCTGTATGGGAATGCTCCCCCCTACACACATACACTTGCCCCACCATTCCAGCATCCACCTACTCTGGGGCATCAAACCTCCCCTGGACCAAGGGCTTCCTCTTTTGTTGCTGTTGGGCAAGACTATCCTCTGCTACATGTGTATCTGGAGCCAAAGATCTCTTTCAGTACACTCCTTGGTTGGTGGTCTAGTCTCTGGGAGAACTGGGTGGTTAGGCCAATCAATGTTGTTCTTCCAATGGGGTTTCAATCCCCCTCTGCTCCTCCAGTCCTTCTGCCAGCTCCTCTACCATGGTTCCTGAGTTCAGCCTGATGGTTGGCTCCAAGCATCTGCCTTTGCATTGGTCAGTTGCTGGCTGAACCTCCCCAGGAACTGTCACACTTGGTTCCTGTCTGCAAGCATCTCTTGACCACAACAACAGTGTTGATATGGTGTCTGCAGACATGATGTATCCTCAGGTGTGACTGTTTCCCAGTTGGCCCTTCCTTCAGTCTCTGTTCTATTTTTTGTTCCTGTTCTTCCTTTGGACAGAAACATTTCTGGGTTAAAAGAACCTTGAGATGGGTGGGTGGCTCCATCCCTCCACACGGGTCATGCCTATCTACTGGAGGTGGTCTCCACAAGTTCTATCTCCCACTTCTCTGTGCATTACAGCTGAAGTCAATCCCATTGGGTCCTGGGAACCTCACGTTTTTCTGGTGTCTGAGATCTACCCTCATCCTCCTGCTACCTATTTTTATTCCGTTTTCCTGATGTTCTGTACCCCTCTAAATTGTCCTCCAGATTCTGATACTGCCACCATTATTTCCTCCTCCTCCTTTCTCCCTCCCTTGTCCCCCTCTCCTTCCATCTCCCACAATCATCCCGTTCACCCCTCAGTGTAGGACTGAAGCATCTACCCCTTGATCTTCCTTCCTTCTATGCTCCATATGGTCTGCAGGTTGTATAATATGCATTGTGATCTTTTGGGTTAGTATCCACTTAGTGAGTACACACCATGTGAGTTGTTTTGTGTCTGGGTTACCTCATTCTGGATGACATTTTCTAGATCCATCCATTTGCCTTCAAATTTCATGAATTCATTGTTTCTAATAGCTGAGTAGTGCTCCATTTTGCATATGTATCACATTTCGGTATCCATTCCTGTGTTCAAGGACATCTGGGTTGTTTCCAGCTTCTGGCTATTATAAATAAGGCTGCTATGAACATAGTGGAGCATGTGTCCTTGTTATATGTTGGAGCATCTTTTGGATATATGCCCATAAGTGGTATAGTTGGATCCACAGTTAATACTATGTCTAATTTTCTGAGGAACAGCCAGACTGATTTCTAGAGTGGTTGTACAAGCTTGCAATCCCATTATCAATGGAGGAGAGTTCCTCTTTCTCCACAACCTCACCAACATCTGCTGTCACCTGTGTTTTTGATTTTAGCCATTCTGACTGGTGTGAGGTAGAATTTCAAGATCATTTTGATTTGCATTTCCCTGATGGGTAAGGACATTTCTTTAAGTGCTTCTCAGCCATTTGAGATTCCTCCTTTGAGAATTCTCTGTTTAGTTCTATACCCCACTTTTTGATTAGGTTGTTTGGTTTCTTGCTGGTTAGCTTCTTGAGTTATTTATGTATTTTGGATATTAACCCTCTATCAGATGTAGGATTAGTGAAGAATTTTTCTCAATCTATAATTTTCCAATTTGTTCTATTGAATATGTCCTTTGCCTTACAGAAGCTTTCCAGTTTTATGAGGTTCCATTTGTCAATTTTTGATCTTAGAGGCTGAGCCATTGGAGTTCTGTTCAGAAAATTTCCCCCTGTGCCAATGAGTTTGAAGCTCTTTTTCACTTTCTCTTCTCTTAGATTCAGTGTATCTGGATTTATGTGGAAGTCCTTGATCCAGTTGGATTTGAGCTTTGTACAAGGAGATAAGAATGGATCAATTTGCTGTCTTCTACATGCTAACTCCAGTTGAACCAGCACCATTTGTTGAAAATGCTGTCTTTTTTTCCACTGAATGGTTTTAGCTTCTTTAACAAAGATCAAGTGATCATAGGTGTTTGGGTTTATTTCTGGGTCTTCAATTCTATTCCATTGATTTACCTGTCTACCTCTGTACCAATACTATGCAGGTTTTAATCACTATTGCTCTGTAGTACAGCTTGAGATCTACTGAAGAAAGAGTTTTCTGATTGTTTTACATGCCCTACTCTAATTGCCCTTTTCATTTGCTTCTAAAGGGAAAAATGAAGTTAACATTGTTTGTCATTTTAGGTATCATTTCATGGTATGAGACTATGATATTTTAATCATTGAAATTCTGGGAGAGGCTCTAACCAGCAGCTGACTCAGACAGATACAGACATCCAGAGCCAAACAGTGGATGGAGCTTGAGGACTCTTATAGAAGAATAGGGGGAAGGATTGTGGGCCCTAAGGAGATAGGAACTGCACAGGAAGATCAACAGAGTAAACCAACCTGAACCCTTGGAGCTCTCAGAGACTGAATCACCAACCGTGGAGCATACCTAGTCTACACAGATCTACCTCCATGGGCTGGACCTAGGCCTCCCTGCACATATGTTGTAAATGTGCAGCTTGGTTTTCATGTAGGTCTCAAACATCTGGAGTGGGGGCTATCCCAAAACATGTAGCCTGTATATGGAGTATGGTCTTCTAGCTGGGTGCCTCATCGGGCCTCAATGGGAGAGGAAGCACCTAGCCTCTCAGAGACTTAAAGTGGCAGGGTGGGGGACACAGGAGGAGGGGGTACTCAGAAAAAAGAGATGGGGAAGGATTGTGGAAGGGGGTGACTGGGACGGGTTATAAAGTGAATAAGCAAAAAAAATAAAATTAAAAAAAAAAAGAAATTCTGGGAAAATAGAGATCATTATTTTATTTTTCTACCAAAATGAACAATAAACTAATGCTGGTGTAATAATATATGAGACTACTATCTGACTGCAGAGAGTTCTTTGTTAGATTTTTTTTTTTTAAATGCATAATGTGACTTTTGTGGCTTATATTTAATGTTGTCCAGAAAAAGAGGAATCAATTTAATATTATTTGAAATATTAATCATTTGCAAGTATTATGGTTTTGTTTATTATTTATTTAATTATGTGCAGATAAGAAATTTTACCTGCATTCAAAGTCATTTCTTTGTATGTACTAGAGAATAAGTTATGAATGACTAGAGCTTCAGGGTATAAAAACTTTTCATAATACACTAACTGTGGCTCTAATTTAATTAATTCAACTGTATTTAGTTCTCACTGTTTTCTTCCTTGTTTCATACAGATTTTTGCACTAAATCTCTGACATAGCTTATCATTTCCATATGAAGAATACTTCACACTCTCTTCTGTATCTGTCTGACATGAAAGTCTCATTCACATCTTACAACACATATTATTCCAGACTTGACAAAACTTTTCCAGGAAAATATTCATAGTAACATTTTTTAAATATAGTTTAAGATTGATTTTAACCCTGGAATTCGACTGGGGAGATGGCACAGTGGGTAATATGCTTGTTTACAAATGTAAAGATTTGAACTTCAGTCCCTAGAATCTGCATAAAGTTTGGTTACATGTATATGTAATCAGCCTCTCACATTGATACAAGAGGATAAGATAGGAGAATCTCAGAAAGCCTGCTGTACACAAAAAGCAAAGAAAAAAGAAAACTCTGTCTCAAGACAGGAGGCAAGGAGAGATACCTAAGTATGTCCTCTGACCTAACTCACTACTAAGTGGATATTAGCCAAAAAGATAAAAAAAAAAAAAAAAAAAAAAGGACAGAATATCCAAGATACAGTCAGATACAGTCCACAGAACTCAAAAAGGTCAACGTCAACAAGCTGAATGGTCCAAGTGAGGGCACCTCAGTCCCACTTGGCAGGGAGAAGAAAGCATTGGAGGGAGGGACCTGGGAAGGAAAGAGGATAGAGGTGGGCTGGGGAGAGGAGAATCCAATCTGGAATTGGGTCAGGGAAAAGGACTGGAGCCCTGAGGGACAGCAGAAAGAATGGAAACAGGCTTTTATATGTTACTTGACCTTTTTCCCTTACTGCTTTCAATATTCATTTTTTGTTCTATGCATTTGGAGTTTTAATTATTCTATGATGAAGGGAATTTCTTTTCTGGTACCATCTGTTTGGTGTTCTATAGGCTTCTTGTATTTTTATGGGCATTTCTTTCTTTAGGTTAAGAAAGATTTCTTCTATAATTTTGTTGAAGATGTTTGCTGGCCCTTTGAGTTGGGAATCTTCACCCTCTTCTATTCCTATTGTTCTCACATTGGGTCTATTCATTGTGTCCTGGATTTCTTGAATGTTTTGAGATAGGAGCTTTTTGCTTTGTATAATTTCCTTGACCATTGTGTCTATTTCTTGTATTGTATCTTCTGCTGCTGAAATTCTCTCTTCTATCTCTTGTATTCTATTGGTGATGCTTGCATCTGTGACTCCTGATCTCTTTCCTAGATTTTCCTTCTTCAGGATAAAATTGAATGCATATTGATCCATACCTATCTCCTTGGACGAACTCAAGTTCAAGTGGATCGAGAACCTCTACATTAAACCAAGTACACTGAATCTAATAGAAGAGAAAGTGGGGAAGAGCCTCGAATTCTTGAAAACTTCCTGAACAGAACATCAATGGCTTATGCTTTAAGAGTAAGAATTGACAAATGGAACCTCATAAAACTGAAAAGCCTCTGTAAAGCAAGGGACACTATCAATAGGACAAAACAGCAACTCACAGATTGGGAAAAGATATTTACCAACCCTACATCTCATAGGGGGCTAATATTCAAAATATACAAAGAACTCAAGAAAGCAGACTCCAGAGAACCCTCTTAAAAAGTGGAGACAGGGCTAAATAGAGAATTCTCAAAGGAAGAATCTAAAATTGCTGAGAAACACTTAAAGAAATGTTCAACATCCTTAGCCATCAGGGAAATGCAAATCAAAATGACCCTGAGATTCTACCTCACACCAGTCAGAGTGGCTAAGATCAAAATTCAGGTGACAGCAGATGTTGCCAAGGATGTGAAAAGAGAGGAACTCTCCTCCATTGCTGGTGGGATTGCAAACTGGTACAACTACTCTGGAAATCAATCTGGAGGTTCCTCAGAAAATTGGAAATAGATCTACCTGAAGACCCATCTATATCACATTTTGAGCATATATCCAAAAGATGCCCCACCATGCCACAGGGCACATCTTCCACTGTGTTCATAGCACCCATATTTGTGATAGCCAGAAGTTGGAAACAACCCAGATGTCCCACAACAGAAGAATGGATACAGAAAATGTGGATAATTTATACAATGGAATATTACTCAGCTATTAAGAATGAGGACATCCTGAGTTTTTCAGGCAAATAGATGGAACTAGAAAATATCATCCTGAGTGAGATAACTCAGATCCCATAGGACATGCATGGTATATACTCACTAATAAGTGGATATTAGCCAAAAAAGTACAGAATACCAGGATACAATCCACATAACTCAAGAAGGTTAACAAGTCAAAGGGCCCAAGGGAGGATGCCTCAATCCCACTTGGGAAGGAGAAGAAGGCAATCACAGGAGGGGGAAGAGAGGGAGAGATGTGGGTGGGAAAGGGATCAGGGAGTGGAAGAAGGGAACCTGATCATGTATTGGCTGGGGGGGAACAGGATTGAAGCCCTGAGGGCTAACAGAAAGAATGGAAACAGGCAACCTTGGGAGGTAGGAGGTTGGGGGAACCTTTAGAATATACCAGAGACATTGGTGGTGAAAGACTCTCAGGACTCAAAGGGAAGGACCTTAGATGAAATGTCCTACAATGGAGAGAGGGAATTTGTAAAGCTCTGAAGTAGAAGACAGGGCATCAAGTGGAGGGATGGGCTTGCCATTCCACAGTCAAAAACCCTGACCCAGAATTGTTCCTGTCTGAAAGAACTGCAGGGACAAAAATAGAGAAGAGTCTGAGGGAAAGGAGATCCACCACCAGGCCCAAAGTGGGATCCAGCTTAAGGGAAGGCCTCAAGGCCTGACACTTGAAGCTATCTTGTGCTAACAAAAAGGGGCCTATCATGACTGCAGTCGAAATACCCAAAAAGCAGCTGAAAGAGTCAGATGCAGATATTTACACACAACTAATGGATTGAAGCTTGTGACCCCTGTAGCTGAATTAGGGAAAAGCTGGAAGAAACTGAGGAGGAAGGCAGCCTCATAAGAAGGTCAGCAGTCTCAGCTAACCAGGACCCCAAAGACATCTCAGACACTATGCCACTAACCAGTCAGTGTGACCTTCCCCCGGCCTTGGCCTTGAGCAGGCCTGAGACCTTGTTTACCACAACAGACCAAGTGATAAGGATCTAGGTGGAGTTACCCACCTTAGCTGCAGGGAACTAAAAAGAAGAACTGCCCCAGCGCTTGCTTTGAGATATCCCCGGTCTTGACCTGTGACCAAGAATGGATTATCTCACCCATCTCTCCGGCTGAACTAGAAATGGTTTTTGGCAGGCTTTTCCCTTTAAATTGAGAGTTAAACATTAAAGCATCGAGCCTTGATTAGAGAACTTTGTCTTGGCTTCTTCTCTTCTCGCCCTCTGCCCCCCTTTTGTTCCCAGCCCCCTTTTCAGGTGAATCCAGTTGATGAGTGGCCGCAGGCGGCTACAAGTCAGCATACACAAGCTGATATGAGGCCCCCCAACATATACAGCAGAGGACCGCTGGTTCTGGACTCATTCAGAGAAGATACAACTACCTCTCAAGAAACTTGAGGCTCCAGGGTGTGGAGAAGTCTGGTGAGGTGGAAGTAGAGGTTGGGTTGGAGACATCCTCTCGGAGACAGGAGAAGGCAGAGGAGGTATGGGATGTGGAACAGTCGGAGGGTGGACTGGGAGGGGAAAAAAATCATACAATTAATTTAAAAATATTTTAAAAAGTAGAAAAAGAAAGAAATGTTCAGTTTCCTTAGCTGTCAGGGAAATGCAAATCAAAACCCTCCTGAGATTCCACCTTACACCAATCAGACAAAAGGCGACAGTAGATGCTGGCAAGGATGTGGAGAAAGGATGAATCCTCCATTGCTGGTGGGATTGCAAGCTTTGGATATCAACCTGACAGTTCCTCAGAAAATTGGGATAGCTCTTCCTGAAGACCAAGCTACTCCATTCCTGGGCCAAAAGATGCTCCAACACGTAACATAGACAGTTGAACTATTATAAGCTTTAGCTCTAATGTTAAATATGCTATGACTTGTCCTATATTTAGAAATTGCACTGTGCAAATGTTTTTCCAACCATTCAAACTCTCTGTCGTCATATTCTGTATTTGAATTTGAGATAATAATACCGTATTTTGAATTCATCATTTTAGCTTACAAATAATGGATACTCACTTATATACTGTCATAGTAAATTATTTTTATTTTATATGTAAAGCTCACTTTGTCCAAAATGATTTCCCAAAGCTCTGTAATTGTTTCCTATTTTTCTGCCATCCTATTAAATATTGAATCCAAAAAAATGTCAATAAGAATAAAGATTATACTTTACTATAAATTGCCTGGAACATTTTAAATGTCAAAACAATTCATCTATTTTAGTCTAAATTATATTTTAATTATATGAATATTATAGGAAATAACAAAAGCATGTCAACTTTCAGACCAGCCCTGGGGCAAAGTGGCAGGTAGTTAAAATGAGCACAGGAAAATATCTGACCTAAAAATTAGAATAGAGATTTAAATCTCAAAGCAACCAAGGTATGTGACAGGTAGGCTTACCTAAAATTCATCAATCCAATTCTCCATGATATTGTGTGCAGCACAGTTAACACAAAAGCATTCCTGTGTTTCATTTGCTTCTAAAAAGAACATTTTATTAATTTAATAATTCATGCTATTTATTTTATTTCTATTTACTTAGATTTACTGACTTAAATTATTCAGAATTAAGTCATAACTTTGTTTCTGTCTGCACAAGTTACTTCTACCCCATGTTGTCCTAAAGGCTAATGTAGTGCCTTCATGTTACTTATAGTTTAGTGATTAATGAAAATCTTCTAATTTACTCCAGCACATATTTTTCCTTATTAAGTATACTTCAAAGTAATAAAAATATCAGTTCATATTCCTTCCTCATTACAGGTGTTTCACAGTGCATCTTTGTGGACAATGTTCTCTGTTTCAGATTATCCCACAGTTTACTGTCCTGCAAAGACAAATGCAGCCCTGACTAATAGCTGTGCTGATGTGATGTGGAAGTCAGCTTTGTTTTTCTTTAATCTTAGGCTTGATATCCAACAGTAAAAGAACTTAGTAAGGTTTGTTCTTCAGTTGAACTTGTTCTAGTTTGTTTGTTTGTGTATTTCTTAATTTTTACAATCTTATAATTTTTTTTAGTCCCCTTAATTTGGTATGAGACATTCTCATGTGGCACAAGATGACCAAACAAATGTACTATGTAGTACAGTCATTTATTTTATCTTTCTTTTTGAAGCAGGTTCTCAACTACCCCAAGGTAGCCTCAAACTGGCTATGTATAAGCTTGAGCTTTTGATCATTCTGTTGCACCTCTCAAAGGTTGGATATGTGGGTTTGTGCCACCACATACAGCTTGAAGTCACTCTTGAAACTAGTTTCTATTAAGAAAAGCACTTCTTTATACTGACATGAGGTAGTCAAAACCAATAAAAAATGTGCATAGATTTATTCAATGGAACTTAAACTGTTCACTTTGTAAACATAAATTCATGCAACTTAACAGTCAAACATCCAAAGATTTTTACAGTACCTCATTCGAAATAACCCAGTTTGAATAATCAATTTTAGGCAATGCTCATGACATCTTTCTGTATATGTTATCATTCATTTGTTAAAACCTACTCTGTAAAGGACAGGGCAGTACAGAGTAGAGTTATGCATTTATCTAGTGTTACGACCCGGTCAGTTCGGGTCAGTCAACAGGTTCTCCAGCACAGGAGTGAGGATACAGGCTTCCAATTCCTGCTTACTGGAGCTCCAACATTGAGGCGCCACTTTGTTCCCGCCTGGAGCTGCCCCACTTTGTTTCCACCTGTTCTGCTGCTCCAGTTCTCGGGTCAGGATCTAGCAAGAGAGAGAGTGGTGATGGAAGGGCACAAGACACGAAGAATGGAGACAAAACAGAGAGTCTGATAAAGTCTTGTTTATTGAAAAGAAATCTTGGGTATTTATACCCTTTACTACGTGCCTTGCCCTCGTGGACAAGCACAGCTGAAGGCACTATGTCATGTGCCTTGCAGCGTGGATACCACGTGCGCCTAGCTAGCAGTGTGGAGACCCTGTGCACCTTACAGCTAGGGGCACTAAGCAGCAAAACAAGATATGTGAGAAAAACAAGATGTTTATCAGAGTGTGCTCAGCTATTGTGGGCTGTTGAAAACACGTCTCTTGTCAGGGTATATGGCTCGAGATGACTGTAAAGATGATAGCTGCTTTCTGCTAGAAGTTGGCTCCCAACAATCTAGATTTGAAAAGGATGTTGCTAGGCCTACCCAGAATGAAATAGAGCCTTTAAATTCTTCCAGTTGTTCCTATTTTGCTATAATTCATTGTGGGTTTGTTGTTTTTGTTATTGTTCATTTTGCTTGTTTGTTTTGTTCCTTTTTCATGATACTTATTCCTCTTTCAGTATGAAATTATTCTTCTTGGATTTTCTTCTTTTCTCTGATCTTTAGAGAGATTCTATTTCTCAGCTATCTGGTACTAGATTCACACTTTTCATTGTGTGTCTCAAGGAGAGAGCTGTGCTTGCCGTACTCTTCACACATAGTCACATTCAGACAGAAGTTGTGCATTTGGCCCTTGGAAGAGTATGTTCCTAGATGGCTCTGCCACTTCCCCAGGTGCAACACTGCAAAGAACAAGCAATCTAACCCTGTTGTTATTTTTTTGTCTGACAACATTCTCTGGGATATCATTGTTTTCATTGGTACCCCCAGAAAATAGGTTGTATTGTCTTTTATTTTCAAATTTAAGGATTATTTCTATTGTGCATTATTATGTTATTCACTTGTATGAGACCTATTGCAGATTTTGTGGATTAAAAAAAAAATCAGTTTCTGTTGGTGAAGTCCAGCACATACCTTCTGCCTCTTTCTGTAGGCTGTCACAAAATGTTGAAGTAAAATTTGCCAGGATGTATACTCACGTGAAGGCTGGGAAAAATATAGATTTATATACTTACTCTGTCTATATAGAAATCCTGTTGGTGCAGATGGAGAACTGGTGTCCCCTTTGCTGGGTGAGTGGCTGGCAGGATTCTTAGTTGTGTTCTGTATTTAGCTATTATATTCAATTTTATAACTGTTTATAAGTAATCATGGACTCCAAAACTTTTATATATTTTCAACATATTTTTAATTTGATATCCATTTGAATTTCCAAGGCCTTTGTCACTATGTTCCATTACCAACATATCTCACTTATACAGAAGAGCAGCTTGCTGTATACACATTTCCCTAATTCCTGAATATGTCATTTTTGTCTTCATGCCTGCATTAAGATTCTTAATCAATTGATGTTATCAACTGTCTCCCAGTCATCTCTTGCAGTTGCATATATATTCATTTCCTAAAATCTACAGTTCTTAATTCCAAGCTCCTGAGTTTTTCTGTGTGGGGTTATGTATATATACATGTTTTTACATCCTATGCTTTTCTCTCACCAAGTCCATCTCTGCTTATTCTTTGTTAGCCATGAAAGAGTGCAAATGGACTCAGGGAGATACAGATTTAGATTATTAGTGTCTGAAATGTACCACAAGATGCTGAAAATGCATTTTGAAATCTCCAAATTTAGGTATATCATCTGTATGACATTGAAAAACTTGTGTCAGATGTTCCATGATGTCTAGCAGTTCTATACTGCTTAAAAGTAAATCTGCTGTGTTCTGCTTTGTTTCTTTCTATGTGCCTCAAGTACAGAATGAACATAGTCCTAATATTCATGTATGAAATAAATTTACCATAGCAACTATCTTTCTGGTAATCATTTAGTCAGAAAACCTCCACAGAAATAATTTGTACATTAAATCTCTAGTGGAACAGACCAATGGCAACTGTCTGGGTCATTTTTGAATTTCATGGAGCCCAGGTCAGCTTGCAGCTAGAATGTACCATGTTGGAAAATGTGTCCAGATCTATCTTTACTCTCAATAAAATGGTTGCCCCAGGCATTGTTGAAGCATTTATCCTATTTTAAAATATAATCCAGTTGATTATCTTCAAAATGAAAATGTTAGCATAAGATGAAAATAAATCAGCCTGTCCCTAAACTCTACTTACATTTAATGAAAAAAAAAAAAAAAGAGTAATTCATGATTTAGACGTGTTTTCTCCTTCTATCTCTCTTTTTCTTCTCCCTCTCTCTTCAATTTTTTCTCTTTTCCTTTTTATTTTCTTTTTACTTACCTACTTAAATCTATATTACAATAATTTAATGCATATTAAAACATTTTCTCAATAAAGTCTCATGCCTCTCAAAAAATTCAAAGAAAAATTTATTTAGTAAACTTAATCCTTTTCAAATTATTTTCTTCTCATGCTACAACTATTTTTTTGTTTTTTTTTTTTTTTTTTTTTTGGTTTTTCGAGACAGGGTTTCTCTGTGTAGCCCTGGCTGTCCTGGAACTCACTCTGTAGACCAGGCTGGCCTCGAACTCAGAAATCCGCCTGCCTCTGCCTCCCAAGTGCTGGATTAAAGGCGTGCGCCACCACCGCCGCTTACAACTAGTTTTAATATACCAAGGGTTAAAATAGAAATTTCAGCCCATGATTCTATTAAACAGAATCTATCTCCATATCTAAACATTTCTAAAATGAGTCTATAGCATATTTGCATTTCACACCATCATTCTCTAGTTTTCTTCTCATTTTATTTTTCCTTTCTTTAATCCAAAATAGTCCTAGAGGCTCAGGTCAGCTGTGATATTATGCAAAATTTTGATAGCATCAAAGAATCCACTCCTGGGAGACTGTCCATTTAGCAAGCCTCAGGATTGCGAGATAGTTGAAAATGGATGGGGATATCAGGATGCTCTGAGTTGGACATTCATTCATACTCCTACAGCCATGACATATATCTTTGTGTAATAGGTTATGGGATGTCAGGGCATGCTACTCTGCATTTTTCATTTTTCATGTTGCTTGCCACCTTCTCCTGAAATGAGAAGAGAAATCTTACTAGAAATCCATTCCAGTCTGAAACATGCTTCACTCCACAGGCAGTTACAGCTCTTACATTCAGTGACATTTCCTTAGGCTTCAGATAGATTGAATTCCAGGTAATATTTGAGTAAACCCATGTTCCATTGACACAGGCTGAAATGGCATTTTGTCTATAAATCCAATGTGTTTCATCCTATAAATCATCTAAGAACGTGATATGCAAATAGATTTGTATTGTTTTGAAGCCCACTAAGGAATTCATCCTTCTACTTTTTAAAATTTCACTTACATTAATTCTAACATGCAGTAAAAATGTCATAGTGGTATTTGAATTATCTACTTGAAGTAATTATACAGTAATAACAGGGACTCAGTTTCCTTTTTACCATCTGTTCAAATTATTTTCTCAAGATTGTTTCTATAGTTAAAATGACCAAATATGATTTTATAATTAATTATGAAAAGAATATTGCCTGGAACTGAGGAAAAATTGCAAATTTTAAAACAATCATGACAGACCTTCAATAAAAATTTGCTGAAAATATTTGACGTAGCAGTCATATTAAAAAGAATTGAGCAAGAATCTTTAATAGAAACTTAGAAAGATATCAGCAAAACTTCAAAATATATACTATCAAAGTAAAGGTATATATTTAAATTTGTTATGTGATTTGGAAAAAACTGTACACTAGGAATATTTAGATGCTTTTCTTTATTTTTTATTGGATATTCTACTCATTTACATTTCAGATATTATCCCCTTTCCCCATTGACCCCCCCCCCGAACTCCATATCCTGTCCCCCTCCCACTGCTTCTATGAGGGTGTGCCCCAACATTCCTACCTATTCCCCCCTCCCCACCCTCAAATTCCCCTACACTAGGGCATTCCCCCTTCATGGAACCAAGGACCTCCTCTCCCACCAATGCCTGACAAGGCCATCCTCCACTGCATATACAGCTGGAGCCATGGGTCTCTCCATAGCATGTTCCCAGACTGGCAGTTCAGACCCTGGGAGCTCTGGTTGATTAGGTTGGTATTGTGGCTCATCCTATGGGGTCTCAAGCCCTTTCAGCTCCTTAATTCCTCTCTTTACCTCCCCCATTGGGGACCTCATGATCAGTTCAATGGTTAGCTTTCAGCATCCACCTCTGTATGTCAGATTCTGGCAAAGTCCCTCAGGAGACAGCTGTATCAGGCTCCTGTCAGCATGCACTTCCTGGCATCTATAACAGTGTCTTCATTTGTTGACTGCACACTGGATGGATCCCCAAGTAGGGTAGTCTACAGTCAGCCCTCTCCTACAATCTCTGCTCCACACTTTGTATTTGCTTTCTTGAATATTTTGTTACTCCTAAGAAGGACCAAAGCACCCATAGTTTGGTCTTCCTGCATCTTGAGCTTCATGTGGTCTGTGAGTTGTAAATTGGGTATTGTAAGCTTAGGAGCTAATATCCACTTATCAGTGAGTGCATACCATGTGTGTTCTTTTGTGATTGGGTTACCTCACACAGGATGAGATTTTCTACTTTCAACCATTTGACTAAGAATTTCATGAATTCATTGTTTTTAATAGCTGAGTAGTACTCCATTGTATAGATGTACCATATTTTCTGTATCCATTCCTCTGTTGAAAGACATTTGGGTTCTTTCCAGCTTCTGGCTATTATAAATAAGGCTGCTATGAACATAGTGGAACTGTGTCCTAGTCATATGTTAAAGCATCTTTTGGGTATATGCCCAGGAGAGGTATAGCTGAGTCCTCAGGGAATGCTATGTCCAATTTTCTGAGGAATCACCAGACTGATTTCCAGAGTGGTTGTACCAGCTTGCAATCCCACCAAAAATGGAGGAGTGTTCCTCTTTCTCCACATCCTTGCCAGCGTCTGCTATCATCTGAGTCTTTGATTTTAGCCATTCTGACTGGTGTGACGTGGAATCTCAGGGTTGTTTTGATTTGCATTTCCCTGATGACTAAAGATGTTGAACATCTTTTTAGGTGTTTCTCAGCAATTCGAGTATCCTCAGTTGAAAATTCTTTGTTTAGCTCTGTACCACATATTTAATAGTGCTATTTGTTTTTTCTGGAGTCTAAGTTCATGAGTTCTTTGTATATTTTGTATATTAGCCCTCTATCAGATGTAGGATTGGTAAAGATCTTTTCCAATCTGTTGGTTACTGTTTTGTCCTATTGACAAGGTGTCCCAAGTCTTACAGAATCTTTGCAATTTTATAAAGTACCATTTGTCAATTCATGATCTTAGAGCATAAGCCATTGGTGTTCTGTTCAGGAACTTTTCCCTGTGTCTATGTGTCCGAGGCTCTTCCCCACTTTCTTTTCTATTAGTTTCTGTGTGTCTGGTTTTATATGGAGGTCCTTGATCCACTTTGACTTGAGTTTTGTACAAGGAGATAAGAATGTGTCAATTTGCATTTTTTTATGTGCTGACCTCCAGGTGAACCAACAGCATTTGTTGAAAATGTTATCCTTTTTCCACTTGATGGTTTTAGTTCCTTTGTCAAAGTTCAAGTGACCATAGGTGTGTGGGTTCATTTCTGGGTCTTCAATTCTATTCTGTTCTAGCATATCTCTGTACCAATACTATGAAGATTTTTTATCACTATTGCTCTGTAGAACAGCTTGAGGTCATGGACAGTGATTTCCCCAGTTGATCTTTTATTGTTGAGAATAGTTTTTGCTATCCTGGATTTTTTGTTATTCCAAATGAATTTGCAAATTGTTCTCTCTAACTCTGTGAAGAATTGTGTTGGAATTTGGATAAGGATTTCTTTTTTTTTTTTCATTTTATTTTATTATTTAAATCACATCGTAATTTACTTATTCACACAGGGGTTATAAACACAAAAAGGCAGGATGTGGGGAAGGGAATGACACTGGAGAATAGGTAATCAGTTGAACCTGGAGATTGTTTTTGACAGGATGGCCATTTTTACTATATTAATCCTGCAAATCCATGAGTATGGAAGATAATTGCATCTTCTGAGATCTTCTTCCATTTCTTTTTGGAGAGGCTTGAAGTCTTGTCATACAGATTTTTGACTTGCTTGGTTAGATTCACACCAATGTATTTTATATTATTTGTTACTATTGTGAAGGGTGTCATTTCCCTAATTTATTTCTCAGCCTGTTTATCGTTTAGTAGAGGAAGGCTACTGATTTGTTTGATTGATTTTATAACCAGCCATTTTGCTGAAGTTGTTTATCAGGTTTGGGAGTTCTCTGGTGGAATTTTGGGTCACTATATCATCATATCATCTGCAAATAGTGATATTTTGACTTCTTCCTTTCCAATTTGAATCACTTTGACCTCCTTTTGTTGTCTGATTGCTCTGGCTAGAAATTCGAGTATTATATTTAATAGGTAAAGAGAGAGTGGGAGTCCTTGTCTAGTCCCGATTTCAGTGGGATTGCTTCAAGTTTCTTTCCATTTAGTTTGTTGTTGGCTACTGGTTTGCTGTATATTGCTTTTACTATGTTTAGGTGTGGGCCTTGAATTCCTAATCTTTCTAAGGACTTTTACCATAAAGGGGTGTTGAACTTTGTCAAATGCTTTCTCAGCATCTAATAAGATAATCATGAGGTTTTTTTCTTTGAGTTTGTTTATATAGTGGATTACATTGATGGATTTCCTTATATTGAAACATCCCTGATCCTTGGAATAAAGCCTACTTGATCATAATGGATGATTGTTTTGATATGTTCTTGGATTAGGTTTGCGTAAATTTTACTGAGTACTTTTGCGTCAATATTCATATGGGAGATTGGTCTGAAGTTCTCTTTCTTTGTTGGGTCTTTGTGTGGTTTAGATATGAGTGTAATCGTGGCTTCATAGAATGAATTGGGTAGTGTTCCTTCTGTTTCTATTTTGTGGAATAGTTTAAAAAGTATTGATATTAGATCATCCTTTAACATCTGATAGAATTCTGCACTAAACCCATATGGTCCTGGGCTTCTTTTGGTTGGAAGACTTTTAATGACTGCTGCTATTTCTTTAGGGGTTAGGAAGTATTTAGGTGGTTTATCTGATCTTGATTTAACTTTGGTACCTGGTATCTATCTAGAAAATTGCCATTTCATCCAGATTTTTCAGTTTTGTTGACTATAGTCTTTTGTAGTGGGATCTGATGATTTTTTTAATTTCCTTGGTTTCGGTGGTTATATCTCCCTTTTCAGTTCTGGTTTTATTAATTTGGATACTGTCTCTGTGGCCTCTGGTTAGCCTAGCTAAGGGTTTATCTATCTTGTTGATTTTCTCAAAGACCCAGCTCTTGGTTTTGTTAATTCTTTGTATAGTTTTGTTTATTTGTTTGCTTCTACTTGGTTGATTTTAGCCCTGAATTTGATTTTTTCTGCTGTCTACTCTTCTTGAGTGTATTTGCTTCTTTTTGTGCTATAGTTTTCAGGTGTACTGTCAAGTTGCTAGTGTATGCTCTCTCCAGTTTCTTTTTGGAGGCACACAGAGCTATGAGTTTTCCTCTTAGCACTACTTTCATTGTGTCCCATAAGTTTTGGTATGCTGTGCCTTCATTTTCATTAAATTCTAAAAAGTCTTTAATTTCTGTTTTTATTTCTTCCTTGATCAAGTTATCATCCAGTAGAGCATTGTTCAGCTTCCATGTTTATGTGGGCTTTCTGTTGTTTTTGTTGTTATTGAAGACAAACCTTAGTCCATGATGATTTGAGCAAATGCATGGGATTATTTCAATGTTCTTGTATCTGCCAAGTCCTGTTTTGTGGACCAAGTATAGTCTTATTTTGAGAATACCATAAGTGTCATAAATTAAGGTGCATTCTTTTTTTAGAATCTAAATCTTAATTTCTTTTTATCTTCTAAAATACTACATAACTTAAGTAAATTCAATTGTGAGTAGCAACATTGTTCGCTTCAGCTTTATGTCGGAGCTTCTTGTTTGGTAGATGAGACAAAGGCATGGTCCCAAGATGAATTGAGCGTGCATGATATATTTCAATGCTGACTGGGCGTTTGTGTACTCTAGGATAGGTTCATGTGAATACATTAGCATAAGGTTCGGAGGGAAGTGAGTGCACAAGACTTTTCGTTTTAGTGATGCCAACTGAATTTCAGTCTTACTTGTCAGAGTACTATCATACGACTTGCAACTGTAAAGTAACTCAACATAAATGGGCAAATAAAATATTACCATCACTCCAATTCCATCAAGCTTACACTTCCTCAGCAGGTATCTTTGTATGTCAGCTTTTCTTTCGTCTTGAATGTGAAAACCAAGTGTTTCCCATTTTCTAAGACCAGATACACTCATTTTTTTCTTTTTAACTCCTTTTCCTGACTAAACCTTGATAACACTCCATCAGCTATAATTTACTTTAATTTCTGTTGCTGTGTTAAAATATCCTGACAAAAATAAATTTATAGGAGAAGGATTAGTTTTCACTCCAAATCAATGGTTTCATCCATCAGGGCAGGGAAGCTAAGATGTCAGGAATCTATATCAGCCAATCACATTTCACCAACTGTCAAGAACATAGAAAAACTAATTACATGCATGGTTTCTTGCTTGTTTGTTTATATTCAGCTTGATTAATACTTCAGCTCATCCTTTCAGCACACTATGGTGCCTCTCATTGTGTGACAGAACTTCCTATGCCAGTCTAATAAAATTAAGATGAATTAAGACAAGCTCATAGTTAAACCCAAGGTAGACAATCCCACATCAAGACACTCTTGCCAGATGATTATTGGCTGTATCAATTTGACAAAGCCAACATAACAGAATATAACCCAGTACAACAACATTTGAGATGTGTAGATTTGCATATTGCTCATTTTGAAAATATGCTTCCCTTTTATACTCAAAAGTTGCTTATACCTATTTTTCTTATATTTGCTATTATATAAAACAGTATTTCTCAACAGGAGTATTATGACAATTTGAGTAACTGACTCTTACTTTGATACTGTCACAGGTCCTAGCACATTTCTGATGGTCTCTAGCAGAATAATCTAAAGCGTTTTAGAGACCTTAATAATAATTTGAGATGAATTTAGATTACTCATGTTTTTTTTTTTTCTTTTACTAAGTTCTCTGACATCTTTTCATTCTCTTTTATTTCACCACCATCAATCAGTTTTAAAGTATGGATGTATATTTCAAATTACACAAATATGTTCTAAATGCCTAAAATTAACTCCTGCATTTTCAAAAGTTTGAGACAAGATCTCTGAGTTTATTTTCTTTAGCTTTTTAAAACATTGATCCACTCTTCTTACAAATTCTATGTTGCAGTGATAAAACTTAAGTCAACTTTTTTTTGTTGTTGTTGTTTTTCAAGACAGGGTTTCTCTGTGTAGCCCTGGCTGTCTCCTGGAATTTACTCTGTAGACCAGGCTGGCCTCGAACTCAGAAATCCACCTGCCTCTGCATCCCAAATGCTGGGATTAAAGGCATGCACCACCACCGCCTGGCTAATTTAAGTCAACTGATTGCTCTTTTTTTTTTTTTTGCAATTAAATCCCATCTACATTTTAAAAATTTATTTCCTTGATTTCAAATATATATTATTATTATTATTATTATTATTATTATTATTACTTTTTATTACAGCCCAAATGTTGCCCCTCCCAGTTTCCCCTCATAGAGTTCTTCCCCATATCACCTCCTGTCTTTGCCTCTGAGAGATTGCCCACTCCCAGGCATCTCCCCTCCCTGGGGTATCAAGTCTTTACAGGATTCAGCATCCTCTCCCACTGAGGCCTGACAAAATAGTCCTCTGCTACATATATGTTGGGGCCTTGGACCAGCTCATGTATGCTCTTTGGGTGGTGCTTTAGTGCATAGCTTTTTCCTATGGGGTTGCCATCCCCTTCAACCCTTCCCCTAACTCTTCCATAGAGGTCTCTGACCTCAGTTCAATGCTTGGCAGTAAGTATGTACATCTGCCCCAATCTGCTGCTTGTAAAACCTTTCAAAGGACAGCCATGCTAGGCTCCTACCTGCAAACACAACACAGCATTGTTTCAGGACTTGGTGCCTACCTATGAGTTGGATCCCAAGTTGGGCTGGTCACTGGTCAGATATTCTTTCAGTTTCTACTTCATTTTTATCACTGCATTTCTTTTAGACAGGAACAATTTTAGGTCAAAAATTCTGAAGAAGGGTTGATGTCCCCATCCCTCCACTGGGGGGCCTGTCTAACTACTGGAGGTGATATCTTCAGATTCCATATCCCCACCATTGGGCATTACAGCTAAGGTCACCCACATTGAGTCCTGGGAGCCTCTCATATCCCAGGTCTCAGGGACTTTCTAGAGGTTCTCCCTACCCCTCACCCTCACCACAAAGCTGCATATTTCCATTCATACTCCTGACCCTCTATGCTTCTCTTGCATTGAACATTTCATAATTGCTTCTTAGCCAGTCAAGATTCTTCTGTTGAGAATTCTCTTCTGAGCTCTGTACATCATGGTTTTTTTATTGGATATTTTCTTTATTTACATTTCAAATGTTATCCCCTTACTAGGACTCCCCTCTGGAACCCCCTATCCAATACCCCCTCCCACTGCCTCTATGAGGGTACTCCTCCACCCACCCACCACTCCTGCCTTCCCACCACGGCATTCCCTACACTGGGGTATGAACCCTCTCAGGCCCGAGGGCCGCTCCTCCCACTTATGTCCAACAAGGCCATCCTCTGATTCATATGGAGCCAGAGCCATGGGGTCCCTCCGTGTGTATTACACACAAACACACACACACACCACACACACACACACACACATCCCTCTGTGGGATTCAGGGTTACTGTAAACGACCCCCATAACTGATCATGACCCCCTTTCCCTTCCCCTCCCCTCTCCCACCTAATTTTCTCACTCCCTCTGCCTCCCATGATTATTTTGTTCTCCCTTCTAAGTGGGATTGAAGCATTCTCATTTGTCTCTTTCTTCTTGTTTAACTTCTTAGGGTCTGTGAGTTGTATCATGGGTATTTTGTACCTTTGGGCTAATATCCACTTATCCTGAGTACATATCATGCATGTCCTTTTGGGGTCTGGATTACCTCACTCAGTATGATATTTTCTAGTTTCATCCATTTGCCTGCAAAATTCATGATGTCCTTGGCTTGGTATTTTTGTTTGTTTGTTTGCTTGTTTGTTCGTTTGTTTTTTGTTATGTTTTTTATTTCTTTTTTATTGGATATTTTATTTATTTACATTTCAAACATTCTCCTCTTTTCCAGTTTCCCCTCCAGAACCCCCCTATCCCATTCCTCCTCCCCCTGCTTCTAGGAGTATGCTCTTTCACCCACCTATCCACTCCTACCTCACTGCCCTGGCATTCCTCTACACTGGGGCATCAAGCCTTTACAGGACCAAAGGCCTGTCCTCCCATTGATGCACAACAAGGCCATCTTCTGCTACATATGCAATTGAAGCCATGGGTTCCTCCATGTATACTCTTTGACTCATGGTTTAGACTCTGGGAACTCTGGGAGTTCGGTTGGTTGATATTGTTGTTCTTCCTATAGGGTTACAAACCCCTTCATCTCCTTCAGTCCTTTCTCTAACTCCTCCATTGGGGACCCTGTGCTCAGTCCAATGTTTGGCTCTGTATTTGTCAGGCTCTGGCAGAGCCTCTCAGAAGACAGCTATATCAGGCTCTTGTCAGCACACACTTCTTGGCATCTGCAATAGAGTATGGGTTTGGTGTTTGCATATGGGATGGATCCCCAGGTGGGGCAGTCTCTGGTGGCCTTTCCTTCAGTCTCTGCTACACATTTTTTCTTCGTATTTCCTGTGAGCATTTTGTTCCAAGAATTTCATGAAGTGTTTGGTTTAATAGCTGAGTAGTACCTCGTTGTCCTTCTTTTTAATAGCTGAATAGTATTCCACTGTGTAAATGAACCACATTTTTGTATTCATTCTTTGATTGAGGGATATCTGGTGTTCTTCCAGTTTCTGGCTATTATGAATAAGGCTGCTATGAACATAGTGGAGATGTGTCCTTGTGATATTGTAGAGCATCTTTTTGGGTATATTCCCGGAGTGGTAGAGTTGGGTATTCAAGTAGAACTATTTCAATTTTCTGAGGAACCACCAGATTGTTTTCTAGAGTGGTTGTACCGGTTTTCAATCCCACCAGCAATATAAGAGTGTTCCCCTTTCTCCATATCCTAATCAGCATGTTATGTCACTTGAGATTTTGATTTTAGTCATTTTTATTGACGGAATCTCAGGGTTATTTTGATTTGGATTTCTCTGATGATTAATGATGTTGAAGATTTCTTTAAGTGCTTCTTGGTCACTCAAGATTCTTCTGTTGAGAATTCTCTCATTAGCTCTGTACACTATTTTTAAATTAAATGATTATTTTATTTCTTTACATTTCAAATGTTGCCCCCTTCCTGATCTTCCATCCACAAACCTCTCATCCTATCTTCCCTCCCCTTTGCCTCTAAGAGGGTCCTCCCCCAACCCACTCCATTGTTAAATTGGGTTATTTGTATTATGTTTCTATTTATTTTTTTAATTAATTATTTACATTTGGAGTCTAACTTCTCATCTTCCAAACATAGATCATTTTTCTCATTGTCTCCAATGAAGCTAACCATTCTAACAGTTTCACAATCCACTTTCCCCTGCGTCTTGGAAATCTATATAAATCTACAATGTGTTTTCTATTTCTCTTTGTTTGTCTTCCTTGAAGTTTTTGTATTTTAAGGGTGTGCTGTTCTAGTCCTGCATGCATGCATACTTTTCAAATCTGCTTCTGTTTATGAATTCTGGTCTTATTCTATTATAGTTAGTGTGTATACTGTGTATGATCACTATGCTTTTAAATTTATGGAGACAGAAATTTATTATGCTTCAAATAAAACATCCTGTATTGACTTTTCAGATCAGTTTTAGATGATGATTAAGCCTGCATCTGTTGAATGGTCATCCATCTTTAGAAGCCCTGGACTTATGTCAACATTATTTAAGAAGGTAATGACAGGACAGATATGTTCTTCAAAGTCACGTTGACGTTTTAATTTCTATTTGATTGATTCATCATTTTCTTCTACAAATGAGCTTCTAGTATATTTAAGGGAATTACATTTCATTACGACTAATACAAGGAAAATTAGATACCTAATTAATTATGAATTAATTTCATTAGTTTAAATATCTTTTAGAGTAGTAGGTAATACTTCTAGCATTATCTTCATAGTTAGTATATTTTACCCAACCAATCTATGTCATTTATAAGTTTGCTGTGTATCAACTTGTTATTAGAAATAATAGTTGGAGTTCTCAAAAGATGAAAAAGCTTGAGATGTGACGAAGATTTTATTGAAAATATTGAGTACATTAGTTTTTCACATTGCATTTCAATGAGCATAAACACTCATGATTTTTTTTTTCAAATTTCAGATAGCTTAATTATGGAAACAGTATCAGTTACTCAAAAATAGACACAGATCACAGAAGCTCCATAATTTCTAGATATAATGTTTATATAACACCTATATCTTCCAATAAGGGAGAAAGATATTTGTTTTTCAACTATGCCCAGACTTGTACAGATCACCACATATTAGTATACATGTTATTTTATACACTCTCTACTGACAGAAATTTAAATTTGATGACTAAGTTTATACCTCTTAGGAGATAGTAGTGACACATATCCTAATATCAAAGATTTTTTTTATTAAATGAATGAGATATTCATTTTATTCATTAGCTATAAGTTTGACAATATATTTGAAGTACATTATATTCAGTTTGATGGTATATTTGTTATATAACTTTTATTTAATTTCATATTTCTTCTATTACATTTAGTTTGCTGTCACCAATCTTATTTTTTTAAAATAACAAAAAATAATATGAACTGATTGTATTGCACAAAGTAATTTGAAATGCTAATGTTTCACTCTTGAAAATTTGGTCTTGACTTGAACTGCTCTATTTAGGTTGTAAGATAAAACACTACAGAGTTACAAAAGTGTTTAAAAGCGATCTATTTATTATTTTAACCATTCATGGAATTATGGTTCTAAGATGATAATTTTCTTAATAAATGTATATATTTTACATGAACTTCATTTAAAAATTCATACTTAGTTCTAATGCCCTTCCAGAGACCTAAAATTTTCTCACATGAATTGAAGTATGTGAAATTTTGTTATGGTGTACAAAATTCTGTCTATCTAAAACTCATATCTAACTGTGAAACCTGAGTGTGACTTTCTTTGAATCTATGAAAATGTAGTTTGCTTTAAAACATGAGAGAAAAGGAAAGAAGAGAAACAACAGAAACAAGGCCATGTACAACCTAGAATGCAAGTCATAGTTTGGGTTGTAACTGTTTTTACTAATAACACTCTTTATTTATACATTGAATCCAATATGATTTCTATACCACAGATACTTGCAATCAATAACTATTGCTAAATAAGCAGGAATTGAAAGTCATTGAGGTCTTTAATTACATAGTTTGAAAATAACTTTTAATTTATTATATTTTATTATTTTAAGCAATATTTAAATTTAAGTATATTTTGATAATATTTTCCCCTTCCCCAAGTTTGTCCAGATTTTCTTCTCACTAGCCTATACACTTAACGTCAAATTCTTTCTCAAAAGTTTTCTATTTTAATAGTAACGTAGACTAAGTCCATCAATCTTTGCATTTATTTGTTTTAATTTCTTTCTGAAGCCATTTGAATTTTGCTTCTGATGTCTAAAGTAAGTTTCTAAATTTTCTGATTGCACCAAGCATTCTAGATGGTCCTGATTTATTGATGATGCAAAACATCTTGTGATCACAGTGAAGAAAAGACACACTGGAGGTATTGTGCTTTGGGCTCCATGATAGTTTGCACCAACTGTTACATGAGGTGAACTAATGAACTCTTATGTTCTTGGTTCCTAACCAAGCCAATTATGGATAATGAAAGTACTTTCTTAGAGGCTCACTGTCAATATACAGATTTATTTGTCATAATTTTGATTATATATCCTGGCTAACAAAGTGTTTAATATTAAAAATAAGAAGTTTTTTTTTTAACCTGTAACATCAGTTATTTTTTCCTTTTTAATTATTATTATTCTTTAATCTTTTTATACAGTCCAGTCCAGAGTCTCCTCCCACTTTCCCCTCCACCCTCTGACTGTTTCTCATCTCATTCCTCCTTCCCCCCTGCACACTCCCCCAGCCTCAGTCTCCAAGAAATGTTTCCACCCCACCTCCCACTCCACCAGACGTCCCCACTCTCTGGGTCCTCAAGTCACTCAAGGGTTAGATGGATCTTCTCTCACTGCGGCCAGACCAGCAGTCCTCTGCTGTATATATGTTGGCTTAGTATTTGAGAAATCTCGGTGGTCCAGGTTAGTTGAAACTGGTCTTCCTATGGGGTCACCTTGTGGAAAAATACATAGACTAATTTAAAATCTAGCTTTGAATGATACAAATGATCAAATTACTAAGTAAGTTTCGTATGGTATGGTAGTACACAACTTTTATTCTGGAACTTGGAGGACAGAATCAGGTGGATCTCTGTTAGTCTGAGGTTAGCCTGTTCTTCAAGTAAGTTCCAGACCAGCCAGTATTGTACATTAAGATTCTATCTAAATGAAACTTAAATTTTAAAACTCAAGTTCTAATTAAAAGATTAGATGTGGCATGGAGCAATAGGATGGACTTTAAGGTATGTAGGTATTCATGTTATTCTGCACATGTGTGTTTGTCTCTGTATGGGTGGGTGCAGATACATGTACACATATATATACATATGTCTGGAGGGCAAAGGCCAGTCATTCCTCATGTCCTATAAACTTTTAAAATATTTTTGAAGCAGAGATTCTCAGAGTTCTGGAATTTACCTAATAAGCTAGGTTGGTTGGACTGGAAGCTCCAGGAACCTGCCTTCTTTGCCTACTTGTTTCAGAGATTACAAATAAGTCCAATGAACCAGCTTTGCTGAAGATATTTTTAGGAGACTGAACTCATGTTCTGTTTGTAAATCAAGAAGTTTGCTAACAACTCTTTTCCCAGATGTATTCCAAAATTCAAAGATGGACTTTTTAGAGACAATTTCTAGATTAATTCATATTGAAATTCCCAAACTCCATAATCTCAAATACATATTTAGAGAAATCACTCAGAACAGGTTTATATAAATGTGTCTTTATTGGATGCACTTTCATAGACTGTAAATTTGAGTTAAAGTCTCTATGTTTGTATTCATTGTGTTCCATTTCTAACTAAATGAGTACTGCTAAATACCCGCTTCCCATCACAGGATGGTCACACATTGTTGAACCCATTCTGAGTGTAGCTACCCCATGCATAAGCAACTTCACAGTTTCTGTCTTTCTTCTGTATACATGGCAGTATTGAGTCTGTGACTTTTTAAAATATCATCATATATTTCAGTTCAAGCTGCAATAATCTATCAATATTGACAGCTACTGATCTTACCTCACAGTGTTCATTTTATTGCTATCTTCAAACTTTTGTGGTGATGTTTAAAAATTATCCAAACATTAAATATTTTAATATGTTTCATTAAGTTTTCTTTTCTAAGTAAGAATCATGTGACTATACTCACTCTGTATCCCAAAAAAGTCCTGACTAACTTTATGGCAAATTTCTCAACCTCTTATGATGTAAATACAAATCCTGAAGATAGTATGCCATAGACATTTTAGACCAAAATATACTATATAGCTAAAGCATCAGCTTGCTGTGGACAGAAATTTGTGCAAAATATTCCAGTAATAATTTCAGTGTTTATTCAAAGTTCACACAGATTCAAAGCAGTATATTCCCTACTAGGTGACTATCTAAGGAAATGCAATGTTCTATTACAGTTTTATTTTATTTTGTACATTTTCAATTAAATTTATTAAATATTGAGGCAGAACTACAAAGAGAAATTATTAAGAGAGAACATAATTAACCCCTGCATGTTTAGAAACCATCAGTGTTTTCCATGATGAATGTACCAGATGACTTCTAAACTCGCTTGAGATTCTGTGGTATTATGCCACAGTTTTAGTGATCTGCTAAGTAATTTAATGAGCCTTGTTTTCATATTATTCTGTGAGCTCTGGAGTATTTTAATTTTCAATAGAAGGGGACTTTTCTGGTCTTATGATTTATTTTCTTTTCCAGCCTACTCCATTTCTCTCTTTCCTTTCTCCTTTTATTTTTAAAGTATGCATTAGTGTTTATTTGTCTCTGTAAACAATATGATTGATAGAAGCAGTAAAGAAAGCAAAAGTGCTCAGTGAATCTATGCTGCCTCCTATTACATCTGGGGCTCTGATCCTTAATTGCCTGTCACAGGCACTGAGCCATGCAGGCAGCAGGGCTGCCACCTCCTGTTTGGTCAAGTTGTCATCTCCTATTAATGTGAACCCTGTTGTTTTCCTCTTGCCTCTATTTTCTCACTCTAGATGTGATGAAAATCTATTTTCTACATGTGCTGTGAATGTACCAAAATTTTATCCTGGAAGAAAAAATTAAAAAAAAAAAAAACCACAAAGACTTTACTTCGAAAGTGACTTTGCTCACAAGGGCTACATGGTATTTTCTCTACTGTGCCAATTTTAATAGCTTGCATTTTTTTCCATTTTCTTTATCACTTGGATATGTTCATAGCAATAAGGGTTATCTGGAAAAAGTAATAAAGCAAAAGCAAAAAACAAAATATAAAATGCAGGGAGAGAATGTGAGGCAAAGTTGAATATCCCCAAAATGTTTGTTTTTCTACAAAACTTTAGTACAAAGATACAGAATTGAAGATCCTGCTGTTTTGTGGCTTTTCTCCATTAGCACAAGAGGCAGATTTAATATTATCTTCATTAATATTGTTTGTGCTCATGATTTATTTATTTTATTTATTTATTTATTTATTTATTTATTTATTTATTTATTCTACCATCAATACAGTTGCAAAATTCTCTCAACAAAGTTTAACCAGAAGGCTTCATCTATGAGGGAAGATTGCTGGAGTATAGGCCAAAACTTTGGTCTGAAAAGAAAACAAAACAACCAATGTTTCGTTGATAGATATTGTCCTGCTTGGAATATTCAATTTCCTAATGAAGTCTTATATGAAAAACATTGGAATCCCAGCTGGTGATGTTAATTGGGGAAGAAGAGGAAACATTTAGATATGGAACATATGTAGGAATAGCAGGTTGCCAAAGGAAGGTTATGACTGGAATCTTGTCTTTACCTTTTTCCTGTCTTCCACTCTCTTTCCTATCTACCACTATAATGTTATATGTAGCTTATCTTCCCATTTCCTTGATGCAAACTGATCCTTTTTACCTTTGCCATGTTTGCCAACATTGATGGCTGGAAATATGAAATGAAATAAAAATGGATTTCCTTAAGTTGCTCACATATTGAAAAGAGTGATGAGAAAAGTAACTGACAAGATAAACTAGTTCTGGAGAGATATGCCGTCCATCACTAACACTACACAAAATGTGTCCTATGTCTTAGAAGCTTTTGGACCTAGTTTTGAAGATGAAGGTGGATTGATACTTTATTGGTATCAATACCTTATTGGTGGTGGTTTGGTGGTGGTGGTGGTGGTGGTGTGTGTGTGTGTGTGTCTGTTCATGTGTCTCTGATCAGATGTCAGGAATTCAGAAGTCCTGCTGTAGAAAGCTACAAGCAATGAGTAGAACCAGTCTTAAAATGAAGGAATTAAAAACTGCAAATGACAAGAACATGGGCCTGAGGGGCCCCAAACTGTTGGATTTCACATTAAAATATCATCTGTCCTGATTAACAGACATGGATTCATAGGATTTTTTTTTTTCTGTTGTTTTTCATTCTTTGGTCCATTCCTTTCTTTCTATTCAATTATTGCCATTTGTAATGGAAAAAGTTACCCTGTGCCATTTTATATTCAAAGTTTGTAGGGTGAGTTTTCACAGGGGCTCACAGCTGAAACTGCTATAAGTTTCAGAAGAGAACTCAGGCTTTTGAATAAGGTTGCAACAGTTAACATTTTGGACCTCTTAAAGATAAACTCAGTACATTTTGCATTATGAAATATCCAAGAAATGCAAGGGTGGGGAGGCAGGAGTGTGTGGGTGGGTGGTGTAGCACCCTCATAGAAGCAGGGGGCAGAAGTGGTAGGATAGGGGATTTGCTTGCAGAGGGCAAACCGGGAAAGATGATAACATTTGAAATGTTAATACATAAAATATCCAAAAAAAAAAAAAAAGAAAGAAAGAAAGAAAGAAAGAAAGAAAGAAAGAAAGAAAAGAAATATCCAAGAGTTTTTGTGTCCATGAGCACATTACATTTTGTGTATGAAGTGGTCTGCACAATTTACATGCTTTACAACCAAGCTTATGATAGACTGAAAGCAAAATAATACATAAGATATGATTTATACTATGTATGTGTCTGTAGCCATGGCTGCCTTCGTGTATACTTTTTGGTTGGTGGTTTAGTCCCTGGGAGCTCTGGGTGGCCCAATTAGTTGATATCATTCTTCTTATGAGTTGTAATTGCCTTCAGATCCTTCAGTCCTTCCCCTAGCTCTTCCATTAGAGTCCCCAGGCTCAGTCAGAAGTTGGTTGTGAGTATTTGCATCTGTATTAGTTAGGTACTGGTAGAACCTCTCAGGGAACAGCCGTACCAGGCTTTTGTCAGCAAGCATGGTGAAGCAGGAGTGAGTGAGTGAGTGAGTGAGTGAGTGAGTGAGTGAGTGAGTGGAAGATCACCCTCATAGAAGCAAAGAGAGGAAGAAGGGGGATGGGATGGGAGGATCTGTGGAGGAGTAACCAGTAAGGAGGATATCATTTGAAATGTAAAGGAATAAAATGATTAATAAAAATGATATGATCTCTAGGAATCTTGATTTTCAGATTTCTTTTCGTTCATGATTGATTCCTAGTGTCTGGATCTTCCAAAACTTTAGTTACTATATTTAACTTCTAGAGCACTCATGAGCAGAATTTTTCATTATATGTGTGATTTTTTTTAAATCACTACGGCCTAAATGTTTCATAGGTAATATGTTCAATTAGCAACCAGAAGAAATTTGGGATCAGGTAGGCAATATATACAAGAGTGACTCATCCTTGCTACCTTACCACTTGTATTTTTATTTATTGTTAATATAAAACAGAAACTATATGGCTACACAAACTTTTGAAGGGAAATATTTTTCTCAGAACAACAACCAAAAAGGTGTGACATTTTCAGTGGGTATCCTCTGCATTCAACATGACTACATTTTGTAAACTCTTTTGTAGGGTTCACACTGATGCATTGCAGAATGTTCATGATGAGGTATCCTTGTGAACATTGCTCTGAGATTTCTTTTGAATATGAATGGTATGACATCAAGTTTCCTTTAAGGATTCAGGATTCACTCTGGAAAGCTTTCTTGAGAAAGTAATTTTGCAGTCTGAGGTACCCAGTAGCTCTCTTTACTCAGGGATACACAGGATACATTAAGTGAGGGTTTAGAAAGGCAAGAGAGGCTTCTCTTCTTTTTAACCAAGAGCAAGGCTTGACTTTCAACAATCCCCAGTTTTTACATCCGTATTCGTACATAGACAATTCTAAATCTCCTCTCTTTAAGATACAGTCAGTAAGATTTACATACAAAGTGAATGAAATACACTCAGAGAGGTTAATCTTGAGATTTTTGCCAATCTAAGTAATTTGACAGAAAAGTTTGCTTGTTGATAGAGTCATCTAGAAGAATATTTTTTCTTAGTTGCATCCTTTGTGTAGTACATGAAATACAGACTATAATTTGCAGATCTTAACACATACTTCAATGTAAAGGTCATTCTTGCATAACAATCTGTCAGAACTTATCTCCTACTTCTGCCTCAATACCATTCTACACTTTCTCCAGAAATTATCAACTCAATTCACATTTATAGAACCGTTTTCACAGTGTGTCTATCAATTGCGGTAACTTTATTCCAACCAAAGTTTCATAGCATCCATCTGGCTACAGTACAGATAATTTAGACACTATAAGGTACTTTGTACTCAATCTGACAGGTGTAATATTTTAGGTAATACTTTATTTAGAATGGAAATAATTTTTTAAAAGAGAAGCTTAGGGACTGGAGATATGGCTCAGAGGTTAAAAACATAGGTTGCCCTTCAAAAAACCTAGATTAAATTCCCAGTACCTATAAGGTGTTTCACAACCATATGTAACTCCCGTTTCAGGAGATGCAATGGCTTCTTCTGGCCTTTGAAGATATCAGACATGCACATGGTGCACACACATACATTCAGACAAAGCACCCATATACATAAAACAATAAATAAATAAATAAATAAATAAATAAATAAATAGATAAATAAACAAACCTAAAAGATTTTTTAAAAGATAAATTTATAGATTTAGATGAAAATCACAGCATTCAAGGCTTCTTTTATTGAATGGTAATATATCTGAGAGTCATATTCTTATAGTTTGGAACCATTTTTATCTTCCTAAGGTCAATGTTGGCAACAAATGCAAAAGATTCATGAGAAATTAAAATGTACGTAAGTAAGACCAATGTTTGTTCATGGTTGAAGATGTAAAATAGAGAATCAGCCTTCTGTGAGCTTTATTAATTACTTGCTTGGGACTGAGACAACCCAGGTTGAGGTTTCTCCAGCTGATCCTGTATCCTGAGATGAATATAATTAAGAAATCACATAAGCTGGGCAGTGGTGGCGCACGCCTTTAATCCCAGCACTTGGGAGGCAGAAGCAGGCAGATTTCTGAGTTCGAGGTCAGCCTGGTCTACAGAGTGAGTTCCAGGACAGCCAGGGCTACACAGAGAAACTCAGTCTCAAAAAACCAAAAAAAAAAAAAAAAAAAAAAAAAAACCACATATAAAGTATTTTTTCTTCCTGGATCCTACACAATAGTGACTATGGCAACACAAAATAGGTTAACATGGGAGTAACAATGTGGTATGTCGTCTTGCATGTGTGAAGCATGTAATTTCCTTGGCTCTAACACATGTTCTTCCTGTAATTATATTCACTGAGTTACAAAATGCGAATTTATAAAAAAGTTGATTAAAACCTGGCACTAAACCTATACTTATTCAACTTAGCACAATTGCTTAATGGTTTAGAATCAACCAAGATTTTATCAGTGCTTAGATGAACATGTGTTCTAGTCCAGCCATTGAATGACAGTTTATTTTTTCTCTTAAGTCTAATAGTTACATTACATCATTATTTACTGACTCAGAACTGACAGCCTTGATCCTTCTTGAACATTCTCAAAGTTTTTGTTTCCATTCCCACTGAAAATGATATGTTTCTTTGTTTCAAGTTTTCAAATGGACTATTTTTTAGCCTACCCTGATACAAAAGTTATCTGTTTGTTATAGGTGTAAGATTTGCTGTTTTATGTGTGAGACATGACTTCTGAATCCTTTCCTACCCTTTTCAGAATTGCCTTCCCCAGTTATCTATGTCCCCATCAGATGCCATGCCTTTTTACCTTCTTGTTTTTCAATGTTAGCAGTCATTTTCATACTTGTGAAAGCAACATGTTTCTACCTCAAAGTCTAACACAGAATTTACACCGTGTTTCCTTGACCTATCCATCAGCACAAAAGCCACTGCTTGATGAATTCAGCCTGTGTAAGTTGCTCTCTGCCTTTCCCTGTGCAGATCAACAATTCAGCTCATCTACTATTCTCCAATATTTACACAGTTTTGCAACAAAATTACATAGACATGCCAATAAGAAAAGGAAAGTGTTTTGGGTCAAAAATGCAATATGCTTGTCACACAGAAATGAATTTATTTTCTAAGGCTTCAATTTCTCTATTCTCCCTTGTCTGATTTTGCTGGAAAAGAGGTCAGAGAAGAATCTATTTTATACTTTGTGGGTCTCTATTATTGCTATCCACTACACAGATAGGTAACAAAACAATACCCTGTCAAGTATTAAAAACTTAGCTAAAAATAGAATAAAATGATTTTTTTAAGGCCTACACCAGGAAAGACAAAGTAAAGTGAAAAGGCTGCTGCAAAGTTTAGGTATTGAGAAGCAGAAAAACAACCTGTTTGGGAGAACTATGCCTAAGCCGTACCTTGGTCCTGTCCAGAAACTTCTGAAGGAATCCAGGAATAAGTCAATGTGTAGCATGGAATCCCAGATCAGGTAAAAAAATAAAGTAAAATAAAATAAAATAGATGGATGAGATCTCCGTGAAGTCAATTTTCTTATAGGGACAAGGAGAGGAGAGTCCATGAAGACAAGTAACAAACAGATTTGAGGCACTGTGTCTCTTTCTTAACCTTTGAACAAAGCAAACACTCTAAAGTACAAAATATGACTTTAAAATGTAACAGGAAAGTTAGCAAAGAAACACCCAACAAGAAAGCTCAGAGGTTGTTGGCTGAGAACACTAGGTGGATCTGAGTTGTGGTTTGTGTTTGAATACTTGCTTCCCTGCTGGTTGAGCTATTTTGAAAGCTTGTAGAATCTTTAGGAGGAGCAGTCTTGTTAGAGGAAGTGGGTCAGGAGCAGGCCTTGAGGTTTTGTAGCCTAGGAAACTTCCTGTAGATTCTCTGTCTCCTGACCATGAGTGCAATTTGATCAGCTGTCTCATTCTCCTTAGCTGTCACCACATCTCCTTAGCTATGATCTGTCATATTTCCTCACACTGTGACCTGAAATAAACTCTTTTCCTTTCAGGTTGGTTCTTGTGATGTATTTGGTCATAGCAATGAGAAAAGTAACTTTCAGAACTGATCTCAGATTCATTTATCCCAGTAAGCAAACTACATGAAAACCTCTATGCTTCATGGTGAAATTTTCAACTTCGGCAGTTTGGGCTAACTGATAGTTAATATACACCATCCTTATCTTTAGTTTAATACCAGAAACTGGGAGTTCTGAGGGCAAAATAATTCTATACCTTTCACTGTGGAAGATAACTTATGCTTTTGCCAATGGGATATGGGTGGAAATTCATGTCTACCTTGAGTATCACACTTCTAATTCTTGTACACTTTTCTCTCTCCTTTGATCAAAATTAGAAGGTCTTATGGAGCAGAGGGTTCTTGTCTGCCTTGGACTACCTGATTAAAACAATTCTATTCCCAGAGGGAAAACAATAACTTTTTCCTGGGGATTCAATATCTAACAATTAAGAGTTACCATAAAAAGTGTTAATGAGATGACTCAGCAGGTAAAGAAGCTTTCCTTGCAAACCTGGTGACCTGAGTTGAATCCCTGGAATCCACATAAATAGTTCTCAATGACAAGAATGGAAAAGGGATTAATAAGCTGAGGAGGAGGGTGGCCCCACAGAAGACCAGCAGTTTCAACTACCATGGACCCTGGGGATCTCTCAGACAGTGAGCCACCAAGGAGGCAGCATACATTAGCTGGTCTGAGAACACTGACACATATACAGCATAGGACTGCCTGGTCTGTGGTCTGGCCTCAGTGAGAGAAGATGCATCTAACCCTTGAGAAACTTGAGGTCCCAAGGAGTGGGGAGGCCTGGAAGGGTAGGGATGTGGGGTGGGAACACCTTCTTGGAGTTAGGGGATAGGGGAAGAGGTATGGGATGGAGAGCAATTAGGGTCAGGGGGCCAAACCTGGAGGAGGATGAAGTCTGGACTATAAAAAAGGATTAAAGAATAAAAATAAATTAGAGAATAAAGCCAATGACTTTAATCCAACAAATCATTTTACATGACTTATTAAAAATGAGATTCTACATTTGAAGTATCTTTGTGATTAATAATACTAGTAAAAGTGAACACAACAAATTAAGAGAGAAAATTTTGTGGTACATTTATACAATGGGATATTACTCAGCTATTAAAAACAATGAATTTGATAAATTCTTATATAAATGGATGGAACTAGAAAATATCATCCTGAGTGAAGTAACCCAATCACAAAAGAACATACATGGTATTCACTCACTGATTATTGGATTTTAGCCCAGAAGCTTGAAATACCCAAGATTCAACTCACAGACCACATAAAGCTCATGAAGAATGATGACCAAGTAGGGGGGGCTTCAGTCCTTCTTAGAAGAAGTAACAAAATATTCAAGGGAGCAAATATGGAGACACAGTGCAGGACAGAAACTGAAGGAGGGGCCGTCTACAGACCATTCCACCTGGATATCCATCCCATGTGCAATCACCAAAGGTAGACGTTGATGTGGATGTCAGGATGTATACGCTGTCTCCTTAGAAGTCTGCAAGAGTCTGACATACTCAGAGGCAGATGCTCACAGCTAACCATCAAACTGATCATGGGGCTCCCAATGGAGAAGATAGAGTGAAGGCTGAAGGAGTTGAAAGGATTCGTGACACCATGAGGAAAGCAACAATACCAACCAACCAGGGCCCCCAGGGTCTAAACCACCAGGCTGGGCGTGCTTAGGGAGGGACCCATGGCTCCAGCTATATATGCAAGGGAGCTATATATAAGTGGGAGAAGAGATCCTTGGTCCCATGAAGGCTGGACGTCGTGGGGGGGGATATTCGAGGGTGGGGAGGTGAGGTACGGGGGAGGGTGAGTGAGGGTACACCAACGTGGAGGCAGGAGGAGGGGGGGAAGGGATAGTGAGTTCCTGGGAGGGAGGGGAGAAATGGGGTAAGGAGAGAACATCTGAAATGTAAATAAAATTTCCAAAAAAAAAAAAGACATTAACGTCAAAAAAAAAAAAAGAAAATTTTGAAAACCATAAATATTTTTAAATGACTAAAAGGCATATCAGTTCTATACAAACCATAAAAACTTGGGATTTTTAAAGTTACTGATTTCTATGGAAACTACAAAGATAGATCATTTAGTTATGAATATGAAGATGTCAATGTAAGAATTTTATTATTGCAAAGACACAAAATTACCATATAGTGTATTGTGAATAAAATATGCTTTTGTTTTTACTTCGTGAATAGGGAAATCTTTTCTGTGAAATTGAATTAGCTCCTCCTTGTCAAAGGAGGAAGACTTGTTTTATGATATGAAGAAAATAAAAAAGTATAATAGGAAAATACCTGACTGGTTAATATTAGGTCTCTTGTCCTCAAAGAATTATGGCAGATAGGGCTTCAATACTATGTCTATTTGGGTAGACTGTGTTTGCCTATCTATAGGAGAAAAGTAAATGCTATTTTGGAAGATTCACCAGCTTCCATAAAATTCTAGCGTTAAGACATTCACCATGATTAACTCTATATTGTTTTGGTCTGATCTACCACAGTCAAGCATATGAATCTACCCCAAGCCATTGTCAACTAATGGAATTATTAAAAATCGAGAGGATTTGTTTAGATATGAAAACACTAGAGACTTCTCCCTCCATGATACATCTATAAAATGCAGGTTACCAAAATAAAGGAACAAGTAAGGAAATGTAGGAAATAAAACTCAGAAAGGTAGGAGCTAGTGGTAGTTTAAGAGAAAAGTATAGGTAGTATGAAGGGATAGTCAACAATAAAAGCCACAGGGAGAATGAAAACAGAGGGTCTAACCCAGACAATCATTCTAAGGCATAAAAGGAAAGAATGTGACAGGAAAGTATTTCAAGATAACTTATATTTTGGAAAGATTGGTGGAATTGATGATTGGTATATACTAGACAATTAAGCAAATGAAAACAGAAATATATTATTAACTCTAGAGAAGGTGCGTCTTTAAAAAGGACATATAATCATAGACTCAGCATGACTGAATGGCAGGTATTATTCATATAGCTATATAATAACAACATATATTATTGAGTCAGCAGAAAATTGCTTTGTACTAACTCTAACACTCAAAAGGAAGTGTGTGTATATGCATGATTTTTTGTCTGTATATTTATGTATGTATGCATATGTGGATGCATACATGTGTGCATGTGTGTTTTCATGCATGCGTGCATGTATGTGTTTGTATGTTTGTGTGTATCTGCATACTTGTTACAGGTTTAAGAAATGAGAGTTGGAATTTTGTAGTTAAAGTAAAAAATATAAATATTATTTTATTTACAAAATCATTAATATAACTGTAAATTCCAGGAAATGTACTTTAAATGGCATAAAATTATTGACATAGAATACAGTGATTCTTCATTATGTTATTATATTGCTATAAAAGACTTATGGCATCTATTTCAAAATATATTTTTCATATATTGCTTTGACTTTAAATTAAATGAACACATTTAAAAATAAGTAATCTCTCTAAAAATACAACTCTGTCTCATACATTCAAACCTGTGTATGACCACCTACCATCCTACTCAGAGTTTAGAATGTTACATTTTGATAAATATTTATATTTCTCTCTGGTTACCTACAAACATTAATTTCTTTGAGTATATTCCTATTACATATTTTTAATTTGATAATGAAATATAAATGTATAATTCTAATATCTTATCTTAATGTTTTAGATGATGAGACGTTTCTGTTCATGGACATATTAAAACTGTCTTAATTCATAAAGATTTATCTATAAGCTATAAATCATGTTTTTTAATATGAGTCAAGAAGACACAGGAACAAATGATGGATACCCATCTCTGTGCTTTTAATTCTTAAGACTGAAAATTGCTAGTCCTAATTTGTGTGTGCAAATATGCATGTGTATGCACGTATTCTTGTGCCTGCATGAGTGTGAGTACACGCATGCAAATAAATGTGTGTGTGTGTGTGTGTGTGTGTATACTGTGGAACACCAAAAGAGCTAATCATTTTCTTCTTCAGTTTGTAAGTATTCATCTTTGACTTGGAAATGTTTGCAGTTTCTGTTCAAGGAACATGAGGTGGTTTGCAAATATTTTAGATTATTGGTCAGCTGAAAATATTTTCTAAACCAGCAAAGGTCTGCTGTAGCCACTTTCCATGCATCAGAAATTGAAGAAAGCATGAGCTGAGCTTTGTCCTAAGATTCACTTCCTGGGTCAAAAATTATTATGAGATTGTCCTTCTTTCTGTCATACCTGGGAAAGTCAATACTGAGGCTACCCTGTAGAGTTTTCTGACGATTCAATGAAATAATTAATGTAGAGGTCTTAAGTCAATGTGTGGTACCTTGCACATAATCAGTTCAACAAGAACTAGATTTAGCCATGTAGACCAACCTTGTATTCTAGTGGTAAGCGCTGAACTAGAGTAAAACTTGATGATGGTCTACGAACCTGTGTAAATTGATTTCCTGACCACCTATCAGTTAGCAAAGCCAATGTCAAACTTCTCTTCTTAGGATATTGCTGTGGTCCAAAGACTAATGAGATTACCCAAAGAAAACAGGATATGAAACAACTTGTATTTAAGAACTTACACCTAGTGCCTCCAGAAAATATTTTCAAGGTTGATAATGACTTCCAATACAGAAAGCCTAAAAATTACAAAAGCAACTAATAGAATTTCTTATTGTATTCTAAAAACTAATAGTTATGGATATAAATATATTTCACCCATCATCAAAGAAGCTTTGCATCAGATGGAAATTCACAACTGTTCAAAATGCAAAAAAACAATAGAACATCATTTGCCCAACACTAGTTGGTACATCTTCAATACAGTCTTTACACCATGCTCAGGGAACATGGCAGAAAAGGAGGCAAGATGATTGTAAGAGCCAAAGAACTAGGAACTCTGTTGCAAAATTGTATTTTCTAAGTATACTAGTGGAAGCAACACCCAAGATACAAATAATATTAACCAAACCAGAACAATGACAATACTAAGCAGTATGCCAGTGTGGATAGAGGAAATATCACGTCCCACTCAGAGAAGAGCTACTTAAACAACTAATTAAAGAGTAAGATTACTTACTTTTTGAGTGGATGACTTCTTAGTGGGTTAATTTTTTAGCCATGATTTTTAGTGGAAAACAGAAGATATTAAAAGTGTGGGAGGAAGAAAAGGGAAGGAAGAAGTGATAGAAGTGATATACTTATATTTTAATAAAAATTAAAGGGAAAAGTACACTGAAAAATATGTAGATCTGATACTTCATTGTAAATAATGTTCTATAATTTTGATATTTTACAAGTTTCATTTTGTATGACTAATTGTGAATACTTTAAGTATTTTGTGATAAAGTAGACATATAAAATTATTATGAATTACTCAAAAGAAGGTCAGAAAGGTAAAGAGACAGAGGAGAGGCTGATTGTTTCTTTTTGCTTAAATAGTAAGGTTCATTCATCTAAAGCCAACAAACACTGAATGTCTCCCCTCAACTCAGCTACTCATCGTGGGTACACTAACTGTTTCCCTTAAATATTTGCTAACAGTACTGTGAACTTCCACATTTGCCTTTGTATTCTTACTGTTGCATTCTGTTAGTTTGCCAGATTCACTTTCTTCACCTCTGGATATTGCTAGGACATATGTCTGACCCCATGTTAACTAAATTTCTAAGCCTTATAAATAGGCTGTTCAGCTGGGAATGTTCTCTCCTTTGTCCTTCTCAATGATAACTTCCTAATGAAAACATTTAGAAATGCCCATCGTGATTGTCATTCACCTGTGGCATCACCCACAGCAATAAAAATAGTTCTGCTTTAAGTGGAGATCTCAGCAAAGACAAAGTGCTAATACAGAGTGGCCTGTCTGTGGCATCCTGTCATGGCTGATGACAGAAGTGAAATGGAACTGGACGCAGAGCAAATTGCTTCATTAGCAACGTGGGTCAAAATAGCTGTGAAACCACAACCTGCACTTCCTGATACATGGGCCGTGTAATTTGATCATTTATATCCCAGCACTATCCCTTCTACTTAAGCTGGGAGTATTTTAAGTTTCAGTACGTTCTCTGTTAAAACTCATATAAAAATGAGGAGAAGGAGGAGGAGGAAAAATGATATAATATATTCCCCATTATTGAAATATAGAACACAGCACTGGCACAGATAAAATTGTAATGGGGTGATGGAAATTATTGACCTGTTGTTTAATATTCTAGTATATTCAGAGCCAAAATGTTTTCAAGAGAAGTAAAACACTTATTATGAATCAGTAAACAAACAAACAAAAAAACCTAAAACCTTTTATTGCTGTTATTTACTGTTACAGTTAGAGTGGAAAGGAATTAATATTTTATAATTATCAGAATTATCTGGATACTGTAGTGCATGCACTTGGGAAGTGGATACATAAGGGAAGATAAAGCAAAACCATGGTCATTGTGGCTATGTGAGAGGACAACCTGAGCTGTATTAGCTCTATCTCAAAATAATGTTGGTAGTGATGCTGATGATTATGATGACATAAAAATAAAAACAGCAATAAAATATAGCTGTGGTGATATTATATGAATGAAAATGAAATCACTTTTAATGTGTCTTTAATACCCTGTAATAAAGAGCTTGCTGGGCACACACCTCTTGCTGATGCTGCTATGTTATAGCAGTTGATAGCTGGATACAAACAAACAAACAAAAACATATTATATTCACAACTACGATGATTGATTGTTACATTTGGTCTCAGTGAATGAAAACTTCAGCAAATTTGGAAGTGAAAGGGATTTTGTTTTGTTTTATATTTGTTTTTTCTCTGTTGTAGAATTCTGTTACATGAATTTAAAGTACAATGCCTTTATCAGGGATTGTAAATTATAAATTATATAATACAAAATAGTTGAGAGCCCAGTAACAATTACTTCAAAGTATTTCCAGGTACAATATGGTGAGAGAAAAAGAGAGACAGACAGAGAGACAGAGATTGACAGAGAGACAGAAAGACAGAGAGACAGAAACAAAGACAGACTGTAATTCAAACTGCATTTGAAGCAGTTATTTTGAACAGTATAGAACATTCAGTTTGAGAGTTGAGCTAAGGATAGGCCTGGGCACCTTTGTTTCGTATGTTTGAACCAAGAAGGCAAGATATGTGAAATTTTTAATTTTTTTAAAATTTAGAATATTTGCAAATATATAATGAGTTATTTTGGGAGTAAACATAAGTCTAAGATGATAATTCATTCACAGTTCTTGTAAACTATATCCAAGAGACTGGGAGTCTTACACACTATTGTTAGTGTGCTTGTGTCTTCATCCTGTCCCATCACATGAGTTCAGGTGTGGAATTCTACAATTGTTATATCTTGAAATAGTCAAAAATTTAAAGAACCATTTTGTATTTTGTGGTTTTAGTGTAGAAGTGTTTGACTGAATATTAGTAAATAATTCTGTTGTTGCAATATACTGGGCTTGAAATTATTAGCTCACATGGGATAAAGTTGTACAGAATAGATTGACCACACTTTAATTCACGTTAACTTCTGAGGACAGATTTGGTTTTTTCTTTGAGTTACTCAAAAGAAACTTAGGATAAATGCAGGATCAGACCATTTCCATGGCTCTGGTTTCATAACCACATTTATATATTTCCCTTATAAGTGATGAACATTTTTTTTCATTACCAATTTTCTTTAACTTTGAATATTAAAATAATACAGGATAAAACCATGGTAAACTAAAACAGCAACAATATGAACTGCATCTTTAGATTGTGTCTCATTTCTCTTTAGAACAACTGCAAGGATAAGAGTCACTTTCAATTTTTTAAATTTATTTTATTTCAGTGGTATGAATTCTTTGCCTGCATGCAACTTTGTTCATCATGTGCATGCCTTGTGCTCAGAGAGGCCAGAGTGTGTATCAGATATCCTGAAACAAGTGTTACAGATAACTGTTAACCACAATACAGGTGCTGAGAATTAAACTTTGATCCCTGGAAGATCAGCCAGTGTTCTTAATTGTTGAACTATCTCTCTAGCCCTGATATTCTTATTTCAGCAACAAACATCACTACAATTTAGAATATAAAATAACTCAAAAAGAGAAACACACACTGCGATTTTTACACTCCTTACCTTGATTGCATGTGTATATAATATGCATCACACTATGAAGAGTTTTTCTCTGGTTTATGGTCAAGAATTAACAAAAAAAAAGTTTTTGTTTTTCACATTGACACAAAGAAAAGCAAAGTAAGCATCCTAATGTTTGGATACCTTTTTAAAAATTTGGAGATTTTCTATCATTTCCTATAGGTTTCATCTCTTCCCCATTTTATGCTGCTCTCTATATATTTCTGGAATTTAGGAACATTAAAATGACCACATTATGACAATGTGCTATAGATTTATTTTATGTTCTGGCAATCCATTCATTTCAATAAAAGACAGAAAAATGAAAGTAAGTCATACTATATTAATTTATTAGCCAGTGTGGACCTACTCACTGTCTCATCCCACCCTTGAGTGTGGTTCTAACTTCTGTGGTCTGTTCCTTAGTACTACTTAGCTAATTCCCAGCATGCTACATCTACTCTTAAGGTCCCTTATCAATTCCAGGGAGGGTTAAGAGTGCCACTTCAATTTACTTAGTGTGTCATCTTGGAGAAAGCTGTTTAGCGGTACAGAAAAGCAATTCTCTGTGGTCTCCAGATATTTTAACCTGCTACTTTCAATTCTAACTAGAAGCATTAGCATTAAGTTCCAATCTGGTCTAATCATTGCCTTGTTTGGCTCAGAGCTTCCCCATAGGAAATCAAATGTAAACATTGCTTTAAACCTTCATTCCTTACAGTGCACCTCAGAGTGATGTTAACAGCCAAATGCCTTTATTTATTTGTTTTTGTTCATCTCCAAATGGGCATCAACATTAGTGTATGCATACAAATTGAAAGCCAGTTTAAAGCTTGTTTTCTAAACATCATCAATTTAAGAATGTAAATATAAAGACACAATTGAGAGTTGAGTAAAATCTCCCAGCCTGTCCTGTTCCTCTTAATCCATGATTCCTTTCCAGGGATGGATGGAGCTGAGGAAGGACTCCTAGGGAATGTAAAAGATGGAATCTGCTCTGTGTGACCTTTGTGTCTACTTGTGGCATACATAGCTTTAATTGCTCTTTCTCAACTCATTTCATGGGACATATGGTACTTAAGTAACAGAGACAACCAATGCTCCCCTACCCACTCACCCATGTCAAACAGAAAGTGCTTGGGAACTCTCTTGCAAGTGTGTTTATTTTATTTTTACTCATTTTATCTTCAGGGTTATAATATAATTACACTATTTTCTTCTTTCCTTTTCCTCCCTTTAAACCTTCTTATACACCATTCTTTACTGTTTTATTCAAATTCATGGCCTCTTTTTTCATCAATGTTATTTATTACATGCCTATATGTACATTCCTAAATATAACCTGCTCAGTTCTATGTATTATTATTTGTATGCATGCTTTTAAGCCTGATAATTTGATACTAGATAACAAATTTATGTGCTTTTTCCTGGGGATGAATATTTTCACCGACTCTCGGCATTTTTTTTTTTTTTTTTTTTTTTTTTTTTGGTGCCTGTAGTATTTTGTGCAGTGTTAAGGCCTCATGGGTTTTTCCGTTGTGCACTTTGGCATGTCTATTGGTGCTGTCCTTGTTCAGTTCATGTTTAGGCAGTTATGTTGATGAAACTTTCTGTCCCTCCTTACTCTTTCACTCCAAGCCTGTGGAATGGTACTATCTATGTGAAGGACTGGGGGTTCCTTATCTCCCTTGTTGATAAGATGCTCTGAAAAAAAGCAAGGCATTTAAGGGAAAAGGGAGTTTATTATAGCTCACAGTTTAAGAAGATCATTCATAAAATGGGAAAGACTACACCTTTCAGACAGGGAAAGTATGACAGCAGGAACAGGATGCTGGCTGCTCACATTGCACTGGTACCCAGGAAGCAGAAAGTGAATTGGGAGCTGAGTTAGATTTTAAAACTTCAAGGCCCACTCCCAGTGACTGACTTTCCCCAGCAAGGTTCCACCTTCTAAAGGTTCTACAACCTTTGAAAATGACACCTCAATCTGGAGACCATTTCAAACAAAACAACAGTAAAATGGGTCTTTGCTCCTCAGTCAAATTATGTCAACCTTAGAAATTTTATCTATAAGCTTCACCAAGTTATGCTCTATATTCTGCGCATGTGTGTGTTTCTCTCTCTCTCCCTCTCCCCCTCTCCCTCTCCCTCCTTCTCCCTCTCTCTCTCTCTGCCTCTGTGTGTGTGTGTGTGAGAAGAGAGAGAGAGAGAGAACACATACTTGAGTTTCTAGAAAGTGCTTTTCTACATTTTAACAACAAAGTTGTATTGAACATTGATTTAATTCTTTGAGATGGGTTGTCTGCTCACATCTAAGTTTTTTAGAAGTTTCTTGCAACATTCACTTAATTGTGGCTCGTAACTTATAAAAAATTATAATGCTCGTGAGGTAAGATGTGATCAAAGTGTCTTGTGCACACTTCCTAGCAGCAGGGCTTTTAAAATACAGCACAACCCTTAGTGTTGGTTTGTACATTGCTCTTGTGTTATATTCTGTCCCTCAAGTTTTAAAAACATAGTCAAACACTTTTAAATCAGTTTTCTAGTTTGACTTTTATTAAAAGTAGATTGAGCAATCACACACTACAGTTCACCAACTTGACCAGTAAAAATAGTTTCTGAAATAATACAATAATTTCAAAAAGTAATTTTGAGAAAATTCATATTCCAGATTTCAAACTTTAAAATGATTTTTGCTATTTCCAAAGTATATCTGAATAACTCATCCAGATAGAAACAGAAATACATATGAAAATGAGGTATGTTCAAGTTTAAAGAGGCAAGAATTATACAGGTGTATTAGGTTTTAAACTTATGAAGTCATTAGCTATCAGCACAGGGTGTTAGGTATGTGTCACATAGCATTTCTCAAACTCATTTGATAAAGAACCTTTTTTTTCTCCTTGCTATGCACATTTTTCATGCACTCTTTTGAATATACTATGTGGCTTCAGCAATAAAATTAGCCTTGGGTAACTATTAAGAAAATGTAAGTGCCTGGGATCTTGAAATCCATAGTGGTGTATTGTCATGGAGTAGCTGGCAGCAATTTACTAGTTTCCTCTGTTCACAGGAGTCACAGAGCCATGCTGAATAATGACTGAAGTATAATTAAATATATTGAGGAATGCTTCACAATATAAAAAGTCTGGAAGCTAATATTAAACTCTTAATGTGACCACCTAGAAAACACTAAGCCCAAGTATAGTTTCCAGAGTCTTCTGGGATTGCTGACAGTGAGGAGGGAAGTTGGCCCTGAAATGTGTAATAAATCATGGGCCATTTGACAAAGATGCCAAATGAGGCTTGTGATCCCAATAAAAATGAAGTCTGAGCTTGTGCAGCAGGGGCAGGTGACAAAGAATTATGTCCACAGACAGAACATATCTCATGTATGACATTATGTGTAAAATAAAAATTAACTCTTTATAGTACCCAAGTGAATAAAGGGATAATATTATAAAGATCTTCATGTAAGTTTTTGTTCTCATCTAAAATCTTATTTTCTATTGGTGTTAACAATTTTATAAGAATCAAACACATTTTGAAAAGGATATACGAAACATCAAGAATAAAAATTTATTTCAATCATACACAATTCAGATGTCTACCCCAACTACTAAGACATTGGAAACTCAGGGCTAATACAAACCCCACTTTATTTATACTTTGTGTGTTTCAGAAAGACTGAAAGTCTATTGGAACAAAAAAAAAACCACCAAATTTGTGTGTTTAATATTTATTTATAATATATAACTAATAAGAGTGTGTTGATATAAGGTGAGCAAACCACTATTTTTTTTAATTAAGCATTTATCCTCAGCAAAAACCATACTTGATTTCTATGCCAATTTTATAATTCTCTAAGTAACATTTTCTATTTGACAATAAGAAAATATGTCGGCAAGTTTGCACAATGGCCCAGGGAGAAACATACTTCTGCAAACCTGAACACCTGAGCTTGATCTCAGTGATTCAAATGGTAGAAGAAGGGACTGAACTCTTGTAACCTGTTTCTCACATCCACACATGTGTAGTCATGCATGCATGAACTTAAACATACCCAGACACAACATAAATGACTATACAAATTAAATTCGAAAGGAAAACCATGGATCTTTACTTGAAACATTATTAGTTTGAAAAATCTAAGCCGAGAGGAACTAAAGTGCCTTGGGTAAGAAACGTCTACTGCTAAAGCAGAACTCTTATTGTGAATAGACACACAGAGCTAATACAGTCCATTTTGATGATAATAATAATAATAATAATAATAATAATAATAAAACACTTGAAAGCATCAAAGGTCTCTACAAAAAAATCTAGGCTATTATTTTCCCCTGATCCTCTTCTAGTTTATCATAAGTCTCCCTCCTGCTATTGCAAATATACAACAAAAAAAATCTTCAGGACTGGCAAGGTCCCTATACAATAGAAAACAATTTAACTGCATACCCCTGCCGATATTGCTTCTGGGTAAATTGAAAACAAAGCTAACCTCATCAGAAAGATATATCCAGCCTATAGCCACATGTGGCAGCATGAAGCCAAAAATGTTTATGAATACTGCTTAACATAAATAACAAGCCTCAAAAAATTACACATATTTTGAGATTTCTTTTTAATTTATACATTGATTTTGCAGTTCTGAGGGTGAATTCTCTAGATGATAGATATTATATTAAACTATCAAAAGGTCAGACATAACTGCTAGATAAAATTTCATAAGCCCTAGTTACCTAGAATTCATCAGTTCTGGTGATTCTCATTTTTAGATCACCCTTTCACAGCACTTGTCACTAGATAATGAATTGTGATTGTGGACACTTGGAACAATTGAATGCTCTCAGTTTGTAGTACACATGCTCCAGCCACTGATGTCATGGAAATGAGCAAACCAATGACTGAGCTCCATATATCAACAGTATAAATAGGCTCCGAGATGATACTATGATTGTGTATTTTCAGCTCATGTTCTGTCAATCATTGTTGTATGAAGTAGAATCATTCATCATGCTTGAAAACTTAAGTAGACTGGGAGAGTCTGAAGATAGATTTTTCAAGTGACTATTAAGGATCTCTCATCAAATTCCAATTTGAAGGAAAGTAAATACTAAGCTATGTACTTTGATTAATGTATTCCATAAGATATAGATAGAAAGACATACAGACAATAAATATATAGATCATGATTATATATATATATGGAATTCTTCATATTTTAGATGGTGTATAGAAGTAATGCGTTATTTGTAATTTGTCCTTTTATTCCTGGATTTTCTTATTTAGCATAAACATCCTCTGGTTCCACTAATGCTGCTGCTAATGTCAGGGTCTAGGATTTTAGGGCCAAATAAGATCACATTTTATGTATTGATGAATTATTTTATCCATTCATCTAGATTTAAACAACTGTAATCCAAAGATAGATTATTGTGAATAGCCCAGCCAACAACATGAATAAGCATAAGAAATCTCCAACATGGAATCCTATTCCCATTGAGGATTAAGTAGGATTAGTCGATCATATGTTATCTTTTGTCTTGTTTATATGAGGAACTTGTATATAGTATTCCAAAGTGTCTCTACAATTTGCATTCCCGCCAGTGATTTAAAAGAATTCTCCTTTCTCAAAATTGACCCCTTCATTTGTTAACTTTGGTCTATTTTATATTGGCTAGTCTATCTGAGGTCAGGCAATCCCTCACTGCAATCCATGTGAAGTCCCCTAATGATGGGGATGATTAAGCATGTTATTATATATGAGGATATTTATGTTCATGTCACTGAATATATTTTGTTCAGATAATATGTTTATTTAAATTGTTATTTATGTATTTAGTGTTGAAAATTTTAGAATTTCTTATAATTTCTGGTACTAACCTCCTTATAAATAAATGGTTTACAAATATTCTCTATGATTCACCAGGTTGCCATTTCATTATGATGCTTCTTTCTTTTAATATTTAAGCCTTTTGTTGGTTATAAAACATTTTCAATATTGTTCATTTTTTTACTATTAGGCTTTCTCCTCCTCATTCTTCTTTTGTATTCTTATTTCTTAATCTGTTTTTCTTTTAAATCAAACAGGATAATAGTAAAGTATACTTGTATACTTTTTATGAAAAGTGATCACAGTTTTAGAGATAAAGAAATCAGGTGAAATAAATATTCATTTTGTATCAGTGTCTTCTTCCTCAAGCATTTCTCAGACCTTCTTGACTTGCTTTATTTTTTTTTGTGCTACAAAATTTCATTTATAGCTTGTTCTTTTCTCAACTCTACCATTTTATCTAGTGACTAACTTTCTATAGCATGACTTAAATATACATTACAGAAAAGCACAGTTTCCAGATCATCACACTTTAATTCCTATGTATTCATATATACATTTCATGCTTAAGATTTTATAGATGGTTCAAGGGATTCAGAGTCTATAACCTAAAATCATATACTCATTTTCATGGCATTCCTATTACAAAGCAGTAAAGACAAGAGTTGATAGATGTTAACTACTTTATGTTGATAATATAAAGAAAAAATAGTACCTGTTTTAATATAGCAATGGTTGAATTTGCATTAAAATCTGTTACATAAGTAGAATAGCAAATGTCTTCACATATTATTACAGACATTGAAATACTTGTAGCTCAACAACAACAACAACAACAACAACAACAAACAACAACAAACCCAACATTCCCTTGAGCTTCTTCATCTTCATCCTCAATGTATTCCAGTTCTATTTCTTCTTTCCGTGCCATTCCAATGTTAAATGATTGCACAGAGATTTTAGGAAACTACATAATTCACTCATGGAGGTGACAGTCTAATCATCTTTGGGTTGAATTATCTGTAAGTAGACTATGCAATATCTAAAATCTAATATACTGATAGAGGACAAAGTAGTAGAAAAAAGAGTCTATGGAACTTAAACAACCTGCAAGAATTTCTAATACCTCAAATATCATTAAAAGGTAAGAGTTCTCATGCAGAGCCAGATAGAAGAAAGAGGCACCAGCAACAATGCCTGTCTCCTTCACTTGGCAGAGCCTTGCAAATGTGGGTCAATGGATATAACACACTGCAACCTTAGTTTAATCTGCACCCGTAAAATGCTCTGCTACCTTCTTCCCACAGAGATACTACTGCTGTGTTCCTTTTGCATAGATTAGGGCATATTGTGATTTATAGGGCTATAAAATACCCAGTGGGCAGTCCAACAGAAGACCAGATGTCAGATGCTTCCCTATGATGATGTTTAAGCAATGCAAGACTTTACAGGAAAATCCTATGAAATTACATATCTTCCTTCATGAAAATGATATTAAGTTGTTATCTTGTATGTATTCACAAATGGACAATTCATGCCTATGTGAAGCTTTGCATGCAGATTTTTATGGAGGCTAGATGACAATTTCAGCTGTCATTTAAGTAATGTCCACTTTGTTTTATAGAAAAGGCCCCTTATTGTTCTGGGACTAATAGACTAAGATGAATGGCCAGAAAGGTTTACCTGTCTCCTCTTGTCTGTTGCTGAGTTTGCCAATGCCTTTTATAACTTCAAGCTTTAAAAAAAATAAGTAGGCTCGTTTGGATCAAACTCATGTCCTCACACTTACAAATGAAACCCTTTATCAACCAGGCTATCAACCTAGCCCAACAGTTGTATTTGTATGGTGTGCTTATCATTTTTCTCTTTCCTTCATGAGGACCAAAAGGACACCAACAAAATGCAAAACATATGGTATGTCCACAAGATTTGCTAAGATATTAGATTACTTACTTATCCCTTTCCTATCTCCTGATTTGGGAAAATATCCATATACTCTGAGTCTCAGATAACACAGCTCCTGTTCTTTCAGTAACTGGCTTCATAGTATTGATGAACTAATTAATTTCTTTCAATTGCCAGGTTATGTTACATATTAAATTTTATTGCATTCTTTTGCAGCATATACTTAGCACCCTTTTGATAAATAAATGACACATGAGAATCCATAGTTGTTAGTATGAGACCTAATTTAATATGAGAGTCAGAGAGGAAAGCTGATCAGCACAGATCAGTCTAATCAGCCCGTGACACACTCCTCTTACCTGACCCTCAAAATATTGAACCAGCCTAAATATCTAATTTGATTACTTCATTTCATCTAACACAATTATTGGGCTATCTGTACCTTGTTGTTTTATTTACTTTTTAAAGACTTGCCCATATACCTATGTATGAAATTGTCATTTGTATAAAATTTCTAATAAGAATAATCCATAAATCAATAAAATAAAAAATAATTCCATAAAACTACTATGATATAAAGCTATGGTCATTTCAATAATAATAAAATTATTTAATAAATATAGCAACAGTTTTTGAGAAAAGAAGAACCATATAATAAAATAAAAAGCTCAAGCCAATACACAGAATAAAAATGGAATCTGGGTAACTTGTGAGCTGGCTCAGTATGTAAGAGGTCTTTCTGGGCAAGACTGATGACATAAGCTTCATCTCTAAAACCCATGGTAGAAAGAGAGAAAAAACTCTCAAAAGTTGTCCTCTGGGCTGCACACACACAGTGACACATGGTTCTCCTCCGCCACCACCACCCCCTCTGTCTCTCTGTCTCTCTGTCTCTCTCCCCCCCCCCCCTCTCTCTCTCTCACACACACACATCTTACCTGACCCTTATCCTGATAGAAACCTTATCATCCAAACAGCTTGATAAAACTTTGAAACAGACTAAATTTCTAATTTGAGTATTTCATTTCATCTAACATAATTGTTGGGCACCCACACACCACCAGCCGCAACAACAACAATAAAAATAAGTAAACAAATTTTAACAGAATTATCTATTTTTAAAGTTAGAACTTGAGAACAAAATGATTTATTATTTAAAGTAGAAACTGGGTTAGTGGAATTCAAATCTGGTTAGGCTAGATGACACATGAATCCAACTGAGGCCTAGGCATCACAGCTGTCAACATTTCCTCGAATCCTGCAGAGAGTGTCTTACAAAAGAGACTTCATTATATGGTGTTATTTAAACCACAGGGAGAAGCACAGACAAATATTGAATATTTCTGCTTAACCTATTGGTTATTACAAAAGTTGACTCTTTTGGAAAATAGCCTCCTATCTGTACTCTCCTGAACACCTATGCTCCGGTATCATTCCCTTCCCCACATCCTGTCTTTTTGTGTTTATAACCACTGTGTGAATAAGTAAATTACGATGTGATTTAAATAATTAAATAAATTAAAAAAATAAATATTGTTGATTGGATAATTCATTCATAAAACTATGAAAAACGAGACTATTTACTTAAATCCAGCATATCTTCATATTGTGTCCCCACCTCAATAAAGACAGCATACCAACTTAGTAACCTAGGAAAGAAAACAGAAAACCCACAAGCCTTGCATCTAAATGATGGTGATACACTAACTTAGTAACGTGGGAAAAGAACCAGAACAACCATAACATTTTCCTGTCACCATCTTTAACATTTTCTTATCATCTATTCAGTCTCTGCACTGCTCGGTGTCCCGAACATCTTCATGTCTCTCCATTTCTACTGATAGTTTATTTAATCCCTGAAGTATGTCTGTGGTTATAGACTCCCTGAATGTTATAACTCCTTCTTGGTTCACTCTACAGTTGTAGAGGCAAACTAGCTCTTAATTTGCTGACATAATGAAGTAGAAACTTCATTGAATTTTATGAAGCCCTTCATGATCTTGATCCTTGGTCCACTTATTAGCAGTATGCCTTAATCAGTTAGTTATCAGCAATCACTGTTCCACTTTATTACCTTAATACTATGTTTTTGTTCAAAGATTTCTCAACTCATAATCACTTTTCCATATCATCTCTGGTACATAGATAATTGACTGATTATCCAGAAGTCCATACAATATATAATATTTTCAAATAAGACTTCAGAAATCCTCTAATAATGCAAATTATATTCAAACCAATGCCTGCATATACCATAGCATAAGGAATAGCACTGCATTGGAATGGAATATTTATGTCTTTATAACCTTAATAAGATTTTATATTTCTGCAATGTAAGATCTGATAAAGTATCTTGTTTATAGTGAGAAAAGAATAGATATTGCTTGAAGAAAATTAATGTATAAAGCACTGGAATAATTAAAACTAGGATACAAAAACTTCAAAAAAAGTTAAATTATGAAACTAGTTTGTGTCTCCGATAAGAAAAAGAGCTAACAGTGTACATGTTCAAAGCAATATAATTATGAAACCAATCACAATGACATTGTTTTATCATATTTGTACATTTCAAAGTGGGAAATATAAACAACTCAATCTCAGTCCTCAGAAATGTCGTAAATAAATGACAGTGAAATATACCCACCCCAGGAGATTGCCTGGAATTAGGAGAGAAAATGGGAAGGAATATAAGTGGAAAAGAAGGAAGGGTGGATGGGAAGGAGGAGGGGTAAGGGGAAAACTTAAGAGCAACAGACAGATTGGTTTTCTTGTACCTGAGATGACAATTTCCTGTAGAAGAAATACTATGAATGTTTGCTCCCTTTATAAAATGAGCTTTCACTCTCTCAAACACCTCAGAAGCAAGAATAGTAACAAATGTAGTACCAGCAGCTTCTGATACAGACTAAATCTTAGACTGACCATATCTTGAGAATCCTTTCCTTATGTGGGAACAAAAACAAGGACAAAGTACCTTCCAGAACCTGAGAAAACTTCCCTTCAATTTGACGATTTTTCATATTTTCTTTCAGTTTTTATTGGGATTTTCTTTGTATTCCTTTTCATCTGGCAGAACTGTGGATTGTAAGTATGTGATTGTATGCTCAACTGACATGAAAGAGAGTAAGATATTTTCAGCTCATCTTGAACTCATCTAGAATCAATGCTGTCAGCCAAAGGCATCCTCACTTTCAAAGACAATCCCTTATCATGTACATAGATTAGAGAAATGTGCCCTGGGTTATCTGTGTCAAGTACTTGCCAGCTGGTCACCTCAGACACTTGTTAAAAATGTAGATAAATTGCTTCCCTACAGAACACTGAATTAGAATGCCTGTGTTTTTAATAAACTCCTCAAAATAATTTTACTTGGCTTTAAATCAGCTCCAAGGTAAAATTTGTACAAGTTAAGCGACATTTCTATTATGTACAATGTTATTAGAAAAAACTAGATGGCCACCTGGATTCTGTAATATTATTTGTTTAATAGGTTCATTCTACTCCATTCTGAAGTTAAATGAGCCATTCTGAATATTTAACTGATAGTTAAAAATCTAAATAAAATTGGAATCCTAAAAAAAAGTTCTGACAGAGATAAAATTGATACAGAAGAGGCCAACAGCACAATTACTGCCCACAGTTTTTGTGTCTCTTTGACAACAACACAATTACTGCCCACAGTTTTTGTGTCTCTTTGAGCTTAGTGTAACTTTCAAATTGAAAAGAAACCAAGCAGGTCTATTTCTTATGTTGTAATATTACTTAGAAGTAGTAGTGTCTGCAGTAGCATTCACAGGTCATGTATTAGGATAAATAATACTCCCAATTATGTCCTTATCTTAATCTCCTGAGCCTATATATTCTAATTGTTTGGATTTTTGTGTGTTTTTGTGTTTTGCTTTGGTTGTTTCTTTTCACCTTGACACAAGCTAAAGGTATCTTGGAAGAGGGACCTAACTGAGAAAATTATCGTGTAGGCAAGTAAAATTAGCCTGTAGGCAAATCATTGAGACATTGTCTTGATTGATGTAGGGCCCATCCCAATGTGGGAAGTACCACCCCTGGGCATTTGGTCCTGAAGTGCACAAAGAAGCAGGATGAACAATGCAAAAGAAACAAGCCAATAAATGGCATTCATTTATGGCTTCTACTTCAGTTCCTGACTCCAGAATCCTTCCACACTGGAACTTCTGCCCATATTTCCCTCAGGGATGCATGATTTATTCAAAGTGTACACTAGCACATTCCTTTTCCTCTCAAAGTTTGTTTTGATTGTGATCTTTAGCACAGGCATAGAAACTTTAACTAGAGTACCGTGCATATGCTGCCTTATACAGCAAAATAGGAGTGGCTTATAGAATTATCTTGTAGGTATGGAGAAGTGAAAATTATTTGAATATCCTAGGTAGCCACATTGTCATGATATTGTAAATCCTAAGAATAAGGTCTGAGATGGTAAGGAAAAGCTGATGGAATATGGGAATAGGGAGACACAGCTGGATGCTTCACTTTGGTTTTCAAGTTAAGGAAAAAAAGAAGAGGATCAGAAGTGTGACAACTAGTGACCAGAAAGGGGAGTAGTGGAATTTTTAGAACCTTCTGGAGGAGTTTCCAAATACCTTGGCATTGACTTCCTTGCATAAACTTTTACTTTCTAATCGTCAAAATGGCAAGATAATACATATTTGTTTTCTACTATGCTTCATTGGTGGTCTTTTACTGAATTAATAAAAAATATAAAAATGTTTCTGGTCAAAATTTACCACATTCTGGCATTATGCATTTATGCCGTGTTTCAAAATAAAACATCTTACATCAATAAACATCTTTGATCAATAAAATATGTGGCATAAATAATTTAAAATAATCTAAATCTACTAAGGATTATTATTTCCTTTGTTTATGGATTCATCTGTAGACTGATGAGTTCTATGAATCTCATCTGAAATATCAATATGTATATGAAAGGGAAGTCATTTATTTGCAATGTAATATTGTTCTAAATCCTAAATTAAGAACATTAGCCATAAGAAGTTAATCATATGAATGACAACCTAGTTCTCGTATCAAATACTTCACTTTATTACCAATGAATATAAAGTGTCTATAAATGAAATACTTTTCTCATCTGTATCATTGAGTGTCTTGGAATTTTCACTGAAATAATGACTGAAATCTGCTGCTAGTATGAACTTAAGCCTCACTGATCTGTATAATGGCCTATTTTCATTCAGTTGAATCTAACACAGTTACTGTTTACAAAGTTCTTCTCCTATTCCTACAGGCACCTTACTAGAGATTCTGAGATTACTTTAGTCCAACACATAGCAAACATACTAATCCTAGGTAGTGTAAGAAGGACAGAAGCATATACTTTCTTATTTTTAAGTGATGTAAAATGCATGATGTATGGCCTATATTAGAAATGACATGTCACATGAATAAAGCAATATGTTTATGCAAAATACAGAAAAATTTACAGGCTTATAAGTAAGTATGCTGGTTACTGCTCTAAGTTTTATGTTTAGAATTTATTTTTGATAGTTACATCACACTGAATTTGGAGAAATTATAATTGTCATGCCTAGTTACTCATATTAAACATGTACATAGATAATTAAGCATGGTAAGATGTATGGAAATACTTTATTAACTAGACAGAAAAATAAAATAGCATTTTCTATTTTATATTTTTAAATTATATACATTATTATTGCATATATATATATACTTGAAAAATTAAGGTATGAATACATATATGATTATATAAATACTTAGCTGACAGACTATATGAAAAGTATTTCTAAGCAAAGATATGAACAAAAAGAGAAAGGTGATAATACTAAAAATACCAGAAACATTTGTTTTTATTTAAAAACTAAAATTAAATTTGATCCAGTATTTTAACAAACATTATATTTTTCAGCTTATAAAATATATGACATACTATGAAAAACAGTGTCTTAGTTAGGATTTCAATTGCTTTGACAAAGTACCATGATCAAAATACAAGCTGGGGAATAAAGGGTTTATTCTTATACATTCATATTGTCCACACCACAGGAAGTAGAGAGAGGAACTCAAACAAGGCAGAAACCTTGGGGCAGGAGCTGATACAGAGGATATGGAAAGGTGCTTCTTACTGACTTGCTTTGGATGGTTTGTTCATCATATGGTCATACAGAACCCAGGAACTACAGACTAGGCATGGAACCACCCACAATGGCCTAGGCCCTCCTTGAATAATCTATAATTGAAAAAATGCCTTACATCTGGATCTCATGGGGCATTTCCTCAACTGAGGGTGCTTCCTCTCTGGTGACTCTAGCTTGTGTCAAGTTAACATTAATCAACCAGTATAGAAAGACAAAAAGCAAAAAGTAATAAACTAATGAAAAAAAAAAAACAGCTCCTAGGGAACCAGTGATAAAGGTATTGTTTTTCTTTCCATCTCAGGAACATCTAAGATGTATGTGTTATAATTAGTTACCAGAAAACACCTCAAGAAAACTAGTTTGAGTTTTTGTTTTGTTTTTCTGGAATTATCCTAGAAGAGATGCATGTATTTGTTGATGTATCTAATTTAACCACTTACAAAGCATTAAAATATTGAGTCTAGGGCCTGGAGACATTACTTAGTGGTTAAGCACATTTCCTGATCTTCCAGAAGACCTGAATCTGGTAAAAAGTTTTAATTTGGGGTAACTCACAACTACGACCGATTCCTACTGAGGAGACTCCAATGTCCTCTGATGTCTGAAGGGAATGAATACAGGTATGCAAAGTTCTATAGTGTAACTTAAATCTATATTGTATACTATAAGCCATAATTGAACAATATAATAACAAAAAAATCCAAGTAGAATTGGACATAGTTTTACCTGAGGATCCAGCTATATCACTCTTGGGCATATACCCAAAAGATGCTCCAATATGTAACAAGGAAACATGCTCCACTATGTTCATAGCAGCCTTATTTATAATAGCAAGAAGCTAGAAAGAATGCAGATGTCTTTAAACAGAGGAATGAATACAGAAAATCTGGTACATTTACACAATGGAGTGCTACTCAGCTATAGAAAACAATGACTTTATGAAATTCAATGTTCTTCATGAAAATGGATGGAGCTAGAAAATATCATCCTGAGTGAGGTAACCCAATCACAAAATAACACACGTGGAATGCAGTCACTGATAAGTGGATACTAGCCCTGAAGGTCAGAATACCCAGGATACAATTCACAGACCACATGAAGCTCAAGAAGATGGAAGACCAAAGTATGGATGCTTTGGCCCTTCTTAGAAGGGGAAACAAAATACTCATGGGAGGAAATACAGAAACAAAGTGTGGAGCAGAGACTGAAGGAAAGGTTATCCAGAGACTGCCCTACCTGGGGATCCATCACATATACAGTCGCCAAACATAGACACTATTGTGGATGCCAAGAAGTGCATGTTGACAGGAGCCTGATATAGCTGTCTTCTGAGAGGCTTTGCCAGAGCCTGACAAATACAGAAGGAGATTCTCACAGCCAACCATTGGACTGAGCATAGGGTCCCCAATGGAGGAGTTAGCGAAAGATTTGAAGAAGCTGAAGGTGTTTGCAACCCCATAGGAAGAACAACAATATCAACCAACCAGACCTCCAGAGCTCCACCAACAAAAGAGTTCACATGGAGGAACCCATGGCTCCAACTGCATATGTAGCAGAGGATGGCCTTGTCAGGCATAAATGGGAGGAGAGGCCGTTGGTCCTGTGAAGGCTCGATGCCCCATTGTAGGGGAATACCAGGGCATGGAGATGGGAGTGAGTAGGTTGTGGAACACCTGCATAGAAGCAGGGGAAGGGGATGGGATGGGGGTTTCCAGGGGGAACCCTGGGAAAGGGGATAAAATTTGAAATGTAAATAAAGAAATACCCAATAAAAAACTTGTATTTGTTAATTGATATTAATATGACAGATCTTTAAATGTATTTTCACAGGATTGTGACTTTAAATTTCAGTGTTAATAAGATGGTTTGTTGCATGACTTACGACACTATCATTGAAAGAGAATGTGCTATTTCCTTGGATATTTTTTATTTAAATTAAATATAAGAATTTTTTTTGAATTACATCACAAGCAAAAATAGTAGTGATGTTAAATTTAAAATAAATATGATTAAATTATTTTATTTCAAAGGATAATATAGAAATTGTGTTTACACAATAATAAAAATGTAAATTTATAAAATTATATGTCCTAGATTTACTCGGGGACCAGGGATCAGAAAGTTCCTTGCTTGAAGCTATCACTCATTCACTTTAATTTCAGACTATTTGAAACACAAAGTTTCCAGTAACATTTAGCTCATCCTAACTTATCATAGAAAATATCAAATGTGTTACAATCCAGATAAACAATATATTTTGTGCACATCATATAATCTAAAAATATTTACTAGTAGAAAATAAATATTCATCTAAGAAGTCAACTTTAAAGTGTTTGATTTTAGCCCTTATATCGAAGTAAACATATTCCTTATTGTTAGATGGCCATTACAATTTACAAATGCTCCAGAAAAGATTTTAAAATTACAATCTACTCCATAACCAGAAGAGTAAGGTAAGAGTTAAATATTTACATGAACTGTCTTATAATGTATATTACTAACTAAAACAATTGATTTTAATAATAATAAATAGAAAGTATGAAAATATGAAAAGGAACAAAAACATGGAAAATGATTAGAATATTCACGTGTATATATTTTTGCACATGAGAATGTTTTATTTATAAAGTACAAACCAATAGAGAGCCTAAATAGGTTGCTTTCATGTATTTAGGAATGTATGTATATGTAATTATGAAGAAATAGAGGCCCTGTATTTAAGTGAGAGTAATTGGGTGCATGGAAAATGTTACCAGGATTAAAAGAAGGGGGAAATTATGTAATTATATTTTAGTTTCAAAACTAAAAATAATTTAAAACTGAATTTAAACTAGCAAGCAACTAAGATCTAGTATTAATCCTGCATATATATTATAAAGTTGTAAGGGCTATGCAGATTTGTGGCCTAGATGCACATCCAAGTCACACACATTTCTCTAATGATGTCTCAAATCCCAACATACATGCTAAAAGAAAGAGTGTTGGTCAGAGCTAAACTGGCCCAGAGGAAAATGGATAGGAATTTGCAGATAGAACTGTTCCCAGAGACCTCCAACTTTGAAAGGAGGAATTACTAGCTATAAAGGGTGTCTGACAGCAGAATTTCTCAAACATTTAGCACATTATTCGTCCCAAACCACAAAACTATGTGTAAGCACTTCCAGCAAATCTCAGAAGGGAAAGAAAACAACTCCTACTTGTTAAAAACAAATCTCACAATTTGTCACCTTGGAAAATTTCCATTGCAATGTCTTTTGAAATTTTTTTTATGGGGAGAGTTGTCAGGGCAGTATTTCCTTCACAGTCCTTGGTGCATACATCTCATGTCAAATCAAACAATGATATACAAAGGGGTCCAACGTGTTAAACAAATTACATGTATGGTGGCAGGGGTTAGAACTTGCTCTTATGTATTTCATATTGGTTTAAAACTGAAAATTTAATAAATTATAACAGCAAAGATCCCTGAAGATGTTAGTATGTTAGTATGATGGTTTTGTTTATTTTTTTGTCTCCATGCAGGTGTAGTCTCTAACAGGAGCCCCAAAATCTTAATCAATTTTACACCCAAGTGGAAAACTTGACCACATAGCATGCACTAGAAAATAGAATCATGTTGGCTTTTTGACTGGAAGATTGAGCCATTTATTATTTTCACTTTATTCTGCTTTCTAAAAATCATTTTGAAATATTCTGTGTTATATATCTTTCTTTTTTTTTTTTTTTCTTTTTTTTTTTAATTTTTATTTTCAGCAAATCAAAAAAATTTAAAAAGCATTCAAACAGAATAAAATGAAAAGAAACAAACAAGCAAAATACCAAGGGTCAGATATACTTATACAAGAATTCTATAGAGCCTTCAAACAAGCAATACTTTTTGAGTTATGTTTAAAAAAATTCAGAACCACAATAAGCTCCTTCACAAAGCAAATAATATTGAAATAGTGAAATCAAGTGTAAACCTAACAAAAATATATAAGTTATAGTCCAGTATCCCTCATGAATATACATACAAAAATTCTCAATGAAGTAGTTGCAAACTGAATACAAGAGATATAAAAAAATAATATTCCATGAATAACTGAACAACTGTTTTTTTTTTGTTTGTTTGTTTGTTTGTTTGTTTGTTTTTAGAAGACCATACTCCATATACAGGCTGCATGTTTTGGGATAGCCCCCACTATCTTTCATGTTTTAATATAAGTATTAATTTATCAGTGTATAAGCATCAATTATCTCTGACAAAAACTATTTCATTTAGCATCTCTGCTGGGATTTGGGACACCATTAGAGAAATGCCTGTGATTGTGAATGTGTGTCTGGGACAAAAATATGCAAAGCCATCACAAGTATATATATATTAAATCTTAGTTGCCTGCTACCCTATTTTCATCTTTAAATATAAATATTATCTAATATTTGATTATTATCATTTTACAGAATAATATTCAGTTTCTTTTTATTTTACTTTACATCATTTACAGTGTCCATATACAAAGGTACTTCTCAATAATCCTGTGAGTTGTTGATCAAATTAAAGTCAAGATACTCAATGACTTCCTGAGAAAATCTCACCTTGCATAGTGAGATGGCACAGTATCGTTCTACTCCTGAACTTTCACTGCTCTCACCATTTATCATCTGCACAAACAATTCTACTCTTCACTAGTTTCTGCCCACATACTAGCTACAATTCATGCACATGCCTGTGTGTGAGGAATGTGTAAGCACACACTTCCCTAACAAATCTTCAAAATATTTGTGTTTAGTGTTTTATTTTACTTCCATTTAAAGTGTCTTACTTTATGAATAAAATTTTTCAATAGAAAAGTAAAAAAGAAAGCTGTTTAAAATTAATGGATAATCTAAAGTTACATATGGCACTGTCATTTCTCAGTTTAAAACTAATTCAATTAACTGAACTGGACCCAACTTTGGTGTTATATACCTGTAGTTTCTAATCTGGGAAGGTTACTCATCCCATTCCTCCTCCCCCATTTCCACCCCACCTGGCCTCCCTACTCCTTCTCACTCCCTGGGGACTCAAGTTTCCTGAGGGTTAGGTGCATCTTCTCTCATTGAGGCCATACCAGGTAGTTCTCTGCTGACCTAAATCCAACCATTCTAAAATATTACATGAAAGCAACTTTCTAAACACTTTTCTGAAAAATCTGCTACATTATACATTGGCAAATGTGGGCTGAAACAATTAAAATTTAACACTATGTACCACATAAGATATGTGTAGTAATATTTTCCTACAGTATTGTAATTTTCTACAATTGTGCTGAAGGGAGAGCTGATTCTGTTCATTAATCTGACTGTCCATGAAGGATTTCAATGAAACATACCTTGTGAAATCCCTAGGCTATAAGTTAATTCTGTCCCCTCTGTGTTTAACAATTTTGAAAACAACAGGCTCATAACATGTTGTTATGGAAATCATGGAAATCAACAACATCCTAACCATTGAAAGATACAATAAATATATTGATCTCATGTTTGAGTTTTTATAAACATTTTTCATCCCCAATTACTAATATTTCTTTTATTCTCTATTCATTTCAGTTGGCTTGTATTTTTTTAAAAATGGAATAGAAGAGAAAATAAAAGGATTTGGTTTTGGGACAAGCCTTTTACAAGTAAAACCTTAGATGTATTGAAACTGAATTGTTCAGTCAGCAACCTGATTCTGAAGACATTTTCAAAGTGGTCACAGAACTGGCAACCTAGGGATTGAGATTCAGTCCAGTGGTGGAATGTACACTGAACAAGTGCCAGGTTCTAGGTTTGAATTTCAATCCTGGGCTCAAAAAGAAAAGAGTTGGCTACCTATACACCATCTTAGGCCCTTTTATTTTAGTCCTTTCCTTTTGACTAAAGGGGCTTAAAGGCAAACTACTCAGTTGCCAGTTTTGCACAAATATGACCAAATCTGACATATGAGATGAAAAAGTGAAACTTTAGTTTCATGAGGTCCCATTTGTCAATTGTTGATATTAGAGCCTGAGCCACTGATGTTCTGTTCAGAAAATTTTCTGCTCTGCCAATGTGTTCAAGGTTCTTCCCCACTTTATCTTCTATTAGATTCAGCATATCTGGTTTTATGTGGAAGTCCATGAGCATGGAAGATCTTTCTATTTTAAGAGGTCTTCTTGGCTTTCTTTCTACAGAGACTTGAAGTTCTTGTCATACAAATCTTTTACTTCTTGGTTAGAGTTACACCAAGATACTTTGGCATAATTCTAATCAAGCCTAGGACCTCATGAAACTGAAAAGCTTCTGTAAGGCAAAGGACACTGTCAATAGGACAAAACGACAACCTACAGATTGGAAAAAGATCTTTACCAACCCTACATCTGATAGAACGCTAATATCTAAATTATAGGAAGAACTCAAGAAGTTAGTGGTATAAAAGCAAAAGGGAGGGGGGCGATGGCATAGAGGGTTCTAGGGAGGGGTTAATGGAGAAAGGGAATGACATCTGAAATGTAAATATATAAAATATCCAATAAAAATGTAAAAAAAATAAAAGAAGTTAGACTCCAGAAAAACAAAGAACCCAATTTAAAAATGGGGTACAGAGCTAAACAAAGAATTCTCAACAGAGGAATACCAAATGACTGAGAAGCACCTAAAGAAATGTTCAACTTCCTTAGTCATCTGGAACATGCATATCAAAATGTCACTGAGACTCTACTTTATACCAGTAAGAAAGGCTAAGATCAAAAACTCAGGCAACAGAAGATGCTGGTAAGGATGTGGACAAAGAACTTTCCTTCATTGTTGGTGGGATTGCAAGCAGGTATGACCACTTTGAAAATCAATCTGATGGTACCTCAGAAAATTTGAAATAATTCTACCTGAAGACCTGGCTATATGACTACTGAGAATATACCCAAAAGATGTTCCAACATATAACAAGGACACTTGCTCCACTATGTTCATAGCAGCCTTATTTATAATAGCCAGAAGCTGGAAACAACCCAGATGTACCTCAATGGAAGAATTAATACAGAAAATGTGGTACATTTACACAATGGAATATTGTTCATCTATTAAAAATGAGGAGTTTATGAACTTTGTAGGCAGATGGATGGAACTCAAAAATATCATCCCGAGCGAGAGAACCCAGACTCAAAATGACATACATGATATGTACTACTCACTTATAAGTGGATATTAGCCAAAAAACTCAAAATACCATGATAAAACACACAGATCATATGAAGCTTAACAAGAAGGATGGCCAAAGTGTGGATGTTTCAAACCATTTAGAAGAGGGAACAAAATAATCACTGGAAGCAGAGGGATGGAAGGAGGGACCTGAGTCAGAGAGGGGAAGGAGAAGAAAAAAGAGGGGCAGGATCAGGTATGAGAAAAGACAGGAGACAACACCAAAGGGCCAGGAAAATGAATAGAAACATGTAGCAGTGGGAGGAAAACACTAGAAACTCCCAGATGCCAGGGATGAGAGAGGGTCCCCAGTCCCAATGGGGATGACATTAGCCAAAATATCCAACGGAGGAGATAAAAACCTGTAGAGACTGCCTCTATTAGATAGACATGGCCCCTAGTTGAGAAATGGAGCCTCCCACTCATCTCAAAATCTCAATCCATAATTGTTCCTGCCTAAAGGATATGCAGAGACAAAAAAATTAAGCCAAGACTGAAGGAAAGGCCATCCAGAGACCACCCCATCCCTGGGATACATTCCATCTGCAGACATCAAAGCCCATCACTGTTATTGATGCTAAGAAGTGCCTGCAGAGAGGAGCCTGGTATGGCTGTCCTCTGAGAGGCTCTGCCAAGACTTGACTGAGATAGATGCAGATACTCACAGCCAACCATTGGACTGAACTCAGGAACCCTAATGGCAAAGTTAGAGGAATGGCTGAAGGAGCTGAAGGAGATTGCAATCCCATAGGAACAACAACACTATGGACTAACAGGACCCCCCTCAGAGCTCCCAGGGACTAAACCAGCAGCCAAAGTGTATGCATAGGCTTGTCCATGGCTCCTGATACATATATATCAGAGGAATTTCTCATCTGGCATCAGTGGGAGGGGAGGCACTTGGTCCTGTGGAGGCTAGATGACTCATTGAAGGAGGATTTTAGAGGGGTGAGGCAGGAATGGGTGGGTAGATGGGAGTTCCTCCTCTTAGAGGCAAAGTGGATGGAGTTGGGGTGGGGGTTCATGGAGGGGATACTATGAAGGGGATAACATTTGAAATATAAACAAATAAAATGATTAATAAATAAAAAATATGTATTTTTCTGAGGATGGAAACGAAGTACACTTTACAGAACACTTATGGGGAAAGAAAGCAGCAAGAAACAAATATTTATAATGATGACTGAGAAACAGGCATGTCTGTTCAAGAGGATTCCTACAACTAAAGCAAGTATGATGAACCTGTGAGAAAAATGCCATAACAACATTATAGCCCTCCTCCATGAGGTTAGCAGATTACTCCCCCCAAACCAGCAAGGCACATTTCGTGGACACTCCTAAAAAAATAGCCACAACTAATTAAGGTATGTTTGTGCAGAGATGCATGTTGTGGGCACTATTATTGCTACTTTAATTTCCTTTCAATATAAAGGCTTTTCTCGGAGATTGTCATTGTAAGTTTAGGAATATAGTTCAGCAGTACATATATTGCCTACCATAAGCTAAAATAATGATGAAACAGTAACAAAAATTTTAAAATTAGAATAGCAACAGTAAAAAATAAACTTTTAACTGAGGGATTGAACTGGTATGTTTCCAAAGAAAAACTTTTGCATATACTATTTCATGTGCTTCTTACTATCATTAATAGGCTTTAGAAGAGAATAAAGAAAATAATAATCCTTAAAGTGTTAATTTAACACACAAATTAGGTTATCAGACATGAAAATGACTTTGGGCTAGGACAGGGAAGTTGGTTCAGATATTTTGGTCATCCTGATAAGCTCTTAGAAACAGTGATTACAGGAGTGTTCACAGAATTGTGTTAAATGCCTTGCTTGTTCTTTTACTCTTTGTGTTTACTGTCTTGCTTGTTCCTTGACTATTTGCATCTATTGTATTACTAGACCCTCAACCTAGAACTGACCTTAATACATTCATGTAATTAAAATGGTATAAAAGCAAAAGGGAGGAGGGTGGATGGGATGGGGGCTTTAGGGAGGGGAAATGGAGAAATGGAATAGCATCTGAAATGTAAATAAATAAAATATCCAATAAAAAATGACATGGAAAGTCAATTATTTTAAGAATTGATGATTTTAGTCATCTAAATGAGTTTGGGGTTTTCTCACACTGGAAACAAAACAAAGCATCTGGACTATTTCTGCTTCAATGCAACAGAAATAGAATTGCTAAAAGTGAAAATTTCAAGTAGATAATGTTGATAATTCTATGTATTTTAAAGTTTAAAATGTTTGGTGACATTGTTGATAACTTCAAGATAGGGCAAATTTTTGCTTTAAAGCTATCAGAACTTTTACTGTGCTATGTCTTTGAAACCTTGCAGGAAACTTTTTGTAAGTTGCAGATGGCAAAACATAACAGACTATTTTAAAACAACACATTAATGTGCAAAGTTAAGAAATGCTAAAAAAATGTTAGAAATCAGAGACTTTGTGCTTATATTCTTAAATGTACTGTACTTGTGTTATATAAAAAGCAGTGATTGGTTATTCTATAGTAAATAATACCAATAATCACTATGTTATTTTAAATGAAAATACTGTTTACCACCTACAGAGTCACCATCTTCAAAATCCTTCCAATAGTTACCTAACTGTAGGGAACTACATGATAGATATTTAATATTTCTAAATGACAGTCTTTGAGCTGTGAATAGAATGGAAAAACATTTTACTGTGGAAAATTTCTTCAGTTAATTAGAAGAACTTACAGAAAATTTTGCAGAAGCATAATTCAACATGAAGGATGATGATGGGGGTGGGGGATGTCTCAGTGATTAGGAACACCTGTTGCTCTTCTAGAAGACCCAGGGTCAGTTCCCAGAACCTCCATGGTGGTTTACATCCATCTGAAACTCCATTTACAAAATGTCAACAGCTACTTTCAGATCCACATGGGCATTATGGCTGCAGGCAAAACACTTACACACATAGCATAAATAAATCTAAAAATCTTATTTAAAAACTGATAACACTCTCTTAAGAATAGAAAGTTCCAAGGCTAAATAGCACTTTATTCTAACAAAAGCTTACTCTTTTATTTGGTATTTTTAATTTTGGGAGTGGGGAAGAGGATGTGAATCACCCTATAATACCACAACTGGTTAAACAAACTTTAAGAAATAATATACATTAAAGATGGTTGTCAGTGCACATTCTTTTTTTTTTTTAAGTAACTCAACTACTTTAAACTGTTTTCTAAAGTGAAGAATAGAGAATAGAATTCTGTGTCTCTGCTTTGAATCTATTCTCCTTTAACCTTTCTCTGAAAAGACAAGCCAGACATCATTTTCAGACAATTGTTATGTGCAGAGAAACAGTAAGAACAAATGTGCATTCACATTTCAAGTGCAAAGAACATTTTAATAGCATTAAAATAATTTTGCCTTGTTAGCTGCAGGGCTAACAAAAATAGTCAAAGAAAAAGAGCCCCTAAAAGGTGTTGAAAAGGTATTTAGATTTTTACTGAGCTCCCTCTGCAGTTACTGAGACTTGCTTTTGCCAACTGATAATAAATGTCATGTATCTTTCATAGTCACGTCCCTAAGGAAAAAAGATCTCAGAATTGAGGTAAAATGTCCTTTATCTTTTCAAAAATGACAGACAATCCAAATAAAAGATTAACGTTCTAAGATGTTAATCCTTCAAAGTTGAAAAAAATCTAAAAATAACACTTTCCAGTGTTAAATCATCTTAATCAAACAAGATACATTTCATTTTAGCTTCTCAAGTAATAAATTAAATAGAAATACCACATATTGTTCAATAGTTATTCATCCTACCAGACATACAAAGAAAAAGTATATTGCATTTTCTGGATGGTTGAAGAATTTCGTAAGCATTATTAAACATTATTAGCGTCACAGAAAAAAAAACTACAAAACAAACAAACAACAACATCAAAACCCTGAGCAGAAGGGACCATGATCTCCCATGTACTTTAGGCACAAACAAGCTCATTCTGCCAGTACCAACAATACCCTCACCAGAAAAGCACCATCTTATAGTGGGAGACTCACCATTTAGAAAATAATGGCAGTTCCTCAGACAACTGCAGATGGTTCTACTGAAGATGCATCTATACCACTACTGGGCGTGCTTCAATTTATAAAAAAAGACACATGCTCCACTATGTTCATAGCACCCTTATTTAAAATAACCAGAAGCTAGAACCAACGCAGATATCCCTCAACAGAAAAATGGATACAGAAAATGTGGTACATTTACACAATGGAATACTACTCAACCATTAAAAATAATGACTTGATGAAATTCACAGGCAAATGGATGGATCTAGAAAATATCAGTCTGAGTGAGGTAACCTGGACACAAAAGAACACATGGTATGTACTCATTGATAAGTCAAAAGCTCAAAATACCCACAATACAACCCACAAACAACATGAAGCTTAAGAAGAATGAAGACCAAAGAAGGATGCTTCATCCTAATAGAAGGGGGAACAAAATAATCACATGAAGAGCTAACAGACTGAAGGAGCTGAAGGGGATTGCAACCCCCAAAGATGAACAATATCAACTAACTGGACCAACCAGAGCTCCCAGGGACTAAAGCATCAAATAAAGAGGGATCCCTGCTCCAGCTACATACGTAGCAGAGGATGACCTTATTTTGCATCAATGTGAGAGCAGGCCTTTGGTCCTGTGGAAGCTTTTGCCCCAGCATAGGGAGACTCTAGAACTATGAAGCAGGGGCGGGTGAGTGGGTGGAGGAGCACCCTCATAGAGGGAGGGAGATGGTATGGGGCAGTTTGCAGAGGGGGTACAGTAAAGGAGGATATTATTTGAAATGTAAACAAATTAAATTATTATGAAAAGAAAGAAGACAAATAAAATTAAACATTATTTTACGAGTATATTCCAACTAGAGAAAATGGTATACTGGTATAGGTTTATATTATGAACATCAACTATTTCCTATGTTACCTTAATTTTACCCATGAACATTAGCTTTACCTGTAGTTTACCTCCAGTTTGTATTTTAATCATTAGAATAGTCTTCCTGCCATTTGTGTTTATATAAAATCAATAATCAATGAGTCATGTATAAAAAAAAAAAAAACATGACATTTTTCTTCCCCGCAAAGGACTTTGATTAAACACATCACAAAGATGTTTAAATACCAATGTATTTATTGCAGTATTATATATGATCAACTTGAGTTTCCATTTGCAAAGACACACCTTTCTATTGTCTCTTTGTCTTGTTCTAGTATAATTGTTTCCTTAACCTTAACTTTTCTATATTAAAATCTAGTTTAAGAGATCCTCCTCTTTCACTACATTTTCTGACAGTCTTCCTGAGGAATCAATCAATATGTTTTTCATAACAATGTTCTGTTTACATTCCATTTAGCCTCTTGTTGTCAGCTATCTTTTCTTTATTTATGTTGGGGTCATTTTTCATCAGAGGCTTATTTTTATTTCATTACAATAGTTAGAGCACACTAAGGGTATGAGTGCCACAATAAATACAGACTGGTACTGAGTACTTCATTTACAAAACATCATGTTTCCAATTCACATGGAATCACCTCCATGTTATAACCCTATTCTCTCTCCTACTCACACTGTTGTAACTGTAGAGCTTGAATTCATTCACTTACTTAAATAGTAGTTTCTCGTGTAACTTAAATATGATGTTACTAATTCAAAAAGATTTTTTTCTGATGATCTCCACAGGTATACTATGAAAAGCTCACATGTACATATACAATATGCCTACAAAATAATAAAAAATGTAATAAAATTTTAATGAATTTTAATTTTTAGTGCTAAATGTTTCTTTGATATTTTAATAAAGTATACATATAGAAGACATTTGATAGAATCTACTCATGAACAAAATTCCCATACTAGTTATAAATGAAGTAAAATTCATCATGTCTAAAGTTAGTCTATCTCTGAATTTGTGAAGCAATCTTAACTAACTCTTAAAAATGATCTGCTTCACTCATTACCATGCAATACCAATGCATAAGGATGCCCCATAATTATTGATTTTTTTCAAATTATCCTTAATATCTGGTTTTGTTATCAGTAGTATATGGTAGTTTCATGAAATAATTAAAGATAGATTCCTTTTTATTTTTTTAATTACTTTTCTTTTTTAAAGTTCAGTTGTTACCCCCTCCTGGTCCACGTCCCACAGTTCCACATCACAGTCCTCCTCCCCTCTGTCTCCAAGAGGATGTCCCCACCCTCCTACACCACCCTATCTCCACCAGGCCTCCCCACTCCCTGGGGCCTCGAGTTTCTTGAGGTTTAGGTTCATCTTCTCTCACTGAAGCCAGACCAGCCAATCCTCTGCTGAATATGTGTCGGGGGTCTTGAACCACCCTGAGATCTTTTTATTCTGCTCTTCTGTGAATTTTTTTCTTGCAGAAAATGATTTGTAACATAAAAGAATCTGATAATTTATGTTGAAACTATTTAAGCCTTTTTTTTTTCAAATTTTGCTAGAATGAATATATCGTTTTGATAATTTTAAGTGTATGTCTGAGGCACTAAAGTATGCACTAAGTCTTGCTCATTGGTCCTTTACTAAATTATTTTCTTTTATCCAGTAGGCACAGAGTCTGTACCCATTAAGCAGAAACAAATGGCTGTATTCTTATCTGCTCATATTTTTTTTATCAGTTTTAGAATATCAGTTTTAAACATAATAAAGGTGTCAGGGCACCAAGAAAGCATAAGGGAAAGAATATAAAATATTTCATTTATAGAAATTTCACCTACATGAGAGGACACTGTATATGTACAGTACTAGGAGAGATCAGCATCCAGAAGGTTTCCTTCCCAAGCAACATTCTTATTTATCTAAAATGCAGCAGAGACTGAAAAATTCTAGGGTCCAAAGTATTCCTCAATAGAAGCAGTATCTACATGGCATTTGTGAGACTTCCCTAGAGTACTCAGTGAAATAGAGTCTCTAATGAACTGCAAATTAATCTGTGCTCAGTAAAGAAATAGCCATATGCCTTATTAGGCAAGATTCAGAGTGCTGAGTCTCCAGCTCACACCCTCTGAATTTTAACACGGATTTCTTCCAGTAAGACGTTCTCCCAAAGGTTGAGGAATTCTTACTACATTGATGATTCTCCTAGAAATTGCAAGAGTGAGGTTGGGCAAAGAATAGCCTATGGATCTTGCGTCTGCTAGTAGCTGTGAATATTTTTCTAAAACCAGCTCTCAGCCAGGTATTTTAACCAGGAAAATAGGGCCAAAAATATTATAAGTGCTCATCTCCACAAATTTCAAAGATTATTCCTACCTACCTGTCAATATCTTCTCAAAGTAGCTTCTATCCTGTAGCCTTGACTGTACATATCCACTGTGCTTGGAATTTCAGTCTGTTTGGTCTTGAAGCCTTGAGACTTAGCCCTCTCCATGTATAGCCTCAGAGAGGCCAATAGCTCAGAAAATGTGTAGTGGAAGTAGATGTATGTAGAAATGAGTCCCTTCATCTCTTCTCACTGCATGTCAGCAATGTGATTTGATAGTTTACTTTCAGTGACTTTACAGAAAATTGGCCATGACGATATATGAGTACCAGTAGAGGACATATTGGCATATCGAAATAACACAAGTGGCCCACATCAGAACCATAATCAGAGAAAGTCACTGAAGGCGTCATCTCCCTAGTTTTCCTGGTTTGTTTTCATTACTTCAGGACAAGAGTGTATGATAGACTGCCACAGTTCACAGAAATTCACACACTTTAGTGCACTCAAAAATTTTTCAATAAATTACCAGATTAAAATATATAAAGGATATTGTAGGTTAAGCCTGCTTGCTGTTGTTGGCCCAAAAGACAACCATGCAAATTATCAAATAAGTGGGCAATGCTCAGCTCTAAAGTATTTTTATTTGAAAAGTAGGTAAAGAATCAGATTTGGCCCCAGGGATGTCACTGGTCCAGTTTGACATCAGAGTGAGCTTCTCGCTCATATTCTTCTGGTTTCAATAGGGAAGAAATAAGAAAAACCTGCAGGCAAATTTCCCAGCACCATCCTCAGGCTTATCATTAAAGTCATCCTGGTTATCATTTTACAAAATAATAGTGTGATCTATCTCATTAAACTAGCTTCTTTTAAAGATTTTTTTTATATCTAAGTGGGAAAATAGTGAGTTCTTTTTGTTTAATCTTTATTATTAAAGTGTGTATTAGCCTACTTACTTTAATTTTCTTTTATTTCTAAAAAATTACTAAGGAAATTTGAGCTGTGGTTCAAAGCTCTACTATCCATATCATCCCTTGAAAATAATGAGAAACATCTTGGTGCCATGTGCTAATGACTTGTCCACAGCAGTAAACTACAATTGGTATTGTTTCATAAAATTGTTTCCTTCACCTCTACATTAAATTAAGACAATTTGATTCATAATCATATAAGGTCAGAGTTTCCAAACATGCACCAAAGGATATAAAATCCTGTTGTAATCTCACAAACCCGCAAATGGACATTTAAATTTTCAAAGAAAATTAGTAATACTTCATAAAATTTAGCTAAGAATTGAATGGTTACTAGTATCAAATTATTGATTCAGACTGGTCCTATGAAGTGTTTTACACCAAAACTATAAATCCTTGTTCAGTAATTTTTGCTTCTTTTATTTACAAATTGTTTTCCATCTTAGATTTCAAATTATCATCAATTATAAAGCTGTCTGCAAAATTCTTTAATTTTTCTGTTATTCTCTCCATTATTTTATATTATTGCTGTTTATGAAAGAAGTCACTGAATTAGTTCTCCATATACAATGTGCCACTCCAATTATGGGGGATTAAGATGCCCATCTTTAAACACATTTATATTCAAGAAGCTGGGAGTTCATTGGGACTCTGCTTTTCTTCTCGGGCTTCCCAAGCCACCACCAAGGCCAGAACTTAGCAGAATTATTTGACAAAGTAGAATAATTCTTTAGAAATAAGAATCTGAAATTACATGGTCTAACTCATTTATCCTGTACATCTCAACTGAGAACTATATTTAGAGACAACTGTTTTAACTGCGTGTCACCCTACTCCATAAGAACATAGCAAGTCTGTCTGAATACATCCAAATTGATTCTTAGTGATATTTCTAACTTGATTATTTTGATGCTACATAAAAACCACATTCAATGCCTCAAATCCAATTCCAATAAATAGAGAAAATAAACAATAATATAGCAAAGGTTCTATAAACAAAAATATGCATAAAAGGCAAATAAAATGCATGTTTAATATGTAGTATATGATGGTTTAAATGAAAAAATGGCCCCATAGTTTTGAACATTTGGTCCCCAGGTGATGGTGTTATTTGAGAAGGTCTTTAGGAGGTTTAGGTGCTGCATTCTTTCTGGAGGAAGTACATAACTGTGGTTGGCCTTTGAGGTTAAAATGCTTGTTCTATTCTCAGTTTGTTCTCTCTGCTCTGTGCTGTTACTGCTATGCCTGCTGTTTGCGAAAAGCTTCCCCACATGATTGACTGTTTCCTCTGGGACTGTAGGCTAAAGTAAAGTCTTTCTTCTATAAGTTGATAATGGCTATGTATTTTAGCACAGCGACAGAAATGTAACTAAAGTGTATCCATTGAACAAAAATATAATCTACAAACTTGGGTTTCTACAAATAAATTAAAATTTATAAGATCAATCAAGTCTTAAAACTATCAGAGCATCAGAATAGGACATAAGTTCAAATCTTTTTACAAATACAGAAAAATGATATCAATTTTAGAAACAAAACTTCATATGAAGACAAATTTGTAAGTCATTTTAGCCCTGTAGCTCACAAACATTAGGTGTTCCACAAGGAAAGCTCTGAATTCTAAAGTTTTCTTTTCAAATAGGATTGGGAGACACAGGGTGTGGTAAATTCTCTGAAGAGCAAATGACCTAGCTAGGACTTGGCAATTTTGCTTCAAGATGAAAGTATGTGAAGAGGAATAAAATTTCCTAAGCTTCTTACCGCATATCAAGCTAGCTGCTTTCCTGAAAGTCTCCACTGTTTAGTGTTAGGGAGATATGCTGAAGTACTCAGGAAGACATATTTTCCATCTGGATTATATTCTAGGTGTGAAAGTTTGTTGTTGAAAGACAAGTACTTGGCAAAATTCTAGAATTACAGGAAGCTTTCTAAATAAGTGAAAAGTGAGAAATTACTACAGTCAGAAGATCTGATTTTTTTTTCATTTTGAAGCTGAAATTATTCTAAAATCACTATCATTTTATATTTATTATTTAAAAATCCCTCTTCTTTGGAAACACTTGTTTGCTGAAATTGAATAGAATTTCTTTATATAAATATATTTAAAAGTTGCATTTTACAACATGGCATATGCTAACAGTGAAGACCAATTTTGAGGGGTCAACAGGAATGTATATTGTCAAATTATTTTTCATCGCATTTCAAAACTTTAAAACAGGCTTGCTAAGATGTCATTCGAACGCTAGTTCTGGATGTTTAGATTAGCTTCTTGGCTTTTGTTCCTGCATTCACTAACAGTCTGTGGCTCTCAAGACTTTCTGATGATCAATGTGATCTCACCCACTTCTAATTAATATTTATCAATCTACACAGTCACCACAGCTCCTCTAATAGAATTTTTCCTTATTGGGCATCTTTAATCTGGTTTCTCAGAGGAACATTTATAATATACATATTTACACTAATTTTCATAACAACACCCAGATGAGAGAATGACTAACTTGGAAATCCCCTCAGTCTGCTCTTTGCACTAGTCACCTAAGTTTATTCCCCCAAAACATATTTGAGGATCATCTTGGTTCCCACACATCACTCTTTGAGCCCATTCATTCTTCATTAACTTAAAGGTTTATTTTATTTTTATTCTATTTCTCTGTAAATGACATTTAAACTAGTCTTCCTGTCTTCAAGTGTTTTTACATTGTGGCATAAATGTTGCCCAACATAAATTATTATAATGTTAATAAAATAGTACAGGACTGAGGAAATGACTCTACAGCTAAAGAGCTTGCTGCTCAACTGTGAGGACTTGAGTTTTACTTTTGGAATCCAATAAAACTACTTGATGCCACATGAGTCTAAACTCTCAGTGCTCATATAGATTGGAGGCGAAGACAGAAATGTTCTCAGAAGCTGTGAGACAGCAACTATGGTAAAGCACACACACACACACACACACACACACACACACACACACAGGGGGGAGGGAAGGAGGAAGAGAGGGAGGGAGGGAGGAGGGAATCACAGAGACTCTTCTAAGCATGTGAATGAAAAGTAACAATAGTTCATCAGACACTGTCCTCTGACTCAATATGTGTGTCATGGCATACACATCCTGAGAAAGACAGAGAGAGATAGACAGAGAGACATAGAGAGAGAGAGACAGAGAGACTTAGAGAGAGAGACAGAGAGAGGTACCCATATATTCACAAAAACAAGGAAAAAGAAATTGTCTAAAGTTTCGGCTAAGATTGTGAAAATAAGCTGGATGTTGTAACTCAAAAATCTCTTAGCCGCTATCAGCACATTTCTTTCTTTCTTTCTTTCTTTCTTTCTTTCTTTCTTTCTTTCTTTCTTTCTTTCTTTCTTTCTTTCTTTCTTTCTTTCTTTGACAGTTTCTTTTTTTTCTTTTTTTCTTTTCTTTTTTAATTTTATTTTTTTTTCCTATTCACTTTATAACCCGTCCCAGTCACCCCCTCCCACAATCCTTCCCCATCTCTTCTTTTCTGAGTATCCCCTCCTCCTGTATCCCCACCCTGCCACTTTAAGTCTCTGAGAGGCTAGGTGCTTCCTCTCCCATTGAGGCCAGATGAGGCACCCAGCTAGAAGACCATACCCCATATACAGACTGCATGTTTTGAGATAGCCCCCACTCCAGATGTTTGAGACCTACATGAAAACCAAGCTGCACATTTGCAACATATGTGCAGGGAGGCCTAGGTCCAGCCCATGGAGGTAGATCTGTGTAGACTAGGTATGCTCCAAGGTTGGTGATTCAGTCTCTGAGAGCTCCAAGGGTTCAGGTTGGTTTACTCTGTTGATCTTCCTGTGCAGTTCCTATCTCCTTAGGGCCCACAATCCTTCCACCTATTCTTCTATAAGAGTCCTCAAGCTCCATCCACTGTTTGGCTCTGGATGTCTGTATCTGTCTGTGTCAGCTGCTGGTTAGAGCCTCTCAGAGGACAACTTGCCCCTGTCTGTTCTCAGGCTGGAGGTTTAGATCCTGGGAGCTCTGGTTGAATCTTTTGATATTCATTCTAAAAAGGACAAAAGCACCCTCACTTTGGTCTTCCTCCTTCTTCTTGAGTTTCATGAGGTTTATGCATTGCATCTTAGGTATTGTGTGCTTTTGGGCTAACATCCGCTTATCAGTGAGTGCATACCATGTGTGTTCTTTTGTGATTGGGTCATCTCACTCAGGATGATATTTTCTAGCTCCATCCATTTGCCTAAGAATTTCATGAGCTCATTGTTTTTAATAGCTGTGTAGTACTCCATTGTGTAAATGTACCACATTTTCTGTATCCATTCTTCTGTTGAAGGACATCTGGGTTCTTTCCAGCTTCTGGCTATTATAAATAAGGCCGCTATACACATAGTGGAGCATGTGGCCCTGTTGCATGTTGAAATATCTTCTGGGTATATGCCCAGGAGGGGTATAGTTGGGTCCTCAGGTAACACTATGTTCAATTTTCTGAGGTATCGCCAGACTGCTTTCCATAGTGGTTGTACCAGCTTGCAATCCCACCAACAATGGAGGAGTGTTCCTCTTTCTCCACATCCTCGCCAACATCTGATGTCACCTGTGTTTTGGATCTTAGCCATTCTGACTGGTGTGAGATGGAATCTCAGTGTTGTTTTCATTTGCATTTCCCTGATGACTAGGGATGCTGAACACTTCTTTAGATGCTTCTCAACCATTCGAGTTTCCTCAGTTGAGAATTTTTTGTTCAACTCTCTACTCCATTTTTTAATAGGGTTATTTGATGGTCTGGAATCTAGTTTCTTCAGTTCTTTGTATACCTTGGGTATTAGCCCTCTATCAGATTTAGGGTTGGTGAAGTTTTTTTCCCAAAATTTTTGGTTTTTCCGCTTTTCCTATTGAATACCTTTTCTTTCAGAACTTTGCAGTTTTAGAGACCCTTTTTTCAATTCTTGATCTTAGGCATACGCCATTGGGTCCTGTTCGGAACTTTTCCCCTGGAGCCTTCTTAAAAAGACAGAGACATAAAATCCACCCCGTATCCCCTATTTTCCCTAATAAATTCTATTCAAAATCATAATGAAAACCACTATCCTAAAATTTGATGATTAGTAAGTAAACTTAGGAGTGAATAAAAAATTTTAAAAAAATTTTTGCCCTGGTACCCAATTTTGGGAAAAGATAATTTTCTGCCTTGTGAGAGAGAAATAAACATTTGGGAACCATAGCTGGCTGTCATAATAGCCCAGGGAAAATTTTGCGTTTTCTTTTCTTCTCAAAAAAAGGGGGGTTTTTTCTTAAAAAAAAATTTCAGGCTATTTTAAAATAAACAAAACCCGGGAAAAAAAAAAAAAAAAAAAAAAAAAAAAAAAAAAAAAAAAAAAAAAAAAAAAAATTAAAAATATAATTTAATTAAAAAACCAATATTGGTTTTTCCCCCTTAAAAAAAATTTAAAAAAACCAAATTTAATACATTTTTAAAAAAGGCCCTAAGTGAAAAATTTTTCAACAAATGAAAAAAATCTGACCCCCTTTTAAAAAAACAAAGTTTTTTAATAAAAATGAAATTGTAAAATCTTTGAAAAAAAATTTTTGGAAAATAAAAAAAATTAAAAAAAATTTTTAAAATATTTTTCAAAGTGGTTGGGTTTTTTTTTTTTTTTTTTTTTTTTTCACCTTTTCCAAAATAGAATTAAAATTTTAAAGGGGAAAAAAAAGCCGCACCACCCAAAGGGAGAAAAAAATTTTTTAGGAATCTTATTTCCCCCCACCCTGAACAAAATAAAAAAAAAAACTTTTCAAATAAAATTGTAATTACATTTTTAAAAAAAAAAAAAAAAGCCCGTTTGGGGTTCTTGGAAATTTAATTTTTTTAAAAATTAAGTTTTTTTTACCTTAAGATAAACCCTTTTTTTTTTCTCTAAAAAAAGATTTAAATTTTTTTAAAAAGCAAAACCAATAACATAACAAAATTTATAATTATACAGATCACAAAAGATAGAATAACTCTAAGAAGACAACATTATAAAATAGTATCAGCTTCATGTTAAATTGATATTCCCACACATATATTAGCCATGTATTTAGTAATCACTCTGTGATTTTTGAATACACATTTTAGTCTATCATTACAATGTTTGTTTGTTTTTTAATTTAAGTTAGATATTGATTCTAATATCTGTATGGTGAGTATTTACAAATGTGAAATGTTGATTATTTAAAGTGTTTTGCGGGAAAACAGTTTGGAGAGATGGCTTAATAATTGAAAGTGTTTCCTGATTTTCTAGAGGACTTGAATTCAGTTCCCTATACCCATGTGTGGTGGCTTTACAACCATCAGCTTCAGAGAATCTGATGCCTTCTTCTGGATGCCCCTGGAATCTACACTCATAGACACACAATCACACACACACACACACACACACACACACACAAGAGAGAGAGAGAGAGAGAGAGAGAGAGAGAGAGAGAGAGAGAGAGAGAGAGAGAGAGAGAGAGAGAGAGAGAGAGAGAAACAAATGTATCCTCACACAGCACACATACATACACACACATATGCAAATTACCCTCCCACACAACACACAATTATAATTTAAAAATAAGACTTTAAATGTCATCTATTTTATAAATGCAGAACGCAAGGGTGAGTGTCATCCAGCATTGGATCTGTATCTGCATCTAACTTTTCTTCCATCAGGTAAACACTTGTCTCACATTTGGACCTTGGATTTCCAATAGCTTTATCATCCTGCTCCCAGTTGCAACAGAATGTCATCTCCATAATCATTGTCACCATCACTCTTCATAGATGGCATTTTAGCAATGAGACCTTAAGATCTTTTAGAAAGTTTCTGTGATGGTGTTTGTTATTAGAGAGGTTAAAATTCCCTGACAGTGTCTCTTACTATTTATGATTCTGCATTTTTATTCTGCTTATTCATTTTCCTTATTTGTCTACTGTCATTTTTTAATTTATCTATCATATATTGCATCCAGACCACAGTTTCATCTCCCTGCACTACTCCCAGTCCCTCTCCCAGGACTCCCCTCTCCCCTAAATCCACTCCTCCTGGTTCCCTTTAGAAAAGAACTGGCCTCCCAGGGATATCAACCAAACAATGCATAACAAGTTATAAGAAGACTAACTTTCTCCAATGACAGACTATGATCTGGAAGTGTAAGCTGAAAACACCCTTTCCTCCTCAACTTGCTTTTTTTTGGTCATGGTGGTTTTGTCACACCAATAGAAACCCTAATTAAGATACCAAGTAAATGTGAGAATTCACTTGCTTCCTGAAAAAAAAAAAAAAAAAAAGAAGACTAAATGTGTTTTGGTAAGAGTAGGTTGGATCACCAGCATAATACAAACTGTTTTTAGAAAGGAGACAAGCAGGAAAGCAATAAAGTTGTCTTAGATAACCATGAATGATGTCTTCACACCTTGACATCATAAATGTTCAGAACTGTGGGTGGAGATGTAGTAACAGTGAAATAAAAAGGCTGATCATGACCAACAGTAACATTTTATGATGCCAAAACTAAATGAAGTATTCTTAAAATATATTAAATTCCAATTTAATTTAGTTTAAGAAAATAATTTATATTGACGGGGTTCTGTAATTCTATCTAAGTATTGCTTCCCCACAGAAGATATCATTTCCTTTAAGATCTCTTAAAACAGGAAAAAATATTGTGATACCTATATTGAGTTTGAAATTCTCCTGATTTTATTTGCTTTACAGGATTATATTATCACTAATATTAAATTGATCTTATGCCATGTAAGTAGTAGACTTTCAATAGTCATGTTTTTCTTCTATCCTCCATTGTATCCCATTGCTTATTATTTCTCTGGGATGTCCATTTTCTTGCTGGGTTCTATTACACTTACATCTACTTTAAATGTATCATTTGATTATTTAGATGAATTAAACTGTCAACTTCCACCGCTTTCCCACATATCTTTTCAAGCTTTGTATATTTTGACTCATCTAAAGCTCCATTTCATTATAAAACTGCTTATTTAGCTGGCATGTAAATAAAATCCTTCTTGAAAATACTTTTCCATACTCCAGCAGCAATTTACTTTGTGTAAGATTTTGGGATCTGGTTTAAATAACAAAGTGACATGCCTTGAAGAGTTAATGTGCCAGGGTGAGAGTATATCCAAAGGCCCCCACCTACACAGATGAGAAGGGGTTGGGGGAAGAGGAAAGGGTTGTGGGAGGGGGTGGTTGGGGGGGCAATGAGCAAGATATAAAACAATTAAGTAAAAATTAATCAATCAATCAATCAATACTACAGACTTTTTTCCTACAGACTCATCTCCTGGTTCTAGAGTCACCAGGACCAACCTCAAGTCCCCTGCCTTTATGCTGCTCTTTGATTCCAGCTGTTCTGAGATTCTTCTGTAAGACAATGAGCTGAGGCGCTGGTTTTCTATTTTCACAGAACGCCACCATTTCACTTTATATCTGCTTTTGCTATGCTTACTAAACCAAACTTATTTTTTCATTCCTATTTAAACTCTACTATTGTTTCTGCTGGCAGCTTCTTCATGAATCATGCCTGTAAATGCCATTGTTTAGCTTTTGTGAATTCTGTTTGTGTTCCCTTGTCTTTTCTCATTCTGAATTTCCCCTTTACTGTCCCTAGAGTTGTACTTTCACTGATTTGCGATGCATATATTATGCACTGCACACACATGTAACTCCAAAATTCAAAGGCAGGAAGATGATTGCAAGTTTGAAAGTACTGTAGCCTACAGAAACCTAAGGCCAACCAGATATACGCAAAAGGGAAAAATAAAAGAGATAAAGAGATAATGAAGTTTATTTTTTTCACTTTTAAATATACAGCCTATATATTATTATATTTTTATTGAATCAAGTTAGTTTAGCCCTTTGGTCTCTTGCCTTAAGACATCCAAGGTTAATTATTTAAGTTGGTTTCTCACATTATTTTCTTAAAACTTTGAAATGTTCTCAGAATTTAAATTTCTTAACCAAGTCATAGGGAACTGTTTAAATTTAAGTATTTGATTGGGTTTGCATGCAGCTAATCAAGGGTTGCTAGTAACAATTCTTCAAGTCAACATTATTTTAAGTATTGAAGATTTAGGTTTCAGAAAAGAATGCTGTTGTTGTACTCCACTCTGGGAATTCAGAGGCTACAGAATATAGTGGAAGAAGATGCTGGTGTGTTAATTATGGCTTTGACAATTCTCCAGATGTCCACAGCTCATGATGTGGAAGCCAGATGCCCTGTGTATCCCACCTGCACCTGTCCACTGCTGCCACAGAAATTTGAACCCTATTGCTGCAGGTGGGCTATGGCCACCTTCCAACATCCATCTCCTGACACTTTGGCTGCCTCCAGGGAAGAGGGTAAGATTTGCTTCACTAAAACATTTATGCTTTCATTAAAGAATGAAATCACCAAGAGTCAAGGGGGCTGCTAATTGACATTTAGTGATAAAAACTACAAATGAAGATATTTCTATCTCTTCTTAAGGAACCATTGAAAACATTATATAGTTTCCTTAATCTTTCTTATTAGAACTGACATATTCAAAGCTTCCTAAGGAGTTTTTCAACTTAAGGAAAATATGCCTAATATAAGGTATTAAAAGGCCATTTTTTAAAAATGCATACATCTCTTTAAATATTTAATTTTGTTTTCAAAGCAGCTCCTAGAGTTTTACTAAGTGATGTAGTGAGCTTTTCTTTGTTATATTATCTACCAAATCTTCTAATAAATGGACTACAGGTAACAAATTTGCTTTTCTCCTAAGTTTATTTTTCTAGCAACTATATAATGAAAAATAACATTTTATGGCTTAAAGTGCTCTTTCTGTGCTAATTTCCTGATGTTATTTTCCAAATATAAACTAACAATTCATAAACAATGATTTATGTATAAGATGTCTAAAATTATCAACATATATATTTTCTTGGTTTGTATGAAAGTTAAATTTTTTCTAACAAACTCTATAAGCATACTATCTACTTAAAAGTAAAACAGCTATATGACATTTTAAATTGTTTGTTATTATCATTTTAATTAATCACTCTACATGCCAATCATTGTCACCCTCTCAGTCACCCCTTCTAACCATTCTTCCCACAATCCCCTTCCCTTCTCCTCTGAGCAGGTAAAGGCCCACCTGATATCCATCTACCCTATTACATCAAGTCTCTGTGAGACTAACCATATCCTCTCCCACTGAGGCCAGGCAAGGCAGCCCAGCTAAAATAACATTTTTCAGATACAGGCAACAGCTTTTGGGATATTCCTAGCTCTAGATGTTCCCACTCACATGAAGACCAAGCTGTACATTTGCTATTTATGTGCAGAGAGGCCTAGGCTCAGTCAGTATGTGTTCTAAGGTTGATGGTTCAGTCTGTGGGAGTTCTAAGAGTCCAGGTTAGTTGACTTTGTTGGTCTTCCTATAGAGTTCCTATCCCCCTAGAGGCTGCAATCCTTGCTCCTATTCTTCCATAACATTTCCAAGCTCCATACACTGATTGGCTGTGGATGTCTGCATCTGTCAGATTCAGCTGGTAGGTATAGCCTCTCAGAAGACAGCTATGCTAGATTCCTATCTGGAAACACAACAAAGTATCATAAATAGTGTCAGGGATTGGGGTTTGCTAATGGGATGGGTCTCCAGTTGGGACAGTAACTAGTTGGCCATTCCGTTAGACTCTAGTTTTTTCCTCCATCCCTGTATTTATTGTTGACAGGATAAATTTTGTATCAAATATTTTGAGGGTGGGTCGGTGTCCCTATCACATCATTAGTATTACTGACTGGCGACAGGAAGTGTCCTCTTCAGATTCCATATCCCCCAAAATGGGAGTCATAGCTAAGGATAACCCCCCCATTGATTCTTGAGCTCCTCCTTTACCTCAGATCTCTGTCTCTTCCTGGGATGCTCCTCATCTCCCCACACCCATTGGTTACAGGTTTCCATCATTCTCATTGATATACGGCCATCCTTGTCCCTCTACACACCTGATTCTGAGGCCCCCATTTGTGCCCCGCGCAATCGTCTCACCAGCAAGAACGCACGCGGGCACCAGGATCCTTCTTTTTGTTGTTGTTGTTGTTGTTGTTTCTTTCAGTTTATTAAAAATAATTTTTTTTCCTTTTTTAATTTTATTTTTTTGCTTATTCACTTTATAACCCGTCCCAGTCACCCCCTCCCACAATCCTTCCCCATCTCTTGTTTTCTGAGTACCCCCTCCTCCTGTATCCCCCATCCTGCCACTTTAAGTCTCTGAGAGGCTAGGTGCTTCCTCTCCCATTGAGGCCAGATGAGGCACCCAGCTAGAAGACCATACTCCATATACAGGCTGCATGTTTTGGGATAGCCCCCACTCCAGATGTTTGAGACCCACATGAAAACCAAGCTGCACATTTACAACATATGTGCAGGGAGGCATAGGTCCAGCCCATGGAGCTAGATCTGTGTAGACTAGGTATGCTCCACGGTTGGTGATTCAGTCTCTGAGAGCTCCAAGGTTCAGGTTCGTTTACTCTGTTGATCTTCCTGTGCAGTTCCTATCTCCTTAGGGCCCACAATCCTTCCCTATTCTTCTATAAGAGTCCTCAAGCTCCATCCACTGTTTGGCTCTGGATGTCTGTATCTGTCTGAGTCAGCTGCTGGTTAGAGCCTCTCAGAGGACAGCTTGCCCCTGTCTGTTCTCAGGCTGGAGGTTTAGATCCTGGGAGCTCTGGTTGAATCTTTTGATACTCATTCTAAAAAGGACAAAAGCACCCTCACTTTGGTCTTCCTCCTTCTTCTTGAGTTTCATGAGGTTTATGCGTTGCATCATAGGTATTTTGTGTTTTGGGGCTAATATCCGCTTACCAGGATCCTTCTGCAGCAAGCTTTATTGCATGATATTGAGGAAGACCCCGAGCCCCAAAAGACTGGCGCTTATATACACTCCAGAGCAGACGTGTCCATACCTGATTGGCTGCTAGCTCATTGCCTTAGATGACGCCCGGGCTGGGCCATGACTTGGCGCGCTCTCACCACTCGCACATGCACAGCTCACTTGTTACCAGTAACAGACACAGGATATGAGCGCCATCTTGCAATGGCGAATGCTGCAATTGTGCCTTCGGCCCTCTACACCCATTCTCCTTTCCATCTCTTCTCCCATCCAGTTCACTCCATCTATCTGCCTTTTATGACTATTTTATCCCCTCTTCTAAGTGATATTTAAGCATCCTTACTTTTTCCTTCCTTCTTGTTTAGCTTCTTGGGGTCTGTAGAGTGTAGTACAGGTATCCTGTATTTTATGGCTAACACCTCTTATAAGTGAGTACATATCAGGCATGCCCATTTGGGACTGGGTTACCTCACTCAGGATAATATTCTCAAGATCTATCCATGTACCTGCAAAATTCATGATGTCTTTGTTTTTAATAGTTGAATAGTATTCCACTGTGTAGATGTACCACATTTTCATTATCCATTCTTCACTTGAGGGACATCTAGGTTGTTTCCCTTTTCTGACTATTACAAATAAGGCTGCTATGAACATAGTTGAGCAAGTGCTTTGTGAGATGTTAGAGCATCATTTGGGTATATGCCCAGGAATGATATAGCTGGGCCTTGAGGTAGAAGTATTCCAATTTTTCTGAGAAAACTCCAAATTGATTTCCAAAGTGGTTGTACAAGTTTGCACTCCCACTAGCAATGAAGGAAAGTTACCCTTTCTCCACATAGTCTCAAGCATGAGTTCTCACATAAGTTTTTGATCTTAGTCATTCTGACTGGTATAAGATGGTTGTTGGTGTTTAACTTCTTGAATTCTTTATATATTTTTGAAATTAGCCTCTAAAATAAAAGGCAGATGGATGAAGTGAACTGGGTGAGAGAAGAGATGAGGAAGAGAATGGGAGGCCTCTATCAGATGTAGGGTTAGTGAAGATCTTTTCCCAATCTGTAGGTTGTAAATTTGACCTATTCACAATGCCCTTTGTCTTACAGAAGCTTTTCGGTTTCATGAGGTCCCATTTATCAATTGCTGACACTGAGTCATTGATGTTCTGTTGAGGAAATTGTCGCCTGTACCAATGTGTTTGAGGGTATTTCCCACTTTCTCTTGTATATGTAGTGTACCTTGTGTTATTTTGAGGTCATTGATCCACATGAATTTGTTTTTTGTGCAGGGTGATGAATATGAATGTATTTTTCATTCTTCTATCTGTAGACATCTAGTTAAGACAAGCACCATTTGTTGAAGATGCTTCCTTTTTTTCCTATTGTATGGTTTTGGTTCCTTTATAAAGTATCAAGTTTTTAATAGGTGTGTGGGTTTATTTCTGAGTCTTAGACTAGATTCAATTGATTAATGTGTCTGTTTCTGTACCAGTACCATGTAAATTTTATCACTATTGCCCTGTAGTATAGCTTGAGTTCAGGGATAGTGATTCCTCCAAAATTTCTATTATTGTTCATGATTGTTTTGACTATTCTGGGTCTTCTTGTTTGTTTGTTTCTATATGAAGTTGAGAATTTCTCTTTCAAGGTCTATAAAAACTTGTGTTGAAATTTTGATGGAAATTTCATTGTATCTGTAGACTGCATTTGGTAAGACGGCCATTTTCACTGTTAATCCTGCCTATGTATGAGTGTGGGAGATCTTTCCATCTTCTGACACCTTCTTTAGTTTATTTCTTCAGGGGCTTAAAGTTCTTGTAATACAGATCTTTCATTTGCATGGTTAGAGTTATACAAAGATATTTTATATTATTTGTGTCTACTGTAAAGGATTTTGTTTCCCCAATTCAGCCCATTTATCATCTGCATAGAGGAGAGCTGACATTATAATTATTTGGCTAGAATTCTGTATTTATTTTATTTTACTAGAATAAACCAAACTTTAAATTCTGGTACACAAAGTAAATGTAAAAAGATTCTTCATTCATGAAAAATAAATATGTTCTTTTACTCTCTACTATAAGTCATTTGATTGAAAATTAAAATTGTCTCAACATATTTTAATTATTTATGATAATTTTATACCTATTTCAATTTCATACAGCAAACTTTTACATGTCTCTAAATTATTTTGTCTTATATTTTATTCTATATTTTCATAGGATGCTAACAGTGTTCTCTTGCACCCATGCTTAAGTATATATTAACACCCAGATTTGCTATAAAATCCATCTTATTTTATAAATTCTCTTATTATCCTTCTTACATTCAGTTTATGTAGGAATACCATGTCCTGTTATTAAAATCTCAAACTCTATTCTATCATGGCTATAAGCTCACAAAAGTAAGTAAAAATAATTTAAGCAGAAACAAAAATATATACATTTTTCAAAATTCAAAATTGATATTTATCTGCAATAAATTTTGTGACATATACTTCCCTAACACCCATTTTAAGAAGAACCAGCATAGTTATGAAGTCAGCTTCAGGCTTATATTTTTATTAACAACTATTTTAAAATGTTAGCTCTTAAGAAAATATATAAAAAGTTTTCAGGTATTGTGTATTTTCATATTTAAATTCACAAATTTTCACATATTTTCCATATATACACCATGCTGTTTTTAGATGCATGTGCATTTTGGAATGGTGTGTAAACTCACAGACTTACATTTTTACAAAACATTTAAAGTTTTGTTCTCTATTTTCAGGATTCTAATATATTTTTATTAAACTGTATTTTAAAATATATCTTTTCAAATTATCATTCTAGACTAAGTGAAATGTTGTACCTTAGCAAACCTCTCTGAGGAAACCTCGACCTCCTGGTAACTACATTCTACACCCTGTTTGTATGAGCTTAATTTTTAGATTTAATCAATAGGTGTGATGGTTTGTATATGCTCAATCCAGGGAGTGGCAGAATTAGATGGTGTGGTCCTGTTAGAGTAGGTGTGTCACTGTGGGCATGGGCTTTAAGACCCTACTCCTAGCAGCCTGGAAGTCAGTGTTCTGTTATCAGCCTTCAGATGAAAGTTGTAGAACTCTCAGCTCCCCCTGAACCAGCCTGCCTGAATGCTGCCATGTTCCCACCTTGGTGATAGTGGACTGAACCTCTGAACCTGTAAGCCAGCCTCAATTAAATGTTGTCCTTATAAGAATTGCCCTGGTCATAGTGTCTGTTCACAGCAGTAAAACCCTAACTAAGACAGAAGTTGGTGCCAGGGTCTGAAGTATTGCTGTGATAGGTCTGAATATGCTTTTGTTTGGAAGACTGTGGATTTGGAAAGCAATGGAATCCTTTAAATGGGGTTTAATGGGCTATCCTTGTAGGATTATGGAAGATTTTACTACTGAGAGTGATTTTAATTGTGTGGACCTGGCTCAAGAGGCATCAGTAGAGAATTTCAATATGTGCTTAGAGACTGCTTTTGTAGTATTTTGGTGAAGAATGTGGCTACTCTTTGCCCTTGTCTTCAGTGTCTGCCTGAGGCTAAGGTGAAAAGACTCAGATTAATTGAATTGGTAAAGGAAGTCTCAGAAATGCCCATCATAGACTTTGTGCTCTGGTTAATCTCATGAAGAGCATTTTAAATAAGCATAGCAAGTTGAGAAAGGAAAAATACAAAATATATGGTTCGAGTATTAAAGGGACACCAGGAGGTGAAATGGAGCTGAATCCTGTGTTCAAGGATAATAACTGAATTAAGGAAGTTGCTGGGCAAGTACCAGCTAAGTTTAGGTCCAGACATGGTAGTAGCAAGCTATTAATTCCAGGAGGCAAAGACAAGCAGATCTCTGAGTTCAAGGCCAGCCAAGAACAGAGCAAATTCTAGGTGAAGGAAAACTTAAATCCAGTCTTGGTGGACCATACCTTTAATCCCAGTGCTTAGGAGACAGGCATCCAGATCTGAGTTAAAATCAGTCTACGGAACAAGTTCCAAGACAGCCAAGCTTACGCAGTGAAGGAGTTAGAAAACAGAAAGCTGGTGATAATGTAATAGAATAAGGGGGCCATGTTCCAGCCGCAGCACACAGCAGAACTCTGCAATGTTGGCCAGTGACTCAGATTTTAGAGTCCAGAATAGAAGGGACTACTGGAACAATTGATGCTGATTAGCTAGACTTAAGAAATTAGTGGTGCTTAAGAAGAGACCAGAATCACCAAGATGAAACCTTCTGGGAAGTGTTTCTGAGAACACAAAGAAGCTGTATTCTAGAGATAGCCAAGGTTGTACCTCATGTTCCAGCTGTCCTTGGTATGTGTAAGAGTCACCCAGGTGGTACTGGTTTTGAAGGCATGAAGGGATCATGAAAACAACTGGGGCTTGGCACTATGAGAGGTCATGGAAGGCCATTGGTGAAAGTGCAGCCTCAGTTGCAGTTGATGGCCCAAGACTGAAGGGGTCATAAAAAGGAGTTGAAGCTTGGAATCATGACGAGAGCCCTTGAGAGGCTATTGGTGAAGCCCACGTGCAGCAGAAGACCCAAGTTTTGGAGATGCCAGTACCACAGGATGATCACCAAGAACAGCAGCAGCAGTGGAGTGAATCAACCTGAGCTTAGAGTGCTACAGAAAGCAGAGCTGAAGAAGTGAAGCCAACCCTTTGAAGAAGTCCAGAAGATCATGTGTGGATCCTAGACATTGAAACAAGAAGCTGTAATGTTGACGTTGCCTTGAAGACACCAAGATTTTGAGATGCCAGAGCCACGGAAAGGCTAACAGGGAGTGGAACCAGCCCAGAAGAAAAAAGTTTGTTGCAGTCACCAAAGATGAAAAAGAGTTGGAGATCTGAAGACTGCTTTGACATCAGACATGGAGATGCAGAGTTTAGACATTGTCTGGCTAATTTCCTGTCTTGCTTTGGGGATTACAGTTAACTGATTGGATGAATCACAGAAGAGACCTTGAAGTTTGGACTTTTAATATTGTTGAGACTCCTACAGACTACAGGGACTTTGGAGGTTGGCCTAAATGTATTTTATATTATGGAATGTTTAAGTGTGGCCCCCATAGACTCATATGTTTGAACACTGGGGCCAGGGAGTGAAATGTTATGGTTTGTATATGCTCAGCCCAGGGAGGGCAGGATTAGAAGGTGTGATCTTATTACAGTAGGTTTATCACTATGGGCATAGGCTTTAAGATCCTACTCCTAGCTGCCCGGAAATCAGTATTCTTGCAGTCTTCAGATGAAGATGCAGAACTCTCAGCTCCTCTTGCCTGGAGGCTGCCATGTACCTGGCTTAATGATAATGCACTAAATTTCTGAACCTGTAAGCCAGCTCCAATTAAATGCTGTTCTTATAACAGTTGCCTTGGTCATGGTGTCTGTTCATAGCAGTAAAACCTTAACTAAGACAACAGGTGAAATGATATGATATAGATCTTTCTGCACATGGTTTATCTTAGCATAATGCTCACAGATTTACAAGTGATTGATTTTCTTCACTTTTGGAACTAAGTAGTTCCCAAGTGTGTGTGTGTGTGTGTGTGTGTGTGTGTGTGTGTGTGTGTACTCATTGAAACTTCTTTGATGCTTTGATTTACTCTGTATGTTAGTCACTGTGAATACCTCAGCACTAAACACTAGCCTGCAGAGTCTGCTCCATAACACAGCTTCATTTTCTTTGACTTCACCCAATAGGGAGATTGCTGGATCAGGTGGTCATAGTACTTTAAAGATTTGACAATCATCTTATTTTTCTCCATAATGGCTCTCCTGACTCCAATATTGTAAAATACTCCTTTTAATTTATATTCTCTGACACATGTTCTGATTATTTCTACACTAGTTACTCTCACAGATATGATTGGCTTGAATTTTATTTTTTTGAGAATGAATGTTATCAAGCATCTCTATCAAAACCATGTTAAATATGTGTATGTGTTTTTGTTTGTTTATTCTGCTTCTTTTTCTTGAAAAATTTTTATTTGGGTACTTTTGTTTTAAAAAATCATGCTACATATTTCCTGTCCACTAAAATGCCAGCATTTCTATATATATTTTGAATGTTATTAACCTTCTTAGCAGATATATTGTTTTCTTTGATGTTCTTTTTTAATCCCTAATCTGTCTCTGCTTTGTTAGTTATTTTCAAGACTGTGAACAAGTTGGTTTTTTTTTTTCTATTTGATATCCTTTTTGTTCTTCTCCTTGTTCTTCTTGTTGTTATTTTGTTCTCCTCCTCCTCTTCTTCTTCTTCCTCCTCCTTCTCCTCCTCCTTTTTTTTAATGTGAGGGTATGCTGCTACAAGCTTCACTCTGAGAGTCAGGTGTGTATGCCACATATTTTTGATATTTTATGTGTTTATTTTGTTTTCCTCAACTATCTTTTTTAATTAGAATATTTCTACATCAACCTCTTTCCATTCCCACTCTCTGAATTTCATAACCTTTGCCTCTTTTAATTGTTGCTTTATATATATATAATTTATAAATTATATATATATATGTATATATATATAATTTTTAAAGTGTTATATATTATATATATGTGTGTGTGTGTATATATGTGTTGTGTGTGTATGTGTGTGTGTGTTTTGTTTTATATATATATATGAGGGACTAAAAAGATGTCACTTTAAAATGGTATATATTATAGTATATGCATAAGATTATATGTATATATAAGAATTTTGATACAAGTAATGTAAGTGTCAGCCTTGAAGGTTCACAGAATCTGCTAAGGAATTCAGAAGGAGCACCTAAGAGAAGTCTAATGGACAAAATGACATTGAGCACACAGAAAACAGCTTCTAACTCTGCTATATGAACTGAAGAGACTTCACAAAGAAAGTATTTTTTGATATAGATTTTAAGACAGAGCCAAAAATTGGAAGATAATAAGATGAAGAAGAATGTACAAGGAATGAAACCTAAGTGTATATATATAGATGCATAAAGATTCTGGCTATGCAGAAACCACTAAAAAGAAACAGTGTCTTTGGGTTTGCATTTCTCAAGTTTTGAAAATATTATGGTATGAGGAGCCAAATACTTCTATGTCCAATGGCATGGTGAACAGTTAGCACTAGATCATTTGAGAGACTTTGCATCAAGAGGATAAATTATAAGATTTCTGTTTTGGCAAAATATGTCTAGATATTATGGCAAGGTGGCTAAGAATGAGGAAAAGAAAAAAAAGTAATTTACTAGGTAAGTAAAGATGAAAGACAGAGTAACCTGAAATAGATGCTAATGAAAATAGCAAACTCTTAATAGATATTAGAAACAGTTTGAAAATATTATCTACTAAGAACATTGTTGTGATATAAAAGTTATCAGACTCTGTAAGTTATATTTAAGTCTCAATCTAACAGATCTATGTATAAACAAAATATTTTATTTGATATATATTAATTTTTTCAAAAATATCCCCCAAATATAAAGGTCTAAAGAATAGAGGACAGAGGATGTATCTCGTGCAGTGATCAGCTTTAAATTCATGCTAATTAATGTCCAATGCCTGAAGATAGTTAGAACACATGCTGATTAAAATTCTTTCACTCTAACCACAAATTCGCCTGTCAAATTTTAAGTTTTAAAAGTATTTTCATGAAAGGCAAATAATTAGAGACATACAGATTCAATAGCCACGTTAGCCTGAATATCCTGAAGGACTGGAATGAAGAGTTAACCATTCATTGTGAAATATGAAAAGAGAACACAGGTTCCTTTGAAATTCTTCCTTCCTGTCATCATGATATAACTGAAGATGTCAAAATGGATCTCTTATCACCTATATGCTAAAGAAAGGATAGAGGATAAAGAATTGTTTACAACTAAAGTTTTTTTTCACTGCTAATTGAACAGAGGTGTGTAGCAGTGGGGTATGGGGAACAGGGTAGCCAAAAGAAAGTCTGGGACTCCAGAAAAGCAAGAAGCTCCCAGTACTCAACTGGAGGACATTAGCTGAAATACTCAACAAAAGGGAAAGAGAACATGTAGAGACCACATGGAGAGATTGAGGGATGGGGCCACCCACCCTTCTCAAAAATTTTAAACTAGTATTTCTCCTGTCTAAAGGAAATATAGGGACAAATAGTTGAGCAGAGACTGAAGGAAAAGCCATCCAGTGACTGCCCCACCTTGGGATTCATCCCATATGCAGTCACAAAACCCACTCACTATTGCTGATGCCAAGAAGTGCTTGCTGACAGGAGTCTGATGTAGCTGTCTCCTGAAAGGCTCTGCCAGAGCATTATCTATACAGATGCAGATGCTTGTAGTCAACCATCAGACTGAGCACAGATTCCCGAATGGAGGAGTTAGACAAAGGACTGAAGGAGCTGACGGGGTTTGCAACCCCATAGGAAGAACAACAATATCAACCAGCCACACTCCCCAGAGCTCCCAGGGACTAAACCATCAACCAAAGAATACACATGGAGGGACTCCATGGCTCCAGTTACTTATGTAGCATAGGGTGGGCTGATCCGGCATCACTGGGAGGGGAGGCCCTTCGTCCTGTGAAAGCTTAATGCTCTAGCATAGGGGAGGGCTACAGCAGTGAGACAGGAGTGGGTGATTGGGTGGAGGAGCACCATCATAGAAGCAGGGAAGTTGGAGGTGGGACAGGGAGTTTGCTGACGGGAAACCAGGAAAGGGGAAAACATTTGAAATGTAAATAAATAAAATAAAAAATAAAAACTTGAAAACAAAGAAAGAATATAGTGGCATCATTCATTCATTTGGACATTAAAACTATTTTTGATTAGGGACATGTATACTCAGGTTTTTAAATATTATTAATAATTTTTTTTCTTTTTTAATTTAATTTTTTTTTTTTGCTTATTCACTTTATAACCCGTGCCAGTCACCCCCTCCCACAATCCTTCCCCATCTCTTCTTTTCTGAGTACCCCCTCCTCCTGTATCCCCCACCCTGCCACTTTAAGTCTTTGAGAGGCTAGGTGCTTCCTCTCCCATTGAGGCCAGATGAGGCACCCAGCTAGAAGACCATACCCCATATACAGGCTGCATGTTTTGGGATAGCCTCCACTCCAGATGTTTGAGACCTACATGAAAACCAAGCTGCACATTTACAACATATGTGCAGGGAGGCCTAGGTCCAGCCCATGGAGGTAGATCTGTGTAGACTAGGTATGCTCCACGGTTGGTGATTCAGTCTCTGAGAGCTCCAAGGGTTCAGGTTGGTATACTCTGTTGATCTTCCTGTGCAGTTCCTATCTCCTTAGGGCCCACAATCCTTCCGCCTATTCTTCTATAAGAGTCCACAAGCTCCATCCACTGTTTGGCTCTGGATGTATGTATCTGTCTGAGTCAGCTGCTGGTTAGAGCCTCTCAGAGGACAGCTTGCCCCTGTCTGTTCTCAGGCTGGAGGTTTAGATCCTGGGAGCTCTGGTTGAATCTTTTGATACTCGTTCTAAAAAGGACAAAAGCACCCTCACTTTGGTCTTCCTCCTTCTTCTTGAGTTTCATGAGGTTTATGCATTGCATCTTAGGTATTGTGAGTTTTGGGGCTAATATCCGCTTATCAGTGAGTGCATACCATGTGTGTTCTTTTGTGATTGGGTCATCTCACTCAGGATGATATTTTCTAGCTCCATCCATTTGCCTAAGAATTTCATGAGCTCATTGTTTTTAATAGCTGTGTAGTACTCCATTGTGTAAATGTACCCATTTTCTGTATCCATTCTTCTGTTGAAGGACATCTGGGTTCTTTCCAGCTTCTGGCTATTATAAATAAGGCCGCTATGAACATAGTGGAGCATGTGGCCCTGTTGCATGTTGAAATATCTTCTGGGTATATGCCCAGGAGGGGTATAGTTGGGTCCTCAGGTAACACTATGTTCAATTTTCTGAGGTATCGCCAGACTGCTTTCCATAGTGGTTGTACCAGCTTGCAATCCCACCAACAATGGAGGAGTGTTCCTCTTTCTCCACATCCTCGCCAACATCTGCTGTCACCTGTGTTTTGGATCTTAGCCAATCTGACTGGTGTGAGATGGAATCTCAGTGTTGTTTTAATGTGCATTTCCCTGATGACTAGGGATGCTGAACACTTCTTTAGATGCTTCTCAACCATTGGAGTTTTCCTCAGTTGAGAGTTCTTTGTTCAACTCTCTACCCCATTTTTTAATAGGGTTATTTGATGGTCTGGAATCTAGTTTCTTCAGTTCTTTGTATACCTTGGATATTAGCCATCTATCAGATGTAAGGTTGGTGAAGATCTTTTCCCAATCTGTTGGTTCCCGCTTTGTCCTGTTGACCGTATCCTTTGCTTTACAGAAGCTTTGCAGTTTTATGAGATCCCTATTTGTCAATTCTTGATCTTAGAGCATATGCCATTGGTGTTCTGTTCAGGAACTTTTCCCTGTGCCCATGTGATCAAGGCTTTTCCCTATTTTCTCTTCTGTTAGTTTCAGTGTAGCTGGTTTTATGTGGAGGTCCTTGACCCACTTGGAATTGAGCATTTGTACAAGGAGATAAGTATGGATCAATTTGCATTCTTCTACAAGTTGACCTCCAGTTGGACCAGCACCATTTGTTGAAAATGCTGTCTTTTTTCCACTGAATAGTTTGAGCTCCTTTGTCGAAGATCAAGTGACCATAGGTATGGGGGTTCATTTCTGGGTCTTCTATTCTATTCCATTGATCCTCCTGACTGTCTCTGTTCCAATACCATGCTGTTTTTATCACTATTGCTTTGTAGTACAGCTTGAAATCGGGGATGGAGATTCCCCCAGAATTTCTTTTATTTTTGAGTGTAGTTTTCGCTATCCTGGGTTTTTTGTAATTCCAAATGAATTTTAAGATTGCTCTTTCTACCTCTGTAAAGAATTGAGTGGGAATTTTGATAGGGATTGCATTAAATCTGTAGATTGCTTTCGGCAAGATAGCCATTTTTACTATATTAATCCTTCCAATCCATGAGCATGGGAGATCTTTCCATCTTCTGAGATCTCCTTTGATTTCTTTCTTCAGGGGGTTGAAGTTCTTGTCATACAGGTCTTTTACTTGCTTGGTTAGATTCACACCAAGATATTTTATACTATTTGTGACTATTGTGAATGGTGTCGTTTCCATAATTTCTTTCTCAGCCAGTTTATCCTTTGTGTAGAGGAATGCTACTGATTTGTTTGAGTTAATTTTATACCCAGCCACTTTGCTAAAGTTGTTTATCAGGTTTAGGAGCTCTGGTGGAAGTTTTGGGGTCACTTAAGTATACTAACATGTCATCTGCAAATAGTGAAACTTTGACTTCTTCCTTTCCAATTTGTATCCCTTTGATCTCCTTCTGTTGCCTAATTGCTCTGGCTAGGACTTCCAGAACTATATTGAACAGGTAGGGGGAGAGTGGGCACCCTTGTCTAGTCCCTGATTTTAATGGGATTGCTTCAAGTTTCTCTCCATTTAGTTTGATGTTGGCTACTGGTTTGGTGTATATTGCTTTTACTATGTTTAGGTATGGACCTTGAATTCCTGATCTTTCCAAGACTTTATCATGAAGGGGTGTTGAATTTTGTCAAATGCTTTCTCAGTGTCAAGAGATATGATCATGTGGTTTTTTTCTTTGAGTTTTATTTATGTAGTGGATTACATTGATGGATTTCCGTATATTGAACCAACCCTGCATTCCTGGGATAAAGCCTACTTGATCTTCTTGGATTCGGTTCGAGAGAATTTTATTCAGTATTTTTGCATCGATATTCATAAGGGAGATTGGTCTGAAGTTCAATTTTCTTGTTGGGTCTTTGTGTGGTTTAGGTATAAGCGTAATTGTGGCTTCATAGAATGAATTAGGTAGTGTTCCTTCCGTTTCTATTTTGTGGAATAGTTTGAAGAGAATTGGTATTAGATCTTCCTTGAAGGTTTGATAGAATTCTGCACTAAAACCATCTGGACCTGGACATTTTTGGTGGGGAGACTTTTAATGACTGCTTCTATTTCTTCTCAGTTATGGGACTGTTAAGATGGTTTATCTGATCTTGATTTAACATTGGTAACTGATACTTGTCTAGAAAATTGTCCATTTCATCCAGATTTTCCAATTTTGTTGAGTATAGGCTTTTGTAGTAGGATCTGATGATTTGTGAATTTCCTCGGTTTCTGTTGTTATGTCACCCTTTTCAGTTTGGATTTTATTGATTTGGATACTGTCTCTCTGCCCTCTGATTAGTCTGGCTAAGGGTTTATCTATTTTGTTGATTTTCTCAAAGAACCAGCTCCTGGTTTTATTGATTCTTTGTATAGTTCTCTTTGTTTCTATTTGGTTGATTTCAGCCCTGAGTTTAATTATTTTCCTGCCATCTACTCCTCTTGGGTGTTTTTGCTTCTTTTTGTTCTAGAGCTTTCAGGTGTGTTGTCAAGCTGCTAGTGTGTTCTCTCTCCAGTTTCTTTTTGTATGCACTTAGAGCTATGAGCTTTCCTCTTAGCACTGCCTTCAGTGTGTCCCATAGGTTTTGGTATGATGTGTCTTCATTTTCATTAAATTCTAAAAAGTCTTTAATTTCTTTCTTTATTTCTTCCCTGACCCCATTATCAACGAGTTGAGTATTGTTCAGTTTCCATGTGAGTGTGGGCTTTCCATTGTCTTTGTTGTTATTGAAGACCAGCTTTAGACCATGGTGATCTGATAGGATGCATGGGATTATTTCGATTTTTTTTATATCTGTTGAGGCCTGTCTTGTGACCAATTATATGGTCTATTTTGGAGAAGGTACCATGAGGTGCGAGAAAAAGTATGTTCTTTTGTTTTTGGGTGAAATGTTCTATAGATATCTGTTAAGTCCATTTGGTTTAAAACTTCTGTTAGTTTCACTGTACTTCTGTCTAGTTTCCGTTTCCCTGATCTGTCCAGTGCTGAGAGTGGGGTATTGAAGTCTCCCACAATTATTGTGTGAGGTGCAGTATGTGCTTTGAGCTTTAGTAAGATTTCTTTTATGAAAGTGGGTGCTCTTGCATTTGGTGCATAGATGTTCAGAATTGAGAGTTCATGTTGGTTGACTTTTCCTTTGACAAATATGAAATGACCTTCCTTATCCTTTTTTATATCTTTAAGTTGAAAGTCAATTTTATTCGGTATTAGAATGGCTACTCCAGCTTGTTTCCTAGGACCATTTGCTTGAGAAATTGTTTTCCAGCCTTTTACTCTAAGGTAGTGCTCTGTCCTTGTCACTGAGGTGGGTTTCCTGTATGCAGCAAATGTCGGATCCTGTTTGCAATCCAGTCTGTTAGTCTATGTCTTTTTATTGGGGAATTGAGTCCATTGACATTAAGAGATATTAAGTAGAGGAGACTGTTGCTTCCTGTTATTTTTGCTAAAAGGGAGGCATTGTTTGTGTGGCTATCTTCTTTTGGGTTTGTTGGAGGTGGATTACTTTCTTGCTCTTTCTAGGGTATGATTGCTCTCCTGGTAATGGGTCTTTCCTGCTATTATTCTTTGTAGTCTGGGTTTGTGGAAAGATATTGTGTAAATTGGCTTTGTCATGGAATACCTTGGTTTCTCCATCTATGGTAATAGAGAGTTTTGCTGGGTATAGTAGCCTGGGCTGGCATTTGTGTTCTCTTAGGGCCTGCATGACATCTGACCAGGATCTTCTGGCTTTCATAGTCTCTGGTGAGAAGTCTGGTGTAATTCTGTAGGTCTGCCTTTATATGTTACTTGGCCTTTTTCTCTTACTGCTTTTAAAATTCTTTCTTTGTTTTGTGCATTTTGTGTTTTGAATTATTATGTGACGGGAGGTATTTCTTTTCTGGTTAGTCTATTTGGTGTTCTGTAGGCTTCTTGAATGATTATGGGCATCTCGTTCCTTAGGTTAGAGAAGTTTTCTTCTATGATTTTGTTGAAGATATTTACTGGCCCTTTAAGTTGTGAATCTTCACTCTCTTCTATACCTATTATCCTTAGGTTTGGTCTTCTCATTGTGTCCTGGATTTCCTGGATGTTTTGTGTTAAGAGTTTTTTGCATTTTTCATTTTCCTTGACAGTTGTGTCAATATTTTCTATGGTATCTTCTGCACCTGAGATTCTCTCTTCAAATCTCTTGTATTCTGTTGGTAATGCTTGCGTCTGTGACTCCTGATTTCTTTCTTAGGTTTTCTATCTCCAGAGTAGTCTCCCTTTATGATTTCTTATTGTTTCTATTTCCTTTTTTATGTCCTGGATGGTTTTTGTATAAATCCTTCACCTGTTTGGTTTGTGTTCTCTTGTGATTCTTTAAGGGCTTTTACCTGTTTACCTGTGTTCTCGGATTCTTTGAGAATGTTATTTATGTCCTTCTTAAAGTCCTCCATCATCATCATTAAAGTTATTTTAGGTCTGACTCTTGCTTTCCTGGTGATATGGGGAGTTCAGGACTTAATGTGGGAGAACTTAATGTGGGAGAACTAGGTTCTGATGTTAACATGTGTTCTGGGTTGCTGGCCCTTGTATTCTTGCACTTGCCTTTTGCCATCTGGTTCTCCTTGGTGCTACCTGTGCTGTCTCTGGCTGGAACCCGTCTTTCCTATTCTCTTGGTTGTGTCAGAACTGATTAGGGTTGGGTGTCGCTGCTGAGGTTTAGAGCTAGTTCCCAGGATCTGCTCAGTGCTTTGGTCCGGACGGGAAGGAATCAGTGCTCTGGGCCAGGAGTGAGTTCCGGGATCCCTGTAGGACCTGGTTACTCCCTGTTTGGGACAGGTGTTGCTGCCTCCTTGCTTAAGAAGCCGCTCGAGTTAGAGCTCCTGGGAGCCATGCTTCCTCTGGGTTCTGTGAGATTGGGTGCAGAGTTGCCGCCTAAGATCTGCTGAGCGCCCAGGCCCAAACCGGAAGGAACCAGTGCTCTGGGCCAGGATTTTGTACTTGGGTCCCAATGGGTCCCGGTTAACTCCCTATTTGGGGAAAGTGTTGCTGCCTCCTTGCGTAGGAAGCTGCTTGGGTTAGAGCTCCTAGGAGCCCTGCTTCCCCTGGGTTCTGTGGGATTTGGTGTAGAGCTGCCGCCTGGGATCTGCTGGGAGCTCCGACCCAGACCAGAAGGAGCCGGCGCTCCTGGCCAGGAGTAAATCCCTGGGTCTCAGTGGGTCCAGTGGGTCCCAGTGGGTCCCAGTTACTCCCTTTTGGGGTGGGTGTTGCTGTCTCCTTACCAGAGATGCTGCCTGAGTCAGAGTGCTTGGTGCCCC